>CM059433.1:5139978-5792108 GCA_030390025.1 Squalus acanthias
CAAAATTCTTACAGGCTTGACAGGGTAGATGCAGGGAGGATGTTTCCCCTGGCTGGAGAGTCTAGAACCAGGGGTCACAGTCTCAGAATAAGGGGTCGGCCATTTAGGACTGAGATGAGGAGAAATTTCTTCACTCAGAGGATGATGAATCTTTGGAATTCTCTACCCCAGAGGGCTGTGGAGGCTCAGTCGTTGAGTATATTCAAGACAGAGATCGATAGATTTTTGAATATTAAGGTAATCAAGGGGATATGGGGATAGTGCAGGAAAGTGGAGATGATGTAGAAGATCAGCCATGATCTCATTGAATGGCAGAGCAGGCTCGAAGGGCCAAATGGCCGACTCCTTCAGGAAACTCCTGTGTAAGATCCGCATGTCTATGAAATATCTGAATCCTCAGCAACATCGGCATGCTGGTCATTACGGGGTTAAAATTCATTTGTGCCCAAAAATGGGCGCGTAGGGAACAATCCCTGCACCTGAACGGATAGGCCCGAGACACACCTAATAGTGGGCCTCTGACCTCATGATCATCGAACCGGCAAGCTGAGGACACCTAATGGGTGTCCCCAGGCAGCTCGCCAGAGAAGAGGCCTTGAAGATTGGACCACTGCGTCACTGGCTGCAGCCCTCAGGTAAGTCCCTTAAAGGGGACTGGGAAGGGGGCGGGGGGTGGGGTGGGGACAACCGGGAGGAGGGCAATCAGGAGAGGGGAACAACCGGAAGAGGGGGCGCTCGGGAGAGGGAGCGATCAAGAGGGAGGGTAGCAGTGGCTGGGATCGGGGAGGGTGGCGACGACAATCGGGTGGGTGTGGTCGAGGTTGCAATCGGAGATGTGGGGATGGGTGACCAGCAGCGGCCCACGGTTTTATTGTGGAGCTACGGGGAGTACTGCTGCTCCTCCGGGCTCCACATTCAGGTAAGTATTTTTGATAAACTTACCTTTTGGGGGCGGCCCGCAGTGGCTCCTTTACGGACCGCTGGTTAGGCTGTATGTAGGCATGGTTTTCCTGCATTGTACAGGGGGGCTCAAACATGCGTTAGGCCCCTTATTTGAAAATGCAAAGGGTCTAACGCCTGTTCAAGGCGTGGGTCGTGCACGCCAAATTATTTTTACCCATACCAATACGGTGTGCTGTATATTTCCGGCTCGTGATAAGTGTGCAGATGCTGCCCGACGTATTGGCGGCTTAGGCTCCCATTTATCACCTGAAAAGCAGGAGTGGCACCATCGAATTTCTAGGCCTATGAGTCTGGACAGGTGGCTCACTTGCACTCCTGGGCGTGGGGCAACCAAACAAGCAAACTGGGCTGGAAACTCAGCACCTTTGTTTGGTGGGTAATCGATAGCATTTGGGATAAACTTAGGGGGAAAAATTGGGTTGCTTTGTGCTTCCAGTTAGCGCCCCTGGTGGGCGTTAATGGGGCGCAAATCCCCTAGCGCCCGGGCGTGGCGCCGCTAAATTCTCCCGCGAAATTCAGCGGGTGGTTAGCGGCAGCAGTGGTCGGTAGCGCCCCGCGGCGCTGCGCCTCCGGCGATGATGTCATCGCCGTGCACAGCGCCCCGCTCGTGCCCCGGCCGCAAACTTCAGTCGCGCCCCCTGACCTATCGCCGAACGATATGTGCGACAGGGTCAGGGCTGGCGTTTTCTGCAGTCGCGGTGGCGCAAATTAAAGGGCAGGTGACGGGTGGCCATTTTTTTTTTGGCCACCTGCCAGCACCTGCCCAATCTGGCCTCCTCCTGCGGGGTGCCGGCCGCGATCGGTCAGGTGGTCCAGCAGGGCCCCGGTGCGCGCTGCACTAGGCCCCTCCCCTTCAATCAGGGGAGGGAGGCCTGCAGTACCGTGGCGCTACGTGCCGATGTGCGTGGCGCTGTTGCACGTAGCGCTGCGATATTGAACGGGAGCAGCCCAGGAAGGAGGGGGAGCGCTTCCAATAGCCCCGCCCCCTGCTTGGGGCGCTACCACTCAATATACGGTTCGGGGGCGCTAACTTTTTCGGGGCATTAAAAGTAGCACGCCAAAGGGGGCGCGACCGAATTTTTCCCCCTTAGAGTTTTGTTTTCCATCTGACACTAGATGCATTTTTCTACAAATTTATAGAAATTATATATAAATGTATCTTTAGGAATCCTTTAACGGGGCTGCATCGTCGACTAAAGAGATATTACCAACACAGAAAAGAGCAGAACTGTTGAGTTGAGGAAATGTATTAAGGATGACAGTTACCAGAAGCAAGAGTGCCATTTAAACAACGGTGCTTATTTTCAGGAATTAAATGGATCATATTTTGAAACAAAAATTACTGTCATTCCTCATTGGTGACACTTGACAGGTCTGTAAACAGATACTAGAGACAGAGCCACTGTTTTACTGTGATTTAATGGACCAGAAATTCGGCTCTCCGGCTTCCTGCGGGTGCAAGCATCGCGCGTGTACTTGCCTACCGCGCCTGCAGTTGTGCTTTGGGCCCACGAGGACTTTGGCTCCTGGGCCTCCTCCAGCTGCCGGCGCGCAGTGCTCGCGTATCCCAGGGGCGCAGTTAGTTCGAAGCGTCCCCTGGGATCACGTGGGCCATGGAGAGCCAATCCTAACAGGGCATTTTCATTCATAGATTTGACAGGAAGACCTGTCAAATCTATGAATAGAGATCGGCCCCAAAACTACACTTAAACTTCAAATAAATTTTCAAAAAAAAATCACATTTTTAAAATAACTATAAGTTAAATAAATTAACTACTTTAAACAAAAATGTAAATTTTTGAAAAAATTAATTATACTTTGCAACGGTGCTAAAAATAAACTTACCTTTCTTTAAAGTATCTAAAAAAGATAAACCTGTTGAAAAAATGTTTAAATTGTAATTAATTAACCACTTACCTTGTTAAAAACAGGCCTTGCGCCTCCTTTTTAAAAGTGCAGCTTCTCCATACTTACCTTCCCGGTGAAACCTGAAAAAAACCCGAAGTTCGCTGCGTGCGCGCAGCCTCTCCCGCGCACGCGATCGACTTCTGAACCCCTCCCTTCAGGGGAACGGAAGTTCCGGTTTCCCGCACATGCGCAGTGCGTGCGTGAAACTGGCACTTCAGGTGGCCTTACGGGTGAGTACACAACGCGTACTCACCCGACAACAGCCGAATTTCTGGCCCAATGTCAATTACATCATTATTACACGGATTCGGGACGTATACTGGTGTTTCAGGGATTGCATTCCCAATTCCACGTGTTTATAAGAAGGGCTTAAGGTGACTGAACAAGTGAAATTCTGTTTTTGTTACGTGGGATTCTGGGGCCTTTATCCATGTTCTGGGGATCGAATTCTGTGATTCCGTCCATTCCAACCATAAACCAGTGGTCTTGGCTGTAGGTTATAAGAACATAAGAATTAGGAGCAGGAGTAGGCCATACGGCCCCTCGAGCCTGCTCCACCATTCAATAAGATCATGGCTGATCTTTGACCTCAACTCCACTTTCCCGCCCAATCCCCATATCCCTTGATTCCCCTAGAGTCCAAAAATCTATCTATCTCAGCCTTGAATATACTCATGATGCGGAGATGCCGGCGTTGGACTGGGGTGGACAAAAATGAGAAGTCGCACAACACCAGGTTATAGTCCAGCAGATTTATTTAAAATTACAAGCTTTCGGAGCTGTCGCCCCATCCTCAGGTAAAGTTACAATGAGTGAATCTACAATATTTCACAGTATATAAACACAGAAACTGCAGAGATACAATCTTTCAGGGAAGGTGTCCTTACATCAAAGACACACCAAGAGCACAGCCAAGACAATGAGATGTGTCACAGGGGGTCCAACGTGTCAAATCCTGCTGTCTGCAGTTGTTTTTTTTTGTGTTTGTTTTTTTTGTGTTTTTTTTTTAAAAACTGGAAAGACAGACAACGATGTCGAGTCACGTTCTGTAGCGTGACATGAACCCGATATCCCTATTGAGGCCATCCTCATGGGTGCAGAACTTGGCTATCAGTTTCTGCTCGATGATTTTGCGTTGTCGTGTGTCTCAAAGGCCGCCTTGGAGAACGCTAACCCGCAGATCGGCGTTCGAGACACACGACAACGCAAAATCATTGAGCAGAAACTGATAGCCAAGTTCCGCACCCATGAGGATGGCCTCAATAGGGATATCGGGTTCATGTCACGCTACAGAACGTGACTCGACATCGTTGTCTGTCTTTCCAGTTTTTAAAAAAAAACACAAAAAAAACAAACACAAAAAAACCCACAAAAAAACCCAACTGCAGACAGCAGGATTTGACACGTTGGACCCCCTGTGACACATCTCATTGTCTTGGCTGTGCTCTTGGTGTGTCTTTGATGTAAGGACACCTTCCCTGAAAGATTGTATCTCTGCAGTTTCTGTGTTTATATACTGTGAAATATTGTAGATTCACTCATTGTAACTTTACCTGAGGATAGGGCGACAGCTCCGAAAGCTTGTAATTTTAAATAAATCTGTTGGACTATAACCTGGTGTTGTGCGACTTCTCATTTTTGAATATACTCAATGACTCAGCATCCACAGCCCTTGGGGTAGAGAATTCCAAAGATTCACAACCCTCTGAGTGAAGAAATTCCTCCTCATCTCAGTCTTAAATGGCCGTCCCTTTATCCTGAGACTATGCCCCCTAGTTCTAGACACTCCAGCCAGGGGAAACAACCTCTCAGCATCTACCCTGTCAATCCCCCTCAGAATCTTATAAATTTCAATGTGATCACCTCTCATCCATGGAGTCTCATTATTGTTTAGTTTGTTCTTTCCTTTTAGCGGAATATATTTTGTAAGGGGTTTTTGTCTCGGGCTTATTTGTAGGTCAGCCAGTTATGTTTTCCTGGACTGTCCTGCCCGCTATGCGGTTGCGAATCGCTATCCCCTTTATTAGTTCTGAGCCCAGGACTTATCGAGCGGCGATAAGGACAAACGAACAGACCCGTGGATTGGTGCGAGGAAAACCAATGTTTATTTACAGAAGTAAAACTACAGAGAAACAGTATCATATGAAGACGGTTTTACACTTAGCATGGGAAGAGAACGGACACATTGAGGGAAAATCCTAAAATTACAATTATAGCAATATCCCCATTACTTCCCACCCTTATGCCTAACTAGAATTGTCTTGCGACAGCCAGAAGAAGAATGCTCACCGTTGAAATGGATGGAAAAACCTGGCCCTGTGCTCTGTTTCTGCCGTCGACACGTGGCTCCGAAGTTTCTGGTAGTCTTCTTTCTGGGCTGCTGGCCAGCAGACAGAGCGAACCGAGGGTCCAGGCAGAGAGAGAGAGAGAAATGGCTGGGTCTTCCCAGTTATACCCCTCCCGGTCGCCCTAATCTTCCTACCGATCAGCTCATTTCTATTGTCTGATCTGGGCATGATGAATTTTAACAAAAGGTACTGGTCTCGGCCCATCATGTTAGATGGCCGGTAATTGCATGATACCAGTTCTTCAACTGTCACCCTATTGTTCGACAGGTTCGATGATTGTCCAGAACAGTTCCGTTGATGGGCCCAGCCCCGTCTCAATGTCCCCGCTGATTATTTGAGCAAACACCTTGAAAGCCTTATGCATAGACCTGATTGTAATGCATAAGGAGAGGTCCTGTAACTTCCTGTTGCAGACATCGGAATACACAAGCTGATAGCTTCCCAGCGGCGTCTGAAATGAAACTGCCAGGCTCTCGGTCACGAGGTCCGACCGCGGCCATTTTATGCCCTGGATTTTAAAACTCAGTCTGACCAGGGTTCCTTATTAATAAGTCCAACAAAAAAAATCTTCGGGGGGGGGAAACACATGAAATTTTGCGAATCCTTTCAATTTTTCCTGCACTCTATTGAACACCGTTTTAAATGTTTCCCATTGCTGTTCTACATTGTTGTTTGCCAGTATTGTTACCCATTTTTGTTTCCCAAGTTCTATTCTCAGCCCCTCAAAATCAGCTTTTCTCCAACCTATTAACCTGGTTTTCGTCCTACAGATTATCTGGCCATTATCGCATTGCTGTTTGTGGGAGCTTGCTGTGCGCAAAATTGGCTGCCGCGTTTCCCACATTACAACAGTGACTCCACTTCAAAAATAAAGTACTTAATTTGCTGTAAAGTGCTTTGAGACGTCCGGTGGTCGTGAAAGGCGCTATATAAATGCAAGCCTTTCTTTCTTTCTGAGGTGGGTAGAGATCCCTAATAGGGTTCCATGGTACATGCTCTTGGGAATGAACCGGTTTAGGAGGCTGACTTACCTTTTCTTGTTCTATACTTTCTTATATTTCTTTATTTGTTACATATTTATTCATCAGTTTTATTAGTTACATTGCATATTAGTAGAGTTGAATGGGTTGGGAGAGAACTAATTCAGGTCTAAAACTGAGGATTTTCAAATTGTCCCTTTTGTTTTCCAGGTTCCGAGCAGAGCAAATTTCAGTTTGCATTTTCAAGTTTCTAAAAATAGTCCTCGTCTGCCCAGCAACAGAACTACACTTCAGTTGTGTCGCTACATTCATGTCCCAACTTCCTGTTTCCTTTATTTTGGAATGCCAGTTTTAGGCACTATTTGAAATAGTGTAAATATTGGAAACTCAACTATTTCAGCGGCGTTCACAATGGACCCAAATGCGAGGTTCTGAATTTTTTGGGTCCTATAAATAGAAATATCAAAGAACACACTTTGGCAGAAAATCTGGAGATCCAGCCAGTCTCAGTGGGATTTTTAAAAAGTCTAAAAGTAATAGCCTGACTCATAAAGCACTGGATGTACTTAGGTATAAATAAATAAAAGGAATATAAATTTATTTGGGTGTCAGTCTTGGCTGAGTGGGTAGCACTCTCTCTCGCCTCTGAGTCAGAAGGTTGTGGGTTCAAGTCCCACTCCAGAGACTTGAGCACATAAAGCTAGGCTGACACTCCTGTGCAGTGCTGAGGGAGTGCTGCACTGTCAGAAGTGCTGTCTTTTGGATGAAATGTTAAACCGAGGCCCAGTCTGCTCTCTCAGGTGGATGTAAAAGATCCCATGGGCACGATTTGTAGAAGAGCAGAGGAGTTGTCCCCAGTATCCTGGCCAATAGTTATCCATCAACCAACACCAAAACAGAATATCTGGTCATTATCTCATTGCTGCTTGTGGGACCTTGCTCTGTGCAAATTGGCTGCCGAGGTTGCCCTACAACAGTGATTACACTTCAAATAGTACTTCACTGGCTGTAAAGTGCTCTGGGATGTTGTGAATTTGTGAACGGTGCTATATAAATCCAATTCTTTTTTCTTTATTTATTTACTGATGTATGGTTGTTATCTATCTGGTTCTGGAGTAGACTGTCCAGAAATTTCGATCAGGTCTCCAGATTGCTGGGGTTGGAGAAGATGTCCGGGTTCATTTCCTCCATGGGCTTCATTTTAGTTTGGAGCATAGATTGGGTACGCAGTGGGCAGAGCGATTGCACCACTCGCCCAATGACATCATCAGATGTGCCAAGCTATTTTGATGGACTTGCCTTGTTTAACTTTGATAGACAAGCTGCCAGTGTGAATTTCAACAACAACTTGTATTTATATAGCGCCTTTAACGTAGTAAAACGTCCCAGGGCGCTGCACAGGAGTATTTTAAGACAAAAAAATTTGACACCGAGCAACATAAGGATAAATTAGGGCAGGTGACCAAAAGCTTGGTCAAAGAGGTAGGTTTTAAGGAGCGTCTTAAAGGAGGAAAGAGAGGTGGAGAGGTGGAGAGGTTTAGGCAGGGAATTCCAGAGCTTAGGACCTAGGCAACAGAAGGCACGGCCACCAATGGTTGAGCGATTATAATCAGGGATGCTCAAGAGGGCAGAATTAGAGGAGCGCAGATATCTCGGGTGGGTTGTGGGGCTGAAGGAGATTACAGAGATAGGAAGGGGTGAGGCCATGGAGGGATTTGAAAACAAGGATGAGAATTTTGAAATCGAGGCGCTGCTTAACTGGGAGCCAGTGTAGGTCAGCGAGCACAGGGGAGATGGGCGAACTGGACTCGGTGCGAGTTAGGACACGGGCAGCCGAGTTTTGGATGACCTCAAGTTTATGTAAGGTGGAATGTGGGAGGCCAGCCAGGAGTGCGTTGGAATAGTCAAGTCTGGAGGTAACAAAGGCATGGATGAGGGTTTCAGCAGTTTCACTGCTCATAGGCAGCTCGCTGTTTAGGAGGGTAGCAAATCTGGTGACCTTGATGCTTCTTAAACCCAGCCTTTACCTCTTAAAGGGGAAGTGACTTTTTAGTGGTGGTTTCTGGGAAGCATCTTTGTATAAGCTGAAGGTCAATGGCCAGGGCACCTGATTTTGCAATGCTGCCGCGGAGGTGCTGGTGGAGCAAATGAGAGCCCGGCAGGAGGTTGGTCCTCCTTCCTTCTGATGGCAGATAAATCAGCCAATGGGCATGAAGCGAGGTAGCTGGAATGGTACTGGCTGCAGCATCATATCCAGGATCTGGCTGCAGTGCAGGAAAAAGATTCAATGATCTCACCAGGACTGCCAAGGTAGGAATTCTATCATCACATCTCTTTACTCTGAACACAACACTGCAACACTACACTTCTTCCCCACAGAGGATAAGATAGCCCTTGTCCCCAAACAGGGTCAAAGAGTGTGGGGGTGTGTGGGGGTGGGGGGGGCTAGCAGGTTGACTGGTGCAGTATGAAGATGTCATGACAGCTGTCAGAAAAGCACGCACAGACCTGCATGTTGTGCTGGCAGTGATCGTACACCAGCTGCACATTGAGGGAACGGAAGCCCTTGCAGTTCATGGAAGCAACAGGCTTGTTTGCAGAAGATGGCAGAGCTGTTTGTGTTGTTTTTCCAGGTTTTCCGCAGCTCTTCTACCAAAGTTACAGCGGACAGGTGGGAGGACTCCCACGCAAATTCACCCACATAACATTTGACAGGGTAGATGCAGGGAGGATGTTTCCCCTCGTGGGGGGAATCTAGAACTAGGGGGGCATAGTTTCAGAATAAGGGGTCGCCCATTTAAAACGGAGATGAGGAGGAATTTCTTCTCTCAGAGGGTCGTGAATCTTTTGGAATTCTCTACCCCAGAGAGCTGTGGAGGCTGAGCCATTGAATATATTTAAGGTGGAGATAGACAGATTTTTGAACTACAAGGGGAGTCAAGAGTTATCGGGAAAGTGGAGTTGAGGCCAAGATCAGATCAGCCATGATCTTATTGAATGGCGGAGCAGGCTCGAGGGGCCAAATGGCCGACTCCCGCTCCTATTTCTTATGTTCTTATATTTCAGTAGCTTCATCTCTATGTGTGTACAGACTCTTAGGAAATCGGCTATGTTAAGCGACGTGGGTTATAATCCCCAGTTTCACGTTTCGTTCTTTTGCTGAATATATGTAAATATTCCTTATCCTCCAGCCTCCAGACGTAGTCCCTGTATTTATAGCGCTCTTTAAAAAATATCAGCCAGAGCACTGTCTATTTCCTCACTCCTTTCCTTGAGGATTCTAGAATGTGTCCCACCTGCTTCACCTGCCCTGTATATTTTCCTTCCTGGAGTTTCTTCACAACACATGAACGATATGTCGTATCTTTGCATTCATTACAAATTCTTGAATCAGTATAACTGGATCTGGAATTTTCCCATAAAGTTTGAAATGGCTTCTGGTACGAAGCAAGGGTCAGCTGAGTGTTACTTTAGGCTTTTTGAGTGGTTCGAAGAAAGCTGCTTAACACCTGATTTTTCTGATTTTAGGAGGTGTGCTGAAATGTGTGCTTTAATATCTGCACAGTCGGCCTTCAATGGTAAGCCGCATTATTTAGTGCAGAGCCGCACTTGTGAAGGGCGTCCAACATCCGTTTACAGCCCTGAATTGGCACAGGGTGAACCAGTAGATCTGTTGACTCGAGGATTCGACAGCAATATGGAACATAGAAGGACAAGGAAAGGCTGCTTTACTGACGACTAGCCAGAAGCACCGAAGCAGTACAAGAAATGAAGGAGGCAACCTGTATAAAACAGATGTCGCCCTGCCCCACCAGAAGCATCTGATGCAGCAGATATGGGAAGCGGTGGCAGAAAGGGTGGGTGCTGCCTCCCGCATTAGCAGGACCTGGAAAGGATGTCGGGAAGGTGGTGTCAGGCTTGAAGTGATCTGCTGATGCAAGCCAAGAGTACATTATGCACGACAAGCACCTGCCAGAGGTCGGTATGCAAGAGGCCACCTCTGCTACCATTCTAATCCTTTAACCCTGCAAGATGCTAAGCTACAGGGGACGGTTTTAAGATGCAGTCCTGGCGTAATAGGACGAGAAATACTTTGTTTGAGTGGGGTGACTTGGTATATTAGGTGCAACTTTACACGTCCATGCTGGCATTGGGAGCCTTGCATGTCTACACACCCCCTGAAGGATGTTGATAGTGGGAACATGTGAAACTGTTCATTTTGGCAGGAAGAATAAAAAAGAAGCATATTATCGAAATGGTGAGAGATCGCAGAGCTCTGAGATGCAGAGGGATCTGGGTGTCCTAGTGCATGAATCACAAAAGGTTACTATGCAGGTACAGCAAGTAATTAGGAAAGCTAATAGAATGTTATAGTTTATTGCGAGGGGAATTGAATACAAAAGTAGAGAGGTTATGCTTCAGTTATACAGGGCATTGGTGAGACCACATCTGGAGTACTGTGTACAGTATTGGTCTCCTTATTTAAGGAAGGATGTAAATGCGTTGGAAGCAGTTCAGAGAAGGTTTACTAGACTAATACCTGGAATGGGCGGGTTGTCTTATGAGGAAAGGTTGGACAGGCTAGGCTTGTATCCGCTGGAGTTTAGAAGAGTAAGAGGTGACTTGATTGAAACATATAAGATCCTGAGGGGCCTGGACAGGGTGGATGTGGAGAGGGTGTTTCCTCTTGTGGGAGAATCTAGAACTAGGGGTCACTGTTTAAAAATAAGGGGTCGCCCATTTAAGACAGAGATGAGGAAAAAAAAATTCTCACAGAGGGTTGTGAGTCTTTGGAACTCTCTTCCTCAGAGGGCGGTGGAAGCAGAGTTTTTGAATATTTTTAAGGCAGAGGTAGATAGATTCTTGGTGAGCAAGGGGGGTGAAAGTTTATCGGGGGTAGGCGGGAATGTGGAGTAATCAGATCAGCCTACTCCTGCTCCTAATTCGTATGTTCGTACGTACTGCAATCGAGGACTTGAGTTCCAATCCTAATGTTCTGTTAACTGACTTCAACATGCTGGGCAATCACACAGCAGTGACCTTAATCTGAAGAATGATGTCGCCTCATATGCTGCTGTTGATGGTCAATGGCAAATGTGGTGAAGCTGCTGCCCCTGCTAAGCATTGCTCCGTCCCCTCCATGAGTAAATAGCTGAAGTTGAATTAAATGTCTGGGGCTGGAGGCCAAGTGTGTCAGGAAAAGGGTCCACTTTCACTCAGTTTTGAAGGTATAAAGTTGTGATCAGTGTGTTGCATCGATCTGGCTATTTATATCACCTTATTGGAGGAGAAAGCCCGTTGTGACTTTAACTTTGTGGGCGATAGTGTAAACAGGGCGATGTGGGACCGGCCGCCCGCGAGACACCTCTCCTGATTTTAGCTTCCAGTCAATGGAAATGGAAATCGGGAGGTGTACAACGGTTGGCCGATCAGATTAAGCGTGTTTACATTATCGCCAAAAGTTAAAATGACCCCCGTTTGTAACACTGAGCAGCTGTCGACGTTGTTGCTACAACAACAACAACTTGTATTTATATAGCGCCTTTAATGTAGTAAAATGTCCCAAGGTGCTTCACAGGAGTATTTTAAGACAAAAGAATTTGACACCGATCCACATAAGGAGAAATTAGGGCAGGTGACCAAAAGCTTGGTCAAAGAGGTAGGTTTTAAGGAGCGTCTTAAAGGAGGAAAGAGAGGTAGCGAGGTTTAGGCAGGGAATTCCAGAGCTTAGGGCCCAGGCAACAGAAGGCACGGCCACCAATGGTTGAGCGATTATAATCAGGGATGCTCAAGAGGGCAGAATTAGAGGAGCGCAGATATCTCGGAGGGTTGTGGAGCTGAAGGAGATTACAGAGATAGGGAGGGGCGAGGCCATGGAGGGATTTGAAACCAAGGATGAGAATTTTGAAATCGAGGCGCTGCTTAACCGGGAGCCAGTGTAGGTCAGTGAGCACAGGGGTGATGGGCGAACGGGACTTGGTGCGAGTTAGGACACGGGCAGCCGAGTTTTGGATGACCTCAAGTTTACGTAGGGTGGAATGTGGGAGGCCAGCCAGGAGTGCGTTGGAATAGTTAAGTCTAGGGGTAACAAAGGCATGGATGAGGGTTTCAGCAGCGGCTGAGCTGAGGCAGGGGAAGTGAAAGTGCCACTGCTTCTAGCGTCAGAGCAAACCCTTTCTTTACATAAATTCTGACTACAAAAGTACCAGCCCATTGTGCGGTGTGGAATGCAGAGCTTTGATAACTGGAATTTTATTCACATATTTCCAACTGAAAATGAGAATAATCTCTCACTGTGTCAGCGACATGGAAACATTCCTGCATATTTTCTAAACAAAGCTCGCCATCTGCTGTTTTTGTAACTAACTGCAAGCATGACGCACCTCAACTTGTTCATTATTAATCTTTTCAATAAAGATGCAAAGACATAAGAATTTTTAATAGGAAAAGACCCAAGCTCTTTCTCGGACATCAATCCCATCTACTCGACCTCTCATCCTCCGCATTCCTCAATCACTTGCCTCCACATTGGATATTTTTCAGGCGTCCTGGGTACGGAAAATGGGCGTAACAAGGACCAATTTCTCCCCAACTAAACACTAACAGTGGGGAAGTAGGCTGTTTATCCAACACCCTGGGAGGGACACTAATAATTATTAAGCCAGGGCGCCATTGTGCTGACCGTAGTTCAGCTTTCCCCATGTTGCATACAAATTGGTATCCATGATGTTCTTTCAGAATCAAACGCTCCCAGGTAAAGTACAGCCAGCTGAAGAGTTACTATCCCTCCATTCTGCCACAGCATTGTCTCTTAACCCCTCAACCTCCAAATCAGCTCCTCTCGCACCAATGCACTTTCATTTTCCAAACCAGCCACTCTTGTGCCTCGTCCGAGTGGAATTGGCAATTAACGCTTTATTAGGAGCGGTTTTTGCGTTGTTGGCCTATGCCTACCAAAGAACTTCAATTAAACAACCCAAATTTATTGAACACAGGGATTCTCACAGGCACGAAGAGAAGAAATCTTAGTCTGCAGGTACAGCAAGCCATTAGGAAAGCAAATGGTATGTTGGCCTTTATTACAAGAGGATTTGAGTATAAGAGTAAAGATGTCTTACTGCAATTATATAGGGCCCTGGTGAGACCACACCTGGAGTATTGTGTACAGTTTTTGTCTCCTTACCTAAGGAAGGATATACTTACCCGAGAGGGAGTGCAACGAAGGTTCACCAGACTGGTTCCTGGGATGGGGGGATTGTCCTATGAGGAGAGATTGAGTAGACTGGACCTATATTCTCTAGAGTTTAGAAGAATGAGAGGTGCTCTCATTGAAACATACAAAATTCTTACAGGGCTTGACAGGGTAGATGCTGGGAGGATGTTTCCCCTGGCTGGGGAGTCTAGAACCAGGGGTCACAGTCTCAGAATAAGGGGCCAGCCATTTAGGACTGAGATGAGGAGAACTTTCTTCACTCAGAGGGTGGTGAATCTTTGGAATTCTCTACCCCAGAGGGTTGTGGAGGCTCAGTCATTGAGTATAATCAAGACAGAGATTGATAGATTTTTGAATATTAAGGGAATCAAAGGATATGGGGATAGTTCAGGAAAGTGGAGATGAGGTAGAAGATCAGACATGATCTTATTGAATGGCGGAGCAGGCTCGAGGGGCTGAATGGCCCACTCCTGCTCCTATTGCATATGTTTCTTATGTTTAGTCCCATCAGTCTAGCCTGAAAAGACAATGTTGTGAGCCAGCAAATTATTCCGAACATGACTGTTTAAACTGTAGATTAATTAATTTGCAAGAAAATGAAAAGAAACATAGAAAAATAGGAGTCGGCCATTCGGCCCTTCGAGCCTGCTCCGCCATTCAATATGATCATGGCTGATCCTCTATCTCAATACCATATTCCCGCTCTCTCCCCATACCCCTTGATGCCTTTTGTGTCTAGAAATCTATCTATCTCCTTCTTAAATATATTCAGTGACTTGGCCTCCACAGCCTTCTGTGGTAGAGAATTCCACAGGTTCACCACCCTCTGAGTGAAGAAATTTCTCCTCATCTCAGTCCTAAATGTCCTGCCCCGTATCCTGAGACTGTGACCCCTCGTTCTAGACCCCCCAGCCAGGGGAAACATCCTCCCTGCATCCAGTCTGTCTAGCCCTGTCAGAATTTTATACATTTCAATGAGATAAAAGAAGGAAAACAAACAGAAAATACAACATCACTGCATTTGTTCTTGTTTATTCCAGCAAAACTATATTCAGTACAACTCATTATTCTAATATTCCACATCAGGAATGTCATTGCTGTCGGACAGAAAGTTTTCTTACAGCGATGTACCTTTTGGTTCATAGTGGAACAGTAAAAAGCACATGAGGCCTAGGTGGTTTAGTACATGTTATGATTCAATGCTCTTGGTGCAGAGCTTTGCACAACCGCAACATGTGTTGGGAATTCGGACACGAGGTCAGCACGTCCGACAAGTTAAATTAATCGACAGATAATCGCACAGGCCACGAATCACAGACAGTGAAGCTCGGCACTAGGCCCGGTGGCCATACAGTCCTCCATGTTATATCTCCACTCAATCCAATATTCAGATAATTTCTCCACAAAAACAGTTACAAAAGTATGTAGGAAAAATAAACATATCAACTAAATCAATTAATTCTTTAAATAACTCCTTAATAGGTTTTCAGCAGATTTACTACGGAAGCAAGGCAATAGTTAATATAATTGAAAATCTTTTATCGTGAATTGTGGGTTCATTACAGTGAGAGATGTCAGTGCTGGGGGATTGGCAGCACCAAGCACTCCCAGGTAGTGTGACAGCAATACACACAGAGCCAGAAATGATTTTAAACATTTCCCCCTACCCCCAAAAAAAGGATAAAATATCATTACAGATGCCCCATCACTCGACATGAACAACGTGCTCAGAATGTAGTCAGCCCAGATTAATCTAACCACTTTCTCCCTACTTTGCTACGGTCAGAGTATCAGTAAAGATTTTGACCCAGGTCTTCTTGGGTTGGGGGCTGGGAGTGGATTTTATGGTGTTGGTCACAAGTCCTTTGTTAACACTTGCAATAGGTGAACATTATCAGGATTCAGGTGGAGTGTGATGGAATACTCTCCACTTGCCTGGATGAGGGCGGCTCCAACAACACTCAAGAAGCTCGACACCATCCAGGACAAAGCAGCCCGCTTGATCGGCACCCCATCCACCACCTTAAACATTCACTCCCTCCACCACCGGCGTACCGTGGCTGCAGTGTGTACCATCTACAAGATGCACTGCAGCAACTCGCCAAGGCTTCTTCGGCAGCACCTCCCAAACCCGCGACCTCTTCCACCTAGAAGGACAAGGGCAGCAGGCGCATGGGAACACCACCACCTCCAAGTTCCCCTCCAAGTCACACACCATCCTGACTTGGAAATATATCGCCGATCCTTCATCGTCGCTGGGTCAAAATCCTGGAACTCCCTCCCTAACAGCACTGTGGGAGTACCTTCACCACACGGACTGCAGCGGTTCAAGAAGGCGGCTCACCACCATCTTCTCAAGGGCAATTAGGGATGGGCAATAAATGCCGGCCTTGCCAGCGACGCCCACATCCCATAAGCGAATATAAAAAAAATTCAGGTGGGGGGGCGAGATAGAAGCAACAGCATCAATGGTTATTGTGCTTGGGAGTGAAGTGACAGTGGAGACGCTGCCTTCTGCTGTGAGGGAATGTCGGCCAGGCTCCATTCTGGTGGCCTTCCACAGGGAGCACAGTCATTTGCAGGGACAGGGATTCTGGCAATTGATGCTCAGAAGGCCTCGGTGAGCCCTTTAAAAATAACATCTATTACACTCAGCAAGGTGAAGGACGTTCGTGCTGGGAATCACTTTCCATTTCAAGCACCCAGTGTCCATATCAAGCACCCCCAGGTCAGGTATAACAGCAAGATGCACATTAAAACTCCCTCCACCCAACAATATGCTTCAGTCCTAATCTTAGCAGAGCACCTTTTACTGCACCTGTGTGGCATTATTTTTGTATTTCGCATAACGACCATCTTTAGGCCTCTCTAAGTGACATTGTCAGTTAGCACCAATTAGTAGCTGCTTAATTCAGTCAGACCCAAGCCTACTAAGCCTGGATTGTGCCTGCCAAACTCATTTCACACAGGACCTACATCGCATCAGTTTGGGATGAATTTAAATCCAGCGAGTAAAGGCACAACAGTCAATGGTAGGAGTGCGGGGTGCTCGAGGGGCTAGAATCATAGAAATTTACAGCACGGAAGGAGGCCATTTGGCTCATCGTGTCCGTGCCTGGTAGACAAAGAGCTATCTACCCTAATCCCACTTTCCAGCTCTTGGTCCGTAGCCCTGTAGGTTACGGCACTTCAAGTGCATATCCAAGTACTTTTTAAATGTGATGAGAGTTTCTGCCTCTACCACCCTTTCAGGCAGTGAGTTCCAGACCCCCACCACCCTCTGGGTGAAAACATTTCCCCTCAAATCCCCTCTAAACCTTCCGACCAATTACTTTAAATCTATGCCCCCTGGTTATTGACCTCTCTGCTAAGGGAAATAGATCCTTCCTATCCACTCTATCTAGGTCCCTCGTAATTTTATACACCTCAATTAAGTCTTCCCTCAGCCTCCTCTGTTCCAAAGAAAACAACCCCACCCTATCCAATCTTTCCTCATAGCTAAAATTCCCCAGCCCAGGCAACATCCTCGTAAATCTCCTCTGTACCCTCTCCAGTGCAATCACATCTTTCAATCGAGGGGCTAGAATCAGAGGAATGCAGAGTTTGGGGGGAAGAGGAGTTTGTCGGGCTGGAGGAGGTTACAGAGATAGAGAGGGCAATGCCAAGAAAGGAATGAAATTCAAGGATTGAACACTGCCCTCCCACCCCCCGAGCCACAATCTCCCACCGGCCTGACCCTTCCGAACATCCATCCAGCAGCCCCGCCCCCCCCAACCCGATGTCTCAGGCCCCCCCCCTCCCCACAATGTCTTGGACCCCTCCGATGTGTCTCCACGCTCCCATGTCTCTGAACGCCACCCCCCCCGCCCCACCGATATCTCCAAAGAATGTTAATCAGGCCTTGCCGTTTAATTCGGCAGGGCCTGAGGGAAACCCGTTCTTCCGGGTTCCCCACCGCAAAACAGCCCCCCCCCCCCGTTCCCTCTCAGCCTCCAAGTTAATATCAGGGCCTAAGTCTCTAACCTCACTATTTTAACATGATCAATTTAAGTATTTCCCTGAGCATACAACCACTTCATGAAATGTTATTTTTCGCCCGTTAACATGGGATAAGCTCGCTGTCCAGTTTTTTCTTTCGGTTTTCTTTCTGAAGCTGGTAATCCATCCTTATCAATGTCTGGCCAAGGTGAGAGTCTATCCTGCTGCCAAATGTCTGGTTTGTGGTATTTGGAACTTTGTCAGAGAACAGAGGGACATACTCAGGGAGGGGTTCCTGTACTTTCAGTCTTCCCTGGAAAACAAAAGGTTTAAATAAATGTATGCAGTACATTCCTTGTACAGTACATACAAATAAAATGAGAATACAAAGTCAAAATCCATTTGTATTTGTTTGTTTTAAAGGATCTGTTTAAGATGAACAGGTTTAGTGCACAAGTTTATATATTCCCCAAGTTATTGTTGCCTCACAAGTGTGGCAAGAGCTCGTCCATGGACCGGTGGGTAAAAGCAGGGGCCAGATAGGCTAGAATATCTGGCATTCAGGAACATAAGAACATAAGAAATAGGAGGAGGAATAGACCACTTGGCCCCTCGAGCCTGCTCCGCCATTCAATAAGATCATGGCTGATCTTGGGCTCAAAGCCACTTCCCTGCCCCCTCCCCATAACCCTTCACTCCCTTATCTTGTAAAAATCCGTCTATCTCCACCTTAAATGTATTTAATGACCCAGCCTCCACAGCTCTCTGGGGCAGAGAATTCCACAGATTTACGACCCTCTGAGAGAAGAAATTCCTCCTCATCTCAGTTCTAAAAGGGCGACCCTTTATTCTGAAACTGTGCCCCCGAGTTCTAGATTTCCCCACGAGGGGAAACATCCTCTCTGCATCTACCTTGTCGAGCCCCCTCAGTATCTTATATGTTTCAATAAGATCACCTCTCATTCTTCTAAATTCCAATGAGTATAGGCCCAGCCTGCTCAACCTTTCTTCATAAGTCAACCCCCTCATCTCTGGAATTAACCTAGTGAACCTTCTCTGAACTGCCTCCAATGCAAGTATATCCTTCCTTAAATAAGGAGACCAAAACTGTACGCAGTACTCCAGGTGTGGTCTTACCAATGCCCTGTACAGTTGTAGCAGGACTGGAGGTCCCAGCGGATTGGAAAACCGCAAATGTAACACCCCTATTTACGAAAGGAGGGAGACAGAAAGCAGGAAACTATAGACCAGTTAGCCTAACATCTGTCGTTGGGAAAATGCTGGAGTCCTTCATTAAGGAAGCAGTAGCAGGGCATTTGGAAAATCATAATGCAGTCAAGCAGAGTCAGCATGGTTTTAGGAAAGGGAAATGTTTAACAAACTTGCTGGAGTTCTTTGAGGAGGTAACGAGTAGGGTGGACAAAGGTGAACCAGTGGATGTGGTGTATTTGGAGTTCCAGAAGGCATTCGATAAGGTGCCACATAAAAGGTTACTGCATAAGATAAGAGCTCATGGAGTTGGGGGTAATATATTAGCATGGATAGAGAATTGGCTAACTAACAGAAAGCAGAGAGTCGGGATAAATGGGTCATTTTCTGGTTGGCAAACGGTAACTAGTGGGGTGCCACAGGGATCGGTGCTGGGGCCTCAACTATTTACAATCTACATTAATAACTTGGATGAAGGGACCGAGTGTAATGTAGCCAAGTTTGCGGAGGATACAAAGATGGGTGGGATAGCAAGTTGTGCAGAGGACTCAAAGAATCTGCAAAGGGATATAGACAGGCTAAGTGAATGGGCAAACATTTGGCAGATGGAGTATAATGTGGGAAAGTGCGAGGTTATCCACTTTGGCAGGAAAAATAAAAAAGCAAATTATTATTTAAATGGAGAGAGATCACAAAATGCTACAGTTCAGAGGGACCTGGGGGTCCTTGTGCATGAAACACAAAAAGTTAGCCTGCAGGTACAGCAAGTAATCAAAAAGGCAAATGGAATGTTGGCCTTTATTGTAAGGGGGTTGGAGTATAAAAGCAGGGAAGTCCTGCTACAACTGTACAGAGTATTGGTGAGACCACACCTTGAGTACTGTGTACAGTTTTGGTCTCCTTATTTAAGGAAGGATATACTTGCATTGGAGGCAGTTCAGAGACGATTCACTAGGTTAATTCCAGAGATGAGGGGGTTGACTTATGAGGAAAGGTTGAGCAGGTTGGGCCTATATTCATTGGAATTTAGAAGAATGAGAGGTGATCTTATTGAAACATATAAGATACTGAGGGGGCACGACAAGGTAGATGCAGGAGGATGTTTCCCCTCGTGGGGAAATCTAGAACTCGGGGGCACAGTTTTAGAATAAAGGGTCGCCCTTTTAGAACTGAGATGAGGAGGAATTTCTTCTCTCAGAGGGTCGTAAATCTGTGGAATTCTCTGCCCCAGAGAGCTGTGGAGGCTGGGTCATTAAATACATTTAAGGTGGAGATAGACAGATTTTTGCAAGATAAGGGAGTGAAGGGTTATGGGGAGCGGGCGGGGAAGTGGCTTTGAGCCCAAGATTAGCCATGATCTTATTGAATGGCGGTGCAGGCTCGAGGGGCCAAGTGGCCTATTCCTGCTCCTATTTCTTATGTTCTTATGTTCTTATGACTTCCTTGTTTTTATACTCCAACCCCCTTGAAATAAAGGCCAACATTTCATTTGCCTTTTTGATTACTTGCTGTACCTGCAGGCTAACTTTTTGAATTCTCGCTTAACCGGCAAAAATCAGGTAAGTTTTATTATACAGACAAGACCCCGATTCTGACCTTTCGCCCCCACGAAAGGGGGGTCAACGTTCTTCCGACTCGGACCTGTCGCCGCCACGGAGGAAAAAGCCGGAGTCTCGTTTACCTTCCCTCTCCGGGTCCCAATTGTTCAGCCTGTGGCCGTGTACGGGGCTCTCGTACCTTGGTAAGTATACCTCTCTGTAATCCGGCACTTTCGATCAACCGGCACCACGCTGGTCCCGTCGGTGCCGGATAAACGAAAGTTTCCTGTAATTAGCTTTTTTATTTTTCCTGCCAAAGTGGATAACCTCGCACTTTCCCACATTATACTCCATCTGCCAAATGTTTGCCCACTCACTTAGCCTGTCTATATCCCTTTTCAGATTCTTTGAATCCTCTGCACAACTTGCTTTCCCACCCATCTTTGTATCATCCGCAAACTTGGCTACATTACACTCGGTCCCTTCATCCAAGTCATTAATGTAGATTGTAAATAGTTGAGGCCCCAGCACCGATCCCTGTGGCACCCCACTAGTTACCGTTTGCCAACCGGAAAATGACCCATTTATCCCGACTCTCTGCTTTCTGTTAATTAGCAGAGAGTCGGGATACAACCTCCCGTCTGATTACTATCTGGTGACATCACTGGGGAAAGTGCAGAAGTGTCGATGTTGGGCGAGAGGTGCTGGCAAGAGCGGTGATTAGGGGGGGGGGGGGGTTTAAAATTCCCCGAGTCAGCTCACCGAGCCCAGGCTGGAGGCATTTTATTTTCACCGACTTTCAGCGGTGACTCCGGCTGCAGGTAGGAAGGAGCCTCATGAATCGGGGGACCTACGATGTAATTCGGTCCCCGACACCATTTTAACAAATGGGAGGTCCCACCTTGTTGGCCAGCCCATGAAGGGGAACCTGGTGAGATTGTCTGCAGTGTGGTTAGGCTGCAGGAGTTAAAGTGACCATGAGCTGCAGGCACTCGGATCAGCTGGGTCTGAGCACGACTGAGCTTGTTGCATTTGGAGTGTTCTGGCAGTTGATCAATTGCTCACTGTGTATAACTCTGGCTTACAATTGAAGGGGCTTCTGGTAACTCACCATCAAAGAAGCCGGAAAAGACAAGGGTGGGCACTGCTCTCGCTTCACTGTACTGGGGCAGGAAGAGAAGGAGGAGGAGGAGGAAGAGGAGGAAGAGCAGTAGCAACAGCAGCAGCACAGCCTTCAACATGCAGGAGCAACTGCACATGGATCTTTCCGAAGGTGGCAGGTGAGGAATCCTGTTTGCAGAATGCCTTTTCTACCCAATAGGTTCTGCAGGCTAAGGGTCATCTTTCTCCAACTGTCTGAGGAGTAGCACCAGAGGAGGCTGCGCTTGTCCAGGCAAGTAGTGTCTGACCTCTTCAGCTTCCTATAGCAGGACCTGGGGTCCGTGCAATTCCAATGGCTGTCAAGGTTACTACCGCCCTTAACTTTAACGCCCCAGGATCCTTCCAGGCTGCTCGTGGGGGAAATCTTAAAAGATTTCGCAGTTGGCCGTCCACAAGTGCATCAAACAAGTCACCAATGCACTATTTGCAAAGGCAAGCCAATACATCTCCTTTCTCGTGGATGACATTAGTCAGAATGAGAGGGCCTTGGGATTCGCAGTAATGGCACGCTTCCCCCAAGTGCAGGTGCGATTGAGTGCACTCATATTGCCATCAGGGCCCCTCAGAACCAGCCAAGAGTTTTCATGAACCTCAAGGGGCTTCATTCCATTATGTTCAGCTTGTATGTGACCACACCAACGAATCATGCAATCTGTGCCTGCTTCCCGACAGCTGCCATGATTTACTCATCTTGCGGCAGTCAACTGTCCCCCCCCCCACTGTTCGAATCTGGCAGGGATGTTCGAGTGTGGCTGCTCGGGGACAATGGCTACCCCTTCAATCATGGCTACAGACACTGGCTCACAACCCCACAATGCCACAGCAGATCAGAGACAATGACAGCAACGCCACCATAAGGAGGGTCATCGAGCTCACCATCAGGCTCCTTGAGCAGCATCTCAGGTGCCTTGATAGGTCTGGGGATTCCCAGACTGAGTCATCCAAATAATAGTAGCCTGCTGCATCCTACGCAACATATCCATCCAGAGGAGATTGGAGCTTCAGGAGGCAGGTGAGCGCGAAGACTCGCCCTCCAACGTGGAGCAGGTGGACGAATGTGACACAGAGGCTGAGGAAGACCGACCAGCATGTTACCTTGTGCATAGAGATGCTCTTCTTGAGCAACGGTGCCGCTGAACAGTTCAGTCCTCTTCCAGTAAAAATGAAACCAATGGCCCTTTGCAGTAACAGTCCTGGTCAACTCAGTCACCACTCCCATAATCCTGCATTCTCTAACACACAGCGTTCAACCACCTTTCACATCAAACACTCACTGAGAAAAGCTGCTCTACAAATACTCTGCAGACCAAATTGATTTTAATGAGCTCCCAGACACAATAATTTCCATCAAATCATAAATCAACCTTGTCAACCCATATTGCCTTTTTTAAAAGAAGATTTACTCTGCTACTTCTACGAGGTGATCATAAGAACATAAGAAATAAGAGAGGCAGTATAATCTAAATGGTATTGGGATGCAAGAGCCGAATGACCTGGGGTGCATCTTCAGAAATCCTTGAAGGTGGCAGGGCAAGTTGATAAGAACATAAGAAATAGGAGCAGGAGTCGGCCCCACGGCCCCTCGAGCCTGCTCCGCCACACGGCCCCTCGAGCCTGCTCCGCCACACGGCCCCTCGAGTCTGCTCCGCCACACGGCCCCTCGAGCCTGCTCCGCCACACGGCCCCTCGAGCCTGCTCCGCCACTCGGCCCCTCGAGCCTGCTCCACCACACGGCCCCTCGAGCCTGCTCCGCCACACGGCCCCTCGAGCCTGCTCCACCACACGGCCCCTCGAGCCTGCTCCGCCACACGGCCCCTCGAGCCTGCTCCGCCACACGGCCCCTCGAGCCTGCTCCGCCATTCAATAAGATCATGGCTGATCATCGACCTCAACTCCACTTGCCCGCCCGATCTCCATATCCCTTGATTCCCCTAGAGTCCAAGAATCTATCGATCTCAGCCTTGAATATACTCAAAGACTCAGCATTCACAGCCCTCTGGGGTAAAGAATTCCAAAGATTCACAACCCTCTGAGTGAAGAAATTCCTCCTCATCTCAGTCTTAAATGGCTGACCCCGTATTCTGAGACTATGCCCCCTAGTTCTAGACACTCCAGTGAGGGGAAACAACCTCTCAGCATCTACCCTGTCAATCCCCTTCAGAATCTTGTATGTTTCAGTGAGATCACCTCTCATTCTTCTAAACTCCAGAGAGTATCGGCCCATTCTACACAATCTCTCATCACAGGACAGCACTCTCATCCCAGGAATCAATCTAGTGAACCTTCGTTGCACCGCCTCCAAGGCAAGTATATCCTTCCTTAGAAAAGGAGACCAAAACTGTGCACAGTACTCCAGGTGTGGTCTCACCAAGGCCCTGTACAATTGTAGCAAGACTTCCTTACTCTTATACCCCAGTGGCTTCAGCGGAGATGGTGGTAGGCTGCTGTAGATCATGTTGGGGCTCCTGACATGCACGTGAGGGCATGGATGCAGACTGTAGGTCCTTAGCTGCTGCTGGGACAGTCCGGCACAGCCGGATTTCAGGCACCGTGGCGAGTATTGGTTGAGGTGAAGGCGAGGGAGCAGCTGCGCTTCATCCTGACAGAGGACAGCTTTTTCCTGTGCTGTGGTGTGGGGCCATCCTCACATACAATGGGCTGCGGCTCATCACTCCCACTGATTTTTGAAGGAGACCAGACTGCAGTACGTGAGTGAGGCCTTGAAAGCCCATGTTGACGTGGTCCACCAGCCCAGGTATATGGTGCACCCATCTCTCCAAGGTGGTGCCCAGAGTCTGGATGACAGTTGTCTGAGCTTCCATCAAAGCTGGAGATGCCGGTGACACAAGCTCCTGCTGTGAGGGCCCCGCTGTAGTGTCCCTGGAGGTGGCCATATGCTCCAGGGTAGATCGCAGAGTGGAAATGCCATGCGAGAGAATTCTACTGACACTGGAAGTGGACTCCTCCGTACTGTCAGACATGGTGCTCAAAGGGCTAGATTTTCAATGACCCGTGGAGTCGGGTTTGGAGGCATGTGGGGGGTTAAAGTTGCAGATTCAGGGGTCCCAACCCCATCCCGACTCCATCCCGCCTCCACGCAATTTTGCCAAATTCGGTCGCGGGGTTCCTGACTCCGACCCGCCTCCAAGAGGCGGGAGAGGCCATTAAAGCCCTTAACAAGCCCTAAATTGGCTCTGTAATGCCATTTTGAAACGTTTTAGCTAGTTTAACCCTTTTCCGACGTGAAGTACGCCTGATGTGAAACACGCCAGTGAAACCTGGCGGGAGCACAAGTGGATAGCTGACTATCAGCTGCAGGTCCACTATTACAACGGAGATGTGATGAAGGTAGTAGTAGTATTAGGTCTGAAAGTTGCCTCTGATGCTGCTGCATTGAATGTCTTCAGAGACTGCCTGGGAGGACTTGGTTGCAAAAAAAAATTTCTCTCTCTCTCTCTCTCTCTCTGTTTCCCTCTCTCTCTGTCTCTCTCTCTCTCTCTCTCCTCTCTCCTCTCTCTCCTCTCTCTCTGATGCTGCTGCTCATTTTGCATCCAGGTCCTCTCACAGCAAAGGCCAGGCATCTCTGAGACCAGGCAGTCAGTCTCTGACCTGCAATGATGACATCATCAGAGGCGACTTTCAGACTGAAACCACTAATTGGTTCATGGGTTCCCACATGCTGGAACTCAATTGCCCAATTAAGTGAAAATTGCATCATTCATCCACATTAATCTGGAGTCAGGGGGGTGGGGGGGCAACACGAAATGCAGGTAACACGACCCCAACCCGACCCCAAGACAAAATCCAGCCCAGAGTCTTTGGCAGGCCTTCCAATACCTCATATAATCGCTCGCTCGTGCGCCTCAATAAATCTTCTTTTAATGGCCGGACCCTGGAGGTCCACATCTCCGCCACTCAGCAGAGCTAGGAGAAGACGGCACCCTCCAGCGAGTCGTCTCCGGCGCTGTCGCTGCAACCAGTACCTGCTCCTGCTGACTTGTGCTGTGTGTTTCACCAGGTGCAGACCCCTATAACTCGCCAGCTATGCCCCCTGGGGTGCCAATGTCTGCACTGGTGCTTGAGGGGGATGCATCGGGAAAACAACAAGTCATAGTCGTGTACGACAGTGTTATGACTCTTGATTTCAATGCAGGGAAGAGCATGAGAGTATAATATATATATTTAGAACTTAGAAGGAACAGGCGAGGTCAATTCAGAAGAGCACTTGCTACAGTAGTTGTGATAAAATAAGGAGAGATGGAAAGATTGTGATTGAGAGAAAGAGAGAGACATTAGAAGCTATAAGATGTATTCTTCTAGGAGACCTGATGATGAATGTCGCTGTGATTATTTCTTCACCACAGCAGTACATCAGAGATGGGAAATATTTGCATTGAAATGCCTGATTTTCGAGAGTTCCAGGAGGTAAAATTTATCCCTCACTACTGATCTGCAAAAATTTGTTTGCAAGTTAAGCGTGGGTGTTCTGTGACTTTGAGACTGGAGACATCCATTGGCAGAAAAGAAACCATCAAGTATGAAAAAGCAGGATTACTTTTCCACTGATGTTAATTTTGACACAGTAGACACTTCAACACTTTCTTATACCAGTCTCTTAAACAATTCTGCTGTCCTTAAATCACTAATAGTCTTTTCAGCTGCTAAATTACAGCAACAAAATTGAAATAAAATTAAAATATATATTTAAATAAAACAGTACTTGCTACAAGTGGTCTGGCTCCACTTCTACAGGGTGCTTGGCGTGATCTCCAAAATGGCTTACTTACACGAGTGACACTGGTGCAGTCCTTCCAACTGTATGACTGGGATATGCAATCAACGCTAGGATCGGGAATTGTAACACTACATACTTCCAACCTCGCTCCAACACACACACAAACAGACAATAGTGGGGTTAAAAAAATAACAAACCGACATAAAGCATTTGGAACCATGTACAATCTGATAACGGTTTCACCTTGCTTGGAGAGCGCAGCTGTATTCTTGGAATGTAAAAGTTCCCTAAAGCAGCAATATAGCAGGATTAATTTTCACCAAATCGGGGGGGACACTACAACTTGGGAACGTTATAAATCTGTGCAGTCCCCTTCTTCTTCATTGACACTTCTCACAAATTAAAAATCTGGGTTTTCAACTCATTTTGTCCCACCAATAGAATTTTGAGGGGGGAAATGTGTTTGAAATTAAAACTGGAGTTGGAATTACACCATATCGAGATGAAAACACCACACAGGTTTGGAAGTCTATTGAAGACACATTTTTATCACCTAGCATGAAAAACAATGCATTCTGAAGACCGAGAATATATCACCAACGCAAACATGCTGCAAATTTGAAATACACCAAAGGCAGATTTATGGAAAAGTATTTGAAAATCTGGCCCTTTCATATTACACACATATATCATATATTAATTACAATCCTTACCTTGGCATCATAATCTTTAAGAAAGCTCCATTTACTTTCCCTGGTAAGACAAAGGGCAAAATGTTAATGCAGTGGGCAAACATAGAAACATAGAAACATAGAAGATAGGAGCAGGAGTCGGCCATTCGGCCCCTCGAGCCTGCTCCGCCATTCGATGAGATCTTGGCTGATCATCCAAACTCAGTACCCTGTACCTGCCTTCTCCCCATATCCCTTGATCCCTTTAGCTTTAAGAAATATATCTAACTCATTCTTGAATATATTTAATGACTTGGCCTCAACTTCCTTCTGTGGTAGAGAATTCCACAGGTAGAGAATTCTCTGGGTGAAGAAATTCCTCCTCATCTCAGTCCTAAATGGCTTACCCCTTATCCTTAGACTGTGACCCCTGGTTCTGGACTCTCCGACCATCGGGAACATTCTTCCTGCATCTAGTTTGTCCAGACCTGTCAGAATTAACTAGGCAACTAACTAGGCAACATGGCAAACTGACGGTGTCAACGTGATAAGTAAAACACACGTATTATTCTTGAAGAATCTATTTCTTTAAGACGGGTAGCTTGGCTTCAGAAATAGAATGGTAATTTGAAGTCCAGATCAATGATATCCAAGCAACAGAGCAGACAAAGGTCAGAACCTATTTACATAAAGTAATAGTTTGCAATAACACCAAAAGATTAGATAGGTTCTTTCAGACCTGTAATTACCAAACCATAAGAACTCATTGCACAATTACAGGGACAATTTTGTTTTGTAACTGGAGTCACAGACCATGCGAATTGACAATACATTGTGCAGTTGTACTATATCATGTAACATCAACACAAATAGGACAGGCTAGATGTTGTTACCAGAGTGAATGGGTCCTTGATGAAAACACTAATTTATGCACATTGCACAATGAAAATAAGTTGTGTATTAAGTGGCTTACCATCACAGTGCTGTGAGAAGAAAACAAAAGGAACGAGCGCCTGTGAAAGTAGTAGACACCGTACCACAGTGCTAACTAACAAAGCTGTATCGACATTCGAACATGCAGAGTGACAGCCTGTAATTCCACCTGCCTGTTTCTATTAGGCAAAGTGCCATGTGTTTTTAGTGATACATTAGGTGTAATTTTATAAGTTTGTCCTCATGATGTCGAGCCAGAAGTGCACATCAGGAATCTGGGTACACACTTCCCACAATGTTCCAGTTGATGAGTTCACACTCCTGATGTAGAGTCTCACTCACTCGGAGTGTATTTCTAGAATTCGGGCAGGCAATCACCAGGATTTTCAATCCAAATTCCCACTAAGCACTCTTGGAGGGCAAGGCTTGGCCATCATAAAATTGCCCCTGCTCCATGCAGGTACAAAGCACTTTCGTCAAAATGGAAACTAGACTTAAAAAGGAGTTGCACACGATATTTTAAGTTCAGCTGATGAGAAATTTGATGGGGCAGAATATAAAAGCATTGCTGGCGTGTGGATTTGCTGCAAACATTTGTAAAGTGTCGGCTGTGGCTCGAGTGGGTAGCACACTCGCTGCTGAGTCCAGAAGGTTGTGGGTTCAAGTCCCACTCCAGAGACTTGAGCACATAAAGCTAGGCTGACACGCCAGTGCAGTTCTGAGGGAGTGCTTCACTGTCGGAGGTGCTGTCTTTTGGATGAGACGTTAAACTGAGGTCCTGTCTGCTCTCTCAGGTGGATGTAAAAGATCCCATGGCACTTTTTTGAAGAAGAGCAGGGGGGTTATCCCCGGTGTCCTGGGGCCAATATTTATCCCTCAATCAACATAACAAAAACAGATTCTCTGGTCATTTTCACACTGCTGTTTGTGGGAGCTTGCTGTGCGCAAATTGGCTGCCGCGTTTCCCACATTACAACAGTGACTCCACTTCAAAAGTACTTCATTGACTGTCAAGCACTTTGAGACGTCTGGTGGTCGTGAAAGGCGCTATATAAATGCAAGTCTTTCTTTCTTTCTAAAGGAGCTGTGGCCAGCACCGCGATGTATAGAAGGTAGGCGGTGTATTGGGGGATATGTCTTCCATCACTGTGGTGTCTTGGAACTTGTTTGATTGACTTCGGGGTCAGAGAGGAGGAATTTCCCAGAATCAGTTTTCCCTAATTAGCCTAGTTTTTGTTAAATGTTCTCTGTTATTTTGCCTCTCCCAGGAGATTGCGTGACTGGCTGGGGAGGGGCGGGGTGTGGGGGAAAGAGGGCGTATAGGGGTCATGGTGGCATAATGCCAGTAATGGCATGAGCTTGATGAACCAGCTGGTCTTATTCTGCATGTCCTTTTCACACATTTTAAGTTACCTGCCTCTGCTCAAGCGTACACAGAGTATCTAATATGGAAAAACTTTCGGTAAATCTGCACTCTGATAGAACAATCGGAATTTCAAAAAGTGTGACTACTTGAAAAGGAAAAATTTGCAGGGCTGTGGGAGAAGGAGCAGGAGAGTGGGACTCATTGGACAGCTCTCTCACAGAGCTGACACAGGCACGATGGGCCGAATGGCCTCCTTCTGTGCTGTACGATTGAAAAGAAGCAAATAAAGCCTATCTCAAAAAATTGTCCTTCCCCAACAACAACTTGTATTTATATAGCACCTTTAACGTAGTAAAACGTCCCAAGGTGCTGCACAGGAGGATTAAAAGACAAAAAATTTGACACCGAGCCACATAAGGATAAATTAGGGCAGGTGACCAAAAGCTTGGTCAAAGAGGTAGGTTTTAAGGAGCGTCTTAAAGGAGAGAGAGAGGTAGCGAGGCGGAGAGGTTTAGGCAGGGAATTCCAGAGCTTAGGGCCCAGGCAACAGAAGGCACGGCCACTAATGGTTGAGCGATTATAATCAGGGATGCTCAAGCGGGCAGAATTAGAGGAGCGCAGATATCTCGGGGGTTGTGGGGCTGGAGGAGATTACAGAGATAGGGAGGGGCGAGGCCATGGAGGGATTTGAAAACAAGGATGAGAATTTTGAAATCGAGGCGCTGCTTAACCGGGAGCCAATGTAGGTCAGCGAGCACAGGGGTGATGGGCGAATGGGACTTGGTGCGAGTTAGGAAATAAAGCATATCTATCTCAAAAAATGGTCCTTCCCCAGCAGAAAACAACATATGGAACCTTGATGATTTCTTTGCAATAATAATTTTTTTAAAAACACATCCCACAAGTCTTACTTTCCCTCCTGTAAAAGCCGATCAAACGCACTCACCATTGTCTGAGCCCTTGCCACTCTGCTCGGATATACTCCCTCCACACCTGGTCGTGTTTGACTGTGTCCCAGTGTTGGAGCTCCCTGGACTTGCTCCCGGCCGGCTGACTGTGGGACGTGAGAGATCCAGCGGACGGCCCGTCCGCCAAGCGATACCCGGCCGAAGTGGTTCTGCTGAGACCGATCTCCTTGCTCCTGCTCCCCATCCGAGCACCCAATGCGCCCGCTGCAAGGGTCAGTCTGCAAGGGTCAAAGCAACTTTCAGCTGGAGGCGCAGCTCCCCCAGGGGAACTGTGATTTTTTTTTGTTTTTTCAGGAGGAATAGCTCTTCTGCCAATTCAGCATAAAAGTTTTCATCTGGGCAAACTTCAGAAAGTAGCATTGGGAGAGACAGCCCCCGCCCCCGCTCCTGTCTCAGTGCCGCTTGCTCTGATGCATTGGTTGGTTCCAGCCCTGTGCCGGGGAGCAGGCTCTGAAGACCCAGCTTGTTTACTGTCGCTATTGGAAACGTGTCTCTCTCTGGAGAAGGAGAAGCCAACTGGCGCAGTCAGGAAACGGCAGCAGAGTTGGTTCTGTTACTGGATCTTGGAGACCTGAGCTGAGGAATTTAAATTCAGTTAATTACATTTAAAAAAAATCTGGAATAAAAAAGCTAGTATCAGTAATGGTGACCGTGAAACTATCGGATTGTTGTGAAAACCCGCCTGGTTGACTAATGTCCTTTAGGGAAGGAAATCTGCCGTCCTTAACCGGCCAATATGTGACTCCAGACCCACAGCAATGTGGTTGACTCTTAACTGCCCTCTGAAATGGCCGATCAAGCCACTCAGTTGTAAAAAACCGCTACAAAAAACAATAAGAATAAAACCGGACGGACCAACCAGCATCGACCTCGGCACCGGCTGCGGACACGACAACGGCACACCCAGCCCAGTCGACCCTGCAAAGTCCTCCTCACCAACATCTGGGGACCTGTGCCAAAATTGGGAGAACTGTCCCACAGACTAGTCAAGCAACAGCCTGACATAGTCATACTCACAGAATCATACCTTTCAGCCAATGTCCCAAACTCTTCCATCACCATCCCTGGGTATGTCCTGTCCCACCGGCAGGACAGACCCACCAGGGGTGGCGGCACAGTGGTATACAATCGGGAAGGAGTGGCCATGGAAGTCCTCAACATTGACTCCGGACCCCATGAAGTCTCATGGCTTCAGGTCAAGCATGGGCAAGGAAACCTCCTGCTGATTACCATCTACCACCCTCCCTCAGCTGATGAATCAGTACTCCTCCATGTTGAACACCACTTGGAAGAAGCACTGAGAGTAGCAAGGGCACAGAATGTACTCTGGGTGGGGGACTTCAATGTCTTGATCGCACCACTACTGACCGAGCTGGCCGAGTCCTGAAGGACATAGCTGCCAGGCTGTGCCTGCGACAGGTGGTGAGAGAACCAACACGAAGGAAAAACCTACTTGACCTCATCCTCACCAATCTACCTGTCGCAGATGCATCTGTCCATGACAGCATTGGTAGCAGTGACCACTGCACAGTTCTTGTGAAGACGGAGTCCTGCTTTCACACTGAGGACACCCTCCATCGTGTTGTGTGGCACTACCACTGTGCTAAATGGGATAGATTCAGAACAGATCGAGCAGCTCAAAACTGGGCATCCATGAGACGCTGTGGGCCATCAGCAGAATTGTATTCCACCACAATCTGTAACCTCATGGCTCGGCATATCCCTCACTCTACCATTACCATCAAGCCAGGGGACCAACCCTGGTTCAATAAGGAGTGTAGAATAGCATGCCGGGAGCAGCACCAGGCGTACCTAAAAATGAGGTGCCAACCTGGGGAAGCTGCAACACAGGACTACATGCATGCTAAAAAGTGGAAGCAGCATGCTATAGACAGAGCCAAGCGATCCCACAATCAATGGATCAGATCAAAGCTCTGCAGTCCTGCCACATCCAGTCGTGAATGGTGGTGGACCATTAAACAACTAACGGGAGGAGGAGGCTCCATGAATATCCCCATCCTCAATGATGGTGGAGCCCAGCACGTGAGTGCAAAAGACAAAGCTGAAGCGTTTGCAACCGTCTTCAGCTAGAAGTGCCGAGTGGATGATCCATATCGGCCTCCTCCTGAGGTCCCCACCACCACAGAAGCCAGTCTTCAGCCAATTCGATTCACTCCACGAGATATCAAGAAACAGCTGAGCACACTGGATACAGCAAAGGCTATGGGCCCTGACAACATCCCGGCTATCGTGCTGAAGACTTGTGCTCCAGAACTAGCCGCCCCTCTAGCCAAGCTGTTCCAGTACAGCTACAACACTGGCATCTATCCGACAATGTGGAAAACTGCCCAGGTATGTCCTGTTCACAAAAAGCAGGACAAATTCAACCCAGCCAATTACCGCCCCATCAGTCTACTCTCAATCATCAGCAAAGTGATGGAAGGTGTCGTCGACAGTGCTATCAAGCGGCACTTACTCACCAATAACCTGCTCACTGATGCCCAGTTTGGGTTCCGCCAGGACCACTCGGCTCCAGACCTCATTACAGCCTTGGTCCAAACATGGACAAAAGAGCTGAATTCCAGAGGTGAGGTGAGAGTAACTGCCCTTGACATCAAGGCAGCATTTGACCGAGTGTGGCATCAAGGAGCCCTAGTAAAACTGAAGGCAATGGGAATCGGGGGGAAAACTCTCCACTGGCTGAAGTCATAACTAGCACAAAGGAAGATGGTTGTGGTGGTTGGAGGTCAATCATCTCAGCCCCAGGACATCACTCAGGGCAGTGTCCTAGGCCCAACCATCTTCAGCTGCTTCATCAATGACCTTCCCTCCATCATAAGGTCAGAAATGGGGATGTTCGCTGATGACTGCAGTGTTCAGTGCCATTCACAACTCCTCAGATAAAGAAGCAGTCCATGCCCGCATGCAGCAAGACCTGGACGACATTCAGGCTTGGGCTGATAAGTGGCCGGTAACATTCGTGCCACAGAAGTGCCAGGCAATGACTATCTCCAATAAGCGAGAGTCTAACCACCTCCCCTTGACATTCAGCTGCATTACCATCGCCGAATCCCCCACCATCAACATCTTGGGGGTTACCATTGACCAGAAACTTAACTGGACCAGCCACATAAATACTGTGGCTACAAGAGCAGGTCAGAGGCTGGGTATTCTGTGGCGAGTGTCTCACCTCCTGACTCCCCAAAGCCTTTCCACCATCTACAAGGCACAAGTCAGGAGTGTGATGGAATACTCTCCACTTGCCTGGATGAGTGCAGCTCCAACAACACTCAAGAAGCTCGACACCATCCAGGACAAAGCAGCCTGCTTGATTGGCACCCCATCCACCACCTTAAACATTCACTCCCTCCCTAACAGCACTGTGGGAGCACCTTCACCACACGGACTGCAGCGGTTCAAGAAGGCGGCTCACCACCACCTTCTCGAGGCCAATTAGGGATGGGCAATAAATGCTGGCCTGGCCAGCGACGCTCACATCCCATGATCAAATAAATAAAATAAAAACAGCCCACAGAGAGAAAAAAAAGCAGGGTCAAATTACAAAACGGAGGCTTTTATTGGCTGGGAGAGAGAGAGAGTCGAAAGGCCAGAGGGGATTTACAAGAAGAGTTCTCCTGCTGTAGACTCTGGGCTGCAAAAAAAGGAAGGATTCACACAAGGCCACAGTTGGGAGGGTCAATGCCGTAGGATGGGACACAGGGCAGGAAGGTGGAGTGAGGACATCGCAGGATGAGCATTTTGAATTCAGTGTGTTGTGGTACAGGCAGCCAGCAGAAGTTAATCAGGACACGTGTGATGGATGATCAGGACTTGGTGTGGGCAGATTGCAGCGATGGGATTTTAGGTGGGTTGGAAACCAGCCAGAGGAATTGAAGATGGAGGAGTGGAAGAGGAGGTTAAGGAGATGAACCCCTAGTGAATAGAACAATCAGCAAGGGGATGAGGCAGTTGTGGTTGCTACTCTGGGCGATTAGATGATGACGCCTTGATGCCTCCAGGGGAAGAAGAGCAGAGGAAAATCTTGGAGATATCCAGAGCGACAGGACAGGAGGCTGCAGAGGAGCAGCATCGAGTGGACTGCAGGACAGAGAAGGGAATGTTGCAGAATTCATGAAATAGGAACTGGGAGTATGAGTGACTGACCCTGGGGTAGAGTAGCCCGGGTAGCAGCTGGCAGAGGAGCTTGCAACCAAAGCAGCAGACACCATGCACACCCAAGTGGAAGAAAATAACCATGGCTAAGAGTGCCTTTTAAATTAATGGAGGCTCGGGAAGTGGCAGTCTAGAGACCTGGACCTGACTACTACCGATGGAGCGTCCAGGCCTGCCTTGAGATCAAGGTACAAGGTTGGTGTGGCAGTCGAGGGCCAGGGACTGGTAGCTGATTGAAGGGGATGAGCCGGGGCGATAATAGGGCTCCTGGGTCTAACTCTGGACCAAGGCAGAAGACGATCTTGGGCTGTGCTCCATAGACGGGAGAGCTTGTGGCCGGGAGTAAAGCTATGGCTCCCTCAACCACTTAATTGTTCTTTTTCCTTTACCTTAAACTTTCTTGTTCCTTGCTTTGATTCTCTTTTACTTTCTGTTTAGATGTTTTTAATAATGTTTTAGTTGGGTCAAAATTAGCTAATTTAAATTGTTTGGGGTTTTTTGCTACCTTCCTGTGCGTGTGTATATTATATGAATACACACAATTCTATCGGAAATATTACAAAGTTAAATTTAAACAGGAACACGCTTTGGAGTGAAAATGTAGTAATTGTTGAACTCTGCTAAAAATGTTATGGAGACTGATGTAAGAAAACTACTAGGCACTTGGTCTAAGCGTTAAACAAAGCTTTAATCAACTGTTTTACAACATGGAGATCTAGTTGTGTCCTTCTCTAGTTCCTGTTAAGAATGTCCTGCGCAAGCTGGGCCCGTGCCCGAGTATTTATACTCTCCCTGGACAGCGCCACCTGCAGGCCACCCAGTATTATTTCATAAGTCTTTCTTTCATGAATGACAGATTCATGTCAGAGACTTTATAGATCAATGGATGAGATAATGTTTAATTTCCTATCAGACTGATGTGGTTGCTTAGGGCTGTGTTATTTATATTGCCCCGTAATTGCAAATCGCACCCAGGTGATAGAGGTAATTAACATGGATCACTGAACTGTCAATTGCCCATATTGCAGCCGCAATTGTCCGAGGCCTCGGCCTCTGAATTGTCTACGAAGTGCTTTAGGATGTCCTGAGAACTTGAACGATGCTAAACTGCCAGTTCTTTCTTTAGTTAGTCATGGTTCTTAGAACATAAGAACAGAAGAAATAGGAGCAAGAGTGGGCCATTTGTCCCCTCGAGCCTGCTCCGCCATTCAATAAGATCATGGCTGATCTTCTACCTCATCTCCACTTTCCTGAACTATCCCCATATCCCTTGATTCCCTTAATATTCAAAAATCTATCGATCTCTGTCTTGAATATACTCAACGACTGAGCCTCCACAGCCCTCTGGGGCAGAGAATTCCAAAGATTCACCACCCTCTGAGTGAAGAAATTCCTCCTCATCTCAGTCCTAAATGGCCGACCCCTTATTCTGAGACTGTGACTCCTGGTTCTAGACTCCCCAGTCAGAGGAAACATCCTCCCTGCATCTACCCTGTCAAGCCCTGTAAGAATTTTGTATGTTTCAATGAGATTACCTCTCATTCTTCTAAACTCCAGAGAATATAGGCCTAGTCTACTCAATCTCTCCTCATAGGACAATCCCCCCATCCCAGGAACCAGTCTGGTGAACCTTTGTTGCACTCCCTCTGTGGCAAGTATATCCTTCCTTAGGTAAGGAGACCAAAACTGTACACAATACTCCAGGTGTGGTCTCACCAGGGCCCTATATAATTGCAGTAAGACATCTTTACTCTTATCCCCGTGGGCCACACAGCAGTTCCCCCCTCCCCCGACTTACTTTGGGAAAACTGCAAGGAGCTGAAGTTTGAAATGAAACTTAAAAATATATATAAACACAAGTCATTGCACATGTGTAAGCACATTACTTATGTTCAGGCACAAGTCATTGCACATGTGTAAGCACACTACTTATGTTCAGGTGAATGAAAGGAAGACTTGCATTTATATAGTACCATAAATTGTCCCTCAGATATGTCACAAAGTGCTTCGTATGCAATTAATGATTATGAATTGCAGTGATTGTTATTATTTAGGCCAACATTGACAGCCATTCTGCCCACAAATGGCATGGAGATAAAGCAAAACTTTTTTTTTAATGGTATTGATCAAGTGAGGAAATGCTAGTCAGGATTTTTTTTAATTCGATCATGGGATGAGGGCATCGCTGGCAAGGCCAGCATTTATTGCCCATCCCTAATTGCCCTCGAGAAGGTGGTGGTGAGCCGCCTTCTTGAACTGCTGCAGTCCGTGTGGTGAAGGTACTCCCACAGTGCTGTTAGGGAGGGAGTTCCAGGATTTTGACCCAGTGACGATGAAGGAACAGCCGATATACTTCTAAGTCAGGATGGTGTGTGACTTGGGAGGGGAACTTGGAGGTGGTGGTGTTCCCATGCGCCTGCTGCCCTTGTCCTTCTAGGTGGAAGAGGTCACGGGTTTGGGAGGTGCTGCCGAAGAAGCCTTGGCGAGTTGCTGCAGTGCATCTTGTAGATGGTACACACTGCAGCCAGTGCAGGATACCAGGAGAACTCCCTAATCTCCTTTGAATAGTGCAGTGGGATATTTACCATCCACCCAACAGGAAATAAGGGCCTAAGTTTAACGTCTCAGTGACTAATCACAGATCTGTCTTGTTTCAATTCACAAAAGAAACTATGGGGTAAAACTCGCTGATCTTGTGCTCCCAGCGGGGAGTCTCATACATCGCTTCAGTTCTCCAGCTCACGCTCTGTCGGAGTGCGGCTCCTGCTGACAGCATGAGGCCGGTGAATTTACTGAATTCATTGCTTGGCAGGAATACGACATATTAAACTGTCTCCTTTACTTTCCGGAAGGCCTGTCGGCGTCTCTGTGTCGGGGAAAAATATGTCTTTCCTTGGCTCACGTCCACTTCAAAGGGGAATGAGTCACCTTTCATGAGGTGGGTTGTTAAACAACTGTCACAGACCGTTGCCATGTACAGCACCAGCTAGCTCAGCACAGGCGGATGTGCTTAGACTTTGAAAGAAAAAGAAAGACTTGCATTTCTATAGCGCCTTTCACGACTACCGGATGTCTCAAAGCGCTTTACAGCCAGTGAAGAACTTTTTTGAACTGGAGTCACGGTTGTAATGTGGGAAACGTGGCAGCCAATTTGCACACAGCAAGCTCCCACAATAAACATTTTGGGGTGAATTTCCACAGGGGTTCTCTCAGCCACCCCCCCCACCCCACCCCCTTCTTCACCGTAACTTTGGCGGAAAAGCTGCGGAAACCCCGATAAAAATGGCATAAACGTTTCCGTGGTTTTCCCTGGAGTTTTTGTGGCTTCGTCTGCTGAAGTTACTGCGGACGAGTGAGAGACCCCCGCCCAACCCACACCCCCAACCCCTTCAGAAATTCACTTCCCACATCGGGTAGTTCCTGCATCTGTGAATTGTAATTTGGATCAGCGGCATTATTTCATTGTGAAACCTGCCTTTTGACACTCCTTTGTCTGGGTTAGGGTTATAAACAGAGCGAGGATAGACATGTTTCCCTGTAACCTGGTTCTTGAGTAAATTTCTAATTCACCAGGCCACTGAGGAGCCGGGGTCAATGGAACCCCCGGGGCGGGGAGATATCCGATTCCGTGTATAAAGTTTACATCACACATACAGGCCAATGTTAAGAGTTTTACCTCTGGAGATCAATGGGAGCTTCAGGACCTTTTACTATTTTGCAGCAGTGACTATGTGAGTTTAAGTAACATTTTGCAATCTGTTCCAAAGCTGCTGAGCTTTTGAAATGACTTCAACAACTCACTTTTGGACGGAAGATCAGGTGGATTCCTTAACGTACATGTAATCCCACCCGATTTTCGGCAGTGCGTTGACCCCAGGCGATCCTTTATGCCCAAGGTTCAATGACAGGAATATCTTTCCAACAATATTTTTAAAGACAGGCAAAGTCTAATACACATCACAAGCCGTCCCTTTCACCTATATCAATCCGACCTAAAGAAAGAAAGACTTGCATTTACATAGCGCCTTTCATGACCACCAGACGTCTCAAAGCGCTTTAAGAACATAAGAACATAAGAAATAGGAGCAGGAGTAGGCCAATCGGCCCCTCGAGCCTGCTCCGCCATTCAATAAGATCATGGCTGATCTGATCCTAACCGCCAATCTACTATCTATCACAGAACCATCTCCTGCATCTAACAGAATTGCACACACGAAATAGGAGCAGAATCAGGCTACACAGTCCCTGGGCCCGCTCCACTACCCACAGGGCCATGACCGATCCGAACCTAGACTCATGTCCAAATTCCTGCCCGCTCCCCGTAACCCTTAATGCCCTTTACTTCCAGGAAACTGTCTATTTCTGTTTTAAATTTAATTAATGTTGTAGCTTCTACAGCTTTTTGTGGCAGCATATTCCATGGACCTACCACCCTCTGAGTGAAGTAGTTCCTCCTCATCTCAGTTTTGAAAGAGCAGCCCCTTATTCTAAGACTATGTCCCCTAGTTCTCGTCTCACCCGTCATCGGGAACATCCTCCCCGCATCCACCCGATCCAACCCCTTCACAATCTTATATGTTTCAATAAGATCGCCTCTCATTCTTCTGAACTCCAATGAGTAGAGTCCCAATCTACCCAACCTCTCCTCATATGACCACCCCCTCATCCCCGGGATTAACCGAGTGAACCTTTTTTGCACTGCCTCGAGAGCAAGGATGTCTTTCCTTAAGTAAGGACACCAAAACTGTATGCAGTATTCCAGGTGCGGTCTCACCAATACCTTGTACAACTGAAGCAATACCTCCCTATTTTTATATTCTATCCCCCTAGCAATGAAAGCCAACATTCCATTTGCCTTCTTAATCACTTGCTGCACCTGCATACTAACCTTTTGAGTTTCGTGCACCAGGACCCCCAGATCCCTTTGCACTTCAGTACTCTCCAGTTTCTTGCCATTAAGATAATAAATTGCTCTAGGATTTTTCCTGCCAAAGTGCATCACCTCACACTTTCCAGTGTTGTATTCCATCTGCCAAATCTCTGCCCACTTACTTAGCCTGTCTATGTCCCCTTGCAGGTTTTTTATGTCCTCCTCACTCACTACTTTCCCTCCCATCTTTGTATCATCTGCAAATTTTGATATGTTACACTTGGTCCCTTCCTCCAAATCGTTAATATAGATTGTGAAGAGTTGGGGACCCAGCACTGACCCCTGTGGAACAGCCAATGAAGTACTTTTTTGGAGTTTAGTCACTGTTGTAATGTAGGAAACGTGGCAGCCAATTTGCGCACAGCAAGCTCCCACAAACAGCAATGTGACAATGACCAGATAATCTGTTTTTAGTGATGTTGGTTGAGGGATAAATATTGGCCCCAGGACACCGGGGATAACTCCCCTGCTCTTCTACGAATAGTGCCATGGGATCTTTTACATCCACCTGAGAGAGCAGACGGGGCCTCGGTTTAACGTCTCATCCAAAAAACAGCACCTCCGTCTGTGCAGCGCTCCCTCAGCACTGCACTGGAGTGTCAGCCTAGATTTAATGTGCTCAAGTCCCTGGAGTGGGACTACAAACCCACAACCTTCTGACTCAGAGGCGAGTGTGCTACCCACTGAGCCACAGTTGGCAATATTTTTAACGTACATGTAATGCCACCCGATTTTTGGCAGTGCATTGAACCCAGGAGATCCTTTATGCCCAAGGTTCAATGACAGGAATATCTTTCCAACAATATTTTTAAAGACAGGCAAAGCCTAATACACATCACAAGCCTGTCCCTTTCACCTATATCAATCTGACCTACCTGAATATTGGTCCACCTGTTGAGTGTTAAGCCAATGAGCAGCAGCTTTAGCGCTGAAATCAGGACTATAATCATGTTAATGAAGAGTGAGCACGAATTTTGCGTGCTACCGAGACCATTTTCAGATGGCACAGCTTAACATTGTTTGGCCTTGACAGTATCCATTTCATGGCTATATCCAATTTCTAGGCCAATGTCTTTGTAATCTGTCCGCACACATTCTGTGTGAGAACTTTATTTTGAATAAGACTGAAGGTTGGGATGAGGTAGATGGAATGGGAGGAGACTTGGATGAAGTCTTCTTCTTCTTCTTCTTCTTCTTAGGCAGTCCCTCGGAACCGAGGATGACTTGCTTCCACATTAAAAATGAGTTCTCAGGTGACTGATGAGTCCAATGCGGGACCTACAGTCTCTGTCACAGGTGGGGCAGACATGGTTGAAGGGGGCGGGTGGGTGGGGTGCTTGGGTTGACGTGCACTCCTTGCGCTGTTTGTGCTTGGCTTCCGCTTGCTCCCGGCGAAGAGACTCGAGGTGTTCGGCACCTTCCCGGATGCTTTTCCTCCACTTTGTGCAGTCTTGGGCCAGGGATTCCCAGGTGTCGGTGGGGATGTTGCACTTTTTCAAGGAGGCTTTGAGGGTGTCCTTGAAGCGTTTCCTCTGCCCACCTGGGGCTCTCTTGCCGTGCCGGAGCTCCGAGTAGAGCGCTTGTTTTGGGAGTCTCGTATCGAGCATGCGTACAATGTGACCTGTCCATCGGAGCTGATCGAGCATGGTCAAAGCTTCGATGCTGGGGATGTTGGCCTGAGCGAGAACACTGACGTTGGTGCGCCTATCCTGCCAATGGATTTTCAGGATAGGCGTACCATTTGGATGAAGTATAAACATCAGCACAGGCTAGTTGGGCCGAATGGCCTGTTTCCGTGCCGTATATTCTATGTAATTTTATGAATGCATTCTGCATGATAATGAATGGTTATTGGTGCTCCAAATTATTGGATGGTCTACGGGGGAAGCCCCACCGAAGATTACTCCTGCCCTTTCACACAAGGCATTAACGGTAAGCTGTATGTGGGCAGTTGTTAAAGGGACACAAGGGTGTGTGGGAGGGAAGGTGGCGATTTTCAGCTACCAGCTGCCCATTTCTTGTCTGTAAAACGAGCGACCAGCAATTGAAATTTGGGAGGGCCACCTCGGCAACCCCATGGATGCCCAAGGCCTGCTGGATGCAATTTTCAGGCAAGCCTATAAATGGGTGAGCAGCCCATCCCCCTGAAACAGGCAGGAGGCTTCTTAAATATGCGAATCGGGGGCCCTAGGCTGATTGTAGGACCTCATTTCCAATTTGCAGGGATGGATGGGTGGTGAGCGGCTTAACTAGCGGTCCTTAAAGGGGCAACTGAAGGCTGCTCCATAAGGGACTGGGCCCACAAAAAGACTGTGGCCTACTGCCGGCCCATTTGAACCGCCCCGTTCCCCCCTCCACCCCCGCCACCAGGAATCGTCTCCTCCCGTTCCCAGACCCCACCTGCCAGCTAGCTCGGCGTGGCCTTCTCATGACCAGCGAGCTGCAGCAAGGGAGCCCGCTCAGTGCCCATAGCTCGCCGATGGCATTTAAATGAGGTCCAGGTCTCGAAATGTCTCGGGCCTCAAGTCAACAAGAAAGGGTGGAAGTCGAAGATTGCCCTCAGGCTTTTAAAAATAACATTGTTTGGATCTTTGACTTGCTCTTTGGATCAGAACATGGGAGGAAATGTTTACGTTGCTAGTCAAGTATTTCCAGGATTTCAACAACAACTACTTGTATTTATATAGCGCCTTTAATGTAGTAAAACGTCCCAAGGCGCTTCACAGGAGTGTTATAAGGGAAAAAATGTGATGCCGAGCCACATAAGGAGAAATTAGGGCAGGTGACCAAAAGCGTGGTCAAAGAGGTAGGATTTAAGGAGCGTCTTAAAGGAGGAAAGAGAGGTAGCGAGGCGGAGAGGTTTAGGCAGGGAATTCCAGAGCTGAGGGCCCAGGCAACAGAAGGCACGGCCACCAATGGTTGAGCGATTATAATCAGGGATGCTGATTGATTGGACAAATCAAATCGGCCATGGTAGCTGTCATAAATCGCAAGTAACAACTCAGGAAGTACTACTGGGCGGCCAGCTGGGGCGCCGTCCAGGGAGTATAAATACTCAGGCATGGGCCCACCTTGGGCAGAGACAATCTGGAAACAGGAAGCTAGTGACTGCTAACTAGACCTCCATGTTTTGTTACAAGTTGATTAAAGCCTTGCTTTATGTTCAAGTGCGTAGTGAGTCTTTATTACGTCAATTTAATCAACTTGATATCGTCTCCACGCTTTGGGTGATTCGGAACAACCAGCTGCAACTCGAACCACAGAAGGGAACTTGGGCAAGAAACTGATCCATCATGGAAAAACTCCTTAGACCCGCTCGTCTCGACCTGGACCCGAATGCACCTGCGGCAGCAAAGGTATGGAAGCATTGGTTTCGTACCTTTAGCAACTTTCTTGAAGAATGTGGGGCGGATGTCCCTAATAAGTTACGAATGCTTATCAACTACGTGTCTCCTCATGTGTATGATTATATTGAGGACTGTATAGACTATGACACTGCTATTGAAATCTTACAGCAGCTATATGTCAAGTCCCCAAATGAAATCTTTGCTCGACACCTACTGGCCACAACTCGGCAGCAGCCTGGGGAATCACTCGATGAATTTCTCCAGAAACTTCGCAGGCTCAGCAAGGATTGTAACCTTAAAGCAGTTTCAGCTGATCAGTATCAAGAGGAACTAATCCGCGATTCCTTTATCAATGGAATCGCGTCCCCTTTTATACGTCAGCGCCTGCTGGAAAATAAAACCCTCAATTTACGGGCTGCTTATGACCAGGCGTGTTCCTTGGACTTGGCCAAGAAAAATGCAGACACTTATCTCCCACCACGTGCACGGGCGGCGGCTATCTCCTTTAATGAGTCTTTCGGTAGGTCTCGGGCGGATGCCCCCACTGATGTTGACTCTACTCTAACAGATGACGACCCTACCCTAGAGGCCTTCGCTGATGACGACCCCGCCCTAGCAGCATCCTGGCAATCAGGAAGAAAGTGTTTCTTTTGTGGAGGGGCGTGCCATCACAGAAAATTTTGCCCGGCTCGTAATGTGACCTGCAATCATTGCAGCAAGAAAGGACACTTTTCCAAGGTATGCCAGTAACAAGAAAGGCCGCTCCTCTAAAGTATACCGGTCGAGAGCTCCTGTTAGCTTCACAGCTGCTATCTATGGAGCTGCTCCTCCCCCAAGAACTACTGTTAAGGCTACAGTTGCCGAAGGGAAAATTGCCCCTCCTCCCATCACGGCTGTTTTTCCCCAAAGTTTGTCCCATGCAGCCACGAAGGTTTCAGTAAATGGGCACACTCTAAGCGCGCTAATCGACTCCTGCAGCTCTGACAGCTTCATTAGTAAGCGGGTTGTCAACAGGTTAAAACTGCACATTTATCCCTCGGACAGGGAGATTGCAATGGCTCTGACGACTCTGACCACCAATTCTTCTGGCTTCTGTCTGGTCAACCTTATCCTCAACGGCCGCACGTATCTCTCCACCCGGCTCGGAGTACTCGCAAACTTATGCAGCGATGTGCTTCTGGGACAGGACTTCCAGAAGCAGCACAAGAAGATCACTTTTGAGTTTGGAGGGTCAAGGCCGGAGCTTACCATTTCTAAGGTGCCGTTTTGTGCACTCTCGGCGGCCTTACTCGGTGAACCCTCCCTGTTTGCCAATCTTCCCCCCCGCTGTAAACCCATAGCCACCAAATCGCGGCGCTTTAGCCAAGACGATCGAGCGTTTATTGAGGCGGAAATCTCTCGCCTTTTAGTCGACGGTATTATCGAGCCATGTTCATCTCCCTGGCGGGCTCAGGTCGTCATCGTGAGGAATCCCTTAAAACAACATAAAAAACGTCTGTGTATCGATTATTCGCAGACTATTAATCTATATACCGATCTGGATGCCTACCCGCTGCCACGCATAGATGACATGGTCAACAACCTTGCCAAATACAAGGTATTCTCGACCTTCGATTTAAAAAGCGCGTACCATCAGGTGCCACTGCAAGACTCCGACAAGAAGTATACGGCCTTTGAGGCCAATGGTCGGCTTTTCCAGTTTCGCCGCCTTCCATTTGGGGTCACCAATGGGGTGGCCGTCTTCCAACGGGCCATGGATGGCCTAGTCCGGCAAGAGAACTTGACGGATACCTTTCCGTATTTAGACAATATCACTATTGCCGGCCATGATCAAAAGGAGCATGACGCCAATCTTCAGAGATTTTTTGACGTACTCCGCCGTCGCCACTTAACGTTAAACGAATCCAAATCGGTGAAGTCGGTGCCATCGGTGAACATTCTTGGCTACTGGGTGGGCAACGGTGTTATTAAACCGGACCCAGAGCGACTTCGTCCACTTCAGGAGCTCCCTCCCCCGACGAACCTCGGCTCTCTTCGTCGGGCACTTGGCATGTTTGCTTATTACGCAAAATGGATACCACACTTCTCCGATAAAATACAGCCCCTGCTCCATGCGAAGTCTTTTCCATTGGAAGCTACGGCTATTTCTGCCTTCAACCTCCTCAAACGACAGCTGGAGAAAGCCACGCTTCGCTCCATTGACGAAAATCTTCCTTTTGTGGTCGAATGCGATGCATCGGAGGTGGCGATCTCCGCTACCTTGAATCAAGGTGGCCGACCTGTGGCATTCCTATCCAGAACCTTGCAGGGTAGCGAGCTCCATTACCCCCCCGTCGAGAAGGAGGCTACGGCCATCATCGAGGCTGTACGCCAATGGGGTCATTTTCTTGCTCGGCGTCATTTTACGCTTATAACTGTCCAGCGCTCTGTGGCCTTCATGTTGGATAACCGGAGGCGCACGAAAATCAAAAATAATAAAATTCAACTCTGGAGGATGGAGCTGGCTGCCTTTGGATATACTATCTGTTACCGACCCGGCAAACAGAACGTGGCCCCAGATACCTTCACACGGGCATTTTGCTCCTCAATGTCAACGTCGACTCTGGCGGATTTGCATATGGACTTATGCCATCCTGGTGTGACCCGCATGTTGCACTTTGTGCGCTCCAAAAATCTACCATTTTCAACCGAGGACGTAAAGAAAACATGCTCCTCCTGTAGGATTTGTGCAGAATTGAAACCACAATTCTTTCGCCCATCAGATGGCTTACTCATACATGCAATGCAGCCTATGCAGAGGCTCAGCATAGACTTTAAAGGGCCATTGCCTTCATCGACAAGGAACACCTACCTACTTACGATGGTGGACGAGTATTCACGCTTTCCCTTCGCCTTCCCCTGCCCTAATATGCTTACCTCTACGGTAATTAAATGCCTCGATCAGGTCTTTTCCCTTTGCGGGACGGCCAATTTTATCCACACTGATCGGGGTCCCTCCTTTATGTCGAGTGAACTTAAAAGTTATCTCTCCCAACGGGGAATCGCCTCAAGTAGGACGACACCATATCACCCAATCGGTAACGGACAGGTTGAACGATACAATGCCATCATCTGGAACGCTGTCCGTCTGGCACTAAGGTCACGCAACCTGCCGGACCAGCAGTGGGAAACGGTGCTCCCCGACGCGTTACACTCTATCAGGTCTCTTCTCTCCACATCTACTAATGTCACGCCTCATGAGCGATTCTTCAAATTCCGGCGTCGCTCTACACATGGGACGTCTCTACCATCATGGTTGGTGGCTCCAGGCCCGGTACTACTCCGGAGGTTCGTCCGGTCTGCCAAAAACGACCCTCTCGTTGACGAGGTGGAGTTAACGGAGGTAAACCCCACGTATGCGCACGTACGGTACCCTGATGGCCGGGAGACCACCGTCTCGCTCCGAGATCTGGCTCCCTGCCCAACCAGTCACACGGGCCCAAATGATGAAGGATCCCCCGACAATGATATCAACACTCCGCACCCCTATGAAAATGACGCCCCACCTGGGACATCGGGGGATCTGCCGGCAACGCTACCGGATCAACTCAGGGAGCTGGACGCTCCCCGTAGGATGCCCACCCGAAACCAGGACGCCGGACAATCTCCAGCCACGACCCGGGATGAGGCCAGCTCAGCACCTGTGGGGACCCGCACCCGGAGTCATGATATTCCCAGTCCTCCACAGGATGATCAAGATGACGCGGACTCTACTGACTTACCGGTACGGGCCAAGCGACCCAGGGACCAGGACACGGTCCGGGGAGACGTGCCTTCCAGTCACAAGCAGAGAGCTAAACGTCTGCGGCTATTTCTGGTCCGCCTAGTCCGTTAAAGGAAGACTGGACTTCCAAACCTTTTAGGGAGGAAGAATGTCATAAATCGCAAGTAACAACTCAGGAAGTACTACTGGGCGGCCAGCTGGGGCGCCGTCCAGGGAGTATAAATACTCAGGCATGGGCCCACCTTGGGCAGAGACAATCTGGAAACAGGAAGCTAGTGACTGCTAACTAGACCTCCATGTTTTGTTACAAGTTGATTAAAGCCTTGCTTTATGTTCAAGTGCGTAGTGAGTCTTTATTACGTCAGTAGCGTTGAGGAGGAGTTCATAGAGTGCATCCGGGATGGTTTCCTAGAACAGTATGTAATGGAACCAACCAGGGAGCAGGCTATCTTGGATCTGGTACTATGTAATGAGACAGAATTAATAAATGATCTCATAGTAAAGATCCTCTAGGAAAGAGTGATCATAGCATAGTTGAATTTCAAATTCAGTTGGAGGGTGAGAAAGTTGTATCTCAAACCAGTGTCCTGATCTTAAACAAAGGCAATTGCAGTGGCATGAGGGCAGAACTGGCTAAAGTGGACTGGAAAAATAAATTAAAGGGTAAGACAGTTGAAATGCAGTGGCGGACATTTAAGGAGATATTTCATAACTCTCAACAAAAATATATTCCAGTGAGAAAGAAAGATTTTAAGAGTAGGGAGCACCATCCGTGGCTAACTAAGGAAATAAAGGATGGTATCAAATTGAAAACGAAGGCATGCAATGTTGCCAAGATTGGTGGGAGACCAGAGGATTGGGAAATTTTTTAAAACCAGCAAAGGATGACTAAAAAAATAATAAAGAGAGAGAAGATGAATTATGAGAGTAAACTGGCAAGAAACATTAAAACAGATAGTAAGAGCTTCTACAGGTATATAAATAGGAAGAGGGTAGCTAAAGTAAACGTTGGTCCCTTAGAGGATGAGACTGGGGAATTAATAATGGGGAACGGGGAAATGGCAGAGACTCTGAACAAATATTTTGTATCTGTCTTCACGGTAGAAGACACTAACAACATCCCAATAATGAATAATCAAGGGGCCACAGGGAGGGGGGAACTAAAGACAATCACTATCACTAAAGAAATAGTACTTGGTAAAGTAATGGGACTAAAAGATGACAAGTCCCCTGGACCAGATGGCCTGCATCCCAGGGTCTTAAAAGTGGCTGCAGAGATAGTGGATGCATTGGTTGCAATATACCAAAATTCCCTGGACTCTGGAGAGGTCCCAGCGGATTGGAAAACCGCAAATGTAACAACCCTATTTAAGAAAGGAGGGAGACAGAAAGCAGGAAACTATAGACCAGTTAGCCTAACATCTGTCATTGGGAAAATGCTGGAGTCCTTCATTAAGGAAGCAGTAGCAGGGCATTTGGAAAATCATAATGCAGTCAAGCAGAGTCAGCATGGTTTTATGAAAGGGAAATCATGTTTAACAAACTTGCTGGAGTTCTTTGAGGAGGTAACGAGCAGGGTGGACAAAGGAGAACCAGTGGATGTGGTGTTTTTGGATTTCCAGAAGGCATTCGATAAGGTGCCACATAAAAGGTTACTGCATAAGATAAGAGCTCACGGAATTGGGGGGAATATATTAGCATGGATAGAGAATTGGCAGAGAGTCGGGATAAATGGGTAATTTTCTGGTTGGCAAACAGTAACTAGTGGGCTGCCACAGGGATCGGTGCTGGGGCCCCAACTATTTACAATCTACATTAATGACATGGATGAAGGGACCGAGTGTAATGTAGCCAAGTTTGCGGATGATACAAAGATGGGTGGGAAAGCAAGTTGTGCAGAGGACTCAAAGAATCTGCAAAGGGATATAGACAGGCTAGGTGAGTGGGCAAACATTTGGCAGATGGAGTATAATGTGGGAAAGTGCGAGGTTATACACTTTGTCAGGAAAAATAAAAAAGCAAATTATTATTTAAATGGAGAGAAATTACAAAATGCTACAGTTCAGAGGGACCTGGGGGTCCTTGTGCATGAAACACAAAAAGTTAGCATGCAGGTACAGCAAGTAATCAAAAAGGCAAATGGAATGTTGGCCTTTATTTCAAAGGGGTTGGAGTATAAAAGCAGGGAAGTCCTGCTGCAACTGTACAGCGTATTGGTGAGACCACACCTTGAGTACTGCGTACAGTTTTGGTCTCCTTATTTAAGGAAGGATATACTTGCATTGGAGGCAGTTCAGAGACGATTCACTAGGTTAATTCCAGAGATGAGGGGGTTGACTTATGAGGAAAGGTTGAGCAGGTTGGGCCTATACTCATTGGAATTTAGGAGAATGAGAGGTGATCTTATTGAAACATATAAGATACTGAGGGGGCATGACAAGGTAGATGCAGAGAGGTTGTTTCCCCTTGTGGGGAAATCTGGAACGCGGGGGCACAGTTTTAGAATAAAGGGTCGCCCTTTTAGAACTGAGATGAGGAGGAATTTCTTCTCTCAGAGGGTCGTAAATCTGTGGAATTCTCAGCCCCAGAGAGCCGTGGAGGCTGGGTCATTAAATACATTTAAGGTGGAGATAGACAGATTTTTGCAAGATAAGGGAGTGAAGGGTTATGGGGAGTGGGCAGGACAGTGGCTTTGAGCCCAAGATCAGCCATGATCTTATTGAATGGCGGAGCAGGCTTGAGGGGCCAAGTGGCCTATTCCTGCTCCTATTTCTTATGTTCTTATGTTCAAGAGGGCAGAATTTGAGGAGTGCAGATATCTCAGGGGGTTGTGGGGCTGAAGGAGATTACAGAGATAGGGAGGGGCATGGCCATGGAGGGATTTGAAAACAAGGATGAGAATTTTGAAATCGAGGCGTTGCTTAATCGGGAGCCAATGGAAGTCAGCGAGCACAGGGGTGATGGGCGAACGGGACTTGGTGTGAGTTAGGACATGGGCAGCCGAGTTTTGGATGACCTCAAGTTTACGTAGGGTGGAATGTGGGAGCCCAGCCAGGAGTGCATTGGAATAGTCAAGTCTAGAGTTAACAAAGGCATGGATGAGGGTTTCAGCAGCAGATGAGCTGAGGCAGGGGCAGAGACGGGCAATGTTACGGAGGCGGAAGTAGGCGGCCTTTGTTATGCTGCGGATATGTGGTCGGAAGCTCATTTCAGGGTCAAATATGACACCAAGGTTGCGAACAGTGTGGTTCAGCCTCAGACAGATGTTAGGGGGAAGATGTTAGGGAGCGGGATGGAGTCAGTGGCTAGGGAACGGAGTTTGTGGCGGGGACCAAAAACAATGGCTTCGGTCTTCCCAATATTTAATTGGAGAAAATTACTGCTCATCTAGAACTGTATGTCGGACAAGCAGTCTGACAATTTAGAGACCGTGGAGGGGTCGAGAGAAGTGGTGGTGAGGTAGAGCTGGGTGTTGTCAGCATACATGTGGAAACTGATGCTATGTTTTTGGATGATGTCGCCAAGGGGCAGCATATAGATGAGAAATAGGATGGGGCCAAGGATAGATCCTTGGGGGACACCAGAGGTAACGATGTGGGAGTGGGAAGAGAAGCCGTTGCAGGTGATTCTCTGGCTACGATTAGATAGATAAGAATGGAACCAGGCGAGTGCAGTCCCACCCAGCTGGACGACGGTGGAGAGGCATTGGAGAAGGATGGAGTGGTCAACCATGTCAAAGGCTGCAGACAGGTCGAGAAGGACAAGGAGGGACAGTTTACCTTTGTCACGGTCACAAAGGATGTCATTTGTGACTTTGATGAGAGCCGTTTCGGTACTGTGGCAAGGGCGGAAACTGGATTCGAGGGATTCGAACATGGAGTTCCGGGAAAGATAGGCACGGATTTGGGAGGCGACAACATGTTCAAGGATTTTGGGGAGGAAAGGGAGGTTGGAGATGGGACGATAATTTGCAAGGACAAAGGGATCAAGGGTTGTTTTTTTGAGGAGAGGGATGATGATGGCAGATTTGAGGGAGAGGGGGACAGTACCGGAGGAGAGAGAACCGTTAACAATGTCAGCTAACATGGGAGCCAGAAAAAAAAGTTGGGTGGGAATAGGGTCGAGGGAGCAGGAAGTGGGTCTCGTGGACAAGATGAGCGCGGAGAGGTCAGAGAAACTGGAGAAAGATACAAGTTCAGGACTAGGGCAGGGGGGAACCTTCGAGGAAGTTTGGCCCAGTGGGCTAGGGGAAGGAAGGGAAGTGGCAGAGGCAGCTGAACGGATGGTCTCAATCTTAGAGATGAAGAAGTCCATGAGCTCCTCATACTTGTTGTTGGAGGTGAGTATGGAGGAGACAGGGGAGACAGGGGAGAGGGGTTTAAGAAGATGATTAGCTGTAGAGAATAGAAGCCAGGGGTTATCTTTGCATTCCAGAATTATCCTGGTATCGTGAGCAGTTTTGGCAGACAAGAGTAGGACCCGATAATGCTTTATGTGGTCCAGCCAGATCGGGCAGTGAATGGCTAAACCAGTTGTCCGCCATATCTGTTCAAGTCTGTGTCCCTTGGACTTGAGGGAGCGAAGATGAGGGCCGTACCGGGGGAATGGCCAGGGTGAGAGAGAGTAATGGTTTTAATAGGGACTAGGGCATCAAAGGTGGTGGTGAGGGTGTGGTTGAGCAGATCGGTATCTGCAGAAATGTTGTGATGAATGGAGGGACAAAGGTTGGACAGTTGGGATTTCGTAAGTGCAGTTGTCAGAGAGTTGGGAGAGAGTTTTTTCCAGGGGCGGACACAGAAGGAAGTAGGGTTGGGGGGGAGGGGAATGTGGGTGGAGAGCGATACAAGGAAGTGATCAGAGATGGTCTTATCTGCGATAGACACGGTGGGAGTAGCGAGGCCACGAGAGATGGCAAGCTCGAGGGGATGGCTGTGAATATGGGTTGGGGAATTTACATGGAGGGAGAGATTAAGGGAGGATAGGAGGTTAGTGAACTCAGCGGAGAGAGAGCATGATGAATTGAGATGGAGGTTGAAATCACCGAGGATGAGAAGTCGCTCGGTGCAGAGGCTGAGGGAGGAAAGCAGTGAGGATATCTCGGTGATAACATTTTTATTGTACTTGGGTGGGCGGTAGAGAACGAGAATTTTAAATGAGAGGTGAGAGGGGTGGAACAAGGTGAGATGCTCAAATTTCAGCAGAACATGAAGATCCTGGAAGAAGAGGAGATCGGTAATGTGGCCAACTTTCAGTCCCTCTCAGGCTGTCAGTGGGAGTCTTTTGGTATTGAGGGGGCCTTTGTGTTGGGTGATGAGGTGGCCCTGCAACTGCCACATATGATGCTGCAGTGGCTGCTTAGCACTGACAGATTTCTGGTACATCATTTAACATGGGCGGGGGGGGCGGGGGAATGTGGGGGGTGGTTGGGGAGGAGAGGACCGCTCTGGCATCATCTTGAAAGGCAGATTTGTGTCTAATCCAGCCTCGCCCTTGCTGCTAGATGTCATTTGTACCGCAATGTCAAACCTGGCAGATGAACCACAGGAGCTGCCGACTGGCCAGAAGAGGCCAACGTAAATTTTGAAAAATTACTTTTGTGTGAAACCCTTGTTGGCCAGGAGGAGCAGGCGCGCGTCCCCCCAACCCCCGCCAGGAGACTTTGGGCTTTCCCCAGCCCAGCCTTGTCTTTCCCTCTCTGGGCTGACATTGGCTGGCAAAGTCCTCACCCAGCGGTAACTTGATGCTGAAGACCATTCCCTTGGCTCCCCGCCATCCTAAGTCTCCCAACCCGATTTCCACCCCACTCGCTGGCCCTGACCTAAGTCCTGCCGGTTTCGGGAGGGAGACTGTCCTGCATTATTTAAATGAGGTGGTTGGTTCCAATGTCAACTGGATCCTCCCCCTCCCACTCCAAGTTCTTCCCCAGCTGCGAGGAGATATCCTTATCCCTGGCACCGGGCAGGCAACACAGCCTTCGGGCCTCCCGGTCGCGGCTGCAGGGAACAGTATCCATCCCCCTGACTATACTGTCGCATTACAACTAGAGAGAGCAATATAAAAAAGCTCAAACTATTTTTGTCAACGTAAAAACAAATTTGTTTAATCGTGGAAAGTACAAGTGAGTTGTAAAATAAGCACCTTTTTAAAGTACTATTTGCTGTGTCACTGTGGATTGGCATCACACAACATTCAATGTGTTTGGAGCTGATCGCTCAAGCGCAGATGGTGTGTTTGATACTGTGACTCAGTCCAGGAAACAGATTATCGGATGCACTTCCAAAAATGTTTTTGGATGAGGACTTCTCCCCTCTGCTCTGTAAATTTGATCTTTACACAGTTGCTAATAATTGAGCTTATGACTTACACTTCACAGATTCACTGCCTACACTGTTGAGTAGGAAAATATTTATGCTCAAATTGGCCCGTATTTTCCGATCGGAGGCCTCGAGGTGTGTATACTTCCGCTCCTGGGCCTCTCCAAACTCGAAATGCGCAGGGCCCACGTATGCCAGAGGCGCAGGCGGTTCGCAAGCGTCCCGGGGATCACGTGGGCCATGAGGAGCCAATAGGAGAAGGGAATCACCCTTCATACACTTGACAGATAGACCCGTCAAATATATGAATGGAGATCACCCCAAAAACACTGCAAAACATTAAATAAATTAAAAACAAAAATCACATTTTTTAAATGAGTTGAAATGACAATAAATTAAAATTTTTGAAAAAAATAATTAAAGTTTTTTACGGGGCTAAAAATAAACGTACCTTTTTAAAAGTATTTTTCAATGATAAATGAGTGGAAAAATTTAGTTTTTACTTTTTTTCAACTCTTATGCTGGTAAAAGCAGGCCTTACGCAGGCTTTTACCAGGCGTAAGATTTTTAAGGGTTTTCAGCGGGCGGAGGTTCTGCAGAAAGCGGAACTATCCGCCCGCAGAGACCCTTCTCCAGGGCAGGCGTCCGATCTGTCAAGAGCGTTCTTGACAGATCGGAAATGCCGGTTTTCAGCGCATGCGCTTGGCATGACTCAAACCGGCATTTCCGATGTCCCTACGGGTGTGTACACAGCGCGTACCCACCCGTAGGGATCGGAATATACGGCCCAATATTAAAAAGGACAGAAAGAAATGGCTAAAATTAAAGAGGACAAAGTCTTTCCTTTCAGATATGCTCATCTGGTATGGATGCTGCAGTTAATGAAGAGTCCTGATAAAATTGCAACAGTTGATGGTGTACAAATATGGTTGCCCATAGTTACTTGCTAATGATTTATCCTCATACGTACTGATTTATGAAGGTTTCCAAGTGTATAGACATTAAGCTCCCTGCAGCCTTCAACATAATCCTTCTCCAGTGCCTCTCCTCAATTGTCCAGCTCGATGGGGCTACCCTCACAGTTTCACTCTTACCTTTCCAATTGTACCCAGAGCATCTCATCCCATGGCTTCTCTTCTTATCCCGTGCCATCACCTAGGGAGTTCTCCAAGGATCCATCCATGGCCCCCTTCTCCTCCTCACCTACATGTTCATCTACATGCCAGCTGTGGCTCAGTGGGCAGCACACTCACCTCTGGAGTCAGAAGTTTGTGGGTTCAAGTCCCACTCCAGAGACTTGAGCACAGAAAGCTAGGCTGACACTCCAGTGCAGTGCAGAGGGAGTGCTGCACTGTCAGAGGTGCCGTCTTTTGGATGAGACGTTAAACCGAGGCCCCGTCAGGTGGACATAAAAGATCCCATGGCACTATTTTGAAGAAGAGCAGGGGAGTTATCCCCAGTGTCCTGGCCAATATTTATCCCTCAATCAACATCACTAAAAAACAAATATCGGGTCATTATCACATTGCTATTTGTGGGAGCTTGCTGTGTGCAAATTGGCTGCTGCGTTTCCTACATTACAACAGTGACTCCACTTCAAAAGTACTTCATTGGCTGTAAAGCGCTTTGGGACTACCTGAGGTAGTGAAAGGTGTTATATAAATGGAGTCAGCTTCCACATGTACGCTAATGACACCCAACTCTACCTCTCCACCACTTGTCTCAACCCCCGCCACTGCCTCTTTGTTGTCAGATTGCTTGTGTGACATCCCGGCCTGGATGAGCCACAAAATCCTCCAGTCAAACATTGAGAAGACCAAGGCCATTGTCTTCAGCCCTCGCCACACGAGGGGTAGGATATGGCCAGCAGGGTTTTGGATAAACTCACATTTATGGAGGGTGGAGGTTTGGGGGACCAATTCGGAGAGCATTTGAATCGTCAAGTCTGGAGGTGTCTAGCAAAGGGGCTACAAAGAACCATTGGCCTGACCGCCTCCCTGATCCATATCTTCACCCCAGACACAGATGTCAAGCAATACCACTACCTCAGAAAATCAATCACCTAGGATGTTTGGAATTGAATAAAATAACTTATTTGGCTCTGTGCCAAATACTTTAAATGACCTGCGAGACGTGTCTCCATTAAGGTATAATGCGAACAGTCAAACCATGCAGACCAAGGAATTCCTGAACCACACAAATCCCTTCCTTGCCCTGAAGTGCAAATGTTAGCCACACTGTAATGTAAATTTTATCCAGCATGCATTAAACAGCTAGTAATAACTGACATTAACCTTGTGCAAGTATTGTGGACAGGGATATAGAAACCATTAGATAATCCAACATAGACAGAAACACTCCCGACTGCCTTTCTGCTGTCCGAGTAGATGTATGCAATAATGTTCCTCTTCAAGATACCTTTGCCTTGAAGATGTCCACACTACTTGCCTTCACCAACTACCTTAGTAAGCTGTTCCTATAACCAACCACCCACTCCGTAAAGTAATGTTTCCTCATATCCTGTCTGAATCTACCTCTTCTCCAGTTAAACTCAACTCTCCTCATTGTGGCAATACAAATGGCCCTCAACATCTGCATCAACCGCAGTGTAATTTCACTGCATTTGGGCCACAGAGAGGCACATGGGGTGGGAAATTGGAGTGGGACTGGGTTCGGCTGGATCTCTGTCCTTTTTGCTGTGCAGAAGCGGTCTTGTGGGCAGTGGGTGCGGGCACTTCTCGTGCCCACCACCTTCAGTCCTGAAAGGGGTGACACCAGTGGAATGGCTTCATCTGCCAGACTTCGCTTCAGCCTGGTCTCTCTTGCCCCCAGCATTATGTGCACCTGCATGGAGCAGGCATTCACTACATACCATTCTAGTGGAAGTGTGACCAAGATGATTCTGAAAGGCTGAGTTCCTTAGTACAATCTTACAGGGCTTGACAGGGTAGATGCAGGGAGAATGTTTCCCCTGGCTGGGGAGTCTAGAACCAGAGGGTCACAGTCTCAGAATACGGGGTCGGCCATTTAGCACTGAGATGAGGAGAACTTTCTTCACTCAGAGGGTGATGAATCTTTGGAATTCTCTATCCCAGAGGGCTGTGGAGGCTCAGTTGTTGAGTATATTCAAGACAGAGATCGATAGACTTTTGAATATTAAGGGAATCAAGGGATCTGGGGATAGTGCAGGGTAGTGGAGATGAGGTAGAAGATCAGCCATGATCTTATTGAATGGCGGAGCAGGCTCGAGGGGCCAAATGGCCGACTCCTGCTCCTATTTCTTACGTTCTTATGTTGTAATCAATTGTGGAGTGATCGATCGCAATAAGGAAAGCGGTGACAGAGTGGGAGCTACTAATATTCAGAGCCAACATTTCTTCACTCAGCCAATATCTTGCTCTGCCGTCTTGGATTCTATTGATCACGAAATCCTCATCTAACATCTTTCCTCTAAAGTGCACCTTTGGGGCACTGCTCATGTCCTGATTCAACACAGGTATGATCATTGCTGTGAACCACTTCTCCTCCTCTGCTCATATGGTCACCTCTGGTGCAAACCCACAGGTTGACCTTTGGCCCCCTCCTCCACTAGTCATATGCTGCTAATTTGGTGACATTATCCAGAAGGACAGGGCCAGATTTCACCTGAATGCCAATGACACCTCGCTCTACTTCACTGTCTCTCCCATTGACCCAAATGTTGTTACCAGGCTCCCAAATTGTCTGTCGGATATCAAGAGCTGGATAAATCAAAACTTCCTTCAGCTGAATTTTATCAAAACCAATACCATGCTCTTTGGAAGCATCTCCACGGGCCTGGCCTTGATTCTATCAACCTCGCCAGCTGCTATCTGAAGCTCAGAAAGTGCACAACGTTGGTGTTCTGCTCAAGTTCAAGGTCAGCCTCCTCCCCCACATCCGGTCCATTACCCAAACTACCTTCTTGCAACTCTGCAGTATTGCCTGCCAGCACTTGTATCGCTCCCCCTCTGCTGCCAAATCCTTAGTGCATGCATTCATCAATTCAAAGCTTGAATTATCTAAATGCCCCACTCTCTGCCTTAACCCTCCACAAGCTTCATCTCATCCAAACACTGCAGTTTGCATCATCACTCCCATTGCCAAACTGCCACGGTAGGATTTGAACTCATGCTCTCTGGATTACTCGTCCAGTAATATAACCACTCTACTACTCTACCCCTTACTTGTGAAATTTAGAACAACGATACAATTATAGAGGACGCACATTCTTTTCTTAGTATGTTGAAATGGCGTAATTTGATTCAACATCAAAAACTCTAAAACATTTATCCGTGTAGATCTCTTATTACACAGTAGATACTAATTCTGTTATTCCATGCTTTTGTCAACAGTCTTTTCCAACAACTGTTGAATTAATTTATTTATCTAATATAAAGATTTATAGGGCTAGAAATTCGGTTGTGTAGCGCACGTTGTTTGGGCGCTACGGGGGCTGAATTGGGACACAAAATGGCGTCTGAGCAGCGCGTGCGCACTTCTGGTGCGGCCTGCGCTGGACGCTGTCTTGGTCAGGGCGGCTGTTAGGAGCGTGCGCTGGAAGTATGGTAAGTTGGCAGATCGTGCTGTTAATCAGCGTGCAACACTGATTTGACACCAGCGTGGCCATTTACGTCGTCATCGCTGGAACTAATGCCCTGTGTTAACTATCCCTCTCCCTAACATCTGTCTGAGGCTGAACCACAATGTTCGCAACCTTGGTGTCATATTTGACCCTGAAATGAGCTTCCGACCCCATATCTGCAGCATAACAAAGACCACCTATTTCCACCTCCGTAACATCGCCCGTCTCCGCCCTTGCCTCAGCTCATCCACTGCTGAAACCCTCATCCATGCCTTTGTTACCTTTAGACTTGACTATTCCAATGCACTGGCTCCCTCATTCCACCCTACGTAAACTTGCGGTCACCCAAAACTCGGCTGCCCGTGTCCAAACTCGCACCAAGTCCCGTTCGCCCATCTCCCCTGTGCTCGCTGACCTACACTGGCTCCCGGTTAAGCAACGCCTCGATTTCAAAATTCTCATCCTTGATTTCAAATCCCTCCATGGCCTCACCCCTTCCTATCTCTGTAATCTCCTTCAGCCCCACAACACAGCTCCCCCCCCACCCTCCCCGAGATATCTGCGCTCCTCCAATTCTGCCCTCTTGAGCATCCCTGATTATAATCGCTCAACCATTGGTGGCCGTGCCTTCTGCTGCCTGGGCCCTAAGCTCTGGAATTCCCTCCCTAAACCTCTCCGCCTCGCTACCTCTCTTTCCTCCTTTAAGACGCTCCTTAAAACCTACCTCTTTGACCAAGCTTTTGGTCACCTGCCCTAATTTATCCTTATGTGGCTCGGTGTCAAATTTTTTCGTCTTATAATCCTCCTGTGCAGCGCCTTGGGACGTTTTACTACGTTAAAGGTGCTATATAAATACAAGTTGTTGTTGTACAGCTGAACATGCGTTCAGCAGCAGGAAGGACCCCCCCCCCAACCAACGCTATTGTAAGGGATCATGACCAACTTTCAGGTAACTTGCTTTTTGATTTCTACTGGCTCTGTGTAGGTTTGTGGAAGTGTTTCCAGCTTTCTAGAGTTGTTTAAAGTTGGTGAGGTGCTGCAAGTGGAAACATAGAAACATAGAAGATAGGAGCAGGAGTAGGCCATTCGGCCCCTCGAACCTGCTCCGCCATTCGATGAGATCATGGCTGATCATCCAAACTCAGTACCTTGGTTCTGACTTCAGGGGTTCTGGTTAGACAACTTGCTCCCAGTCATGGGTACTCTAGTTGTCATCCCCCTTGGCCTGCAGCATGACAGGAGATGGAGCAGAGGCAGCAAAGAAGAGGACAAGCTGCTCACAGAGGGAGGATGAGGAGGGGGAGACGGCCTCTCATCAGGAGGCCTTACCCACCTAGGGTCTTCCGAGAGCAATTCTCTTACCTCAGCCTGAGCCAAGAGCAGTGTGTGAGGTGTCTGCGCTTTACGAAGGAGGTGCTCACAGAACTCTGCCACCTCTTGCAACCAGACCTGCAGCTTCACACCAGGGCAAGAACAGCGCTGCCAGTGGCTGTGAAGGTGACCGTGGCCCTGAATTTCTTTGCGTTGGGATCCTTCCAGGCTGGAGTAGGCTACAACTGTAATATCTTGCAGTTCGCTGCCCACTGCTGCATAAGAGAGGTGACAGACACTCTTTATGCCAGGAGAGGGGACTTCATTGTCTTCTCTCTGACCAGAGAGAAGCAGGCGGAGCATGCACATGGCTTTGCCAGGATAGCGGACTTCCCCATGGCGCAGGGCGCCATCGACTGCGTGCTCGTGGTTTTGAGGACGCCGCCTCTAAATGCTGAGTTGTACCGCAACTGCAAAGTTTTCCACTCGCTGAATGTGCAGGTTGTGTGCCACATTGCTCAGATCCTGCTGAATGCCCGGTATCCTGGCAGCAGTCATGATGCTTTTATTCTGCGCCAGTCCGCTGTTCCCTCAGTCTATGAGCCACCACGACAAACCAGAGGGTGGCTACTGGGCGACAAGGGCTATCCCTTGATCACCTGGCTCAGGACTTCGCTCAGCATCCCAACCACACGTGGCCAACGAGAGCCATGCTGCCACACGAAACATCATAGAGGAGACTATTGGGGTGCTGAAGCAACGGTTCCGCTGCCTGGAGGAGCCCTTGAGTACTCTCTGGAACGTGCACTCCGATTCGTAGTGGTCTAATGTATCCTCCATCATGAGGGCACAGCCCTTGCCACCAGGGACATGGTCACCAGCTCAGGAGCAGGAGCAGGAAGAGGAGGAAGAAAAGGAAGAAGAGGAGGAGGAAGAGGAGGAAGCGGAAGAGAAGGAGCAGGAAGCGGAAGGAAGGAGGCAACCCAGACAGCCCCTTTTTGGCCGGGATATCCAGTGAACGCAACCCCAATTCCCCTTTCAACATTAATCCCCTTATGTTACTGATGATCACATGTCCTCTTGGCCACAATGCTGAAATAAAAGCCACCACAAAGCAAACATTCCAATCCAACTTTATACATCTATCCATCCAATATTACATCAAAAAATCAACGAATCACCCTTGTGCATTCCTTTAGTGACTGTCTTGCATGTGCCTTTGCGTATCCAAGTGCTCCTACGCAGTGCTACCCCAGTGGCTGCAGCATGGCCGGTGGAAGGCTGCTGACCTTCACTGGGGGAGACTGCAGATGGCCTTGCAGGATGACCTCGAGGAACTCTGGGCCTAGTAGGCCTGGTCTTGGACGGCACCAACTCGGCATGGGTGGCAGCAGTCTGGGCTGGCTGACAGGCAACAGCAAGGGCACTGGCAGAGTGGCAGTGGTGGGAGTATGACTGTTGTCATCTTGAGAGAGGAGAGTAGTGTCGTCCTCCACAGAGCCACTGCCACTCCCCCGGGGCGGTGCTTCAGCAATCCTAGTAATCTGTTGGAGGACAGATTGCTGGAATGCTGTGACACCCTGCAAGCCCCTTTCCACACTGGTAACCGCAGCCATGATGGCAGCAGTCTGTGCCTGCGTGGCAACAAGCTGAACTTGCATGACTTCAGTCTGAGCTTCCACTGCAGCACTCAGACGTTGGGTGGCTTCTGCTTGTGCTGCAATGGAAGCTGAGACATTGGCCATCAGATGCTGCATCATGGTTGGGTCCACAATGTGTGGTCATGGAGTTGGCCACCACTTCCATGCTGGAAATCATGGGCTCCAAGCTCTGCCCAAAGGCCTGTGCAAGGCTGGAGCTGGACTCCTCCATGCTCCTTGACATTGCATTCAGGCTTTCTGGCAGGCCTGCCAATGCACCAAACATTTCATCAGCGTTCTTCTGTAGGCCGCCCCATTGAAATCTTCATCTGAGCCCTGTGCAGCAGAACTCGTGTGCGACCTCGCCCTCCGGGGAGCTGGCACCTGCGCTACCCTTCCCCCCTGCGCGATGTCTCACCACGTGCAGATCCCACGGATCTGAGCTGGTGGCTGTGAGTGTGAAATCGAGCGATGGTGGTGTTTCTTCTTCTTCTTCACTCTCTCTCCCTCTCCTTGGTCACCCACTGGCCGGGCAGGCTGAATTTCTTGGGTGTCTGAAATGAGGAAGGCACGAGGGTGGAGTTATGGTGAGGGGAGGGTGGGAAAGCAAGAGGTGCATGCTTACACCATGTGCAGCTTGTAAATCAGAAGAGATTGTGGGATGAGGGGGAAGTGGGATGTGAGAAGGAGGATAATGTATGAGGATACCCGCATCTTGTATCCTTTCAGCCCCGCCGCTGGCCAAGAGCTCAGCCATGCCCCTGCCAAGAATGGCCAGCACCGTCTCCTCCATGGGGGTGAGGTCATGCAGGCGAGCCTGCCCCCTGCTGGTTAAGGTCTGCTGGTGCCGGTCATGCGCCACCTTTTTCTGCACAAGAAAAGGAAGTGTGTCAGTGAGTGTGGTGTCATGTGTTTGGGTGATGTGGCTGTCATGGTTGAATAGCTGACAGTGTGTTCAAGCTGTGAGATGTGGGTGTGAGGCTTGCAGCAGTGGTAAGTGTGTGCGGGTGAGCTAAAAGCTATGAATGTGAGGTACGGGTTGTGTTTGGTAGAGATTGTTGGTAGGTGAGCGATGGGGGTGTGGTGCATTGAGCAGTGTGTGAGGCCAGTGGTGCAGATGGTGGGATATGGCATCTGAAGATGAATTCACTGATCTTGACCGCTCGTGTGAGGTCATTAAACTTCTTCCTGCAATGAGTCCAGGTCCTCGGGGCGACACTGCTGGCATTCTCCACAGTGGCTATCTGCTCCCACTGAAATCTGTCTGTGGCCTTGAGGGCCTCCTAGCCCCCTGTGGAAAGAGGACCTCTCTCCTGGCATTGACCCCCTGGACCAAGACCTCTAGTGCTGCATCGGAGAACCTAGGTGCACGCTCTCTCCCCTATTTTGCCATCATGGCAACTTTGTCCACTGTCTTCCCAGCCACTTCAATCACCTGTTGCAGGCAGAGGGCACCTCCCCTTTAAGAAGTGCAGGCTGCCTTTAAATAGTGCAGGCTAGCTTTAAGCGGTGCTAGCCTCGCACGAGCTTGGGCCCCCTGCTGAGCATTCAGCCACTCAGCAGCGCGCTCAGCGCTGGGCCGAACACTACAATCATGTAAATTAGTCCCAAATTAGTATGTCAGCTGTGGCTCAGTGGGTAGCACCCTCGCCTCTGAGTCAGGCGGTTGTGGGTTCAAGTCCCACGCCAGGGACTTGCGCACATAAAGCTACGTTGACACTCCAGTGGAGTGCTGCACTGTCGGAGGTGCCGTCTTTCAGATGAGATGTTAAATCAAGGCCCCGTCTGCTCTCTCAGGCAAAAAAGATCCCCATGGCACTATTTCGAAGAAGAGCAGCGGAGTTATCCCCAGTGTCCCTCAATCAACATCACTAAAACTGATTGTCTGGTCATTATCACATTGCTGTTTGTGGGAGCTTGCTGTGCGCAAATTGGCTGCCGTGATTACTAAAGTGACTCTACTTTATTGGCTGTAAAGCGCTTTGAGACGTCCGGTGGTCGTGTAAGGCGCTATATAAATGCAAGTCTTTCTTTCCTTTTCTCCCGACGGGTGCGGGTTGCTATCCCATCGCGATCCCGGCATCCATTTTTGGGGAATACCGAATTTCTGGACCATAATGTTTTTTCAATGAAAGAAAGAAAGAAAGGCTTGCATTTATATAGCGCCTTTCACGACCACCGGACGCCTCAAAGCGCTTTACAGCCAATGAAGTACTTTTTGAAGTGGAGTCACTGTTGTAATGTGGGAAACGCTTTACAGCCAATTTGCGCACAGCAAGCTCCCACAAACAGCAATGTGATAATGACCAGATAATCTGCGAGAGGGAAAGAGAGAGGTGGCTCTACCAGGCAGCAGCCAGAAGAGGGCTCTTCATACCTTTGTGTTCAGTTACCACTGGACCCATTTTCTAAGCGTTGGCAATTTTATTGCAGAAAATGACACTCAGTACTCACATGCATTGTTCTTAACAAATGATATTTTCTACATGCGTTTAATTCAGTGGTAAATGCTTGCCACCAATGGAGTAAAGACAACAAAGACTCCCACTATGGGGGACAAGTGCATCTTATTATGTTATTTAAAGTACGACTTTTCAATATTTCTAAACCTTTATTTCACTGGCACTATCATTTAACACTTTCATGGTGATGGATTGAAGTCTGTTATGTTAACTATGAAAACGCAATTCTTAATGCAGCTGCCTTACATTGGTACTGTGCTCACCCGCTGTGCTCGCTGACCTATATTGGCTCCCAGTTAAGCAGCGCCTCGATTTCAAAATTCTCATCCTTGTTTTCAAATCCCTCCATGGCCCTCGCCCCTCCCTATCTCTGTAATCTCCTTTAGCCCCACAACCCCCCCGAGATATCTGCGCTCCTCTAATTCTGCCCTCTTGAGCATCCCTGATTATAATCGCTCAACCATTGGTGACCGTGCCTTCTGTTGCCTAGGCCCTAAGCTCTGGAATTCCCTCCCTAAACCTGTCTGCCTCTCTACCTCTCTCCCCTCCTTTAAGACGCTCCTTAATACCTACCTCTTTGACCAAGCTTTTGGTCACCTGTCCTAATTTATCCTTATGTGGCTCGGTATATAACACTCCTGTGCAGCACCTTGGGACGTTTTACTACATTAAAGGCGTTATATAAATACAAGTTGTTGTTGTTGTACTGTCAGATGAGGAGCTCGATGAAAGGATAATACAAGAAGGCTGGAGGAGAAGAAGCAGGACTAGTGCTTATCCTTCATCAAAAGGTGTTTGGAGGTTCAGTACTGATCCGTTGGAGGATTCTGCTGGATAGCAGTGACTGAATTATGTCAAATGATTAAAAGGAGATCATGTAGAGAGTTCATTAGGGCAGTAAAGACTGAACTGTGTCAAATGGTGGCATCTGAACTCGACTCCAAACACGCTGCATGTGACTGTTAAATTGAGAGCAGCAATCAATTTCTTGGCTGTTTGGTCATTTGTTTTATATTATTAGCCAGGTCACTGTGTCTACCTGTATTCAAGAGGTGATTGGTGCACTGCCCTAGAAGAATGGCAAGTTAATTAATTTCTCCAGGAATGTGGATACACTGTTGGGCAACGGCAACGGTTTAACCCTGCTGCTCTCTTTCAAAGTGTGCTATGTGTGGTAGATTGTAACCCCAAGGAATATGGGCACCATTGTTCAATCTGATGGTTCAATAATTGTAAGATGCAACTAGTCTGCAGTACTCAGAAAAGAGTCCTCCAGATGTTCACCATATACACAGTTCAACATTCGTTTCAGTCACCTTAAACCAGTCACAAGTTCCTCAATTAATTGAATTATCTAAACAGTATACATTGACTTTGCTAAACGAAGTATACTATTTTTGAATGAAGTATCTTATACTAATTTTGTGTTTATTTATTGTTTTAAAATTGATATTTTTATTTTTAGATAATTTGCTACTCATTTTTTTAGAAAAGGCGAATAACTAAACTACGAATAATATCGAAGGCTTCTTACTCTTAATAATCATTATTAAAATCATCATGGATGGGGACCAAGGAAAGATAAAGGGCTGGATTTTCTCAATGGAGACGTGCTGGGGGCGGGACTTCTGCTTTCCGGGTTTCAGTCCCGCCCCCAGCGACATCTGACCAACCCACGCTATTTTCCCTTGATTGGCCTTGTTAAGCCGGCCAATTAAGGGAAAGCCGGTGACAGATGACGTCAGCATATGACGCTTCATCTGTCGAAAATTTTTTGACAGATGAATTGTCAGCGTTTGACAGCTTTGAGAAGCTGGTCAAACACTGACAATCTCTGTTCTAAGGTGAGCCCTTGCACACAGGCTTACCAAGACCTCTCTCCTCAGCAGAAAGCGGATGGCTGCTGCATCTGAGAATGCAGCAGCCATTCTGTCATCTCTGCCATTGAGATGAGGCACCTCTGGATCCCCAAGGGTTGAAGCCTGCAGAAAGAAGCAAGGGTAAGGAAACTTTTTCCAACACTTTACACTCACCTCTCATACTTACCTGTCCCACACTTGCACCCATCACTCACCTCTACAGCTGACACTTCGACCCCTCTCACCCCCGCAGACCCACTGCTCGCCTCGCTGACCATGGCGAGGTTTCCTGACGTTGGGAAGCCCGCATCAGCAGGCGTAAAATGGGGAAAAGCCTCTTAACCACCTGTTAACTACCTGTTAACAGGCATGTAATTGGCTCTAATCCCCTTCCCGCCTCGAGGAGACAGGTCCCTGTGTGAGTCGGAGACCCGCCTCCTGGGAAGATGGTTCGGAGGTGGGTTGGGAGCGGGGTTGGGACCCGCTCCCAATTTTTCCCATTTTCCCGGCAGTCCCGCCTCCAAACCCGCCTCCTCAGGCTGGTAAAATCCAGCCCAAAGAACCAGTCACAAAGAAACAGTAATCCCATGTCAAAAAGGTCAGCAGTATTTAGAGCTACGAGATTCAGTGCCCACCTGTTGCTGAATCGATCCTTGATAGCGGGAATAAGGGAGAGTGTCATATTGAAAAGCTAGCAATCAGGAATAGTCGCCTCGCCTCCACTCAGTATCATGTCTGACAATCTGACTGAGGTATTTGGGGGTAAATTTATCTTGAAGAAAACATACAAGACTGTTCCTCACTAGCCTTTTTTACAAATTAAGAAATCAAGCTGGAGGGCCCAAGACTTACTGTGCAGCACATTGCGGGGTCGATTTTGACTTCTGGGCCACCAACCGGCAGAGTGCGCTGGCCAGTCTCCTGTACCCACAGCGAAGAGGTGGTTGTGATATTGAGACCTCGGCCTCACTTACATCGGACCGCCGAGCTGCAGGGCGCCAAACGGGCATCCCAACGTAGCTTGCCGGATTGGGGCCTACCAACTTCGGGCCGTCCCAACTAGCAGAATGATAAGTGCGGGGGTGTGGGGGGTGGGGGGGGTCACGATGGCAGAGGGGACATCGCAGGGCAGCAGTGGGCCCTCCTGCTCCTCCTGGCCCCACAAAAATATCCAACTCACCTTGGCTGGGCTTCTTCTCTTTGAACGCTGCTGGAAATGATTGGAGTGTCCACAGTGCGTGCGCTCTGACCACTTCCAACCTAGGACCCATGATTTCCATCTTGAAATGGGCCCATCACCCGAAGCGGGCAGGCTTTCCAGGCGCCGCGCGCTCGGTCCCTTTCAAAAATGGCGCCGCCGGCAATGTCAGGGTTAACGGGGCGGTAAGGGCTCCGATCCCATTTTGAAGCCGTTACCACCCCGTGAGAGCCAAGCGATACTGCATTCACCGGGTGTTCCTGGCTGTCGCAAGCGTGTCATATACCAGGGCTGCCTTGGTCTCTTTAGCAGCTGTCCTCTAGTTTGCCCCTCCTTCAAATAACTCAGGCCCAGAGAGTCACTTTAAACAAAAGAAATCAGGTCAACGGCCTGGGGAGCAGGCAGTCACCCCCATCATCGTGTGTTGCCAGTCAGTGACCACCTGGACACTGACGCAGTTGAACCCCTTGTGGTTCATGAATGCCCTGACACTCTTGGTGTAGGGACCCGAATGACCGCATGGATGCCGTCAATAGTGCCATGGACAGTGGAGAATCCGGCCACGTGGAAGAATTGCAATGCCTTTTTACTCTGCAGCTGGTTTTCCGTGGAGAAGAATGTTCCCGATGGTCGGAGAGTCCAGAACCAGGGGTCACAGTCTAAGGATAACGGGGTAAGCCATTTAGGACAGAAATGAGGAAGAATTTCTTCACCCAGAGAGTGGTGAACCTGTGGAATTCTCTACCACAGAAGGCAGTAGAGGCCAAGTCATTAAATATATTCAAGAAGGAGTTAGATATATTTCTTAAAGCTAAAGGGATCAAGGGATATGGGGAGAAGGCAGGGACAGGGTACTGAATTTGGATGATCAGCCATGATCTCATCGAATGGCGGAGCAGGCTCGAGGGGCCGAATGGCCTACTCCTGCTCCTATCTTCTATGTTTCTATGAGAAAGTGCTGTAAATGTTTGCCCTGGTGTGGGGAGTCGGTGGACGTTGGCAAGCAAGGGGTGATGGGTGAGTGGGATTATCTGCAGGATAGGATGGGAGCAGCTTAGATTTGTTTGATTTGGAGTTTCTGTAAGGTGCCTCCCAGAAGGGTGGTGAGGATTCTGCAGCTGGCAGAGACACGAATGATGGTTTCAGCGACAGTCGGGTATCTAGGGATGGAGATGGGCGGTGGACTGGTTGCAAGGTTTGAAGCTCTGGTCAGGATTAACTTTGACAGTCGTTTGTTGTTTCCGCTAAATAAATAATGATAAAAGAAAGAAAGACTTGCATTTCTATAGCGCCTTTCACGACCACTGAACATCTCAAAGCGCTTTACAGCCAATGAAGTATTTTTCAAGTGGAGTCACTGTTGTAATGTGGGAAACATGGCAGCCAATTTGTGCACAGCAAGCTCCCACAAACAGCAATGTGATAATGACCAGATCATCTGTTTTAGTGATGTTGGTTGAGGGATAAATATTGGCCGCTGGACACCAGGGAGAACTCCCCTGCTCTTCTTCAAAATAGTGCCCATGGGATCTTTTACCTCCAGCTGAGAGAGCAGACGGGGCCTCGGTTTAACATCTCATCCAAAAGACGGCACCTCCGACAGTGCAGCACTCCCTCAGCACTGCACTGGAGTGTCAGCCTAGCTTTCTGTGCTCAAGTCCCTGGAGTGGGGACTGTGAACCCACAACCTTCTGACTCAGAGGCGAGTGTGCTGCCCACTGAGCCACAGCTGACGCTATGATGTTGGGTCAACAGACTAGAAAGATACAGCATAACCTGCTCACTAGTCATAGTGCCATCCTTGTGCTTGTTGGTGAGAAGTGATGAAATCAGTGGGACAGGAAGTTTCTGATACGGACACAAATCTTGTTTTGTTAGTTTCTTCGTTATTAACGAACTTTGACCGAATTGTTCAAGCAAGCATCTGCAGGTTTGCAAACTGCAATGCACCTCTTTCTTCCCATGAAATTGTGCGTATGCCAGTTCCGTATCCACTTTACAGTCTCCATAACAAAATAGCATAATTTGATTGGACTTGGAAGCTGGAGCATTGAGAGTTGAGTCATTAATCTCCCAAGTGCAGATGAGATGACTCTTTGTGAGGCTGCCAACTGAAACAGCAGCGAGATGCCAACACAAGCAGCTGCTTATTTTCGTCTCATCCAAAAAATTTCCCTCCGATTCGCCACCTCTCCGGAAGACAGCAACTCGTTCTGGGATACCATGAATGCCCGTTACCCTCTGCTGTCACGTCCAAGTGACCATTCCTCATAGAAACATAGAAACAAGGAGCAGGAGTAGGCCATTCGGCCCGTCGAGCCTGCTCCACCATTCAATACGATCATGGCTGATCATCCAAAAATCCAGTACCCTGTCCCTGCTCCCTCACACAGAATCCCCACAGTACAGATAGAGGCCATCTCAGCCCATCGAGCCTGCACCGACACATATCCCACCCTATCCCCGTAACCCCACGTATTTAATTCCCCCTAACATATCCCATCCTATCCCCGTAACCCCACATATTTAATCCCCCCCTAACACTAAGGGTCAATTTATCATAGCCAAATCAACCTAACCCGCACATTTTTGGACTGTGGGAGGAAACCAGAGCACCCGGAGGAAACCCACGCAGACACGGGGAGAATGTGCAAACTCCACACAGACAGTCACCCGAGGCCAGATTCGAACCCGGGTCTCTGGCGCTGTGAGGCACCAGTGCTAACCACTATGCCACCGTGTTGTCATGGTTCAGCTTCGACAGTTAGGCCCTGATTTTAACCCCCTCCCCTCACCCCACCCCCCCCCAACCCCCCGCTCCGATGGGCAGGAGAGGGTTGGGGGTTGGCGGGGGGGGTGTTAAAATAGAAACATAGAAACATAGAAGATAGGAGCAGGAGTAGGCCATTCGGCCCCTCGAGCCTGCTCCGCCATTCGATGAGATCATGGCTGATCATCCAAACTCAGTACCCTGTACCTGCTTCTCCCCATATCCCTTGATACCTTTAGCTTTAAGAAATATATCTAACTCATTCTTGAATATATTTAATGACTTGGCCTCAACTACCTTCTGTGGTAGAGAATTCCACAGGTTCACCACTCTCTGGGTGAAGAAATTCTTCCTCATTTCTGTCCTAAATGGCTTACCCCTTATCCTTAGACTGTGACCCCTGGTTCTGGACTCTCCGACCATCAGGAACATCCTTCCTGCATCTAGTCTGTCTAGTCCTGTTAGAATTTTATAAGTTTCAATGAGATCCCCTCTCATTCTTCTATACTCCAGCGAGTATAAGCCCAATCGACCCAATCTCTCCTCATATGTCATTCCTGCCATCCCAGGTATCAGCCTTGTGAATCTTCGCTGAACTCCTTCCATGGCAAGAACATCCTTCCTCAGATATCGGGATCGAGCAAACCGACCGCATTCCCGTCTGTTTAAAGGCCATTGACGAGGCTCCCATGAAAGGCAGGTGGGGGCCTCATTAACCTTCAGATGCTGCAGCCCGATGACATAAACTTAACGGTAGTTTCGGGGGGGGAGGCCCACGCTTCGGGCTTCCCGGCAACAGATCCAAGGCAGGAGGCGCCGACTGGCCAAGGTAAGGACTGGAGATCAGCTCCTTTTAGCACTCCTTGTGGGCCAGGAGGAGGAGCAGGAGTGCCGCCCCCCCCGGGCCTCACAAGGAAAACACTGCCCGCCCCCCCCACCACCCCCCACAGTCCCAGTCCCTCCCCCACTGACTGCTGGGGACTCTCTCGGAGTCTCTGGCTGCGGCCTCCTGCTGCTGCTTCCTGCTCCCACCCAGCGACCAGGCAGTCAATCTGGCCGGCTCTCATGCAGGAGTCTGCCCAAAATAATTCAAACGAGGCCCTGTCGTTAAGATCGATGTCTCCCCCCCCCCCCCCCCCGCCATACTCTCCCCTCGTTCCCGTTAAAATCGGGGGTACCGGGCTCCCCCGTACCCTCCCCGGCTCTCCGTTAATATCGGGGCCTCAGTGTCGGCTATTGCACCGTGTGGGTATCAAAACCAAGTCTGATCTTCTCCTCTGCAAGGCATCAGACACATGCAATTCCAGCAACGGCCACTAGATAGCAATCACGAGCAGCAATCCGAGCTGCTATTTTCCCTCCCTGGCCTGAAGATATTGGGGAGGACCAGGTCCGGGGTATTGAAATTGTTAGAGTGCTTTTTATAAGCACTGCCCCGGGTGGAATCAACTAGGTCAGCACAGAGTGCGGCTCAAAGCTGGGACCTTGCATCTGGCATTCTTGCATCCTAATAACAAGACGCAGGAAACCTCAAGAGGAGGAGTGTATTGAAACAAACATTATGGAGGGAATTTTAACCACCCCCCCCCCTCCCCAGTGAAAGGGCCTTTAAAAAGGAGCGTCAGCCTTACTGCCCACTCCTGCTGGACTCCCGTTGGCCATCATTCTCACTGCTCGCTGCAGTTCGGTGACTGAGGCAGCAGGCAGGAACCTCACACATTTATGTAAATCGGGGTCCCATTGACATAATTGGGTTTTAACTCGGGCCTGAGTGGGGAACCGGCTGCAGCCGGTCAGGAGTGTGATGGAATACTCTCCACTTGTCTGGATGAGTGCAGCTCCAACAACACTCAAGAAGCTCGACACCATCCAGGACAAAGCAGCCCGCTTGATTGGCACCCCATCCACCACCTTAAACATTCACTCCCTCCACCGCCGGCGCACCGTGGCTGCAGTGTGTACCATCTACAAGATGCACTGCAGCAACTCGCCAAGGCTTCTCCGGCAGCACCTCCCAAACCCGCGACCTCTTCCACCTAGAAGGACAAGGGCAGCAGGTGCAGGGGAACAACACCACCTCCAAGTTCTCCTCCAAGTCACACACCATCCTGACTTAGAAGTATATCGCTGATCCTTCATCGTCGCTGGGTCAAGATCCTGGAACTCCCTCCCTAACAGCACTGTGGGAGCACCTTCACCACACGGACTGCAGCGGTTCAAGAAGGCAGCCCACCACCACCTTCTCAAGGGCAACTAGGGATGGGCAATAAATGCTGGCCTTGCCAGCGACGCCCACATCCCATAAACGAATATAAAGCAAAGCCTTCCCGCCAGGTGAAGGCAGGTCAGCAGAGTCGGGAGGACACAGAGACCCACCAATGTACGTGGAAATCTTTCCTTTGCAGTGCCAGGAGGGGAAGGAGTGTCCCTCCGGTGCCCACAAGGAAAGTCATGGCCTCCCCTGCCCTGGACTCCGGCCGTCACTCCCACGGGACCCTCCCGAAACCCCATCCCTGCGACACATCCGCTTTGGTGTCCTGCCCGCCGGCCATCTGCCGCTTTCCACCTGCTGGGCAGCGACATGCAGATGAGGCCTGGGAATTAAAAAAACCCCGCACCTGAAATCTGGGCCTACAAGTCAGGCTTGCGATTTCCCGCCCAAAGCTCGCTGGGAGTTAACATTGACGCTTACAGCTTCCCATCGTTGAGCAGTATTTGCTTTCAACAGAAATGACAACATTCCAACTGCTTTTACTCAAGATATTTTGCAACCGATTAAATGAATAAATTTCAGTTCCATCCTTTTGCTAATCTATTTTCACATTTGTCCAATTGCTGTGTGAGCAATGAGTATGGTTAAGTCAGTCACTATGGTATTGAAAATATACTGCCTTTATCTAACTGAGGAGTTATCTAAAACATCCTGCTTGGTCCCTTTTGTCCAACTGTTGCATAAGTAAGACCTAATGCTTATCTCGTTTCCCCAGTGTCTCTTTAAACAAGGAATAGCGCAAGCATTCAAGGTCACAAGGCTCTTTTATTTAGGTACAGACGAAAAAAGGACTGTGATAAATCTGCTACTAACTATGTTGTAATTTCCCTCTTCAGGTAGTAGTTGACAGTTTAACTGTATTCACTGCTCACGATGCAGTCTCCTCTACATTACTCTGTTCAGTCTGCAAGCGTGACCCTGAACCTCTGGTCGCTTGGCATTCTGATTCTCTGCTCCACTCCCACTCTGACCTCTCCGCCCTCGGCCTCCTACACTGTTCCAACAAAGCTCAACGGAAGCTCGAGGAACAGCACCTCATCTTTCGATTAGGCACTTTACAACCTACCGGACTCAACATCGAGTTCAACAGCTTCAGATCATTAAACCGCCGCTCCCATTATTTCGGACAGCAGGTGCTGGTAATGGTTCTGCTGTTGCCTTTTACAAAGAGTTACAGACTAGCTTTAAGTAGTGCAAGTTACTAACGATGTTGGGCCCCCTGCTGATGTGTGCAGCCATTGAATAGCGCGGGGAGCGCTGACTGCACGCAGAAATCACTGTAATGAGCAAGCACCACGAAGTCGGCGTCCTGCCTGCGTTCCACTCACCGCGCACAGAGTAATCGTGCATCGCGAGCCCCTTCGCCTGTTTTCAGGGGCTAACCAGCTTAACCCCCAATGGGTGGACGTCATGTCCTGGTGAAAATGAGGGTCCTTTTTAAACACCTAGTGATGCAGTGATGGCCTTTTGTGGCTGGTCTTATCTTTACTTGTATTTAAGTCTTGATGGCTAGGGGAAGGGTTAATAATTCTACTGCCTTCTCCCACCCCCCCACCCCCCATCCCCAAACCTCACCCCTTGCTCCTTTCTGTATCTCTGGTGTCAACAATGGGTTCATGCTAAAAGTGGGAGATAGGAACAAACTCCCAAAAGCTGCCATTTAATGAGTTCTTTCTGGCCGGCTGCCACTATCTTAAAGACGGCAGGCAGTGTCACCAGAGCCATGTCCTCAACACTGCTGTGCTGACCAACAACATTAATGACTGCACAGGAGTGAGTTTCAAAAGAAACCGTGTGGGAGCAGCATTGAGGGATTGCTGATGGGCAACACAGTTGTGGAGGGCACAAAATAAATAAAATACAGCAGTTGTAAATCACCTGAGGCAGAATTGGCAGAGAAACACCAGGAGAGAGAGAAGATGGTCATCGCCGGGAGGAAAAGAATGAAATGAGAAAAACAGAAAGAGAACAAAAAGGAGAGAAAAAGCAAAGAAAGAGAAGCAAAGTAAAGCGAACAAAGGGAGAGCTTGGGGCAGCCAGAGGAAGTGGGAGAGTGAACGCAAACAAGGCATCGCAACAAAGGAAACCGAAGAGCAGCAAAGGCTTCAATATTTGCTGGGCCGTGCGTTCGGAGTGGGTGGGGAGGAGTTATAGACGGGAGACCCAGAAGTTTTTTTTATTCGTTTATGGGATGTGGTGTCGCTGGCAAGGCCAGCATTTATTTCCCATCCCTAGTTGCCCTTGAGAAGATGGTGGTGAGCCATCTTCTTGAACCGCTGCAGTCCGTGTGGTGAAGGTACTCCCACAGTACTGTTAGGTAGGATTTTGATCCGGCGACGATGAAGGAACGGCCGATATACTTCCAAGTCAGGATGGTGTGTGACTTGGAGGAGAACTTGGAGGTGGTGGTGTTCCCATGCGCCTGCTGCCCTTGTCCTTCTAGGTGGAAGAGGTCGCGGGTTTGGGAGGTGCTGCCGAAGAAGCCTTGGCGAGTTGCTGCAGTGCATCTTATAGATGGTACACACTGCAGCCACGGTGTGCCAGTGGTGGAGGGAGTGAATGTTTAAGGTGGTGGATGGGGTGCCAATCAAACGGGCTGCTTTGTCCTGTATGGTGTTGAGCTTCTTGCGTGTTGTTGGAGCTGCACTCATCCAGGCAAGTGGAGAGTATTCCATCACACTCCTGACTTGCGCCTTGTAGATGGTGGAAAGGCTTTGGGGAGTCAGGTGGTGAGACATTCGCCGCAGAATACCTAGCCTCTGACCTGCTCTTGTAGCCACAGTATTTATGTGGCTGGTCCAGTTAAGTTTCTGGTCAATGGTGACCCCCAGGATGTTGATGGTGGGAGATTCGGTGATGGTAATGACGTTGAATGTCAAGAAGTACGGGTTTCCTGAACATCGCGCAGTTTTTTTACTACAGGATGTCTTTTACTTTTTTTCTGCAGGTTTTCTTTTCAAGTATATATCGAATTCTCTTTTGAAAGTTACTGAACCCGCTTCCAACACCCTTTCAAGCAGCGCATTCCAGATCATAACTCGCTGCGTAAAAAAAAATCTCTTTGTCTCCCCTCTGATTCTTTTGTCAATTATCTTAAATCTGTGTCCTCTGGTTAAGGACCCACCCGCCAGAGGAAACAGTTTCCCCCTTATCTATTCTATTGAGTAGATCTATTAAATCTCCCCTTAACCTTCTTTGCTCTAAGGAGAAAAATCCCAGTTTTTCTAGTCTCTCCACATAACTGAAGTCCCTCATTCCTGATATCATTCTGGCTAATATTTCGAATGAGGCGTTAAACTGAGGCCCCGTCTGCTCTCTCAGGTGGACGTAAAAGATTCCATGGCACTATTTCGAAGAAGAGCAGGGGAGTTATCCGCGGTGTCCTGGGGCCAATATTTCTCCCTCAACCAACATAATAAAAACAGATTATCTGGTCATTATCACATTGCTGTTAGTGGGAGCTTGCTGTGCTCAAATTGGCTGCCATGTTTCCCACATTACAACAGTGACTACACTTCAAAAAGTACTTCTCATTCTTCTAAACTCTAGGGAATATAGGCCTCATCTACTCAATCTCTCCTCATAGGATAATCCCCCCATCCCAGGAATCAGTCTGGTGAACCTTTGTTACACTCCCTCTATGGCAAGTATATCCTTCCTTAGGTAAGGAGACCAAAACTGTACACAATACTCCAGGTGTGGTCTCACCAGGGCCCTATATATTTGCAGTAAAACGTCTTTACTCTTATACTCAAATCCTCTTGTAATAAAGGCCAACATACCATTTGCTTTCCTAATTGCTTGCTGTACCTGCATGTTAACTTTCAGTGATTAGTGTACAAGGACACCCAGGTCCCTCTGAACACCAACATTTCCCAATCTCTCACCATTTAAAAAATACTCTGCTTTTCTATTTTTCCTACCAAAGTGGATAAATTCACATTTCTCCACATTATATTCCATTTGCCATGTTCTTGCCCACTCACTTAGCCTGTCTATATCCCCTTGAAGCCTCCTTGCATCCTCCTCACAACTTACATTCCCACCCAGCTTTGTATCATCAGCAAACTTGGATATATTACATTTGGTCCCCTCATCCAAATCATTGATGTAGATTGTGAATAGCTGAGGCCCAAGCACTGATCCTTGCGGTACCCCACTAGTTACAGCCTGCCAACCCGAAAATGACCCATTTATTCCTACTCTCGGTTTTCTGTCCGTTAACCAATCCTCAATCCATGCGAGTATATTACCCCCAATCCCATGAGCTCTAATTTTGTTTAATAACCTCTTGTGTGGCACCTTTCATCATTTCATCAATCACCTCTATTGGTTTATTCTCCAGCAGCTTTTCCTGAGGTAATGGAGAGCCTTGCTGAATCCTCGAGAGTGAACTCATTTGTGAGAGTGAAAATGAAGTGAAGTCCTTTAATTTATTGCAGACATAAGTAATGTCAGAAAGACCAAGGGCACTTATGAAGATTAAAGAAATAATTCTGTTTTATGCAAGCTCAGGCTCATGTGGTAATGACGAGGCTGCTCACAATATCTTTTTTGAAGTGCAGAGTGTTTTATGAAACAGAGAAAAAAAATTACATCTATTATCCCTGCACATAAAATAATCGGGCATGTTCTCTGGGAAGGAGCACAGAGAAACCTTGTTCTATTTTAAAAATGCACAGACCCTCTCTTCATAACGCAGCATTTTCTGCACTTTAGATCAATTTATAAAAAGTAAAATTAGGGAAACGTACAGAGCCAGTGAACATTTCTGAAGAATACTACTCCTGAAATAAACCCCCCCCCCAAAAAATTGCCTTGTTGTATTTTTTCAGTTTGCCACAAACTGGTTTCTTGTAATCCTGAACCATGGAGAGGAATCAGGGATGGGGCTGTTGAAGGAGGTGGGAGTTGGACATGGAGCCAGACTTGGGGGCGGAATGTGTCATTGCATTTTGCTGGTGGTTTAAATCTTATGATCAATGGAAATGTGACTGCAGTGGAATATCGGCTTTACTCCGAGCTGCTTCTCTTGGAGCTGAGACTGTCTCAGATGGTCCGTCTGGTCTGGAATATCTCATTTCCTTTGTTAGTTTTTTTTGTTTGTATCTGCTTCCGGAGACTCTCGGAGCATTTAATTTTTACAGAGCGATGTCTCAGCAAATATGAATGAGCTGCAATTAACAGTGGGCACATTCTCTGCTGGGATTTCTAGTGGATTCTGAATTGTGACTGGAAAATATTTTCTCAGCAAAAGAATTTAGAATAATCTGAAAAATGACAGGATTGTGGTCGGGTTTATTTTGCTTTCACAATCTTTTCTTTATTACCTGTATTTGAATCCAGGATTCCTGCTGCTCAATGATCTGTTTCCCACCCTCTTCCCACACAAATACACTGTTCGCACTGTATGTCCTCGCTCCTCTCATTGGCAGCAGTATGTTTGCTATGTGTCAGTTTTAAGTCTGTTCGAGGACAACGCGTGGACTTTCGATAAGGTTCTGGGCACAAACCGGCTCTGGGAACATTTGGAGCGAGCAATAATTTAATAACGGTCAGATAGCTGAAAACATATTGCCCAGAATTTGCTGAAAAAGTAATGGCTGTAGGCATACACAGGCCCTTAATTTTTAATTTTGGTATATATTAAAATGCTTTGCCAGGCCAAAAGGTTTTTTTCGAAGTGAAATAAAGTTGCAACAGACGGTCTTTCACTGATAAGTGGACATGGAATGTGCTTTACTAAGAGGCAGCAAACATGGTTGTGACTGCAGGGGGTCGTCATAGACAACAGAGATAAACAAACCCCCCCTTAGATTTGCAGACATCGGCCCAGAAATTTGACTCGGAGGCTTGCCGCGGGAGTAAGGATCGCGCGCGATATCACATACCGCGTCTGCCGTCCTTGTTTGCCCCCGCAGGAACTTCGGGTCCTGGGCCTCTCCCTAGTGCCGGCGCGCAGTGTGTGCGTGTCCCAGGGGCGCAGTTAGTGCGATGCGACCTCTGGGATCACGTGGGCCATGGAGAGCCAATGGCAGCAGACCATCTTTCATTCATAGATTTGACAGGAGACCTGTCAAATCTATGAATTGAAATCGGCCCCAAAAGAACAGCTAAACCTCAAATAAATTAAAAAAAAACCCATCACATTAATAAAATAACTATAGTTAAATAAATTAGCCGTTTAAACAAAAATTTAAATTTTTGAAAATTTTTTTTTTTTTAAAAAGTTATAAAAATAAACTTACCTTTCTTTAAAGTCTCTAAAAAAGATAAACCTGTTGAAAAAAATTTAAAATTATACTTAATTAACTACTTACCTTGTTCAAAAGGGGTCTTACGCCTCCTTTCTTCATGTGTAAAATCTTCCATACTTACCCTCGCGTTGAAACCTGAAAAAAAACCTAAGTGTGTTGCGTGTGCGCAGCCTCTAGCGCGCACGTGGTTCACTTAGGAACCGCCCCCTTCGCAATACCGGAAGTGCCGGTTTCCCGCGCATGCGCAGTGCATGCAGGAAACCGGCACTTCGGGAATGAATACGGGTGAGTACGCATTGAGTACTCACCCGGGAACGGCCGAATTTTTGGGCCATCGTGTCTACAACAAATAGGCAACTAATGGATAGGCACACAGGATGAGTGAGTATGAAAGTTTGACAGCTCAAACAACTCAGGTCAAACATTAAAGGAACATTTCACCATTTCTGAATGATTGATTTCCGGGAAAAAACAAGGAAAACGGTATAAAAACCAGTGACAAAAAATATCGGCACCGCAGTCGGAAAGGAGGGGCCTGGCTGATCTTCTCAACTCAAAGAGCCCCAGTCGGAGGGTGAAGAGCCCCAGTCGGAGGGTGAAGAGCCCCAGTCGGAGGGTGAAGAGCCCCAGTCGGAGGGTGAAGAGCCCCAGTCGGAGGGTGAAGAGCCCCAGTCGGAGGGTGAAGAGCCCCAGTCGGAAGGTGAAGAGCCCCAGTCGGAAGGTGAAGAGCCCCAGTCGGAAGGTGAAGAGCCCCAGTCGGAAGGTGAAGAGCCCCAGTCGGAAGGTGAAGAGCCCCAGTCGGAAGGTGAAGAGCCCCAGTCGGAAGGTGAAGAGCTGCAGTCGGAAGGTGAAGAGCCGCAGTCGGAAGGTGAAGAGCCGCAGTCAGAAGGTGAAGAGCTGCAGTCGGAAGGTGAAGAGCCGCAGTCAGAAGGTGAAGAGCCCCAGTCGGAAGGTGAAGAGCCCCAGTTGGAAGGTGAAGAGCCCCAGTCGGAAGTTGAAGAGCCCCAGTCGGAAGGTGAAGAGCCGCAGTCGGAGGGTGAAGAGCCCCAGTCAGAAGGTGAAGAGTCCCAGTCGGAAGGTGAAGAGCTGCAGTCGGAAGGTGAAGAGTCCCAGTCGGAAGGTGAAGAGCCTCAGTCGGAGGGTGAAGAGCTGCAGTCGGAAGGTGAAGAGCCCCAGTCGGAAGGTGAAGAGCTGCAGTCGGAAGGTGAAGAGCCCCAGTCGGAAGGTGAAGAGCTCCAGTCGGAAGGTGAAGAGCTCCAGTCGGAAGGTGAAGAGCCGCAGTCGGAGGGTGAAGAGCCCCAGTCAGAAGGTGAAGAGTCCCAGTCGGAAGGTGAAGAGCTGCAGTCGGAAGGTGAAGAGTCCCAGTCGGAAGGTGAAGAGCCTCAGTGGGAGGGTGAAGAGCTGCAGTCGGAAGGTGAAGAGCCCCAGTCGGAAGGTGAAGAGCTGCAGTCGGAAGGTGAAGAGCCCCAGTCGGAAGGTGAAGAGCTCCAGTCGAAAGGTGAAGAGCTCCAGTCGGAAGGTGAAGAGCCCCAGTCGGAAGGTGAAGAGCCCCAGTCGGAAGGTGAAGAGCCTCAGTCGGAAGGTGAAGAGCCCCAGTCGGAAGGTGAAGAGCCGCAGTCGGAGGGGATAGAGCTGCAGTCGGAAGGTGAAGAGCCCCAGTCGGAGGGTGAAGAGCCCCAGTCGGAAGGTGAAGAGCCCCAGTCGGAAGGTGAAGAGCCCCAGTCGGAGGGTGAAGAGCTGCAGTCGGAAGGTGAAGAGCCCCAGTCGGAAGGTGAAGAGCTGCAGTCGGAAGGTGAAGAGCCCCAGTCGGAAGGTGAAGAGCTCCAGTCGGAAGGTGAAGAGCTGCAGTCGGAAGGTGAAGAGCTGTAGTCGGAAGGTGAAGAGCCCCAGTCGGAAGGTGAAGAGCCCCAGTCGGAAGGTGAAGAGCCCCAGTCGGAAGGTGAAGAGCTGCAGTCGGAAGGTGAAGAGTCCCAGTCGGAAGGTGAAGAGCCCCAGTCGGAAGGTGAAGAGTCCCAGTCGGAAGGTGAAGAGCTGCAGTCGGAAGGTGAAGAGTCCCAGTCGGAAGGTGAAGAGCCTCAGTCGGAGGGTGAAGAGCTGCAGTCGGAAGGTGAAGAGCCCCAGTCGGAAGGTGAAGAGCTGCAGTCGGAAGGTGAAGAGCCCCAGTCGGAAGGTGAAGAGCCCCAGTCAGAAGGTGAAGAGTCCCAGTCGGAAGGTGAAGAGCCGCAGTCGGAGGGTGAAGAGCCCCAGTCAGAAGGTGAAGAGTCCCAGTCGGAAGGTGAAGAGCTGCAGTCGGAAGGTGAAGAGTCCCAGTCGGAAGGTGAAGAGCCTCAGTCGGAGGGTGAAGAGCTGCAGTCGGAAGGTGAAGAGCCCCAGTCGGAAGGTGAAGAGCTGCAGTCGGAAGGTGAAGAGCCCCAGTCGGAAGGTGAAGAGCTCCAGTCGGAAGGTGAAGAGCTCCAGTCGGAAGGTGAAGAGCCCCAGTCGGAAGGTGAAGAGCCCCAGTCGGAAGGTGAAGAGCCTCAGTCGGAAGGTGAAGAGCCCCAGTCGGAAGGTGAAGAGCCGCAGTCGGAGGGGATAGAGCTGCAGTCGGAAGGTGAAGAGCCCCAGTCGGAAGGTGAAGAGCTGTAGTCGGAAGGTGAAGAGCCCCAGTCGGAAGGTGAAGAGCCCCAGTCGGAAGGTGAAGAGCCCCAGTCGGAAGGTGAAGAGCTGCAGTCGGAAGGTGAAGAGCCCCAGTCGGAGGGTGAAGAGCTGCAGTCGGAAGGTGAAGAGCCCCAGTCGGAAGGTGAAGAGCTGCAGTTGGAAGGTGAAGAGCCCCAGTCGGAAGGTGAAGAGCTCCAGTCGGAAGGTGAAGAGCTGCAGTCGGAAGGTGAAGAGCTGTAGTCGGATGGTGAAGAGCCCCAGTCGGAAGGTGAAGAGCCCCAGTCGGAAGGTGAAGAGCCCCAGTCGGAAGGTGAAGAGCTGCAGTCGGAAGGTGAAGAGTCCCAGTCGGAAGGTGAAGAGCCCCAGTCGGAAGGTGAAGAGCTGCAGTCGGAAGGTGAAGAGCTGTAGTCGGATGGTGAAGAGCCCCAGTCGGAAGGTGAAGAGCCCCAGTCGGAAGGTGAAGAGCCCCAGTCGGAAGGTGAAGAGTCCCAGTCGGAAGGTGAAGAGCCCCAGTCGGAAGGTGAAGAGCCCCAGTCGGAAGGTGAAGAGCTCCAGTCGGAGGGTGAAGAGCCCCAGTCGGAAGGTGAAGAGCCCCAGTCAGAAGGTGAAGAGCCGCAGTCGGAAGGTGAAGAGCCCCAGTCGGAAGGTGAAGAGCCCCAGTCGGAGGGTGAAGAGCCCCAGTCGGAAGGTGAAGAGCCCCAGTCGGAAGGTGAAGAGCCCCAGTCAGAAGGTGAAGAGTCCCAGTCGGAAGGTGAAGAGCTGCAGTCGGAAGGTGAAGAGCCCCAGTCGGAGGGTGAAGAGCCCCAGTCGGAAGGTGAAGAGCCCCAGTCGGAAGGTGAAGAGCCCCAGTCGGAAGGTGAAGAGCCCCAGTCGGAAGGTGAAGAGCCCCAGTTGGAAGGTGAAGAGCCCCAGTCGGAAGGTGAAGAGCCCCAGTCGGAAGGTGAAGAGCTGCAGTCGGAAGGTGAAGAGCCCCAGTCGGAAGGTGAAGAGCCCCAGTCGGAAGGTGAAGAGCCCCAGTCGGAAGGTGAAGAGCCCCAGTCGGAAGGTGAAGAGCCCCAGTCAGAAGGTGAAGAGCCCCAGTCGGAAGGTGAAGAGCTGCAGTCGGAAGGTGAAGAGCTGCAGTCGGAAGGTGAAGAGCTGCAGTCGGAAGGTGAAGAGCCGCAGTCAGAAGGTGAAGAGCTGCAGTCGGAAGGTGAAGAGCCCCAGTCGGAAGGTGAAGAGCCCCAGTCGGAAGGTGAAGAGCCCCAGTCGGAAGGTGAAGAGCTGCAGTCGGAAGGTGAAGAGCTGCAGTCGGAAAGTCGCGGCCTACAATCAACGCTGGACTGATCATCCATGGGTGATTGTATGTATGATTTCCTGTAACATTATTGGTGGACTGCTCAAATAGTGGTTGGGGTTTTGAATCTGTCTTTGGAACAATAAAAGGTTAAAGACAGAACCCGTGTGTCTTGTGTAATTTCTCATAAGTCTCAAGCCCGAACTCCATACCCTGTTGGACGGGGCGAGGGGTAATTCCGCACGTCTTACAGGCGTGTGAACAATGTTCGCCGTTATTAACGTGCAAATCAGCCAGCAACGTGTGGTGAGGAAGAGATACCCCCGTGAATCGTTACAAGTTACTGGACGATTTACTGGACAAAAAAGGCACCTCGCCCTTAACCGCCCTGTGAGTTTCATGAAGTACCCATTACTTTCTCATTAAACTCGCCGCAGAAAGATAAGTCTAGTAATTAATAGCGTAAGTACCCTTTTCAATGACGTGATCATTGTTAATGACGGCCAATCAACTGCTTTGGCCCAGAAAGTGAACAATTGAAAGTGTGAAGTCTCATTCCTTCAGGTGGTGACTTGTTGTTGGAGATTTTAAAAATGAAGGGTGCAGGAACAAGTCTAACTAACAGGGTATGCCGTGAGATGCCTGACTCCAACAAATTCTGGGTCATGTCCTGGAACTGTAGAACTTTCATTCAACAAGATCTGAACAAACATTTGAGAACTCTTAGGGAGTGCTGTTGGAGGTGCTGTCTTTCAGTTGGGATATTTAACCTGAGGCCCTCTCAGGTAGATGTAAAAGATGGGATAGCACTTTTCGAAGAGACGGAAATTCTTTGTGTCCTGGTCATCATTTATCCCTCAAACAACAGCTGTAAAAACAGGCTATCTGGTCATTATCACCTTGCTGTTTGTGGAGCTTGCTGTGTGCAAATTGTCTGTTGTGTTTCCCTACCTTACAACAGTGACCACAATTCAAAAATATTTCATTGGCTGTGAAGTGTTTTGGGATGTCCTGCAGTCACAAACCAGTTTTGAGTTCAGCTCTCATTTGAATGCTGCCATCGCACTACAGATGCCAAACGGGTGCAGCTCGTCGGGGGTGGGAGGGCGGGAACTCGGCCAGCCCCCAGGCTGAGATGACTGGCAGATCAGGCCTGGGAGTGGTAGCGAGCATGGCCATGGGCTGGCAGTAAGCTTCAGTATTTTTGGAGAGCTAGGAGGCTCCTCCTGGCCCCATAACAATTCTCCTTAAAATATTTCTGGTTCTTTTCTTGAGGGCCATCCCTTTGAGAACCGTTGGTTAGGCCGCTCACTGCCTGGTATAACAACAGCCAACAGCTTGCATTTATATAGCGCCTTTAATGTAGTAAACTTCCCAAGGTGCTTCACAGGAAAGTTATCAGACAAAAAATTCACACCGAGCCATCTAAGGAGATCAGTGCTGGGGCCTCAACTATTTACAATCTATATTAATGACTTGGATGAAAGGACCGAGTGTAATGTAGCCAAATTTGCAGATGATACAAAGATAGGTGGGAAAGCAAATTGTGTGGAGGATGCAAAGAATCTCCAAAGAGATATAGACAGGCGAAGTGAGTGGGAAAAAAATCTGGCAGATGGAGTTTAATGTGGGAAAATGCGAGGTTATCCACTTTGGTAGGAAAAATAAAAAAGCAAATTATTATTTAAATGGGGAGGGATTACAAAATGCTGAGGTACAGAGGGATCTGGGGGCCCTTGTACATGAATCGCAAAAAGTTAGCATGCAGGTACAGCAAGTAATTAGGAAGGCAAATGGTGTGTTGGCCTTTATTGCAAAGGGAATGGAGTATAAAAGTAGAGAAGTCCTGTTACAACTGTTGCTGAGACCACACCTGGAGTACTGCGTACAGTTTTGGTCTCCTTACTTAAGGAAGGATATACTTGCATTGGAGGCAGTTCAGAGAAGGTTCACGAGGTTGATTCCGGAGATGAAGGGGTTATCTTATGAAGAAAGGTTGAGCAGGTTGGGCCTATACTCATTGGAGTTTAGAAGAATGAGAGGGATCTTATTGAAACATATAAGATTCTGAGGGGGCTTGACAGGGTAGATGCAGAGAGGATGTTTCCCCTCGTGGGGGAATCTAGAAATAGGGGGCATAATTTCAGAATAAGGGGGCACCCTTTAAATCGGAAATGAGGAGGAATTTCTTCTCTCAGAGGGTCGTGAATCTTTGGAATTCTCTTCCCCAGAGAGTTGTGGAGGCTGGGTCATTGAATATATTCAAGGTGGAGATAGACAGATTTTTGAACGATAAGGGAGTGAGGGGTTATGGGGAGCGGGCAGGGAAGTGGAGTTGAGGCCAAGATCAGATCACCCATGATCTTATTGAATGGTGGAGCAGGCTCGAGGGGCTGAATGGCCGACTCCTGCTCCGACGTCTTTAGTCTTATGTCTTATGTCTATATTAGCACCAACATTCCCTCTAAGCTGCCGTGCAGCCGCGCAGCACTCTGTCGGTCCCGCGGAGACTGGGCCCAGCTTTTCCCATGTTAAAAACTGTGAATGGGCCACGCAGCCCCTTAAAGGGGCCATGCACCGCCCAAAAAATTAGGGGAACATTGATTAGGACAGGTGCACGCTCTGCCCATTTGTAACTGAAACTTCCAACTGGTGTGGGACCACGATTTGTATATTTAATGTGCCTCCTGAGGCAGTTATGCTGCTCGCCCATTTACAGGCCCACCTGAAAGTTGCATTAGATGTGCCTCGGGCATCAATGTGGTGGCTGAGGTGACCCCTCCCCAATGTTTGACTGCATGCCACCTATTGTTCAGGCGAGGAACAGGCAGCCAGCAGCTGAAAATCACCCTCCCCCCACCCCCGCCCAGCCAGCATGCTGAATGATTTTTCTTTGGCCCGCAGGAGCACTCCTGCCGCTCCAGGACCCTGGAAGATCTTAAAAATATACCTTTTTGGATTGGCCTCCAGCTGTCCCTTTATGGATCGCCAGTTAGGCCTCTCAGAAGCCTCGCGAAATGGGACTTCCATGTGCCTTCCATCCTCCTCCCATTTCTCTTTGAAAGAGGCCAATCATCTCAGCCCCAGGACATCGCTGCAGGAGTTCCTCAGGGCAGTGTCCTAGGCCCAACCATCTTCAGCTGCTTCATCAATGACCTTCCCTCCATCGTAAGGTCAGAACTGGGGATGTTCGCTAATGATTGCACAGTGTTCAGTTCCTCAACGACATTTAGGCTTGGGCTGATAAGTATCAAGTAACATTCATGTCACACAAGTGCCAGGCAATGACCATCTCCAACAAGAGAGAGCCTAACCACCTCCCCTTGACATTCAATGGCATTATCATCATCAAATCCCCCACCATCACCATCTTGCAGGGTCACCGTTGACCAGAAACTTAACTGGACCAGCCACATAAATGCTGTGGCTACAAGAGCAGGTCAGAGGCTGGGTATTCTGCGGTGAGTGTCTCACCTCCTGACTCCCCAAAGCCTTTCCACCATCTACAAGGCACAAGTAAGGAGTGTAATGGAATACTCTCCACTTGCCTGGATGAGTGCAGCTCCAACAACACTCAAGAAGCTCAACACCATCCAGGACAAAGCAGCCCGCTTGATTGGCACTCCATCTACCACCTTAAACATTCACTCCCTCCACCACCGGCGTACCGTGGCTGCAGTGTGTACCATCTACAAGATGCACTGCGACAACTCGCCAAGGCTTCTTCGGCAGCACCTCCCGAACCTCTACCACCTAGAACGACAAGGGGAGCAGGTGAATGGGAACACCACCACCTCCAAGTTCCCCTCCAAGTTACACTTGGGTCAAAATCCTGGAACTCCCTCCCTAACAGCACTGTGGGAGTACCTTCACCACACGGACTGCAGCGGTTCAAGAAGGCGGCTCACCACCACCTTCTCAAGGGCAATTAGGGATGGGCAATAAATGCTGGCCTTGCCAGCGACGCCCACATCCCAGGAATGAATAAATTTAAAAAAGAAAAAAAAGGGGTCCTATGACGGGCATCGGACCATTAATTACATAACAAAATAACATCCCGCCTGTTTCGGGTGGCAGTGCCGGCCGCCCATTTAATGGACGCACCAGATCAGCACCAGATTTTCAAATGCCGGCCGCCGGTTTTTCTGGTGAGAAATGGTTAGCCAGCAGTTGAAAGTCTCCCCAAATATCTTTAAAGCATGGTACCCAATGGCTGAGTAAGAATATGCTAAGATATGCATAAATATCCAAACTATAACGTTCAATTGAGGCCTTTGGAGTTCAACTAAGCATTTGATTCAAACCGTAAATATTCATACCAGTCATGCATCTCTTTTCAGATATACAAGAATCTTTGTTTTGGTTGAAAAAAACACCTGCTTTGCTGGTGAAGGACATTGTCATGCTGAGCTAAATTTGATCATGTTTGTGTCATGGGCAATATGTAATTTTGTCACGTTTTGTGATGAAAATGTATCTTGCAAAAACAAATGTCCCTGCCATTGGCTGCAGTGCAGTTATTTCCCAGTATGTGAGGGGGAAATGCCGAGACTGACTTTATCTTCCCAAAGCAAACCCATGAATGTACCGGTGGCCCGCCCACTGCGTTCACCGTGCAATACCACTCTCCATTCCTCTGTGGAAAATCATTGGCACTTATCGAATAAATTGTCTTTAGTTTGTTTTAAACTGGAAGGGCCATGTGTCCAAAATGGCTCTTTGCTTTGTGCAAAAAAAATTGTAATTTCTCACTGCAAAGAGAATGTCTCCATTCAAAGCAATTATATTCCCAAACTGTTCTGGGAATTCAGGCATGTCAAAGCAAAAGCATGCTGGGAAGCTCTTTTAAGTTGAGTTTTAAGAATATCTGGGGGCTAAATTCGATTGTTTTGCACCTCCCGTTAGTGCCCTAAGGGGGCGCTAACGGGGCACAAATCAACTAGCGCCTGGGCGCGACGCCACTTACGCCTCCCGCGTAATTCAGTGGGAGGCTAGCGGCGGCGCTAACCGTTAGCGCCGCATGGCGCTGCACCGCCGCCGATGATGTCATCACCGTGCGCAGCGCCCCGCTTGTGCCCCGGCTGTAATATTGGGTGGTGACCCCCGACTTACCGCCGGACGCTACGTCCGCCGGGGTCAGGGAGGTCTAACTGCGGCCGGGGCGGTGCTAGTTAAAGGGGAGGTGGCGGGTGGCCATTTTTGTTGCTGGCTGCCTGCCAGCACCTGCCCCCGTTGCTGTCCCCGGCCCGCGTGAAGCCCCCCCCGCGGGGTGCCGGCTGCTCTCCGTGAGCCCGGCACTCCTCCTGAGTGCCGGGCTCGTTTGCCGGCACTCCCGATCCCTGGTGGCCCAGCTGGGCGCCGGGACGCACTGCGCCAGGCCCCTCCCCTTTAAGAAGGGGAGGAAGGCCTGCAGTACCGCGGCGCGACGTGCCACAGCATGTGGTGCTGCGGCATGTTGCGCCGTGATATTGGCTCGCAGCGCCCCAAGAGGGACGCAGGGCACTTCCAGTAGCGCCCCTCCTCCCTCTCGGGGCGCTACCTGGGAAAATCGGCCACGGGGGCGCTAACTTTTTCGAGGCGCTAAAATTAGCGCCCCGGCCTACCCAATTTTTACCCCTCTGTCTTTCATGAAAAGGAAGGTTTTGTGCTTTGAAATAATGCAGAACAATCCTCAAAGCACCATAACGTTGCCTTTGGGACTCTACTGCACATGGAGTTCACAATGCAGGCTGAATGAACACGGAATATGAGCGGTTAATGCACACTCAGTAATGTGTTCATTGAACATAAAGTCAAGGACTTGCACCTAATATCCCATTTATACACAGGCAATATTTATGCAAAATTGGTACAAAAGAACTTTCAAGCCAAGTTTTCAGGGTCAGCTGTAGTGGGCTAGAAATTCCACAGTGTCGTACTGCAGGCGCGAACCGGATGCCGTGAACAGTCCCTGCGCTGGAACAGGTAGGTCAGAAATTGGGCCGGCGCGCTACGGGCGCCTGCTGCGCGTCCCCAGGCAGCTCGCCAGTGAAGCGGACATCGATGGCAGGCCACCGCGACACCGGCAGAGGTCCCCAGATAAGTTGCGGGAGGGGGGTTGGAGCGGGGATGGGAGGGGGTGGGAGCAGGCGATGGGAGGGGGATGGGAGAGGGATGGGAGGGGGGGTTGGAGCGGGCAATGGGAGGGGGATGGGAGAGGGATGGGAGGGGGGTTGGAGGAGGGTTGGAGCAGGCGATGGGAGGGGGATGGGAGGGGATGAGAGGGGGATTGGAGTGGGTGATGGGAGGGGGATGGGAGGAGAGTGGGAGCGTGCAATGAGAGGGGGATGGGAGCGGGCGATGGGAGGGGGATGGGAGGGGGGTTGGAGCGGGCGAAGGGAGGGCGATGGGAGGGGGATGGGAGGGGGGTTGGAGTGGGTGATGGGAGGGTGATGGGAGGGGGGTTGGAGCGGGCGAAGGGAGGGCGATGGGAGGGGGATGGGAGGGGGGTTGGAGTGGGTGATGGGAGGGTGATGGGAGGGGGTTGGGAGGGGATGAGAGGGGGGTTGGAGTGGGCGATGGGAGGGGGATGGAGGGAGATGGGAGGGGGATGGGAGAGGGGTTGGAGTGGGCGATGGGTGGGGGATGGGAGGGGGGTGGGAGCGTGCGATGAGAGGGGGATGAGAGGGGGATGGGAGGGGGGTTGGAGGGGGTTGGGAGGGGATTGGAGGGGGGTTGGAGAGGGCGATGGGATGGGGATGGAAGGGGGTGGGAGGGGGGTGGGAGCGGGCGATGGGAGGGGGATAGGCGGGGAATTACGACACCTGTGCTGTCCGGGGAGCACTCCTGTTCCTCCCGGCTCCTCAGAAGCCTGTCCCGCTCATCACTGACTAATTTTGAAATGGGGTCCTTTGACGGGTGATAGGCCCATAATTTACATATTCCAGGCGCCTAATGCAGGCTTTAGGTGTCTGGCTATGACTTTAATTTGCCAGTTTAGCAGATTGGGCACAGGCCGTCCCACGACTAAATTAATATGCATTGCGCCCATTTTACACCCGAAAAATGGACGCACCGCAGGCCAATTTATTTGTATTGTGCTGATTCCTACCTTAGTCATGGTTTATGATTTGGACAGATTGGGTGATTGGGCAGATGCATAGCAGATGCAGTATAATGTGGATAAATGCGAGGTTATCCACTTTGGTGGCAAAAACAGGAAGACAGATTATTATCTGAACGGCAATAGATTGGGAAAAGGGGGAGTGCAACGAGACCTGGGAGTCCTTGTGCACCAGTCGCTGAAGGTAAGCATGCAGGTGCAGCAGGTGGTTAAGAAGGCAAATGGTATGTTGGCCTTCATAGCGAGAGGATTCGAGTACAGGAGCAAGGATGTCTTGCTGCAGTTGTACAAGGCCTTGGTGAGACCACACCTTGAGTATTGTGTGAAGTTTTGGTCGCCTTATCTGAGGAAGGATGTTCTTGCCATGGAGGGAGTGCAGCGAAGATTCACCAGACTGATACCTGGGATGGCAGGAATGACTTATGAAGAGAGATTGGGTCGATTAGGCTTATATTTGCTAGAGTTTAGAAGAATGAGAGGGGATCTCATTGAAACTTATAAAATTCTAACCGGACTAGACAGACTAGATGCAGGAAGGATGTTCCCGATGGTGGGGGAGTCCAGAACCAGAGGTCACAGTCTAAGGATAAGGGGTAAGCCATTTAGGACTGAGATGAGGAGGAATTTCTTCACCCAGAGAGTGGTGAACTTGTGGAATTCTCTACCACAGAAGGCAGTTGAGGCCAGTTCATTAAATATATTCAAGAAGGAGAGAGATATATTTCTTAAGGCTAAAGGGACCGAGGGATATGGGGAGAAAGCAGGGACAGGGTACTGAATCTGGATGATCAGCCATGATCGCATTGAATGGCGGAGCAGGCTCGAGGGGCCGAATGGCCTACTCCTGCTCCTATCTTCTATGTTTCTATGTTTATTCGGATGACTTTATCGTGGCCTGAGCTTAATGACCTTTTTTAGCTGGTGTAATAAGTGAAAATGTGCAGTCCATTATCCAACTTGGTTTTTCTTTTACATCTTTTAAAAACCTTGCATAAAAACATTCAGAGTCCTGAAGCAGATTGATGAATTATTAAGGCATCAACACATACTGGAAAGTAAATTAACTCGGTACGTACCTCACTGTGTCTTTAAAGTTTTGCAAAAACAATGATCAAATACAATTTTCTCTTTTGATCTCTTTCCCATTGCTGAACAACCTCAGGCGTTTACTAAAATCCAGCTCCTTGATAAGAGTGGAATGACATCACTGCACATTTGTGTAAGATTAAAAATGTATTAAAACATCTGTTGAATGGTCTTAGCTAAAGTTTGCTATGCAATTTCTGGGTAATATGCTGTTGTCTTTATTTCCTATTTCTGATCTTCTCGAAGTCCCACTTACTGCATTGAGACAAATAGCCCGAGAGTGTAAGACAGTAAAAGTACTTGGTTCACAATCCAATGATTGTCGGTTCAAGTCCTAAGGCTGTCTAATCGTTGAAGCTGCCCTATTGTGATGAGTATGCTAGATTTCGGTTGTGCTTTTAGATGGAGTACTTTGGGGGAACTAAAAAGTCTTTTACATCATAGGCTGGAAAACAGACATAGTCCCAAGCTGGGCATATCTGCTATTAGCTAATCATAGCGCAGTACAGGCAAGAGCTCTGAAGACGCACATGGCTTGTACTCAGCGTCAGATGAAGAGTATTGGCCGTGTGGAAAACCGTGCGACCGTGTCAGGTAAATGGATAGGGCAGCAGGTTGGACCAGAGTACTTGGTTTGAGCCTAGCTCGACTGATGAGATGAGGGCTCGCATTCTGATGGGTAATTGGGTAGTGCAAACGATTCGAATAAAAGATAAAAGAAAGGAAAGTCTTGCATTTCTATAGCGCCTTTCATGACCACCGGACGTCTCAAAGCGCTTTACAGCCAATGAAGTACTTTTTGGAGTGTGGTCACTGTTGTAATGTGGGAAACGCGGCAGCCAATTTGCGCACAGCAAGCTCCCACAAACAGCAATGTGATAACGACATGTGATAATATTACAGTATCACTGTTGAGATGTGGGTTTGGGTGGCAGATGGAATGAAAAGTTTTCACTTTGATGGGTAACTGGATGGCATTTACAGAAAAACATTGGGGGGAATTTTTCGGGGGGTCAGCGGGCGTGTTTGGTGGCGGGTCGGGTGGGAATTTTTTTTTGACAGCCGTTAGGGAACCCGCTGTCAACCCGCCGCCACGCTAGTCTCCCGGATGTCAGGACTGTCAGCGCTGAACAGACCCGACACCAAGCGGCCGGGGAGGCAATTTAGATGATTAAGAGCTTGTTAACAGGCACTTAAAAACTATTTTAAGCTCACCGTTAAATTTTAAGAGTTCGCCCACGGGTTCCCTGCTGCTAGGGGATCACGTCAGGTAAGCAGGTCGCGAGTTGAATCACCATGGGATAATTTCTTAACTTGACAGCTGCAAATGGTCTATTAAAGCTCCCATTTTATAGCTGTTCACTTTCCACGGTCAGAAGCTGTTGCTTACTGCATTTGGAAGACAGATTGAGCTTTATGCAGGTTTCAAGTGTTTGGAGCAAACTCTGTATCCAGCGTCACCTCATTGGAACAACCTCTCATGTGGTAGCCAGGGTGTACAGCCTCAAGTGAAGTAAATCTGGCCATGGTGAGGCCATCCCTGGCCTCCCAGCCAGCAACGTGCTCGAGTACTGATGCCCTCTGTCCTGTGCAGCATCAGATGATTGTGGAGAAGGTTGGTGTTGTTGTTAGTGGTTGACAGATTGCTTCTGTTATCTCAACTTCCCCTGCCATCTATTCCATCAGCATCGGTGCCCTTGAAACTATCTCACCTTGGTCCTCAGAATCCCACCACGATCAGCCCCAACACCAGCAGCACCAACAACAACACCAACGTTCTCCAGAATCAACTGATGCTGCACAGGACACAGGGCATCAGCACCCGACCACATTGCTGCCCGGGACGCCAGGGATGGCCTCACCATGGCCAGATTTACTTCACTTGACGCTGTACATCCTGGCTGCCACATGATGCGCCAGGTTGGCACCACCCCACATCAACACCATAAAGCATCCCTACAATGTCCAAGTCATTCCTTTCACATTTGCGGGTAGTACCATTATATCTTACCATTCACTGCAACTCACTAAGCCACTTCCAAAGGTGCACACAAATCTGTCCAAGAACACAAAATGTTGAAAATAAAGATTTCAATGTTTGACAGCACATTAACAGAAACTTCTCATGAACATTGGCTAAAACACCCAAGTGCCTACCCTTGTGTGTTGTTAGTTGGTATGCTTGCAGTAGGATGAGGGTGAGTGTGAGGTGTGGTTAGTGAGATGGAGAAGTGATAATGTAGATAGAGAGGGATGGGTGGAGGTGCAAGATAAGTTGGTGTGAGTAAGGATGTACAGGAGTAGGGTAGGGAAGGCAGATTGACGGGGATGTGATGAGTGGCTCAGCAGGATAAGGTTGAGTGTGGCTTTGCAGTAACGTTTCGTAATCTACTGAGATCATTGAAAGGTTTGCGCCACTGAAGCCTGGTCGTCCTGACGACATCCCTGCTTATGTCCTCCTGTGCAATGTGCAACCAGGCTGCGTTAGTATCCTGGGGAGGTGTCTTCCATCCATGGGAAGGGAAGAGGACCTCCCTGCGTGCTGTGACTCACTCCATAAGCATATGGAGGAAGTCATAGGAGAGCCTGGGTGCAGCCGTGCACCTCTGTTCAGTGCTTGTCAGTGTTTGCAGCACCTCAATGCTGTAGAACACTGACAGCACAAATGTCAAAATCAATTTGCGCATGGTCCCTTTAAGGAAACTGGTTGATGACGCGTCATCAAGTGACGTCATCAGACCCGCTTCCTTCAATTGGCCGGGAAACGCGCTGGGCGGGCTTAGCAAGCCCAATCAGCGTAAGATCGCTTTGGACAGTGAGCTGGAGCCAGCAGCGGGGTCGCACCCTGCCACTGATCCCGGCCCCGCCGAGGTTGGGGAGATCGCGGCCAAAGTCCTTTCAGTGCTGGGCCTTGCACTGGAGATAAGTGTAGATGGATGGATATCTTGACTGACGGACTATTAAGGGGCCAAAAAGTTAACTTGGATAGTCCTAGGGAGCTTCCCAGTGGAGACAGTGTCCCAGCTAAAAGCTGCCTTAAGAACTGACGATTGGCGCAAAAACATTTACTGAAAGACTTTTTACAGTTACCTTTCTGCACAAGGTGTTTCTGCTGTTGTGTTTTGTTTTGTTCGATTAATTGGTCGTACAATGGCTGTAACTTTAAATCTGACAGTAGCTGATATGTGGGCCACGTGACTGGTCAACTCAATCGGTTGTTCGGTAAAGAAAAAGAAAGACTTGCATTTCTATAGCGCCTTTCACGGCCACCGGACGTCTCAAAGCGCTTTACAGCCAATGAAGTACTTTTGGAGTGGAGTCACTGTCGTAATGTGGGGGAAATCACTGGGCAACCACTCAACTATTTGGAGAAAAGTGACAAAACTTGGTCGATATTGCAGCACCAGAATGTGCTGATTTATCAAAAAGTACCGAGGCCTTTATTTACTTTGAAAATGCAATTTGTGCGTGATTTACTGCTTCTGCTAAAAGCACTGCTGCATTCACAGAGCAACTGCACTCTGTGATGCAGGTCAGGCAGAAATGTCCGTTCTTTTTGAAAACACAACAGTTTCACAAAGCTTTTAAAAGTGGTTTACTGACAGCCCTTAAGAATAAAGTAGATTGCCGCCCACCTGTTAATCTCATCTGTGATTAAGCAAAGTCTGATGTGAATAAAATTAATGACACTGCGGAGCTTTGTTCTGTTGATGTATTATATTCTGCGGCATTTCGAAAGGTCACGAATGGGCCAGTTGTGTTGAAAGGCTGCGGATGGGGCTTTTAACTTCGATATACTTGGCCCAGTTTTATCAGAAGTGATTCGAAACTTTTTTTTTTGTTGCGCATTTTAATCTCCATATTTTGTTAGAGTTGGCAATTTATTATGAATTGAGGATGTTGTTTTTAATTTTACTTTAAAAAGTAACACTGGTTCATTTCATTCGCATTACTGCTTCATCGAGGCTAGTAGCCTCAGCGCACCCTCCGTTATCCCACAGTTTGCCATTTTCCCCCCATGGTACCTGCAATCTGACTGGAACGGTTGCATATTATCTGGCAAAAGATGCACCATATCTGAAAAAAAAAAGCTATATTGCATCTGGTAAAAGCAGCCCTGCATTTGGGAAAACTGCACTGCAACTGGAAAAGTTGCACTTTCAATGGGAAAAGCTATAATGCAACGAGAAACCAGAGTGCATAATCTAGGCTGACAATTCGGTGCAGTACTGAGGGAGTGCTGCAATGTTGGAGGTGTTGACTCTCAGATGGGACATTAAACAGGCCCCCTCAGCCCTCTCGGGTGGGATTTGAAAGATCCCATGACACTGTACAAAGAATATATATGCTGTGTCTATATGCATCTCTTCACTTCACCTGACGAAGGAGCAGCGCTCCGAAAGCTTGTGATTTCAAATAAAGCTGCTGGACTATAACCTGGTGTTGTGCGAATTCTCACAACTGTACAAAGAAGAGCAGGGGATTGTCCTGGCCGCCATTTATCCCAAAACCAACAGCACTGAAGCAGATTGGCTTAGAAATTGGATCGTGTCCCAGGTGCAAAGGAGAATCGGGTGGGGATTATAACGCTCAGCTGATTTGCTGTTCCCAGTTTTCCGTTTGGTTGTAAAAAGTCCAAATCTCCCCCAGTATCTCCAAACGTCCCTCCCAGCAACTCGCCTGTAACTGAAGTCCAGCTCACGAGCCTTTTATTTGCTTGTCGTGACTTGTGGCCCTTTTTGAATATTGGCACGAGGTGAGCCTCCCAGCAGTCCATGGGAACAATCCCTGACCCTAGTGAACTGTTCAATATGTAAACCAGGAGGCTCTCTGAGCCCAGCTCACATTTCTTTGAGCACCCCCTGGATAAATGCCATCAGGACCTGCAGCCCGATCTGTTTTGAGACCACTTATCCTTTCCATCTTGACACAAAACTTTATAGTCAACAGTATATTTCGTTAATGGTAACTGAGCTGATAATGGAGTGAAGACTGATGCAAAGTTGCCATTTAAAACCTCTTACCTATCCTGAGTTTCCCTGAATCTGAAACCGACTTCAAATAATTTGAATCAAATCCATAAGCAGTAATGATTTTAAGTCAGTACTGGGCACACAATATACACACAGGTGTACGAAACAATCTCAGATAGCTCCAGGATTGCAACACTCTTATAGTCAATCACTGTGTTTCAATATCTCAGCAAGCCAATGACTGCACAGTGTTCAGCGCCATTCACAACTCCTCAGAAAATGAAGCAGTCCATGCCTGCATGCAGCAAGACCTGGACGATGTTCGGGCTTGGGCTGATAAGTGGCAGGTAACATTCGTGCCACACAAGTGCCAGGCAATGACTATCTCCAACAAGCGAGAGTCTAACCACCGCCCCTTGAAATTCAATGGCATTACCATCGCCGAATCCCCCACCATCAACATCCTGGGGGTCACCATTGACCAGAAACTTAACTGGACCAGCCACATAAATACTGTGGCAACAAGAGCAGGTTAGAGGCTAGGTATTCTGCAGCGAATGTCTCACCTCCTGACTCCCCAAAGCCTTTCCACCATCTACAAGGCACAAGTAAGGAGTGTGATGGAATACTCTCCACTTACCTGGATGAGTGCAGCTCCAACAACACTCAAGAAGCTCGACATTATCCAGGACAAAGCAACCCGCTTGATTGGCACCCCATCCACCACCTTAAACATTCACTCCCTCCACCACCGGCGTACCATGGCTGCAGTGTGTATCATCTACAAGATGCACTGCAGCAACTCGCCAAGGCTTATTCGGCAGCACCTCCCAAACCCGTGACCTCTTAGAAGGACAAGGGCAGCAGGCGCATGGGAACACCACCACCTCCAAGTTCCCCTGCAAGTCACACACCATCCTGACTTGGAAGTATATCACCGATCCTTCATCGTCGCTGGGTCAAAATCCTGGAACTCCCTCCCTAACAGCACTGTGGGAGTACCTTGACCACACGGACTGCAGCGGTTCAAGAAGGCGGCTCACCACTACCTTCTCAAGGGCAACTAGGGATGGGCAATAAATGCTGGCATTGCCAGCGACGCCCACATCCCATAAACGAATAATTTAAAAAAACTACAGCGTAACTACTTAGTACATCATGCTCTGATTCAAAGTGCAGGGCAGCAGTGAGACTACAGCCTGTGACCAGTGTCGTGCCCAAGCATTGTCTACCAGGCAACCAAAGGTGTAGTTGAAGAGTCAGGCTCGCAGGAGGCTTCTGAAGTTGGAGAGATGTAGCAAGGTAAAGGGTTTAAGAAGAGGATCTCAGAGTGCAGGGGTTGTAATACCTGAAGCCTCGGCCGCCAGTGGTGGGAAGGAGGAAGGCAAATGGACACCAAGCAGGAGTCTGAAGAATGGAGGGTGTGAGCTGGGAGGTGGGGCTGGTGGAGGTTGCAGAGTTGGGTGGCGTGAGGCCATGGAGGGATTTGGAAGTGAGAATAATTTTGAAATCAGTGCACTGGAGACTGGGACTCGGTGCAAGCCAGCGAGTGTAGGGGCGACTGTTAAACAGGACACAGCAAGGGATGAGATGTTGGTGGTGGAGCTTTGGGTGAATCAGCATTTGTATAGGGTGGAGTCCGGATGCCAATGAGAACATTCGTTAAGTCAAGTCCGATGCTAAAGTCATGGCTGGTAGTTTCAGTGATAATAGAGGTTAGGCAAGGGCGGAATCAAATGTGAATTCTGAAGAAATGACAACACAGAAACAGGCTGTTCAGCCCAACCGTGTTGGTATTTATCCACCACATGAGCAGTAGTCCTAATCCCATGTGCCTGCCTTGTTCCCATACGCCTTTGTCCTCTTTCCTTCAACCACCCATCTAACCTATTCTTAAAACATAGAAACATAGAAAAATAGGAGCAGGAGTAGGCCATTCGGCCCTTCGAGCCTGCTCCGCCATTCAATATGATCATGGCTGATCCTCTATCTCAATACCATATTCCCGCTCTCTCCCCATACCAAAAGTTGATATGATCTATGTTTCGATCACTAACTCCGGTAGTACATTCCACAGCCTCACAAGCCTCTGTGTAAAAAAGGTTTCTGCTTCTATCTCTCCTAAATATCTTGGGATAGAGTTTCCACTTTGGGCACAATGAGGAAATTGTCGAGATAATGCGCTCAAATCTCTGGAGTGCAACTTGAGCCCACAACCATCTAACTCAGAGGCGCGAGTGCTAGCACTGAGCCAAGGCTGACACCTGACAAAAATGCTTCACTTTTTCTCACACCTGTATTGTCACACGGGTTAACCACTTTGCTAAATTAGCAAACCCAAGAACTTAACTCAAAAACATTAAGAAATATGTTGCGAATGTTTGCACACTAGAACTTCATCCTTTCTCAGATTAAGTTTGAAAGGCATTTTGCTACATTGAAATGCTTATTTTCCCTAAATGTTTACAAATATATCAGAATATTTAGATTAATTGCAGGAAACGAGATGCTGAAAGTGCTTTAAAAACCAAGGGGTTTGGGCTGAAGGCTTTATTTCAATATTCCTCTGAAGTGCTGAATTTCCATTTTTTTTTTCTTTTTAGTGAACTCACAAATAATACACCTCTGGTGCCATATGTTAAGTGACATCTTAAACACGGTGCGATTATTTCATATGTTTGCTATTACCGGTAAAATTATTAATGCATCTTAAAAGAACAGATTTACATATGAATTAGGAGCAGGATTAGGCCACTCGGCCCCTCGAGCCTGCTCCGCCATTCAATAAGATCATGGCTGATCTGATTACTCCACATTCCCGCCTACCCCGGATAACCTTTCACCCCCTTGCTTACCAAGAATCTATCTACCTCTGCCTTAAAAATATTCAAAGACTCTGCTTCCACCGCCCTCTGAGGAAGAGAGTGCCAAAGACTCCCGACCCTCTGTGAGAAAAAATTTCTCCTCATCTCTGTCTTAAATGGGCGACCCCTTATTTTTAAACAGTGACCCCTAGTTCTAGATTCTCCCACAAGAGGATACATCCTCTCCACATCCACCCTGTCCAGACCCCTCAGGATCTTATATGTTTCAATCAAGTCACCTCTTAGTCTTCTAAACTCCAGCGGATACAAGCCTAGCCTATCCAACCTTTCCTCATAAGACAACCCGCCCATTCCAGGTATTAGTCTAGTAAATTTTCTTTAATTTCAGTCGGGTGATCGGAGGAAGTCTTTCACTATATATATAATACGTTACTAACACGTCGGGACAAAATGATATGGTCTCCCTGCTGGTGTTGCTAAGCACTTTAATGGTGAACAAAAACGCCTTCCCGTACTAGCAAAGGATGCCCTCTGACTTTCACCTCTCCGTTGCAAGAAATTAAAATAGGAAGTTCCTTACAACAATGTAAAAACTACAGACGTTCCACAGAAATATGAACACACCACAAAGACACCAAAATAATGTTACACCAGTCAACTTTTATTATCAATAAAAACAGAGAATGCTGGAAACACTCAGCAGGTCAGGCAGCATCGTGGAGAGAGAAACAGAGTTAACGTTTCAGGTCGATGACCCTTCGTCAGAACGGTATACTAGCAAAGGATGAAGGGTCATCGACCTGAAACGTTAACTCTGTTTCTCTCTCCACAGACGCTGCCTGACCTGCTGAGTATCTCCAGCACTTTCTGTTTTTATTTCAGATTTCCAGCATCCGCAGTGTTTTGCTTTTGCATCTTTTATTATCGCCTGCGTGAGCATAGGGCATTTTCAAAACAACGTGAAAATGCCTTGGTATGAGTCATTCGCTAGAGCAGAGGTTCCCAACCTGTGGTCCGCGAGGGTACTGCAGGTGGTCGTGAAAAAAAAAATTATGATAATGTAATAGGCAGCCATAGGCTATGCTAAAAATGTTTAAAATGGCTAGTGGTCCGCAAAAGCTTTTAATGACGATGTAGTGGTCCACATAAAGGAAGAGGTTGGGAACCGCTGCGCTAGAGGATTATTTTGATTAATTCATGCCTGTCAGTAGCCGAAACACACGATACCCCATCAATGGTGTTCACTGAGCTCCTGCTACATCTAATGCGTTGGGTAACGGGGAATATTACTTGTCCAATTTGGGCAGGAGAGATAAACGATATTTTTAGGCACATAATAAGTATGCGTCAGTACGAGCGAAGTCTTTATGGAAAATACCAAGGCAGTGATCTTTGACAAGATAATTTCTGTTATTAAGACAACAAGGCAAGCATTTGGATCTGGCTAGAAATAGCGAGGGGAAAATAATTGTTCTACATGTCTAAATTATGTTTTCCATCACCCCACACTTCTGAATTATTTCACAGGTATATTAAATGGCGATTATAACTCCTCAGTCAAAAAAATCCTGACTTGAAAATAGTATGGCGATATAAAGAACTGGGCTAGAAATTCATTATAGCCAAGGAATGGGCGGTGTCAGTAGAAAAGTTGGAGAATTCGCGACAGGCGCAAATGCTTTAGACTGCACGCAAAATTCATCCTCACTGCTCAATAAAATGATTGGAGTCCTAATTCAAGTCTTAAAAACCAAGCTCATTGGCGTTACACTCAAAGGGTGGACCAATATTGGGTGCAGTCTAATCGCAACTCATCATTGCCAGAGGCTTTCTTCACTACTTAAAGGAGAGGTTCATTAATGCTGCAGCACCTCATTCTCAGCATTGCTGGCTGTGCAGCTGCCTCAGCAAGCAGAAGCAGAACAAGGAGAAGGAGCCGGAGGACTGAACCAGGTGTGCTCATGGTAAGTCCACGCCCTAGGGAGAGAACTCGCAGATTCTCCGATGAAGCATTGGACGCATTGGTTTTCACTGTGGAGAGACGGAGGCCGGTGCGCTACCCAGCAACTTTTTGTTGCCAGAAGACTCCTGATATAAAAAAACCTTGAAATTACTGAATGAAACTGTTGCAGTGGGTGAAACTAACAAAAAACCACTGAAACTGCACTAACCTGACAGGTGCGAGTGATTACTGATGATCCCTTTAAATAACATCCCTGGAGCCAGCTTCCTGGTGCCGCACACCAGCTCTCCCTGTCGGTGTTTACTCCAGGCGGTGAGGCAAGTGGCGAAGATCAATTTTGAAAATCGGGCGGTCAGTGAGCGTTGCACACTCACTGACGTCACGATCTACCTGGCGTTGACGTTCCTGCCGCTACGGGGGGGGGGGGGGGCTGATTTGGTGTGCGGCGCTGGATTCGCCTCGCCCCGGCGATACTGGTATAGCGCCCCATTAGTGCCATCTACTGGCGCTTGCGGGAGGGGCAAAGGGGATGAATATCCCCCCCCCCTAGAATCATGCAGCACAGAAAGAGGCCAATTATCTTAAATCTGTGTCCTCTGCTTACTGACCCTCTCGCCAGTGGAAACAGTTTCTCCCGATTTACTCTGTCAAAACCCCTCATGCTTTTGAATGCCTCAATTAAATCTCCCCTTTACCTTCTCTCTCTAAGCAGAACAATCCCAGCTTCTCTAGTTGCTGAAGTCCCTCATCCCTGGTACCATTCTGGTAAATCTCCTCTGCACCCTCTCCAAGGCCTCGCTATCCTTCCTAAAGTGTGTTGCCCAGAATTGACACAATACTCCAGCTATGGTCTAACCAGTGATTTTTAAAGGTTTAGTGTAACTTCCTTGCTTTTGTACTGGGGGTTAAATTGGACCGTAAAGCGCCTGTTTTTTAGGTGCTGCGTGGCCACCTAATGCTCGAAAATGGGCCACAACCAGAGGTGGGAACTGATCTTCTTCAGCTTCTTCTGCTGTCGTATTTTTTATTTGCTTGCCACAGAATTGTCAGAACTCCACAGTGAAAATATCGGTAGGAGTTTATGTTGCACAATTTCTTCCTTACTTTTAATTACAGTGGAGGATTTTCTGTAGTGCAAACAGCCGAATACTGCAGGCACCCCTGTCCTGAGAGGGTGAGACTTCTTTTGTCTCCCCACGGCATCCTCCATGCAGCATCTGCGGCTGACCGATGAGCTGCTGCCTGGTTTCTGTCGATGCTCCGCTGATTTGGCGATCTGTACTCGACATCTGGGGGGGTGTCACTTCCTGATTTTCCTCCTTCTGAGGGAAGTGTCCATTGCACTATTGGTGCCTTTGATGAGTGACGCGATTGAGATCAGAGGCAGTGTGAGGTATTGCAGTGTGTCATGATTTTGTGACTTCGGCAAACTGTTTCCCTGCTCGGGCCAACGTTACAATGGCCGTCGGGTCCCGATGGCGCCTGCAAATTAAATTAACAATCGGTGGGATTGGGATAGGAGGCCAGCAGGTAAGTATCCCGCTTCATTTCATCCGCGCCCCTGCCAGGCGGGTGGGAGGGGGTTAAAATTCCTCCCCCCAACCACCCATGGTGTCCGACTTTTAGTCAGTTCCTGAAACTGGAACAAAAACCAAAGAAAACAATCCTGATGCTTCTCTCATAAGAACATAAGAAATAGGAGCAGGAGTCGGCCATTCGACCCCTCGAGCCTGCTCCGCCATTCGATAAGATCATGGCTGATCTGGTCTTGGCCTCAACTCCACTTCCCTGCCCGCTCCCCATAACCCTCGACTCCCTTATCGTTCAAAAATCTGTCCATCTCCATCTTAAATATATTCAACGACCCTGCCTCCACAGCTCTCTGGTTACTTGCTGTACCTGCATGCTAACTTTTTGTGTTTCATGTACAAGGACCCCCAGATCCCTCTGTACCGTAGCATTTTGTAGTCTACCTCCATTTAAATAATAATTCGCTTTTTTATTTTTCCTACCAAAGTGGATAACCTCACATTTTCCCACATTATACTCCATCTGCCAGATTTTTGCCCACTCACTTAACCTATTTATATCCCTTTGCAGATTCTTTGTGTCCTCCTCACAACTTGCTAACCCACCTATCTTTGTATCTTCAGCAAATTTGGCTACAGTACACTCGGTCCCTTCCATGGATACTGCCGTATCCTTCTATTCTACTGATCCTTCCAGCTGCCAGCAGGAGACTCCAAGGGAATCACCCTGTGTGCAGCTTATTGCCGCATCACACACGTATACATCCCAACCGAGAAAGGTAGCAAAAGCTGACTAACAACTTCACAAAGCTGACAGATCGACGACAGCCCTCAATATAGGGCTTATGACATGTTAGGATGAGGAGTTGCTCTGACAGTGCACTGGGCACATGGACAAGTCATAGCTTAAGTTGTGGGTATACTGGTTGCTCCATGGTAACAAAGGGACCTCAAACATATAACACATTGGCCCAAAAATTAGTGCCGCTACGCGAGAGTACGCACTGTGTACTCTCGCGTATTCTGTCTCCAATTGCCGGTTTTCTGCATGCACTGCGCATGCGCTGAAAACTGGCACTTGGTGAATTCAAAAGGGGGCGGTTCCTAAGTGAACCGCGTGCGCGCTATAGGCTGCGCGCACGCAGTGCACTTAGTGCTTTGGACGCGCAGGTAAGCATGGAAGATTTTAGACATAAAGAAAGGAGGTGTAAGACCCTCTTTTAACAAGGTAAGTACTTAATTAAGTATTATTTTGAATTTTTTTTAACAGGTATATCTTTTTTAGAGACTTTAAAGACAGGTAAGTTTATTTTTATAACTTTTTAAAAGATTTTAAATTTTTCAAAAATTAAATTATTTTTTAAAATGGTTAATTTATTTAACTATACTTATTTTATTAATGTGATGGTTTTTAAAAAAAATTTAATTGAGGTTTAGCTGTTCTTTTGGGGGGGTATAGTATTCATAGCTTTCACAGCCGTGCTGTGAAAGCTATGAATGAAAGATGGTGTGCTGCCATTGGCTCTAACTGAGTCACGTGATCCCACAGCTCGCACGAATTAACTACGCCTGTGGGATACGAAAGCCCTGCACAGCTGCTGTCCAGAACATCAAGTTCGTGCGAGCTCGGACTGAAAAAGCCAGCGCGCAGTGAGAGATCGCGGGAAGGCCTTACCCTCGCACGAAGGCTCACTCACTAATTTTTGGGCCAATGAAAGCAGCCAGGTTACAGAACATAACTGAGCACTGTGACTCACACACCGCCCACAGTCCGCATCACACATCACAGCAGCATACCAGCCAAATCCTAAATATGGGAACCTCAGTGCAATTTGTTTAAATTAATCACCGCGTCCATCCCACTCTTATTTCCAAACCCTGGCACTCCCATCATCGCAGTGGCAAGAATGCTCAGTAAAACCAGTTAACGCGTGCGTTCATACCAGGGAAAATTCTCTTCTCTCAGAAAAGTGGCTGCAATTAGGCTACAAGAAAACACATTTTTATATCCGATAGCGGCTGGGCACGGCCCAGAAAATTCCCTTGGTGAAAATTGAAAGTTTTGAAAAGCTGCACTTTAGCTGCTTTTTTTTCTTATAAACAATTTCTTTGGGCCTCAACACTGAAGAGAAACCCATGTTAATTGTGACTCACAGAACCCATCAACTTAAGAAAATAAGAAATAGGAGCAGGAGTGGGCCATTCGGGCCCCTCGAGCCTGCTCCGCCATTCAATAAGATCATGACTGATCTACGACCTCAACTCCACCTTCCCGCACTATCCCCATATCCCTTGATTCCCTTAATATTCAAAAATCTATCGATCTCTGTCATTGAGTCATAACGGCACAGAAGGAGGCCTTCGGCCCATCGAGTCCGTGCCGGCTCTCTGTAGAGTAATCCAGTCAGTCTCATTGCCCCGCTCTATCCCCGTAGCCCTGCAAGTTTATTTCCCTCAAGTGTCTATCCAGTCTCCCCTTGAAAACATTGAGTGTCTCCGCTTCCACCACTTCCGTCGGCAGCGAGTTCCAGGTCCTCACCACTCGCTGTGTAAAAAAGTTTTTCCTCACATTCCCCCCTGTATCTCTTGCCCAAAACCTTAAATCTGTGTCCCCTAGTCCTTGTACCATCAACTAGTGGGAACAGCCTTTCCCCGTCTAACCTATCCAAACCTGTCATAATCTTGTACACCTCTATCAAATCACCCCTCAACCTCCTTTGCTCTAATGAAAACAAATCCAGCTTCTCCAACTTGTCCTTGTAGCCAAGATCCCCCATCCCCGGAACCATTCTGGTAAATCTCCTCTGCACCCTCTCAAGGGCTTTCACATCCTTCCTAAAGTGTGGTGACCAGAACTGGACGCAATACTCCAGTTGTGTCCTAACCAGCGCTTTATAAAGGTTCAGCTTAACTTCTCTACTTTTGTACTCAATACCTCTATTTATGAAGCCCAAGATCCCATATGCTTTGTTAACCACTCTCTCAATATGTCCCGCCACCTTCAGGGACCTATGCACATTAACTCCCAGGTCCCTCTGCCCCTGCACACTCTTTAAAACTGTGGCATTAAGTGTATATTACCTCTCCCTGTTCCTTCTACCAAAATGCATCATCTCACACGTCTCTGTATTAAATTCCATCTGCCACTTGTCTGCCCATTCTGCTAGCCTTTCTATGTCCTGTTGCAGTCGATTGGTATCATCCTCACTGTTTGCCACACCCCCAAGTTTGGTGTCATCGTCAAATTTAGAAATCTACTCTATATTCCAATATCCATGTCATTTATATATATCAAAAAAAGCAGTGGGCTCAGCACTGACCCTTGGGGAACACCACTGTCTACCATCCTCCAGTCTGAAAAACAGCCATTTATCACAACTCGCTGTTTTCTGTCCTTAAGCCAATTCCTTATCCAAGATGGCACTGACCCACCTATTCCATGAGCCTCAATTTTGTTAACCAGCCTTCTATGTGGTACTTTGTCAAACGCCTTCCGAAAATCCATGTAGACAACATCCATTACATTCCCTTCATCAATCCTCTCTGTTACTTCATCAAACACGATCTGCCTTTTACAAATCCATGTTGGCTCTCCTTAATTAGCTTAAACCGCTCCAACTGCCTGTTAATTTTTTCCTCGATTATTGTTTCTAAAACTTTACCCACCACTGATGTTAAACTGACTGGCCTGTAGTTACTAGGATTGTCCTTACATCCTTTCTTGAACAATGGTGTCACTTTCCAATCCTCAGGCACCTTCCCCGCATCTAGGGAAGATTGGAAAATTATGGCAAGCCCTTCCGCTATCTCCTCCCCCAATTCCCTTAGCAACCATCTTGAATATACTCAACGACTGAGCCTCCACAGCCCTCTGGGGTAGAGAATTCCAAAGATTCACCACCCTCTGAGTGAAGAAATGTCTCCTCATCTCAGTCCTAAATGGCCGACCCCTTATACTGAGACTGTGACCCCTGGTTCTAGACTCCCCAGCCAGGGGAAACATCCTCCCTGCAACTACCCTGTCAAGCCCTGTAAGAATTTTGTATGTTTATCTTAAAACGTTTCTGAATCAAGTTTGTGTGCAAACAGCCGTGGAAGAAAAGAGTGGTTCTAACAGCTCCTCGCTTCTGCCGTTCAACTGCTCTGCTTGGTTCCGACAGGATCCAGGGCTGCCTTCTGACAGATTTGATTGGTTCATATTGACAGCCTCCACTTCCAGGTACAAAAGCTGATTTTTCACGCAACGGTGATAAGACCCAAGTTGAAAAGCTGACTTATCGGCTTATAAAGTCGATGGTTGGTGTGTGAGGGAGTGGAATTAGTGATATCATGTAAGGGGGGAGTTTTACACAAAATGTCTGGTTCCAGCCTGCCCCAAAACCAGCAGTTCTGAAACAGGATAGTAAGGGTGACTGAGTGTGGACTGGTATCTCTTTTCACAACATGTAGAACTGTATGATACATGGGTACAATACACGTCAAATTCAACAAGAGATAACTTGAATGAATGCACCATGTGCAAGATTGAGACAGAAACATATCTTTTTCTCTGTGCTGACTATATTTTGTGCTACTAGAAACAGCACACAAGGGTTAACACCCAAGGTCACATAAAGCATCGTGCCAGCTGAAAGCCGTCAGCTCAGAGCAGACGAGTTGTCTGGGAAAGGACGCCACAAACAACAACAACAACTTGTATTTATATAGCGCCTTTAACCCAGTAAAACGTCCCAAGGTGCTGCACAGGAGTATTATAAGACAACAAATTTGACACCGATCCACATAAGGATAAATGGTCAAAGAGGTAGGTTTTAAGGAGCGTCTTAAAGGAGGAAAGAGAGGTAGAGAGGCGGACAGGTTCAGTCACGATCAAGTTGTGATGAGACAATACAGACCATGCAGTACAATGAAACTGTCTCCTTTTCAGAAGATCTGAAACACAGCTGCTAAAGCGTTCCCTGGAAGCTGCGCTTTGTTCTGCGCGGCCTGTTTCTTTCACTGCGCAGTCCCTTTAAATTTCTGCGCATGTGCGGTGTTTACAATGGAAAAGCCGGTGAGCGGCCTGCGCGGGACCTTTCCCATTTCGAGGGATCATTGATGTCAGGTATATCAATGTTGGTCTTTGGTTGGGCATACTTTATTGGAGGCTGCAAAGACTGGGAGAGATGTTGTTGAGAACTGCTAATGTTTCTGAGGGGGAGGAAAGTATATCAAATGGTCAATTAGCTGTTGCCGAAGAGCTCTCGTTGCAGGCTGATGCCCTCTCACATCTGCGTCATCTTCACTGTCTTCGGTGTCTTCCCCATCATGTAGTTGAAGATCTTCATCCAGCGATGGCTCCATGTGTTGTCCCGGCTGAAATGCAAAGTTATGCAGAATGCAGAAGCCAACCATGACCCAGCGCACTCTCTCTGGGCCAGTATTGTGAATGGCTACCAGACCTAGCCAGGCAACGGAAGCGTTGTTTGAGCACTCCAACGAGCTGCTTGATGATGACTCTCGTTGAGCCATGGCTGTGGCTGTATCGCAGTTCAGCCGAGCTTCAGAGAGGCGCCATGAGCCAGGTGTGAAAGGGCGAGCTCTTGTCCCCAAGCAGTCAGCCTCTGACTTGCTGTACACAGTCAAAGAGTAGGGGGGGATGGAGAGCTGACGCAGTATGAAGGTATCACGATGGTTGCCAGGAAAGCAGGCAAAGGCTTGCACGATGGTGGTAGTCACACACCAGCTGAACATTAGAGGGGAATGGAAGCCTTTATGGCTCATGAAGGCTGTTGGATCATTGAAGGAGCCCTGAAACATAGAAACATAGAAGATAGGAGCAGGAGTGGGCCATTCGGCCCCTCGAGCCTGCTCCGCCATTCAATGAGATCATGACTGATCATCCAAATTCAGTACCCTGTCCCTGCTTTCTCCCCATATCCCTCGATCCCTTTAGCCTTAAGAAATATATCTAACTCCTTCTTGAATATATTTAATTAATTGGCCTCAACTGCCTTCTGTGGTAGAGAATTCCACAGGTTCACCACTCTCTGGGTGAAGAAATTCCTCCTCATCTCAGTCCTAAATGGCTTACCCCTTATTCTTAGACTGTGACCCCTGGTTCTGGACTCCCCCGCCATCAGGAACATCCTTCCTGCATCTAGTCTGTCTAGTCCTGTTAGAATTTTATAAGTTTCAATGAGATCCCCTCTCATTCTTCTAAACTCTAGCGAATATAAGCCTAATCGACCCAATCTCTCTTCATACGTCATTCCTGCCATCCCAGGTATCAGTCTGGTGAATCTTCGCTGCACTCCCTCCATGGCAAGAACATCCTTCCTCAGATAAGGTGACCAAAACTGCACACAATACTCAAGGTGTGGTCTCACCAAGGCCCTGTACAACTGCAGCAAGACATCCTTGCTCCTGTACTCGAATCCTCTCGCTATGAAGGCCAACATACCATTTGCCTTCTTAACCGCCTGCTGCACCTGCATGCTTACCTTCAACGACTGGTGCACAAGGACTCCCAGGTCTCGTTGCACTTCCCCTTTTCCCAATCTATTGCCGTTCAGATAATAATCTGCCTTCCTGTTTTTGCCACCAAAGTGGATAACCTCGCATTTATCCACATTATACTGCATCTGCCATGCATCTGCTCAATCACCCAACTTGTCCAAATCATACTGGAGTTTCTCTGCATCCTCCGCACAACACACACGCCCACCCAGCTTTGTGTCATCTGCAAACTTGGAGATATTACATCTAGTTCCCTCGTCTAGATCATTAATATATATTGTGAATAACTGGGGTCCTAGCACTGATCCCTGCGGTACCCCACTAGTCACTGCCTGCCACTCGGAAAAAGACCCATTTATTCCAACTCTTTGCTTCCTGTCTGCCAACCAGTTCTCTATCCAAGTCAGTACCTTACCCCCAATCCCATGTGCTTTAACTTTGCACGCTAATCTCTTATGCGGGACCTTATCGAAAGCCTTCTGAAAGTCCAAATACACCACATCCACCATGAAGGTGACATCGACGCAGTCAATGACGCACTGGGCTTGGATGAAGCCTACAATATGTGCAAACCCCAGAGCCCTATCCTGCTGTATCCGGTTGTCCACGGAATAATGATGAATTGGTTTGCTTTGACCACCCGCTTGATGCAAGCATGGACTGATGCAGGTGACTCTGGGCCTATAAACCCAATGGGCAGGGGAAGAATGTCTGTGAGCTACTCCTCCACCTCTGCGGACTCTCTGTCCCTGTAACTAAAGCTACATGAGGTCCTCCCACGTGTTGCTTCTGTTGCTCCTCTTCCTCCAGTCAGAATGGAGTGGCCAGAAAGATTCCGATCTTCTGAAGTAGCCAATACTTCCCTGAGCTGCCTGAAAGTGTTGCAACAACTACAAACAAAAGTGCAGCTATTTTGCAGCAAGTTACCGACAGAGTAATACAAGCAAGACGATTCTGGCAATATAAGTAATTGCAGGTAAGTGCCCCTTTAAATGATGCTGGGACTAGCCGTTTCTGGTCTCAGCCGTCCATTACTAGTTGGCGGGTTTAACACTGAGTGGGCGCCTCGCTGACGAAAATGCCATAAATAAAAAGAAAAGAAAGAAAGACTGTGCATTTCTATAGCGCCTTTCACGACCACCGGACGTCTCAAAGCGCTTTACAGCCAATGAAGTACTTTTGAAGTGGAGTCACTGTTGTAATGTGGGAAACGCGGCAGCCAATTTGCTCACAGCAAGCTCCCACAAACAGCACTGTGATAATGACCAGATAATCTGTTTTTAGTGATGCTGGTTGAGGGAGAAATATTGGCCCCAGGACACTGGGGATAACTCCCCTGCTCTTCTTCAAAATAGTGCCCATGGAGATCTTTTATATCCACCTGAGAGGGCAGACGGGGCCTCGGTTTAACGTCTCATCCGAAAGACGGCACCTCTGACAGTGCAGCGCTCCCTCAGCACTGCACTAGGAGAGTGTTAGTCTAGCTTTATATGCTACAAGACCCTGGAGTGGGATTTGAACCCACAACCATTCATAAACTCAGAGGTGAATGATGCTACCCACTGAGCCACAGCTGACACAGTAACGGTAGGACCCTGATTTGCATAGAGTAATGAGGCTTCGGTCTGTTTCTGGCCGGAGTTTGGTCATCTAAATCCAGGCCCACGTGAAAATCATATTGGGTGGGAAGTTGGCGGTAAGATTATTTTTACTATTTTTGGCTCGCTACTGCCCCGTTTCACTCGGTAAAATTGGGCAGCAGGGAGACAAAAATAGACCCGGAAACCCCGACAGTGGTGGATGCAAAATCCATAAGAGCTTTTAAAAGGGTAAAAAGTTCAAATGGAAGCAATTAAAAGTGTTTGGGAAAAGGAGCAGGGAAATGGACTCAGCGGATTTCTGTTCCAGAGAGCTGGCACAGCAATGATACGCTGTACGGCCTCCTATATGATTTTATGGGCTGTTTTATACTCTTTCTGGTGGGGCAGTTGTGAGGGAGGCCTCTTGCCTGCCTTTTTTTATTGTTATTGATCAGGTCAGTTTAATCATTCGGAAAATGTTCAAATTTATTAGAGGACTTTGGGAGTTGTTAAGAATATAATTTGTGTACATATTGTACACACTATCTGTGCAAGTACCCGACCAAGGGCCATTTGAAAATTAATTGTGCTGGAGTGTCTAATTAATCTAATTGCAATAATAAATTCAAATTTCTTCATTTATCATGCCTTGTTTTACACCAGTATCCACTTTAGTACTTAGCATTGCCTTATGCCAAAACAAACACTGGTGGATTGAATCTGCCCAATTGAACTGCTCATTCAATTTTTGCCTGAGATAAACAATAATAAATACTGTGGGAAAAGCTAAAAGGTAAAGGAAAAACATTTTAAAAAAAGGAGATTTTTTTTATTTTTTTTTATTCGTTTATGGGATGTGTGCGTCGCTGGCAAGGTCAACATTTATTGCCCATCCCTAGTTGCCCTTGAGAAGGTGGTGGTGAGCTGCCTTCTTGAACCGCTGCAGTCCGTGTGGTGAAGGTACTCCCACAGTGCTGTTAGGGAGTGAGTTCCAGGATTTTGACCCAGCGACGATGAAGGAACGGCCGATATATTTCCAAGTCAGGACGGTGTGTGACTTGGAGGGGAACTTGGAGGTGGTGGTGTTCCCATGCGCCTGCTGCCCTTGTCCTTCTAGGTGGAAGAGGCCGTGGGTTTGGGAGGTGCTCTCGAAGAAGCCTTGGCGAGTTGCTGCAGTGAATCTTGTAGATGGTACACACTGCAGCCACGGTGCGCCGGTGGTGGAGGGAGTGAATGTTTAAGGTGGTGGATGGGGTGCCAATCAAGCGGCTGCTTTGTCCTTGGATGGTGTCGAGCTTCTTGAGTGTTGTTGGAGCTGCACTCATCCAGGCAAGCGGAGAGTATTCCATCACACTCCTGACTTGTGGCTTGGAGATGGTGGAAAGGCTTCGGGGAGTCAGGAGGCGAGACACGTGCTGCAGAATACTGACCTGTTCTTGTAGCCACAGTATTTATGTGGCTGGTCCAGTTAAGTTTCTGGTCAATGATGACCCCCAGGATGTTGATGGTGGGGGATTCAGCGATGGTAATGCCGTTGAATGTCAAGGGGAGGTGGTTAGACTCTCTCTTGTTGGGGATGGTCATTGCCTGGCACTTGCGTGGCGCGAATGTTACTTGCCACTTATCAGCCCAAGCCTGAATGTCGTCCGGGTCTTGTTGCATGCGGGCATGGACTGCTTCATTATCTGTGGAGTTGCGAATGGCACTGAACACTGTGCAGTCATCAGCGAACATCCCCATTTCTGGCCTTATGATGGAGGGAAGGTCATTGATGAAGCAGCTGAAGTTGGTTGGGCCTAGGACACTGCCTTGAGGAACTCCTGCAGCGATGTCCTGGTGCTGTGATGATTGACCTCCAACAATCACAACCATCTTCCTTTCTGCAGGGTATGACTCCAGCCAGTGGAGAGTTTTCCCCCTGATTCCCATTGACTTCAGTTTTACTAGGGCTCCTTGGTGCCACACTCGGTCAAATGCTGCCTTGATGTCAAGGGCAGTCACTCTCACCTCACCTCTGCAATTCAACTCTTTTGTCCATGTTTGGACCAAGGCTGTAACGAGGTCGGGAGCCAAGTGGTCTTGGCGGAACCCAAACTGTGCATCAGTGAGCAGGTTATTGGTGAGTAAGTGCTGCTTGATAGCACTGTCGACGACACCTTCCATCACTTTGCTGATGATTGAGAGTAGACTGATGGGGCGGTAATTGGCCGGATTGGATTTGTCCTGCTTTTTGTGGACAGGACATACCTGGGCAGTTTTCCACATTGTCGGGTAGATGCCAGTGTTGTAGCTGTACTGGAACAGCTTGGCTAGAGGCGCCGCTAGTTCTGGAGCACAAGTCTGCAGCACGACAGCTGGGATGTTGTCGGGGCCCACAGCCTTTGCTGTATCCAGTACGCTCAGCCGTTTCTTGATATCTCATGGAGTGAATCGAATTGGCTGAAGACTGGCTTCTGTGATGGTGGGGACCTCAGGAGGAGGCCGAGATGGATCATCCACTCGGCACTTCTGGCTGTGAAGGTGTTAACAACAAAGGTAATTAAAAATATATCATTTAATTAAATGTCAAGACAAATTATTTAACCTTGTACGAAATGCTGGTGAGGTCACATTTGGACTTTGTGCACAATTTTGGGCACTGTATATTTCGAAGATATCGATACGTTGGAGAAAATTCAGAGAAAAGAATCTGGGACTTAGGCTTCTAAATTATGAGGAGAGAATCACAGAACGGAACATGTTTCACTGAAGTTGAGAAGACAATGCTAAAAGACTGATGGAGATGTGACCAGACTCCTCCCCTAACCTGAACTGAGATGTACAACGGCCTATGTTCTAACTAACTATATTGTGTTGGAAACTCTTTTAGTGAGGTGGTGCATTGCCTGAACATCAATCTGGGTGAGGAGCAATTTCTAAAATGACAACTGTGCCTCTGGTGGATTAGAACAGGCCCCGAATAAATCCCCAAAGATGTAAATTTCACCGGAATATACAGGACCGAGCTTGAGTTTCAGGCATAATGAATTTTGAAATTTCTTATGTTTGATAAGATGCCACAAAATTATGTATTTATCTTGTACCTTTTACCTTCAATTAATTAAAAAGAGTGCAATACATTTAATGATTTTGAGCTCCAGAAAGTTATATCTCATGTCTCCTTCCCCCACATAATTCACTGGTGATCTGCTCACTGGCCTCTAATCAAAAAGATTCACATTTGCCGGACAGAGATAAGTAAAATACATTTTTATATCAATTCCAAAAATAATTATTTTTACTTGACCGTTGTCAGATACATACAGGGGACAGCACATCATTTGGTGCTTTAGTCCAGCACTCATTTCATCTTCAACAAAAAAAAAGGTTCGAGCTCACGCAATTACGGAGTGAGTTGCAATTTGGACAGAAAATTGTTCACGTGGCGTAAGTGGAAGATTTTTTTTCCAATGGGGAATGAAGCAGAACGCTTCAAGGATCAATATTTATATCTCAGCTTTACGCAATATTCATTCATTAAATAAACGAAAGAGAATTTCTATGTTTGCGAATGATACGAAATGGTGTCGGAGGCTGAATTATTTTACAGAAGCAGATTTTTATCCAAAGGATTTTTATAGAGAGACTTAACAGCTGCGCATATGATTGGCAAGTGACATTTATTGGAAGGTAAAGCACATTGGTGCTAAAAATATCAAAATGATTACAGAATGTGAGACAAACCCTTGAAGAAAGCAGTGAATGTAAAGGATTTGGGAGTGAGAAGTGAACCATCTCTTAAAACTGCCTTTACATTATGAGACAGCAATTACTGGAATACACCGGCCTACACTGACCTTATCATTTGATAGATGCTCATGCCCTTATGGTTAAAGAAAAATATTTAGAATAAATTGGAAAAAAACAAATTCACGTCTTAGTGCTGGCTTCAAACTTAACGGGCTGGATTTTGTCTTGGGGTCGGGTTGGGGTCGTGTCATCCGCATTTCGTGTTACCACCCGTCTGAAATTGGATGTGGGAGATTGATGCAATTTTCACTTAATTGGGCAATTGAGTTCCAGCATGTGGGAACCCATGAACCAATTAGTGGTTTCAGTCTGAAAGTCGCCTCTGATGATGTCATCATTGTAGGTCAGAGACTGCCTGGTCTGGTCTCAGAGATTGCCTGGCCTTTGCTGTGAGAGGACCTGATGCAAAATGCAGCATCTCAGCAGAGAGAGAGAGAGAGCGAGAGAATTTTTTTTTCCATCCAGGTCCTCCAAAGGCCCCGGCAGTGTCTGAAGACATTCAATGCAGCAGCATCAGAGGCGACTTTCAGACCTAATACTACTACTACTACCTTCATCACATCTCCGTTGTAACAGTGGACCTGCAGCTGATAGTCAGCTATCCACTTGTGCTCCCGCCAGGTTTCACTGGAGTGTTTCACATCCGGCGTACTTCACGTTGGAAAAGGGTTAAACTAGCTAAAACATTTCAAAATGGCATTACAGAGCCAATTTAGGGCTTGTTAAGGGCTTTAATGGCCTCTCCCGCCTCTTGGCGGCGGGACGGAGTCGGGAACCCCGCGACCGATTTTGTCAAAATTGCGTGGAGGCGGGTTGGGGTCGGGACCCCCGAATCTGCAACTTTAACTCCCCACACGCCTCCAAACCCGACTCCACGGGTCATTGAAAATCCAGCCCATCATCTTCCGTCTTTTCAAGGCTGGTGATAGAAACAGGAGATTGTGGCGTCCAGCCATAGTCCCAGCACCTCTCCCCCGGTGGGGATGTTGCGTGCTGCTGCAGGAGAGGAAGAGTTACTGCAGCCAGTTGGGGTCACTTTGACTTTGGGCGATAGCGTAAAATGAAGTTGAAGACAATGGAAATGAAAATCAGGAGAGTTATATAACGGGCTCCTGAACCACTATCACCAGTTTTACATTGTCAAAGTCACAATTACCCACAGTGTAAGATTTGGATCACAGGTCACACACAGATTACCCAATGGGTCTTAGGAGTCACAATTTATTGCAAGGGGGTTGGAGTATAAGAGTAAGGAAGTCTTGCTACAATTGTACAGGGCCTCGGTGAGACCACACCTGGAGTACTGTGCACAGTTCTGGTCTCCTTATCTAAGGAAGGATATACTTGCCTTGGAGGCGGTGCAACGAAGGTTCACTAGATTGATTCCTGGGATGAGAGGGCTGTCCTGTGATGAGAGATTGTGTAGAATGGGCCGATATTCTGGAGTTTAGAAGAATGAGAGGTGATCTCATTGAAACATACAAGATTCTGAGGGGGATTGACAGGGTAGATGCTGAGAGGTTGTTTCCCCTGGCTGGGGAGTCTGCAACTAGGGGGCATCGTCTCAGGATAAGGGGTCGGCCATTTAAGACTGAGATGAGGAGGAATTTCTTCACTCGGAGGGTAGTGAATCTTTGGAATTCTCTGCCCCAGAGGGTTGTGAATGCTGAGTCTTTGAGTATATTCAAGGCTGAGATAGATAGATTTTTGGACTCTAGGGGAATCAAGGGATATGGGGATCGGGCGGGAAAGTGGAGTTGAGGTCGATGATCAGCCATGATCTTATTGAATGGCGGAGCAGGCTCGAGGGGCCGTATGGCCGACTCCTGCTCTTATTTCTTATGTTCTTATGTAAGTCGTTTTATTAAGGAGCGGCACTTCAAATATAATCAAATACAACACGCAATCAGGATAGACATACAACCCGTTACAGATGAGAACGATTTACCGGCCCCGGAACGGACGGACGGACGTTGAGGCAGAACGGTGGTCTCGGATGGATCCCTGCAGCCTGGGGCAGTGGTCTCTTCCTCTTTGATCGTCTCCTGAGGCTGGCAGAGGTGTTAAGCCGAAGCTAGCATGGATCCACTCCGGGGAAGCCCTTCCCCTCTCTGCCTGTTATTCCCCTTTCAGCTTCCCGTTTATATACCTTATTTGGGGGGGTGGAGTTGGGGGGATACCTCGCGGTCAATCATTTGTTTCATCACTTTTACCCATTCAATTGTCCAATTACAGAGGGATAGGTACCTACGGCAGACCCCTCCTAGTCTCATCATTCCTCTGCTTATCTCTTGTTTGGACATCTTACTACCTACTCCTGGATAGTTTGTTTATCATGAGGCTCCTTACTCAAACTTTTATCAGGCCCAGCTATACCTACTCGAAGGCCTGTTCTGTGTTATGTCCTTGTAACGAGCTCTCTTTGAAAATCATTATCTGACATGATTAGAATTGTTCTCTGTCATCAACTCAGCAGACTGCTGAGCTAGGGAAACCCATATATTATTAAAAGACTATTATTTCATACAATTCCCAATTTCTTCCAATTCACGATTTCTTACACAGTATGTGTAGCAACATCATAAATGCATTCAAAAACAGAATGTTTACAATTGGGGCTACACATTACGACCACCTTGGCCCCTTGTGAAGTGATCAAGCAATGCAGCAGGGATTTGAGAAATAGTTTTGCAAAATTGGGCATGAGTTGCAGGAGTGTGACGTTCCAAATCCTCCTCTAATTCATCACAAAAGTCACACAGCATCTGTTTTTTAAACAGAATTTCCCCCCCCAAAAAATGGTATATGATGAGACCTGGGAACGGGATAGCATCGTGGGTCAGCACGCTGTCCTTTCTATTCTGAGAAATGGGTAATGGGACGGAAGTCCACTCTCTTTGCCAGCAGTGAGGAATTTAAGGTAAAGGGGGAAAAATTGGCTTGCGCCCCCTTGGGGCGCTACTGGAAGCGCTCCCCCTCCCTCTTGGGGCGCTCCCATTCCATATTGCGGGGCTATGTGCAGCAGCGCCACATTCGTCCATACGTAGCACCGCGGTATTGCAGGCCTCCCTCCCCTGATTAAAGGGGAGGGGCCTAGCGTAGCGCGCACCGGGGGCCCTGCTGGACCACCGGGGAGCGGAGTGCCGGGAAAAGAGCCCGGCACTCAAGAGGAGTGCCGGGCTGACCGATCGCGGCCGGCACCCCGCAGGAGAAGGCGAGAGGGGGCAGGTGCTGGCGGGCGGCCCAAAAAAAATGGCCACCAGGCACCTGCCCTTTAATTATTGCCGCCCCGGCTGCAAACACGGCACCCTGACCCTGTCGGACAGAGCATCCGACGGTAGGTCAGGGGGCGCGAGCCAAGTTTGCGGCCGGGGCGTGAGTGGGACGCTGCGCACTGCGATGACGTCATCGCCGGAGGCGCTACCAGCTACCGCTGCCGCTAACCTCCCGCTGAATTTTGTGGGAGGCGTCAGCGGTGCCGCACCCGGGCGCTAGGTGCTTTGCGCCCCTCGGGGCCGCTAACGGGAGGCGCAAAACAACCAAATTTTTCCCCCAAAGAGTTTAGCCAGTCACAACTCAGTCCCCAGTGGTTGTAAGCTTGAACTACACAACTGTACACAATTCAATACTAATTGGTACAAAATTGGTCCTCTCAGTGAGGAAAGTGGTGCCACTGAGGGAGGCTGGTGCTGGTAATGCAAAATTTCACACATGCGCAGTGAAGGGTCCTCTTCTGAGGCAGTGGGTGGGAATAATTCAGACATATTGTTGGGGCAGAGCGGAGGCAGCTTCATAGGTTTATTATCAAAATTTTATTCATTTATGGGATCAGGGCGTCGCTGGCTATGCCAGCATTTATTGCCCATCCCTAGTTGCCCTTGAGAAGGTGGTGGTGAACCGTCTTCTTGAACCGCTGCAGTCCGTGTGGTGAAGGTACTCCCACAGTGCTGTTAGGGAGGGAGTTCCAGGATTTTGACCCAGCGACGATGAAGGATCGGCGATATACTTCTAAGTCAAGGTGGTGTGTGACTTGGAGGGGAACTTGGAGGTGGTGGTGTTCCCATGCGCCTGCTGCCCTTGTCCTTCTAGGTGGAAGAGGTCGTGGGTTTGGGAGGTGCTGCCGAAGAAGCCTTGATGAGTTGCTGCAGTGCATCTTGTAGATGGTACACACTGCAGCCATGGTACGCCGGTGGTGGAGGGAGTGAATGTTTAAGGTGGTGGATGGGGTGCCAATCAAGCAGGCTGCTTTGTCCTGGATGGTGTCGAGCTTCTTGAGTGTTGTTGAAGTTGCACTTATCCAGGCAAGTGGAGAGTATTCCATCACACTCCTTACTTGTGCCTTGTAGATGGTGGAAAGGCTTTGGAGAGTCAGGAGGTGAGACACTCGCTGCAGAATACCTAGCCTCTGACCTGCTCTTGTTGCCACAGTATTTATGTGGCTGGTCCAGTTAAGTTTCTGGTTAATGGTGACCCCCAGGATGTTGGTAGATTCCATCTATATTAATGACTTGGATGAAGGGACTGAGTGTAATGTAGCCAAATTTGCTGATGATACAAAGATAGGTGGGAAAGCAAATTGTGTGGAGGACGCAAAGAATCTCCAAAGGGATATAGATAGGCTATGTGAGTGGGCAAAAATCTAGCAAATGGAGTTTAATGTGGGAAAATGTGAGGTTATCCACTTTGGTAGGAAAAATAAAAAAGCAAATTATTATTTAAATGGGGAGAGATTACAAAATGCTGAGGTATAGAGTGATCTGGGGGTTCTTGTACAAGAATCACAAAAAGTTAGCATGCAGGTACAGCAAGTAATTAGGAAGGCAAATGGAGTGTTGGCCTTTATTGCAAAGAGAATGGTGTATAAAAGTAGGGAAGTCTTGCTACAACTGTACAGGGCGTTGGTGAGATCACACCTGGTGTACTGCGTACAGTTTTGGTCTCCTTACTTAAGGAAGGATATACTTGCACTGGAGGCAGTTCAGAGAAGGTTCACGAGGTTGATTCCGGAGATGAAAGGGTTGTCTTATGAAGAAAGGTTGAGCAGGTTGGGCCGATACTCATTGGAGTTTAGAAGAATGAGAGGGGATCTTATTGAAACATATAAGATACTGAAGGGGCTTGACAGGGTAAATGCAGAGAGGATGTTTCCCCTCGTGGGGGAATCTAGAAATAGGGGGCATAATTTCAGAATAAGGGGGCACTCTTTTAAATCTGAAATTTGGAGGAATTTCTTCTCTCAGAGGGTCGTGAATCTTTGGAATTCTCTTCCCCTGAGAGCTGTGGAGGCTGGGTCATTGAATATATTTAAGGTGGAGATAGACAGATTTTTGAACGATAGGGAGTCAAGGGTTATGGGGAGTGGGCAGGAAAGTGGAGTTGAGGCCAAGACCAGATCAGCCATGATCTTATTGAATGGCGGAGCAGGCTCGAGGGGCCAAATGACCTACTCCTGCTCCTATGTCTTATGTTCTTGTGTTCTTATGTTAACTGGTCTACATTGACACAATCTAGTCCCTTCGTTATTTTATAAATCTTGATCAAATCACCTCTGAGTGTACGGTTTTCTAAAGTCTACAGACTTTGAGCCTATTTCGGCAACTAAGGTGTTTTAAACTGAGAATTAATCTTGTGGCCCTCCTCTCCACCCTTTCCATAGCATCAATATCCCCTTCCATGTGACGAGACCAAAAGTGGTCACAGTATTCTAACCAAGGCCTAAACAAGGTTTTGTACAAGGAAAACATTTAGCACTTGACCTACCCAAGTTCATGACACTACATTTTTCTTCAAGTTAAACTTCACTTGTCAAACACAGGTCCATCCCCCAATACATCAAGTGGTTGAGCATCCTCTACAGTCCTAACACTCGCATGTATCTTGGTATCACCCCCCCCCCCCCCCACCAACATCTACATCTAAATCATCAATGAAAATAGTAAAATAGCAAAGGTCCCAACAGCGATCCCTGTGGCACACCACGAAAAAAAGACTCCACTTGAGTTTATAAACTGGCCATGGGGTCCAGATGTCTACCATTACACTCTTGAAATCTGATTTGACACCAAACTGGGATCTGACTCCGGAATGCATTGTCCACAGGGAGACTGTGTCCTGTGCTGGCACTGTAATTGGTTGATTGAAATGTGGCCCTATTACATGGTCAATGTGGGCAAAACCATGATATTGTAACATGGCACGATGGACCAGACGAAAATGAGCATTTACAAAGATGAGCAGCTGCCAGAGTTCCCTGCAAGCTCCCTCTGCGATGGTGTACCAACTTTAGTCTGGATCAATAAAGAAGTTTAGCAAGACAACCTATTAAAATGCTGTAATAACAACAGAAAGTGCTGGAAAGACTCAGCAGGTCAGGCAGCATCGAGGAGAGAGAAACAAAGTCAACGTTTCGGGTCGAACCCTTTGTCAGAACTGGAAAAGGTTAGGGAGGAGAGATTTTTAAGCAGGGGCAGGGAGGAGGGGAGGAAAGAACAAAGGGAAGGTCTGTGATAGGCTGGAAGGCAGGAGAGATTGACTGACAAAAGGGATGATGGTGCGAGGCAAAAGGAGGGGTAATGGGACAAGTGAAGAAACAAAAGATGGCTCGAGATGATGTGTGAATGATGATGGCAGCAACATTACCAGCTACCATGTGAGGAAACAAGAGAGAAAAAAATATATAAAGAAATACAGGGGTCGAGGTTATGGTCTGAAATTGTTGAACTCAATGGTGAGTCCAGAAGGCTGTAAAGTGCCTAATCGAAAGATGAGGTGCTGTTTCTCGAGCTTACGTTGAGCTCCATTGGAACAGTGTAAGAGGCCGAGGACGGAGAGGTCAGAGTGGGAGTGGAGCGGAGAATTAAAGTGACAGGCGACCGGAAGCTCGGGGTCACCTTTACGGACTGAATGGAGGTGTTCCGCAAAGCGGTCACCCAATCTGCGTTTGGTCTCCCCAATGTAGAGGAGACCGCATCGTGAGCAGTGAATACAGTGTACTAAATTGCAAGAAATACAAGTAAATCGCTGTTTCACCTGGAAGGAGTGTTTGGGGCCCTGGACGGTGGGAAGGGAGGGGGTAAAAGGGCAGGTGTTGCATCTATTTTGCTCTGGTATTAAAATGTTGTTGTGTGTTTACTCAGTCATTTTGATAACTTTGCCTTTATCAGTTTCAGTTCCATCAGAAATTGTTGCCGTTTGCTCGATCACCTTCTGTCAGTGAATGCTGACCAAGGGCAAAGTATAAAAGCATTTGGACACCATGAGCCAGTGTGAAGACAAAGCACAGGAAGATTAGTATCACCTACCCATGGCCTCTTGATTTATCTTCTCTCCTACTCTTCAACGTGTGTGACCCCCTGCACCGTGGGCTTGGGCTAGGATTGCCAACCCTCCTGGATTCTCCAGGAATTGAGGATTAATCTCCAGGACACTGCAGCCATCAACCCAGGGAGAAAAATCTTAGTGGGGAGGTCATTAAAAAGAATTGTGGGCTTTTTTCATTTTCTCTGAACACTTCTGTTTATTAGTCACAAAAATATTGGAGATGGGAAAAAAAGGCTGTTGACTGACAGTCAAGAACCATCCATTTGGGTAATGAAGTGTCTTTCTGCCTTCCAATTGGCCATGGGATGGACATGTTAGGAGAGCAATTTTTTTTTTAATTCATTTTTTATGGGATGTGGGCGTCGCTGGCAAGGCCAGCATTTATTGCCCATCCCTAGTTGCCCTTGAGAAGGTGGTGGTGAGCCGCCTTCTTGAACTGCTGCAGTCCGTGTGATGAAGGTACTCCCACAGTGCTGTTAGGCAGGGAGTTCCAGGAATTTGACCCAGCGACGATGAAGGATCGGCGATATACTTCCAAGTCAGGATGGTGTGTGACTTGGAGGAGAACTTGGAGGTGGTGGTGTTCCCATGCGCCTGCTGCCCTTGTCCTTCTAGGTGGAAGAGGTCGTGGGTTTGGGAGGTGCTGCCGAAGAAGCCTTGGTGAGTTGCTGCAGTGCATCTTGTAGATGGTACACACTGCAGCCACGGTACGCCGGTGGTGGAGGGAGTGAATGTTTAAGGTGGTGGACGGGGTGCCAATCAAACGGGCTGCTTTGTCCTGGATGGTGTCAAGCTTCTTGAGTGTGGTTGGAGCTGCACTCATCCAGGCAAGTGGAGAGAATTCTATCATACTCCTTACTTGTGCCTTGTAGATGGTGGAAAGGCTTTGGGGAGTCAGGAGGTGAGACACTCACCGCAGAATACCTAGCCTCTGACCTGCTCTTGTTACCACAGTATTTATGTTGCTGGTCCAGTTTAAGTTTCTGGTCAATGATGACCCCAGGATGTTGATGGTGGGGGATTTGGCGATGGTAGTGCTGTTGAATGTCAAGGGGCGGTGGTTAGACTCTTACTTGTTGGAGATAGTCATTGCCTCGCACTTGTGTGGCGCGAATGCTACCTGCCACTTATCAGCCCAAGCCTGAATGTCATCCAGGTCTTGTTGCATGCGGGCATGGACTGCTTCATTATCTGAGGAGTTGCGAATGGAACTGAACACTGTGCAGTCATCAGCGAACATCCCCATTTCTGACCTTATGTTGGAGGGAAGGTCATTGATGAAGCAGCTGAAGATGGTTGGGCCTAGGACACTGCCCTGAGGAACTCCTGCAGCAATGTCATGGGGCTGTGATGATTGACCTCCAACCATGGTGGGAGCATGGGGCAGGGCTGATGGTGGCAGGCGGTCAAGTGATCAAACCTCCAGGAATATGTCTGACCAGGGTTGGCAACCCTAACTTGGGCCCTTCACCTAGGCTTCTCAATAAAAAAACCTGCTGTTGTAAACAATATTTGTACTAGGCCTAAGACGCCAACCTTTTTTGCTGTAGCAAATTTGCACAAAATCATAAAAGCTCCGACAAATTTGTTTATCATTACAGTGTTTGAAGATGTGCTCCTGGACTACTCTTACAAACTGCTGCTTTCAAAGCAAGTTTCTTCCACAAACCAAGTGCTGCAGACAAAATGACATTGCTTAGGACATCGCCCATCTCCCCCCGCCCCCACCCCCAGTACAGAAGAGATGTTTGTGGAATATCTGACGTGGCTGAAACTATAGGACATGACTTTACCTTGAAGTGCAATTAAGAGCATGACATTCCCTGACCAATCACATAGCCCGAAATGAATCCATATTGTCTTAATATTCAAAGCCACAGGTCGCGTGCGTGAGAAGCTGCAAGAGGACCCCTAGGGTCCGACCGCCGAAGGTCACGGCCTGCCTTTGGCAGCTAAGATAGCAGCTTCCCTCAACCCTTTTCGACTTTGGTACCTTCGAACTAGTGACCTCATTGCCCTTGTCTCGGTCAAGAGAGATACAAAAAATGCTCCACTTTTACCTCGGACCAGCAACAGCAGCACCCAAGTCAGCCAGGAATTCTATCCCCTGGCCAGGATTAACCCGATCAAACTATCTGAGAGCAAACATATGTTTCGGAACAGGAAAATGCTTTCAACTACCAAATGTCATGCAATGATAAGTGTAAGAGAACCAGTGCAATTGCCAAGTTACAGGGTTGCAGCAGAGCTCAGGATATTCGAACAATCTTTCACCTGTTGGATATTAGATCACCAGTGGCTGTCTTGCGAGTAAGTGAACACTGACAGACTGTTGGCAGCGCATGCAACCACTATTACCCTCAGTTTATTGATTGAACTAGCTTGCTTTATTTGAAGGGGGTTAAAGTACACCAATACTTCCATCAGCTGAATTAGATTCCACTACCAGTTTGCCAGCAGTCACTGGAAAGGCAGGGAACAGCTTGTCCTTTTAAACACGGGGGGAGGTCCGAAAATAAAAGTAAGAAGTCGCACAACACCAGGTTATAGTCCAACAGCTATATTTGAAATCACAAGCTTTCGGAGCGCTGCTCCTTCGTCAGGTGAAGTGAAGAGATGCATATAGGCACAGCATATATAGTCAGAGAACACTGCCAGATGATTAGAGTTAATCTTTCTAACTGCCCTTTATCACACCTCAGCAGAGAGATAATCACGGCAATCAAAGGTGTGGATGGTGTCCAAACAGGCCAGTCAGGAAAACATTACATCATTTACATCATTGCATTATTTGTCCCAGTCCAACACCGGCATCTCCACATCACGAAAATAAAAGAACTGTGACTGTTGCGTGAGAATCAAGCATGAACCTAAACGATGATTATTTTTTTGTTGCTGGCCACTCATCACCTGGATTTTGGTGGAGTGGAAGCCCTTGCACTTGACGAATACCTACAATTGTGCCTCAGGCCTGTGATGGCTACATCTGCTCGACCTGAAGACTTCGGAGATTCCTGCCGTAGGGAAGAACTGCGAAACCCTCTCATTCTGCAGTTCCTTTTCTAATAGGAAAACAATGAAGCTGTTGCCATGGTGAACAACGCATCAGTGTTGTGCTTGATGCATTTGCGTGCTGCACGTTGACTGATGTTGCAGATGTATCCTGCGGTAGCTTGGCAGGTGCCCGAGGCCTCAGAGTAGTGGTAACCTTCAGTCGCCACCAGCAGCGCTGTCCCCGAAGGGGGTGTGAGTCTGATTGCGGTAAATTGTCCAACTCCATCACTGCCCCTCCGCTGAACCGCCACCCGCAAAGCCACTTCTCCTCAGACATTCCCAAGTACGTCTGCCTTGAACCTGTGAATACAACTGCGTGGGCAATGATCTGCTGCCATTGCAACAAACAGAAAAGTCAGCTTCCTTATATTTTTTTTACTGTATTTGTTAATCTTTGCTGGCTTCTTGTTTAATAGAAAATAACATCGGCCCTGAATTTCCTTGCATTTCTGCCGCTGCACTGCCAGAACTTCTTCTGAAATGTGGTGGAAACTCCATTTACACACCGGGTTTCCGCTGCACTGCCGACAAAGTTACAACAGCATCAGCAGCAGAACGCCTGAGGAAGCTCAGGCCCAATATGGAGTTTGCAACTTATGTGATAAACTCTGCTATAATTAACCTTCATGTGAAGCAAGCCGTGATCCTGACCAACGGCTCCACCACAGACCCAATTCACGTACGAACCGGGGTCAAGCAAGGCTGTGTCATCGCACCAACGCTCTTCTCGATCTTCCTTGCGGCAATGCTCCATCTCACCCTCAGTAAGCTCCTCGCTGGAGTGGAGCTAATTTACAGAACAAACGGGAAACTGTTCAACCTCCGTCGCCTCCAGTCCAGATCCAAGGTTGTCCCATCCTCTGTCATCGAATTACAGTATGCAGACGACGCTTGCGTCTGTGCTCACTCGGAGGTCGAACTCCAAACCATCGTCAACACCTTCACCGAAGCGTACGAGAGCATGGGCCTTACACTAAACATCCGTAAGACAAAGGTCCTCTACCAACCTGCCCCCGCCACACAGTACTGCCCCCCGATGATCAAAATCCACGACAAGGCCTTGGACAACGTGAACCACTTTCCATACCTCGGGAGCCTACTGTCAACAAGGGCAGACGTCGACGACGAAGTCCAACACCGCCTTCAGTGTGCCAGTGCAGCCTTCGGTCGCCTGAGGAAGAGAGTGTTTGAAGACCAGGACCTCAAACCCGGCACTAAGCTCATGGTCTACAGAGCAGCAGTGATACCCGCCCTCCTGTATGCCTCAGAGACATGGACCATGTACAGCAGGCACCTCAAAGCACTGGAGAGGTACCACCAACGCTGCCTCCGCAAGATCCTGCAAATTTCATTGGCAGGATAGGCGCACCAACGTCAGTGTTCTTGCTCAGGCCAACATCCCCAGCATCGAAGCTTTGACCACGCTCGATCAGCTCCGATGGACGGGTCACATTGTCCGCATGCCCGATACGAGACTCCCAAAACAAGCGCTCTACTCGGAGCTCTGACACGGCAAGAGAGCCCCAGGTGGGCAGAGGAAACGCTTCAAGGACACCCTCAAAGCCTCCTTGAAAAAGTGTAACATCCCCACTGACACCTGGGAATCCCTGGCCCAAGACCGCACAAAGTGGAGGAGAAGCATCCGGGAAGGTGCCGAACACCTCGAGTCTCTTCGCCGGGAGCAAGCGGAAGCCAAGCGCAGGCAGCGCAAGGAGCGCACGTCAACCCAAGCACCCCACCCACCCGCCCCTTCAACCACCGTCTGCCCCACCTGTGACAGAGACTGTAGGTCCCGCATTGGACTCATCAGTCACCTGAGAACTCATTTTTAATGTGGAAGCAAGTCATCCTCGTTTCCGAGGGACTGCCTCAGAAGAAGAAGAAGAAACTCTGCTATAATTAACCTTCATGTGAAGTGATTCATTTTCCCTTTCCTCACCAACTATGAAGGTTATCTCACTTAACTAACCAAATCTTTGAAAGTTCCAGCCAAGTTCTCTTTGAAGAGCCCAGATACATTCTCTTTGAAGGCTGTACACAAGCTCTCACTGAGATTAACCTAGGATTGCACAGAAGCAAATGAAAAGGGTGATCATTATGGCTAAAAGAGACCTAGAAAAAAGCACAGCTGCAGACCGCAGGCAACATTTTACAGTAAAAATTTCTTCCAGTACTGCACTGTTGCAGAATAGATGAAAATGATAAAAGATGCAAATAAGCTTGAAACTGAGGATGAGCACAAGATAATAAATATTCTAAATGATTACTGGGATAGATTCATAACAGATCTAGCAGCTCTAAACTGCACATCCATGAGGCGCTGTGGACCATCAGCAGCAGCAGAATTGTATTCCACCACAATCTGTAACCTCATGGCCCGGCGTATGCCTCACTCTGCCATTACCATCAAGCCAGATCACCAACCCTGGTTCAATGAGGAGTGTAGAAGAGCATGCCAGGAGCAGCACCAGGCGTATCTGAAACTGAGTTGCCAACCTGGGGAAGCTGCAACACAGGACTACATGCATGCTAAACAGCGGAGGCAGCATGCTATAGACAGAGCTAAGCGATCCCACAATCAACAGATCAGGTCAAAGCTTTGCAGTCCTGCCACATTCAGTCACGAATGGTGATGGACAATTAAGCAATTAACGGGAGGAGGCTCTATGAACATCCCCATCCTCAATAATGTCAAAGCTCAGCATGTGAGTGTAAAAGACAAGGCTGAAGCATTCACAACTATCTTCACCCAAAAGTGCCAAGTGGATGATTCTTCTTGGTCTCCTCCTGAGGTCCCCACCATGACAGATGCCAGTCTTCAGCCAATTCGAATTATTTCATGTGATATCAAGAAATGGCTGAGCGAACTGGATACAGCAAAGGCTACAGGTCAAAACATCCCAACGGTAGTGCTGAGACCTGTGCTCTAGAACTAGTCGCACCCCCAGCTAAGCTGTTCCACTACAGCTACAACAATGGCATCTACCCGACAATGTGGAAAACTGCCCAGGTATGTCCTGTCCACAAAAAGGAGGACAAATCTAACCTGGCCAACTACTGCCTCCTCAGTCTACTCTCAATCATCAGCACAGCGATGGAAGGTGTCGTCGACAGTGCTATCAAGCAGCACTTACTCATCAATAACCTGCTCACCATTGCTCAGTTTGGGTTCCGCCAGGACCACTCGGCTCCAGACCTCATTACAGCCTTGGTCCAAACATGGAAAACCAGTTCTTAAATGGAGCGCTGCAGGCCACCGGCAAAAAGTTAAGTTTGTTAAAAATACTTACCTGAATGTGGAGCCAGGAGGTGCAGGAGTGCTCCTCCCAGTTCCACATTAAACCCACGGGTCGCTGCCAACCACTTCTCGCCCCCCCCCGCTCCCCACTGGCTGGTGATTGCCCCCCCCCCCGCCCCCCACTGGCTCGTGATTGCCCCCTCGCCCCCCGCACCGGCCCAGTCGGCCCCCTCCCCCCCCGCCACCCCCCACTAGCTCGTGATTGCCCCCTCCCCCCCCCGCCCCCCACTGGCTGGTGATTGCTCCCCCCCCCGCCCCCCACTGGCTCGTGATTGCCCCCTCCCCCCCCGCACCGGCCCAATCGGCCCCCTCCACCCCCCCCACCCCCCACTAGCTCGTGATTGCCCCCTCCACCCGCCCCCGCCCCCCACTGGCTCGTGATTGCCCCCTCTGCCCCCGCACCGGCCCAGTCGGCCCCCTCCCGATTGTATCTCATTCCCCCTTTAACAACATACCTGATGTTGCAGTGGCCCGAAACTCGAAACCTCTTCGCCGGCGAGCTGCTGGGGACGCCCAGCAGGTGTCCAGAGCTCACCGGCCTCAATTAACTAAAGCCCCAGGCCCAGTATCGGGAGCCGAGTGAATGAATTTCCAGGCCACTATTTATTCACTCATGATCTACTTTATTTACACATTTTAAAAATATTTATCGCCATTATATTGCAAAATGTTAACAAAAAGCACTTCCACTTTTAATCGAATATGAGTGCTAATTATTAGATTACTGATTTTGAAACTGTAAATAACCGCATATTGTTTGATTCTTTTGGAATAACAAATGTTGCAGATGTTTGAAATTAGAATTTGAAGCTAATACAATAGAGACCGCCATGTTCTATTACTCGATTAGCTTTCACTGGCGGTCTTTATCTTTGCTTTACACAGGCTACAGGGTCTGCAAGGTCAAATCAAAAAAGAATAATAAACATCTCTGAGTCGCCAATCAATTAATCTCTATTATGGGATATTTTCTATACAGCAATGCTTGAATACAATCCTATGTTTAAGACACCAAGCATAAATCAGTCTGCATTAAATAGATTAGTGAAAGCCCATGTGGATTCTTCCCATTTCTGGATGCCATTGCTCATTGCTGGCAGGTATTGTTGGTAATTATCTGTAAGTAGCACATCCTCTTCAGTAGATTCAGAATTAATTTCTGGTTTGCTAAGGCATTACTTAACCACATTTACAAGCAGACGAGCTTTTATCCTCTAAGGGGTCTTCGATGGTGTTGATCTAAGTAAAAAGTAAAAGCCCATGGGATCCAAGGCAAAGTGACAAGTTGGATCCAAAATTGTCTCAGAGGCAGGAAACAAAGGGTAATGGTCGAAGGGTGTTTTTGTGACTGGAAGACTGTTTCCTTGGGGTTCCGCAGGGCTCAGTACTGGGTCCTTTGCTTTTTGTGGTATATATCAATGATTTGGACTTGAATGTAGGAAATATGATTAAGAAGTTTGCAGACAATACAAAAATTGGCCATGTGGTTGATAATGAAGAAGAAAGCTGCAGACTGCAGGAAGATATCAATGGACTGGTCGGGTGGGCAGAAACAGTGGCAAAGAGAATTCAATCTGGAGAAGTGTGAGGTAATGCATTTGGGGAGGGTTGACAAGGCAAGGGAATACACAATAAATGGTAGGACACTGAGAAGTGCAGAGGATCAGAGGGACCTTGGAGTGCATGCCCACAGATCCCTGAAGGTAGCAGGACAGGTAGATAAGGTGGTTAAGAAGGCATACGGGATACTTGCCTTTATTAGCCGAGGCATAGAATATAAGAGCAGGGAGGTTATGCTTGAACTGTATAAAACACTAGTTAGGCCGCAGCTAGAGTACTGCGTGCAGTTCTGGTCACCACATTACAGGAAGGATGTGATTGCACTAGAGGGGGTGCAGAGGAGATTTACAAGGATGTTGCCTGGGCTGGGGAATTTTAGCCATGAGGAAAGATTGGATAGGCTGGGTTTGTTTTCTTTGGAATAGAGGAGGCTGAGGGGAGACTTGATTGAGGTGTATAAAATTATGAGGGGCCTGGATGGAGTGGATAGGAAGGACCTATTTCCCTTAGCAGAGGGGTCAATAACCAGGGGGCATAGATTTAAAGTAATTGGTCGGAGGTTTAGAGGGGATTTGAGGAGAAATGTTTTCACCCAGAGGGTGGTGGGGGTCTGGAACTCACTGCCTGAAAGGGTGGTAGAGGCAGAAACCCTCATCGCATTTAAAAAGTACTTGGATGTGGACTTGAAGTGCTGTAACCTACAGGGCTACGGACCAAGTGTGGAAAGTGGGATTAGGGTGGCTAGCTCTTTGTCGGCCGGCACGGACAAGATGGGCCGAATGGCCTCCTTCTGTGCTGTAAATCTCTATGATTCTATGATTAATGCTGTACTCTAGCTGATATGAAGGCACGTTTCTGTGACTTATGCTTCACAGCTTGGAAAATATTGATATCCTGGGAAATATAGGATGGAAATTCCCTTCTCCATCCCATGAATGGGAAAGGGAAAGAGAAGTCTCAGCCCGTACTTTTAAAATGTGACAGAGGCACAATCATTATACATATAAGTCTCATGTACTGAGACAGGAATGAATCGATAGTATAAACTGCAATAAGAGAAATTAATTCCATAAGAACTCCGAAAGTAGGAAGTAAACATTAGTGGAATGCAGGGAATGTTTCCGCTCTGAGTTATGCGCTGTGTGACTGAACTTAGATCATGTAAATAATGCTGATTAATCACTCTTGCCAAAGCACAGATTATTGGCAAAGGAATTGGCCCACTTGCCACCACCCGTTTACGCCGTGATCCAGTCTGAAACTGGCAGCCGCTACTCTAGCGCCCTTCTGTGGCGCAGGACTCTGTGGCTGCCATCTTGGTGAGGCTCTTAGCGCTGCCGATAGCAGCGCTGGCCCTGGAGTTGTAAATTAAGAGAGGGTGACGTCAGTCGGCGTGCAACGGCGACTGAACGTCACCTCAGCAAACTTGGACCTTAGCGCTGAGTTTCGACGCTGAGTCCGAAGCTCGCCATGAAATTCCAGCATTCAGCAGACTGACAGCGACCCTGTCAGCACCTCTCAAAGGGACACACACATCTTTCAGGTAAGTTTGCATTTAAGCTTTTGGACTGGATTTTTTTTTATTTTATTGAAATAGTGGCTTGCTGCAATAGATGTCAAAAGTTTTTTAAGTGTGCAGGGAGTGCTGCTGTCGCTTGCAAGGCCTCGGATGGTAAAGGAAGGCCTCTGAGAAGACAAAAAATGCTGGAAATACTCAGCAGGTCAGGCAGCATCCGTGGAAAGAGAAACAGAGTTCACGTCTCAGGTCGAGATGCTGCCTGAGCAGCTGAGTATTTCCAGCATTGCATGCTTTTATTTCAGATTTACAGCATCCGCTCACAGAGGGAAGAGGAAGATGCAGAAGAGGAGGAAGCGGAAGGAAGGATGCAACCCAGACAGTGCCTTTGTGGCCGGGATATCTGGGATGGAATCATCCACCTGCGGTCCCAGTGAACATAACCTCAATTCCTCTTTCAACATCTGTCCCACACCTTCCCTTCTCTCTGTGACTGACCATCACAACGTCCTCTTGGCCACAATGCTGAAATAAAAGCCACCAGAAAGCAAACTTTCCAATCCAACTTTATACATCTATCCATCCAATATGACATCAAGAAATCAACTCATCGCCCTCATTCATTCCCTTAGTGATTGTCTTGTGTGTGGCTTTGCCTATCCTACTGATGTCACACAGTGCTACCCGAGCATGGCTGGTGGAAGGCTGCTGACTTTCAGTGGGGGAGACTGCAAATGGTCTTGCTGGTCGACCTTGAGGAGCTGGTGGCTGGGAGTGTGACATCAAGTGACGGCGTTTCTTCTTCTTCTTCTTCTTCTTTGTCTTCTTTTTCTTCACTCTCCTCTCCCTCTTCTTGGTCAACCACTGGCTGGGCAGGCTGCATTTTTTGGGTGTGTGAAATGAGGAAGGCACAAGGAAAGAGATGTGGTGAGGGGAGGGCGGGAAAGCAAGAGGTGCATGTGGGAATGAGGATAACATATGAGGATACCAGCATCTTGTATCCTTTCAGCCCTGCCGCTGTCCAAGGGCTCAACCATGTCCCTGCTAAGAATTGCCTGCACCGTCCCCTCCAAGGGGGTGAGGTGAAGCTAGGAGTGGGAGATGTGCCTCGTGATTGGTGCAGATTGTTGGTAGGTGAGTGATTGGGGGGGGAGTCGTGCATTGAGCAGTGTGTGAGGCTAGTGGTGCAGTTGGTAGGAGACGGCTTTTGAAGATGCATTCACTGACCTTGACCAGTGGTCTGAGGTCATGAAGCTTCTTTGGGCACTGGAGCCAGGGGGTCGGGGCGACACTGCTGGCAGTGACGGCCTTGGTGGTCTGGTCCCACATCCTTCTTTCTGGAGGGCTTCTTGCCCCTGTGGGTAGAGGGCCTCTCTTGCAGTGTTGACCCCCTGTTAAGCAACCTCCTTTCTCCTCTGGTTCACAACAACATGTTTTAAGTAAGCACAAGACTTCGTAGTGGAGTATACAGAAAAGGCTTTATTGCCACACAGTAAAGGTGACCGGTCTTTAACTGTATACAGAGAGTCGATATTCGGTTTCTGTATCTTTCGAGCACACTCTGACAAACTGTTGAAAACCGTGCTCTTTTATACAGCATATTTTGAATACAACAAAGGAAAATGTCAAATGACGTATCTATTTCCCAAATCCTCTGGAAACAGACTATCTATGTAAACAGTTTGCAATTGTTCACCTCAGAACCATTTCCCTTAAACGAGACTTCCTGATGTAACATTTTCTAGCCTCTTTGACCAGTTGTTATCTGTATCTAATGGACACCTACTGCCCATGTTTATCACCCTTAAACTAAACATGATGCGGAGATGCCGGTATTGGACTGGGGTGGACAAAAATGAGAAGTCGCACACACCAGGTTATAGTCCAACAGATTTATTTAAAATTACAAGCTTTCGGAGCGCTGCTCCTTCGTCAGGTAAAGGTACAATCCTTTACCTGACGAAGGGGAAACAGCTCCGAAAGCTTGTAATTTTAAATAAATCTGTTGGACTATAACCTGGTGTTGTGCGACTTCTCATTTTTAAACTAAACAGTAACCATTCATGGGTGATGTCACCACTAACACTTATTCCCTTGACTCAATCACTTTACATTTCAGAAAACAAGCAACGCCTTCTCCTCACGACACTTCAATGTCATCCTGTTTATATCTCGGAAAGCCTGACACTTCCAGGAAAACCTGTTGCTTTAAGATACAAAGTAGTTCGACTGTTAAACTTTTAACTGTCAGGATGTCCAACAACCCCCTGCGCAGAGCTGGAGTGCTGTGTGTGAGACCCTGGGTGCCTCGTCCCCGGCTTGCTGAGCCGTTTGTGTTAGCGCTGAAGCACTTTTCCCGGATTTTTAGGCGCGGAAGGGAATTCAGCTTTAAGAGCTGAAGACTCCCATTTGGGAATTCTTTTTAATGTTAATTTTTTTTCAGATGGCAGTTGAGCTGTAAGTCCTGAAAACTCCATATTTTAAATGATTTTTATTTTTATCATTTCAGAAGGCATTGCCCTTTTAAGAAAGAAAGAAAGAAAGACTTAGGGGGAAAGATTCGGTTGATTTGCGCCTCACGTTAGCGCTCTAAGAGGGCACAAAGCAACTAGCGCCCGTGCACGGTGCCGCTAACGCCTCCCGCAAAATTCAGCGGGAGGTTAGCGGCGGCAGTAACCGTTAGCGCCCCGCTCGCACCCTGGCTGCGATCTTCGGTAGTGCCCCCTGAATTACCACCGGACGCTATGTCCGACAGGGTCAGGGGGGCCTACCTGCGGCCGGGGCGGCGCTATTTAAAGTGAAGGTGCTGGGCGGCCATTTTTGTTGCTGGCCGCCTGCCAGCACCTGCCCGCTTTGCCGTCCCCGGCCTTCTGTGCAGCCCCCCCACGGAGTGCCGGCTGCGCTCCGTGAGCCCGGCACTTCTCTCGAGTGCCGGGCTCTTTTGCCGGCACTCCGATCCCTGGTGGCCCAGCTGGGCCCCGGGTTGTGCTGCGCTAGGCCCCTCCCCTTTAATAAGGGGAGGAAGGCCTGCAATACTGCGGCGCGACGTGCCGCAGCGCCATGTAGCGTCGCGATATTCACTCGCAGCGCCCCAAGAGGGAGGCGGGGCGCTTCCAGTAGCACCCCGCCTCCCTCTTGGGGCGCTACCAGTGAATTTCAGGCATGGGAGTGCTAACTTTTTCGGGGCGCTAAAAGGAGCGCCCCAGCAAAGTTAGCGCCCCAAAGGGGGCGCAACCCAATTTTTCCCCCTTACATTTATATAGCGCCTTTCACGACCACCGGACATCTCAAAGCGCTTTACAGCCAATGAAGTACTTTTTGAAGTGGAGTCACTGTTATAATGTGGGAAACGCGGCAGCTAATTTGCGCACAGCAAGCTCCCACAAACAGCAATGTGATAATGACCAGATCATCTGTTTTAGTGATGTTGATTGAGGGATAAATATTGGCCAGGACAGCGGGGCTAACTCCCCTGCTCTTCTTTGAAATAATGCCGTGGAATATTTTACGTCCACCTGAGAGAGCAGACGGGGCCTCGGTTTAACGTCTCATCCGAAAGACGGCACCGCCGACAGTGCGGCACTCCCTCAGCACTGCACTGGAGCGTCAGCCTAGCTTTATGTGCTCAAGTCCTGGAGTGGGACTTGAACCCACGACCTTCTGACGCAGAGGCGAGAGTGCATGGCGAGTATGACAATGCATTGCCCTTTTAAACCTCGCTGCTTCTGGACGCCACATTGTGGCCTGATGCTGGGACAAATGCCACCAGAAGGGCATCACAGGGTGAGTTTAGTGCTGGGCTAATAATCATTAGTTCTCAGCACCACATTTTCAGTCCTGCCAGCACCACCATTTTGGCCGGGCGTTAACCTGCGGCCGGGGTGGCGCCGGCAGCTCTCGTGTTGCACTCGAATTTTTTTTTTTCATTAGTTTATGGGATGTGGGTGTCGCTGGCAAGGCCAGCATTTATTGCCCATCCCTAATTGCCCTTGAGAAGGTGGTGGTGAGCCGCCTTCTTGAACCGCTGCAGTCCGTATGGTGAAGGTGCTCCCACAGTGCTGTTAGGGAGGGAGTTCCAGGATTTTGACCCAGCGACGATGAAGGATCGGCGATATACTTCCAAGTCAGGATGGTGTGTGACTTGGAGGGGAACTTGGAGGTGGTGGTGTTCCCATGCGCCTGCTGCCCTTGTCCTTCTAGGTGGTAGAGGTCGTGGGTTTGGGATGTGCTGCCGAAGAAGCCTTGGCGAGTTGCTGCAGTGCATCTTGTAGATGGTACACACTGCAGCCACGGTGCGCCGGTGGTGGAGGGAGTGAATGTTTAAGGTGGTGGATGTTTAAGGTGGTGGATGTTTAAGGTGGTGAATGTTTAAGGTGGTAGCCCAATAACTTTTATGAATTGGTCGATTCCTTCCCCGCTAGTTTTAAAAACGAGCCGACGGTAGGACCAATCCTGGGATTATTGTCACGAGAATCAGTCGGGTAAATTCTCACTTTCACCACGGGGTGGGAACACTGGTGGTGGACTGGCTTCAATGGAGAGCAGACTCGGGCAGTGTGTGAAACGGGCGGCCGATCCGATATCGCCCGATTTACACCCGGTGGTGAAGGTTAACGTCTGCGCCATTAATGTTGTTTTACTCAGTTATATGTCGAGGACGGACGACACGTGCAAGGTAAAAAGGAATTTATTTTTGGCTGACCGGGCTATCGCCGACCTTTGAGCTACAGGGGGGGTCAAGGGTTATGGGGAGCGGGCAGGAAAGTGGAGTTGAGGCCAAGATCAGATCAGCCATGATCTCATTGAATGGCGGAACAGGCTCGAGGGGCCAAATGGCCGACTCCTGCTCTTATTTCTTATGTTCTTATGTTCTTTAGAACAGGGTCAATAGATAGAAGTGGTCTTTTCCAGTCCTGTGCAGTCCTATATTCCTATGTTTTGAAGGGGAAGAAGACATATTGTGGGGTGGGAGGGGGCGGGGGGAGTATATCTTGCGATGTGAGAACTATGACCTCTTGGAGCTTGCTTGATAGCCTTAGGGAGTCAGAGAGACGTTTCCCAGAGTCTTTCCTGAAATTGGCCACAGGCTTTTTCTTATTTTTGCTGCTCCCGAGAGTGGGTGCTAATAAGTGATCGGGGAGGGCAGAGTATGAAGTTGCACTGCCTGATTGATAGCAGGAGCATTAATAGTTCCGAGGGCCTTTATTCATTCCTCTTTTCATATCTTTGTATGAGTCACTGTGGCACCATAAACTCATTTGCTTGTGCTCATTATGCAACAATGCCAATTACCTTCAAATCTAGGTGTAGCACGATAACAGGAATCATTTGTATTTATACAGTGGGCTAGAATTTCGGCACCACAGCGCTCGATTTTGGTGCGGGTGCGTCCCCTGCCGGTCGCCATTTTGGTGACGACGGTAGGGCGGGCGTTAGAAGTGTGCGCCGGAAATATGTAGAGTAGGCAGATTCATCCTCAACGCTGGAGCTAACGCCCTGTCTTCACCTCGCACAGCTGATCATGCGTTCAGCAGCAGCAAGGACAAACCATCGCCGATATTTAAAGGGATCAGCAACCACGCTCAGGTTAGTTGCTGATTGATTTCTACTGGCTCTGTGTAGGTTTGTGGAAGTGTTTGGAGCTTTCTAGAGTTGTTTAAAGTTGGTGAGGTGATGGGGAGTGGTGCCGCAAGTGGAGAAGGCCTTGCTTCTGACTTCAGGCGTTCTGGTTAGACCACTTGCTCCCAGTCATGGGTGCTGTAGTTGTCACCCTCCTTTGGCCTGCAGCAGGACAGGGAGATGGAGCAGAGGCAGCAAAGAAGAGGACAAGCTCCTCCAGAAAAGGAGGAGGAGGAGGAAGAGGAAGAGCAGGAGGAAGGGAGGAGGCAACCAGCACATCCCGTCTCCGGCCGGGCTGTCCGTGGTCACCTCATTTGACTATGGTACCCCAAATCCCCATTGTACAACAGCCACACACCTTACCATCCCTCTGTTACTGACCATCACAGAGTCCTCTTGGCCACAATGCTAAAATAAAAGCCACCTCCAACTTTATATATCAACCCATCCAATCTTACATAACAAAGTCAATTAATCACCCTTGCACATTCCCTTAGTGCCTGTTTTCAGTGTGCCTTTCCCTGTCCTCGAGTGCTCCTACGAAGTGCTACCCCAGTGACTGCAGCATGGCTGGTGGAAGGCTGCTGACTTGCAGCGGGGGAGACTGCAGATGGCCTTCCAGGATGACCTCGAGCGGCTCTGGGCCTAGAAGGCCCGGCTGTAGCCTGCACCACCTCGGTATGGGCAGCAGCAGTCTGGGCTGGCTGGCTGACAGGCAACAACAAGGGCACTGGCGGAGTGGAAGTGGTGGGAGGATGAATGCTGTCATCCTGAGAGAGGACAGCGGGTTCCTGCTCCATGGAGCCACTGCCAGTCCCCCGGGGCAGCACCTCAGCAATCCTCGTAATCTATTGGAGGACAGATTGCTGAAATGCTGTGAGACTCTGCAAGCCCCTTTCCACACTGGTAAACGCAGCCACGATGGCATCAGTCTGAGCTTGCGTGGCAGCAAGCTGAGCCTTCATGCTAGTGCTAGTAAGAGTACAGAGAACAGGATAGTTAGGCTAAATACGTGGCTTGAGCAGTGGTGTAAGAGGGAGGGTTTTAAATTTTTGAGGCATTGGGACCAGTTTTGTGGTAGGTGTGACCTATACAAAAGGGACGGTCTACACCTGTGCAAAGATGGAACTGATGTTCTCGGGGTAAATTTTGATAAAGCAGTTCGGGAGCATTTAAACTAGTATGGCAGGGGGCTAGAAACCCATGTAGTGAAATAGAGGAAAGTGAAAGGCAGACAGAAATAAATGGTAAAAAGGAGAGGAACAAAAAACAAAGGGCCAAACTAATTCATAAAAAATGTGAGCATAAAAAAAGCCTGAGGGTTTTATACCTTAATGCGAGAAGCATCAGGAACAAGGTAGATGAATTAGCTGTGGAAATAGAGGTTAATAATTATGATCTAATTGGGATTACGGAAACATGGTTGCAGGGTGAGCAGGGCTGGGAGCTTAACATACAGGGGTATTCAGTATTTAGGAAGGATCGACAAAAAAGAAAGGGAGGAGGGGTAGCATTGCTGGTAAAAGAGGGGATAAATGCAATTGAAAGGAAGGATATTAACTCAGTTAATACAGAATCTATATGGGTGGAGCTAAGAAATAGCGAGGGGCGAAAAACATTAATAGGAGTGGTATATAGGCCTCCAAATAGTAAAATAGAGGTTGGGGAGGGCATCACGAGGGAAATTAGAGAAGCGTGCAATAAGAGCACAGCTGTCATCATAGGTGACTTTAACTTACATATAGATTGGACTAGCCTAATCAGTAAAAATAATGAGGAGGAGGAATTCCTTGAGTGTTTAAGGGATGGTTATCTGGATCAATATGTCGAGGAACCAACTCGGGAACAGGCTATATTGGACTGGGTACTGTGCAATGAGAAGGGACTAATTAGTAATCTTGTTGTACGGGGACCCTTGGGTCAGAGCGATCATAACATGATCGATTTCTCACTCGAAATGGAGAGCGAAGAAATTGACTCAGAGACTCAGGTCCTGAATTTAAACAAGGGGAATTATGATGCCATTAGACGGGAACTGAGTAGGTCTGATTGGACAACGTTCCTGGGAGGACTGGAGGTAGATAAACAATGGCAAGCATTTAAAGATAGAATGACAAAATTGCAAAAATTGTTTATACCAATCTGGCATAAAAGGAAATCTAAAAAGGTGACTCAACCGTGGATAACAGGGGAAATTAGAGACAGCATAAAATCCAAAGATAGGGCGTATAAAATAGCCAAAAAACGCGCCAGAGCGGAAGATTGGGAACAGTTTAAGATAGAGCAAAGGAGGGCAAAGGGCTTAATCAAGAAGGGCAAAATAGCTTACGAAAGCAAGCTGGCGGAAAATATAAAAACTAACTCCAAAAGCTTTTATAAGTATATCAAGAGGAAAAGACTGGTGAAAACCAAAGTTGGTCCATTGCAGTCAGATACGGGGGAATATATAATGGGAAATAAGGAAATGGCAGACCAACTAAATGCATACTTTGGGTCAGTCTTTACGAAGGAAGACACAAAAAACCTCCCTGGGATATCGGGAAAAATAGGGACATTGGCAAAGGAGGAACTGACGCAAATCAATATCTCTAAGGATATGGTGTTAAGGAAGCTAAAGGGATTGAAGGCGGACAAATCCCCAGGGCCTGATAACATGCATCCTAGGGTACTGAAGGAGGTGGCCCTAGAGATAGCGGATGCACTAAGCATGATTTTTCAGAATTCATTAGACTCGGGAACAGTGCCCATGGATTGGAGGGTAGCTAACGTTACCCCACTATTCAAAAAGGGGGGTAGGGAAAAAGCAGGTAATTACAGACCTGTAAGCCTTACATCAGTTGTGGGCAAAATGCTGGAGTCCATCATTAAGGATGAAATAGCCGAGCACTTAGCAAATGGGGACAGGATAGGACAGAGTCAACATGGATTTACAAAGGGTAAATCGTGCTTGACTAATCTATTGGAATTTTTTGAGGGAGTAACTGGTAAAATAGATGGGGGAGAGCCAGTAGATGTGGTGTACCTGGACTTCCAAAAGGCCTTCGATAAGGTCCCACATAAAAGATTAGCATGGAAAATTGAAGCTCATGGGATAAAGGGGAAAGTATTGACGTGGATAGAGAACTGGCTGTCAGATAGAAAACAGAGAGTTGGAATAAACGGCTCATTTTCTGAATGGCAGGCAGTAACAAGTGGGGTACCACAGGGATCTGTCCTGGGTCCCCAGCTGTTCACAATTTATATTAATGACCTGGATCAGGGAGTCGAATGCAGCATTTCCAAATTTGCAGACGACACTAAACTAGGAGGGGGGGTGGGCTCAGAGGAGGAGACCAGGAAGCTCCAGAGCGATTTGGACAGACTGGGTGATTGGGCGGATAAATGGCAGATGCACTATAATGTGGACAAGTGCGAAGTTATCCACCTTGGGTGCAGGAACGGGAGGGCAAATTATTATTTAAATGGCAATAAATTGGGAGAGGGGGAAGTACAGAGAGACCTGGGTGTTCTTGTACACCAGTCACTGAAGGCGAGCATGCAGGTGCAACAGGCGGTCAAGAAGGCAAACGGTATGCTGGCCTTCATAGCAAAAGGGTTGGAATACAGGAACAGGGATACCTTGCTGCAGCTGTACAGGGCACTGGTGAGACCACACCTCGAGTACTGTGTACAGTTTTGGTCGCCTCATCTGAGGAAAGATGTTCTTGCCATGGAGGGGGTGCAGCGGCGATTCACCAGGCTGATACCAGGAATGGCGGGATTGACCTATGAGGAGAGACTATGTAGTTTAGGGATGTACACACTGGAGTTTAGAAGATTGAGAGGGGACCTCATAGAAGTGTATAAAATTCTGACAGGTCTAGACAGATTAGATGCAGAAGGAATGTTTCCCTTGGCGGGTGAGAACAGAACTAGAGGACATAATTTAAGGATAAGGGCTAAACCATTTAGGACAGAAATGAGGGGGAATTTCTTCACTCAGAGAGTGGTGAACCTGTGGAACTCATTGCCACAGAGGGCAGTGTACGCCAGCTCATTAAATATATTTAAGAGGGAATTAGATATATTTCTACAGGCAAAAGGGGTTAAGGGTTACGGAGAGAAGGCGGGGACGGGATACTGAATTGAAGGATCAGCCATGATCTCATTAAATGGCGGAGCAGGCTCGAAGGGCCGGATGGCCTACTCCTGCTCCTATCTTCTATGTATCTATGTATCTATGACAGAAGTCTGAGCTTCCACTGCAGCACTCAGACGTTGGGTGGCTTCCGCTTGTGCTACAATGGAAGCTGAGATATTGGCCATCAGATGCTGCATCATGGTTGGGTCCACAATGTGTGGTAATGGAGTTGGCCACCACTTCCATGCTGGAAATCATGGGTCCAAGCTCTGCCCAAAGCTTTCTGCAAGGTTGGTGCCGGACTCCTCCATGCTCCTTGACATTGCACTCAGGCTTTCTGGCAGGCCTGCCAATGCGCCAAGCATTTCATTGTGCAAACCCATCAGCGTCTTCTGTAGGCCGCCCCATCGAAGTCCTCATCTGAGTCCTCTGCAGCAGAACTCGTGTGTGACCTCACCCTCCAGGGAGCTGGCACCTGCGCTACCCTTTCCCCCTGCAGCTGGCCACGGGCTCAGCGATGGTCCTCCCAATAATGGCCAGCACCGTCCCCTCCATCGGGGTAAGGTTAGCAGGAGTACCTGTCCCCCGCCGGTTAGGTCCTGCTGCCTCCAGCTGTGAGCAACCTTCTCCTGCAAGAGAAAGGGAAGTGTGTCAGTGAGTGCGGTGCAATGTGTTTGGGTGATGTGCCTGTCATGGTTGAATAGCTGACAGTGTGTTCAAGCTGTGAGATGTGGGTGTGAGGCTTGCAGCAGTGGTAAGTGTGTGCGTGTGAGGTGAAGCTATGAATGTGAGGTATGAGTTGTGTTTGGTAGAGATTGTTGGTAGGTGAGTGATGGGGGTATGGTGCATTGAGCAATGTGTGAGGCCAGTGGTGCAGATGGTGGGATATGGCATTTGAAGATAAATTCACTGACCTTGACCACTCGTGTGAGGCCATTAAACTTCTTCCTGCACGGCATCCAGGTCCTCGGGGTGACACTGCTGGCGTTCACCACAACGGCTATCTGCTCCCATTGCCTTTTCTGCAATAGCCTGGAGGGCCTCCTGGACCCCTGTGGAAACAGGACCTCTCTCCTCCTGTGCCAAGGCCTCCAGTGTTGCATCCGAGAACCTTGGACCACACTCTCTCCCCTGTTGTGACATCAGTACTACTTCTTCCTGCTCACACTCTGTTCCCTAGCTAGTTGAATCACCTGCTGCAGCCAGAATGCACCTCCCCTTTAAGAGGTGCAGACTGCCTTTAAGAAGTGCAGGCTTGCTTTAATTGGTGCTAGCCTTGCATGAACTTGGACCCCCTGCTGAGCGTGCAGCCACTCAGCAGCGCTGTTCAGCACTGGGCTGCACGCCACAATCATGTTCATCAGCAGACAGCACAAAGTTACCGTGCTGCCGGCATTACTTTGAACGGGGGTGGGTTGATCCCACATCACGATCCCCGCACCCGTTTTCTTGGGCAAACGAATTTCTAGCCAAGTGCCTTTAATGTAATGAAATGTCCCAAGCTGCTTCACAACTTGGTGTAAGTAAAGCAGACACCAAGCCAGAAAGGGAGAGATTAGGTGGGGTGACTGTAACCTTGGTCAAAGGTCAAAGGGACGGGCTTCAAGATGGTTTCTAAAGCGGCAGAGAGCAATGCAGAGATGCAGTGGTTTAAGGAGGTAGTTCCAGAGATTAAGATCGAGACGGCTGAAGACTCTAACTCTGGTGAGGCGAAGAGAGGGAGGGATACACAGAAAGATAGAGTTAGAGGAACACAATGTTCAGGAGGAGATATAGTACTGGAGGAATTTGCAGAGATAGGGTGGGGAAAGGCCATGGAGGAATTTATGGATAAAGACAGGGATTTTAAATTTAATGCATTGTGTGGTTGAGAGCCAGAGTAGATCAGTGAAGATGGCGGGGGGTGGGGGGGTTGGTGGGTGAGTAGGACTTAGCAGGACAGGATATGTATGGCAGAGTTTTGGACGATTTGGAGTTTATTGGAAGGTGGACAATGGAAGGCCAATAAGAAGAACATTATAATAGTCAAGTCTGGGATTGACAAAGGCATGTGTGAGGGTTTCAGTGGTGGAATGGCTGCGGTAGGAGTGGAGGCCGGCAGCGTTGCAGAGTAGGAAGTAATCAGACTTATCATGGAAGGGATGTGGGGTTTAAAACTCAGCTGAGGGCTGAACAGGATGCAAAGATTGTGAACAGTCTGGTTCAGCCTGAGCAAGTGGCAAAGGAAAGGCATGGAGTCAGTGGCAAGGGAGTGGAGTTTGTGGCAGTGGCTGAAGATGATGGCTTTGGTCTTCCTGATGTTGAGCTGAAGTCAAGCACTGGGGGACGGGGAGATAGCGTTGAGGCAGGTGAGGGATTGAAAGAAGTGCTGGAGAGGTAGAGCTGCGTCACATCAGCAAGCCTATGAAAGCTGACACCTTGTTTGTAGATGAGGAAGATGACAGTGCTGAAGTTAGATCCTGTGGAACCTTGGAGGTGATGATACAAGGGGAAGGGAGCAAAGCCATTGCTGGAAGTGCTCTGACAGCATTTGGATAGGTAGGAAAGGAACCATGCAAGAGCAGCCCCATGGAGTTGGATGATGCAGTGGTAGTGTTGCAAGAGGATGGCAATGGTCAACCATGTCGAACACTGCAGCAAGGTCAAGAAGGATGAGGAGGAGGGCGGTTGCGGGGGGTGGGGGGGGGTGGATTGCAGGGTACTTTAACTCTAGTTCCTCTTGCATGCAGTGTTTAAAGCTGTAAAAATGATAACATGATAAAAGCTAAATTGTTACATAAAGTGGCTCTGGGAAAAGAACTGTTGTTGAAAGTTGACCAAATATTGTAAGGATCAGAGAGGGTCAGCTTCTGCAGGGAGTTCTCCTGCTCACCTGCTGTAAATTTAGCAAAAGAGTCGCGGAAACCTTGGACAAATGGGAATAACCTTGTTTGCGCTTTTTTTTCAGGGTTCCGGGGATCTTCCGCTGAAGTCACGGTGGGCGAGCGGGGAGAACCCCGGCGGAAATTCATCTCCATACTGTTTCATGACTACGATTGCCAAGACCAATAGGACGTTCTAAGTAACCAGTTCTGTATTAGAATAGTCCAAGGAACAGGGAGCATTGGTGAGCCAGCGTGTGAAGCACTGTGTCCAGCTACAGTTACTATACTTGGTAAAAGACACCAGAGGTGGCAGAAGAGATTCAAGGGAAGGCAGCAGACTTTAGATCATTGAGCTCAGATGAGAATTTTAAGGAAGCTTGATCTGTTCTCACTGGAAAAAAGATGAAGGAGAGCTTTTGTGCACCCATCCTAATATCTTCTTCCTTGGCTCTGTGTCAACATTTGACTGATAACGCTCCTGCAAAGCACCTTGGGACATTTTCCTACATGTTAAAAGCACGACATAAATGCAAGTTGTTGTTGTCACGAGGTAGTAAGGACAATTGCTCGAGCCTTTGATTTTCACTGACTAGTTTGGCCAGTCTTTAAATTTGATCTCACTTCTTTACAGTGTCTATTTCCTCCGGTTACAAAGCAACTTATAATCTTTGGAGAGGTAAGAGTTAATTTAGCTGCATTAAAAAATAATAAGCCCTGCTCACAAAATTGTAACTTTAAAAAATAGTTTTCCAGGTCTTGTTTCAACATTATTTTAAAAGAATAGATGATAGAATCACACTGCAGAGAAGGAGGCCCATGGTGCCTGTGCCAGCTCTTTGAAAGAGGCTCTCTAATTAGTGCCACTCCCCTGCTTTGTCCCCAGAGCCAGACAAATTTTTTCTTTTCAAGTATTTATCCAATTCCCTTTTGAAAGTTACTCTTGAATCTGCTTCCCAGGCAGCGCGTTCCCGATCACAGCAACTCGCTGCGTTAAAAAAATTCTCCTCATCTTCCTGTTGGTTCTTTTGCCAGTTATCTTGAGTTAAACGTGTCGCGCTCTCACTTCCAAAGCAATTCCTGTGCTAGCAAATGTAATTGTAGGATTGTGTGTAAATTCAAACCTGGGGTACAGAACTCAAAGAGCCATTTCATGCTTGAATTTAACAAGTTTGGTGCTGCTTCATTCGTCTGAAAAATAAGACAATGATGGTGTTGAATGCTCAGCTGTGCCTGTCCATCTCGGCTACTGTTTTTATTCTCTGCAAGTGTCCTTCACAGTTAGCAGCTGATTTCATATTCATACAAATTGACGGATCCATTTTCTGCTCATATTGTAATGTAACCCTACTGGAATGGAATAAGTCTTTATTAAGAACAGCAGACATAGCTTTATGGGAAGTATAAACCATGTGCTGCTAATTACTTTGAACTTTGTTGTACTTTTTTTTATTCGTTTATGGGATGTGGGCATCGCTGGCAAGGCCAGCATTTATTGCCCATCCCTAGTTGCCCTTGAGAAGGTGGTGGTGAGCCGCCTTCTTGAACCGCTGCAGTCCTTGCGGGGAAGGTGCTCCCACAGTGCTGTTAGGGAGGGAGTTCCAGGATTTTGACCCAGCGACAATGAAGGACAATGACAGCGGCAATGAGACTCCACACTTGAAAGAATTCCAAGTCAGGATGGTGTGTGACTCGGAGGGGAACTTGGAGGTGGTGGTGTTCCCATACACCTGCTGCCCTTGTCCTTCTAGGTGGAAGAGGTCGCGGGTTTGGGAGGTGCTGTCGAAGAAGCCTTGGCGAGTTGCTGCAGTGCATCTTGTAGATGGTACACATCTGACAAAGTTGAGCTGTCCTTTCCAGTCCAAACTTTCTGAGCTACTGTCTATCGAACAGTAAAGAAAATGGAATAAGACTATGAACATCAAACAAATTCCAAGGATTGTCCAAGACCACCAAATATAATGGCCCAGAATGTGCTGCAACCGGCTCACGAATGACACCCATTGTTAGTTTCTTCTTGCCCTCGCCCGTTTAATCTCCATAATATTTTTGCACTGCAAGTTGCTGAAAATGCGAGGTGGAAATGGCACAGCACCCTCTACAGGGCATCTGGGACCTGTGTGAACAGGGCAAGCGACTCTGTGTCTCCTTAACCAATCAGATTGAAGCATTGTGAAATGAACACTGAGAAGGAAGTGTAAGTTAGAATGGGTGAATTCAATGTCAAATCAGGTACAGAAAGAGAAAGAAACAGAGGGAAGAAAGATTGGATTAAGAGAAAAGAGAAAGAAAAAGTTAAAAAAAAGTTAATTTAATTTTTTTTTTAAAAAGTCTTCAACAACAATTAAAACCTGAAGGAATGAGACTCCACACTTGTAATTGTTAACTTTCAGTGCCAGAGTGGCTGACTGGCAGTAATTATCATTATCACATCATTAAAAGGGTACTTAGACTTGAAATAACTTGACTTAACTTTCGGTGGCGAGGTTACTTCGCATCTACCGGGCAAGTACAGGAACTTCACGGTGCTCAATACATTGGAACGTGGAGCCAGACAGTGAGACGACTATTTCGTGAAGCTAACGGCAAAACGGCGCATCTCCAACAGCAACTTCTCGATTTCTGCGTTTAACCGCGCATCTGCCCTCGCCTGAAGTTGCTGTGGTATTTGCGCATAAATAACGGCGCGCGCTATTAGCCTCGCCGTTACTTTGACAGCAGATCTGGAGCCAATGTTCCTGAGCTACGAGAACCACACCAATAAGGACACTTTGTTCAGTGTTTTTTAATTGGTACAGAATCATCACCGGAGATGTCATCACTCCACCATCTGCGATACAAAAAAAGGTAGAAAGAAATTAGTAAGCAAAATTATTTCCCAAACACATTTTAAAATTAAAATGGCCATAGATGATCCGTGACACATTAATACAGAGCATTGAAGCCTCCTGCCAAGGTGGAGTGAAAATCAGAGGAAGAGTCACCCAGTGCTGCTGTCCTGCAAAGCCCATTTAGTTTGCTCAGCACCTGGTCACCTTCTGAACTGCCGTGGGTGCATGAACTGAGGAGAAAATAGAAGGAATTCATATTCTCACAAAATAGCCTTTTGCAAAAATCTCTGTTTTGCATGCTACTGGACTAAGACAAGCACCGTGGTCTTCACAGGTGGGTAGCTGAACTCTTCAAATTGTTAACCTAGACCATTTGATTTTTGCAATAAAATGACTTCAAATTAAAAACTTTGATTGGTGCAGACCTTAGGAGGCTCTTTTAGGCAGGCATTTCAATCTGTCCCTGGATTAAGAATACATAGGATTACATAGGATATACGGCACAGAAACAGGCCTTTCAGCTCAACCAGTCCATGCCGGTGTTTATGCTCCACTCGAGCCTCCTCCCGTCTTTCCTCATCTAAATCTATCGGCATAACCCTCTATTCCCTTCTCCCTCATATGGTTGTCCAGCCTCCCCTTAAATGCATCCATACTATTCGCTTCAACCACTCCCTGTGGTAGCGAGTTCCACATTCTCACCACTCTCTGGGTAAAGAAGTTTCTTCTGAATTCCCTATTGGATTTCTTGGTGACTATCTTATATTGATGGCCTCTAGTTATGCTCTTCCCCACAAGTGGAAACATTCTTTCTGTATCCACTCTATCAAAACTTTTCATAATTTTAAAGACCTCTATTAGGTCACCCCTCAGCCTTCTTTTTTCAAGAGAAAAGAGACCCAGCCTGTTCATTCCTTTCCTGATAGGTATACCCTCGCATTTCTGGTATCATCCTTGTAAATCTTCTCTGCACCCTCTCCACAGTGACTCTATATCCTTTTTATAATATGGCGACCAAAGCCTCCTCCCGTCTTTCCTCATCTAAATCTATCAGCATAACCCTCTATTCCTTTCTCCCTCATATGCTTGTCCAGCCTCCCCTTAAATGTATCTACACTATTCACTTCAACCACTCCCTGTGGTAGTGAGTTCCACATTCTCACCACTCTCTGGGTAAAGAAGTTTCTTCTGAATTCCCTATTGGATTTCTTGGTGACTATCTTATATTGATGGCCTCTAGTTATGCTCTTCCCCACAAGTGGAAACACTCTCTCTGTATCCACTCTATCAAAACCTTTCATAATTTTAAAGACCTCTATTAGGTCACAGCACTCTAACCATTGAGGATTTTACTTCCATGCCCCCAAATTTGGGCTTACCATAGCTATTGTTAGGATATTTTCACTCTCCTATAAATGCCTCAATAGACAGAGGAGCTAAACATCACTTAAGAAAAGTACTTCTTTCATTTGGTAGGATTTAAAGCAGCAGGAATGAGCAAAGTATAAAATATTTCTAACTTGCGATATTTATAGGAGAAGAATACCCTTGGCTCTGAACTGACAGCTTAAGTTTATTTGAAAGGAAAGTGTCTAATGCAAATGACAGAAAAGTTACTTCTTTCTATTCTGTAGAGAGTTGGAGATTCCTCATCTGATAAATAATCCAGGAAAGAGAAGCAGATTTCTCCAACAATAGCAACCAATATAACCAGGGTGAAAATAGCCCCCCCAAAAAATCAATGGATCAAATACAAAATATGATTGTCTAGTAAAATAAATATTAGACCAATCACAAATGAACAAGAATGATTCCTCAAATACGGTCGGAAAAGAGTCAAAAGGCGAACAGCTCATAGATTCTAAAGATCAGAAAACCTCTTACATATCCCAACAACTTAGAAGCTATTTTGCTTGAAATAAAATTGGTTTACTCCATTGTAGCTATGGAAACAGAGACCTAAAAAGCTGTGTGACGTTTATCATCTTCAAATATAAAATGTATTTTTACAGATAATGTGAATAATACAGAAACAAACATACATGAAAAATTAAATTTGTATGAAATGTAGAGTATCATTTAGACTCAGGGTGCGGGTCCATTTTAGATAAGTAAACAAATAATAACTGTTGTGAGTTAAATGGACATGAGAAAATTGTAAAGAGAATCATCAGATGTTATCTTTCTGTCAAGGACAAGTCCCTGGGGAGGAGGGAGGATGAACAGCATTTCCCCATTGAGCTTTGGCCATTATTGTGTTGGCCAGACAGTGGAGGTACGTTATTTCATGATTAAAAAAAAATTCTACTCTTGTTTATGAACTCACATTCATGTGAGTCATCAATGGGGAGCTTTTGGAGGCGGGACTCCCACTTGTCGGGTTTTAGTCCCGCCTCCATCGACTTGTGGCCAACCCACGCTATTTTCCCTTGATTGACCTTGTTAAGCCCGCCCAGTGGGCTTAGCAGGCCAATTAAGGGGAAGCCGGTTACAGAGAACGTCAGCGAATGACGTTTCATCTGTCAAAAATTTTTGACAGATGAATTGTCATCGTTTGACAGCTCTGGGAAGCTGTCAAACACTGACATTCTCTGTTGTTTAATGAGTCCTTGTATTCAAGACTCATCAAACCTCTTTTGTGAGCAGAAATTAGATGGATGTTGCATCAGAGAATGCAGCAGCCATCTGTCATCTCTGCCGGTGAGATGCGAGAGTCTCCGCATCCCCAACTGTTGAAGCCTGCAGGAAGAAACAAAGGTAAGTAAACATTTTCTATCACTTTCCACTCACCTCACATACTTACCTCTCCACACTTGCACCCATCACTTACCTCCACAGCGCACTTCTGGACCCCTCTGACCCCCGCAGACCCACTGCTCGCCTCGGTGACTCTGGTGGGGTTTACCGATGTCGGGAAGCCCGCGCCTCTAGTGGAAAAATGGGGATAAGCCTCTTAACTGCCTGTTAACTACCTGTTAACAGGCAGTTAAGTGGCTGTAATCCCCTTCCCACCTCCAGGTGACGGGACCCGGCGCGGGTCGGCTACCCGCCTCCTGGGAAGATGGCACGGAGGCGGGTTGGGGGCGGGATGGGCACCTGCCCCCAGATTCTGCCATTTTCCCGGCAGTCCCGCCTCCAAACCCGCCTCCCCAGGGCTGGCAAGATCGCCCCCATTGAGTATATTCAGTCGTTGAGTATATTCAAAACAGAGGTCGGTAAATGTTTGGGAACGAAGGGAATCGAGGGAAATGGGGATAGTGCACGGAAGTGGAGTTGAGGTCGAAGATCAGCCATGATCTTATTGAATGGTGGAGCAGGCTCGAGGGGCCGTGTGGCGGAGCAGGCTCGAGGGGCCGTGTGGCGGAGCAGGCTCGAGGGGCCGTGTGGCGGAGCAGGCTCGAGGGGCCGTGGGGCGGAGCAGGCTCGAGGGGCCGTGTGGCCGACTCCTGCTCCTAATTCTTATGTTCTTATATTATGTTGTTTCATTTTGCAGGTATTCAAAATCAAGTCCTTTTTTTTTAGCTTTGCTGCCTGCTTTCCTAGTTACTGTTTTATGTATAATGATTACACTGATATAGGCTTGTCTTCCTTCTCTGGCTGGTTGCCTTTAACTGAGTTACCTGGTTAGGAGAGACGAGTCAGGCACTGGTTCAAATCACTCCCGAATGTTCACACTGCACTGGCTTTAACTTCATGTCCTCCTGAAATCTTCTGCCTAGGAGTTATAAGGAAAGGGCCAATGACTGCTGTCCAAAAGCACAGCATTGTCTGCACTGTCCTACCAGAAGGACGGTTCGATTGGGGGAATTACCAATCCCAACAAAGTGTTTTGCTCTATTCCTGGTCGGCTCTTGAGTTCTACATCCAAGTACAAGGTGACGGTGGCAGAAGCCCAGAGTCGCTCGTCCCCGCCTGAGAGTCTGAACCCATCCCTTCTAGGGGGAGTCCTGCGGAGGCGAGTGGACAAACTGGCTGTTAATTCTTTCCATTTTGGGGGGTGGGGGGTGTTTAGGGGTGCATTATAATAAAGTACTTGAAAACTGGGGGCCTGCAATAATACAAACTAGTAAAATAAATGCACATACTGCATAGTACTGCAACATCTCTAAGTAAATTATTTTTGGAACTCACTCAGTGAGTTGCTTTTGTTGGAATGTAGTAACTGTTTTATAAAGATCAAAGAAAGACTTGCGTTTCTGTAGCGTCCTTTATGACCTCAGGACGTCCCAAGGCGCTTTACAGCCAATGACGTGCTTTTGAAGTGTCGTCACTGTCGTAGTGTAGGGAAACGTGGCAGACAATCTGTGCACAGCAAGGTGCCACAAACATCACCAAAAGCAATGAGATAAATAACAAGATAATCTGTTTTAGTGATGTTGGTTGAGGGATAAATATTGGCCAGAACTCCCCTGCTCTTCTTAGAATAGTGTCATGGGATCTTTTACGTCAGTACTGCACTGACGTAAAACAGCCTGGATTTTGGGCTCAAGTCTGAAGTGGGGCTTGAACCAAGAACCTTTAACTCTAAGAGTACAACCACTGAGCCACGGCTGAGAACTAAGCAACCTGTGCCAGCCTGCAGCAGGACCTGAACAACACCCTGACACGGGCTGACAAATGGCAGGCAACATTTGTTCCAGATAAATACCAGGTAATGACCATCCTGAAAAAGAGAATGCCCACCCATTTCAGCGTCTCACGCCCAACTATTTATCAGCTGCTACATCAAGGACGAGGTGCCGTCTTTCGGATGAGATGTTAAACCGAGGCTCCGTTTTCTCTCTCAGGTGGATGTAAAAGATCCCATTGTTGAGGCTGCCGCGAAACACGAATGGAGGCTGAATCCATATGTGGAAAACAAGAAAACTTTAATTCACTGCATGGCACACAAAAATGGCTGAGAGAGCTGCTCCCAGAATTCTCTGGAAAAACTCCCAGAATTCTCTGGGTAAAACCTGAGGCCCCGCACCCTTCTGCCTTAAAGGTAATGTGCCTTAAAGGGGAAGGTGCTGGAAGTTTGTCCACAGACGGAAGAGTGGATTATGCCCGTTTTAGGTGGCGATCCGCCACACAGCTCCCCCCAGAATCCGCTTAGGAGGTGTGGACGAGACGGTGCGGCGGTCTGATGGGCCGGCCGGAGCGGCTCTTGCAGGACGCCGGTGGACGTGGAACGGCTGGGCGTGGAGCAGCCGGGTGAACCGGCTTGAGGGCAGGTCGGCCGCGTGGAGGTGGACGAGCTACAGGGACCTGCTCCCCGGGCTCCGAGTGTGCTGGCTTGAGTCGGTCCACCGACACTTTTTCAGTCCTGTCACCCACTTGCAGGGTGAAAAATTTGTCCCCAGCCTGTAGCACCTTGTAAGGCCCGTCGTACGGGGGTTGAAGGGGTCCGCGGTGGGCGTCGTGCCGGACGAAAACAAACCGTGCCTGGTGCAGGCTTAGTGGAACGTGTGAGGTGGATTCGCCGTGTCGGGCAATGGGCACCGGGGCGAACTGCAGCGTCGGTGAGGCGAAGTCGTGGCATTGCTGGTCGGCTGACCAGGGTGTCGTGGCGGTGGGCAGGAACTCGCCGGGTACGCGCAGCGGCTGACTGTACACGAGCTCTGCTGCCGATGCGTGGAGGTCTTCTTTAACCGCGGTGCGCAGGCCGAGGAGCACCCACGGAAGTCGGTCGGTCTAGGCGCCGTCTTGGAGGCTGGCTCGAAGAGATGCCTTCAAGGATCTGTGGAACCGCTCACACAGTCCGTTGGCTTGGGGGTGGTACGCTGTGGTGCGGTGAATGGTCACCCCGAGATTGCGTGCGACGGCGGTCCAGAGTTCAGAGGTAAATTGCGGACCTCTGTCCGACGTCATGTCGGAGGGGACGCCGAACCGTGCGACCCAGGTGCTGACGAAGGCTCTGGCGATGTCGGCGGTGGTGGTAGAGGTCAGTGGAATTGCCTCAGGCCAGCGTGTGGTGCGGTCAACGATGGTCAGCAAGTGCGTGTGGCCTTGCGACGGCGGCAGGGGCCCGACGATGTCCACGTGGATGTGGTCGAATCTCCGCGAGGGGACGGTAAACTCCTCGAGGGGTGCTTCCGTGTGTTGCTGTACCTTGGCCCGTTGGCATGCCTGGGCCGCGTTTTTGAGGCCGAAGGGCATCCGCAGGAACTCGAACAGGCCGAAGGGGGTGATTACGGCCGTCTTGGGGACGTCCGCGGGGTGGACGGGGACTTGGTGGTAGCCGCGCACCAGGTCGACCTTGGAAAAGACTGAGCGGCCAGCCAGTCGAGCCGAGAAGTCCTGAATGTGCGGCACGGGGTACCGATCAGGGGTGGTGGCGTCATTGAGGCGGCGGTAATCCCCGCACGGGCGCCAACCTCCGCCTGGTTTGGGGGCGATGTGGAGTGGGGAGGCCCAGGGACTGTTGGAGCGGCGGATGATGCCGAGCTGTTCCATGGTGGCAAACTCGGTCCGCGCGATCTCCAGTTTGGCCGGGTCCAGCCTGCGGGCGTGGGCGTACACTGGGGGGCCTGTGGTGGGGATGAAGTGTTCCACCCCGTGTTTGGCGGCCTCCGCAGAGAAGGTCGGATTGGTAATGGCCGGGTATTCAGCCAGGAGTGCCGAGTAGTCATCCGTGGCCCGGGCGTGGCACTGTGACGCCATGTCGGCGGGTTGGCGGGGGGCCATGGCGCCCAGGATGGGGGACATGGTGTTCATGTCCACGAGGCGGTGACGAAGGTGTCTACCAGTAAGCCGTGGGCACACAGGAAATCTGCGCCGATGAGGGGGGAGAGCACCTTGGCAGTGATGAACTCCCATCGGTAGCGGTGACCAGCGAGGTCGAGGGTGACTGTCCGGGTGCCGTACGTCCGGATTTCCGAGCCGTTAGCAGCAGCCAGCGCCGGTCCTCGTTCGCCCTTTTGGATGTCGAGGGAGGAGGCCGGGATGATGCTGTGCTGAGCCCCAGTGTCGCACAGGAACCGGCGGCCGGTTTTGTCATCCGTGACGAACAGCAGGGAGCCCGCGTGGCCCACGGCCATCGCGGGGGCTGGAACGGGGGCGGACTTGAAAGAGCAGGGAGGTGTGCACCGTTGTGCCCTGGCGCCGAACCGTGCGTGGTAGTAACAGTGGCCCGGGTTAGTGGGGCGTGAAGGCCCCGTGGGCCTGGTGACAGGCCCTTGTGGCCGTGTGCTGGATGGTGAGGGGCGCGCCCAGGCATTGGCTGCCAGGTCCGGAGTGACGTCGCGGCTGGAGTGAGCGGACAGCAGCTTGTCGGCCTCATCGGCCAGGGCTTCCAGGTTCGTGAGGCCGGACGCCACGATCGCTGGGCGGATGCTGAGAGGGAGCTAGCGGATGAACAGCATGCGGAAGAGGGATCCGGGTGGGCTCTCGTCGGTGAGGGAGAGCATGTGGGAGAGGAGGTCTGACGGTGAGGCATCACCGAGGCCTGGAAGGTCGAGGAGGTGGCAGTTTCTCTGATATGCCGAGGCCGTAAATTTTTTAAGGAGCGCTGTTCTGAGATGTGCGTACTTACCTTCCTCTGGTGGGTTCTGCAGCGTTGTCCAAACCTTGGAAACTGCGGCGCTACTGAGTGATGTGATGAGATAGTCGTACTTTGTCCCATCTGTGGTGATATTTCGCAGCCAGAAGTGAGATTCAGCTTGGAGAAACCAGGCTTCGGGCTGGTTTTCCCAAAACTCCGGCAGTTTCACGGAAACTGCGTTCGTGTCCGCCATTGCAGTGCTCGGAATACGTTCTGAGCGTCGGGGTCACCAATGTTGAGGCTGCCGCGAAACACGAATGGAGGCTGAATCCATATGTGGAAAACAAGAAAACTTTAATTCACTGCATGGCACACAAAAATGGCTGAGAGAGCTGCTCCCAGAATTCTCTGGAAAAAACTCCCAGAATTCTCTGGGTAAAACCTGAGGCCCCGCCCCCTTCTGCCTTAAAGGTAATGTGCCTTAAAGGGGAAGGTGCTGGAAGTTTGTCCACAGACGGAAGAGTGGATTATGCCCGTTTTAGGTGGCGATCCGCCACACCATGGCACTATTTCGAAGAAGAGCAGGGGAGTTATCCCCGGTGTCCTGGTCAATATTTAAACTTTAACTAACATCACTAAAACAGATTATCCGGTCATTATCATATTGTTGTTTGTGGAACCTTGCTGTGCGCAAACTGGCTGCCGCGTTTCCTACATTACAACAGTGACTACACTTAAAAAAAAGTACTTTATTAGCTGTTAAGTAATTTGGGATGTCCTGAGGTCGTGAAATGTCTGTCTGTCTGTCTGTTTGTCTGTCTGTCGGTCGGTCGTTCTTTCGATCAGAAGTTAGCCTGCTTTAACGATCTAGCTTATTTTTCCAGTAATACGGCCCCATTACAATATCTAACTAACTCTTGAACAATACCAAAGAAAGAAAGAACCTGCATTTATAAAATATCTTTCAGGATCTCTATAGAGTTTTTTTTTACTCTCTCTTTACTCTTTAGATTATCCAAAGGTAAGATCAACCAAGGCTTTACATTTTTCTAACAATTGTTTTTTTGAAAGATTTTATCATGATTTCTTAGCACACAGTGCCAATCTTTATTCCAGATACAGGGATGGAGCAGGAGGTAACAACACAAATAATCTCTGCATCACAGTGGTGTCTGAAATAGATTACAACACAGCAGAAACCTTTGGAAAATAGCAGTGAAACGAGGGTGACTAAATGTAGGAGTTGGACTGCGTGGGCACATTGGGCACGGTGCAAGATAATATTGGTGACATTCATTCAACTGTACAACCAACCTCATTACTGCAAACTCACAGGGACAGACAGATTATTCTTATCAGAGGCTTATTTCATAGAGGTCTGTGCTCTGCATCTGGCTATAGTCAGGAATAGGGAACCTTTGGATTTGGAAATGTATTTCTTATGTATTATTATAAAAAGTTTTGACAATATAAATTGTACAAACATGTCTTAGATGTCTGCATTTGTGGAAATATTATTGGCCCGGAATTTGCGGTGGGTAATAACAGCGAATGAAGAGCGTTAGCTGTTATTACCCCTTTGAAACTGACCGCAACTTCAGGATAAGAACATAAGAACATAAGAAATAGGAGCAGGAGTTGGCCATTCGGCCCCTCGAGCCTGCTCCGCCATTCAATGAGATCATGGCTGATCTTCTACTTCATCTCCACTTTCCTGCACTATCCCCATATCCCTTGATTCCCTTAGTATTCAAAAATCTATCGATCTCTGTCTTGAATATACTCAACGACTGAGCCTCCACAGCCCTGTGGGTTGTAGTGCATGCGCATCCTAAAGCGGAAATCCTGAAGTTGCGGTCAGTCATTCACTGCTCCGACACTGGCTGCGCTGTGGCACCCCCCCAGCCCCCTCCCCCACAGTCGGCAATCAGTGTAATCTGTGAAATCAGGCAAGCTGAAGAAAACTTCGGCTCTTCCGCGGTAATATCGCTGTTAAATACCCCATTAAAAGTTCGACCCTTTTTGATCAGGTGTAGCTGGGGTTTTAGCAGCGTATTGGCTGCTGAACAAACGTCATGGCCCCGAAAAACTAAATTTGGAGAGTGTCAAATTTATCCATTTTAATAAAAGTTTTAAGAAACTTAAAAACATTTTTTTTTAAAGTTGGTTCATCTTTATTTCAGGTTTGCCTTTCCCTGTGTGAGAGCTCCAATCTTTGTTTTGCTCTCTATAACATTTAAAAAAAAAGTTAGAATCAAAGGAGCTTACCCACTTCCAGGTTCTCGGTCTGTGCGAATTCTGCATTGTGATTGACTGCTTAGACAGCTTGTTGATGTCACAGCAGCTCGCGCTATGGATTCCCCATTACACTACGCTGATTTCAGTTGCACGTTGGAAAAGCCGAACTTCTCGCCACAGAGATCGTGAGATCCTTGTAGGAAGCTTACTCCGGGGCCAGCGGCAAACGCCTTTGCTTCACCGCTGATCGCAAATTACAGGCCCTAATATTTCATGGTAAGGGTCGACCAACAGTGTTTCCACTTTTTGGGGTTCGATTTTGACTACCTTCGCCTGCCATGAATGTGGCGGTAATCACCCCAAATTGGGGTCAGTAGTCTCACAGCCCTGTTACCGCCGCCGATGCAGCCAGCTCCACTTTGAAAGGGGCTGCCCGCCGGGTGTCCAAAGCACCCGCCTGTTTCTGGCAATAGGCCCCATTAAATATGAATATCCGGATCTGTAACATAAATGGGACTCCAATTGTCATTTTAGGTTGGAACTGCAATGGAACCAAAGAGGCCCGGTAAAGGTAAGTGTTGAATTAAAATAACCGCCCCCCACCCCCCCCCGACCCCACCACAGTGTACCCTTCTGGCAGCCGGGGTGGGGGGTTGGGCATCGTTGACGGAAAGGGGGGCCTGCGGTGCGGCCGTGGCCCACAGTATTTTTGTGGAGCCCAAAGGATCATTCCCGTCCCCACGAAAATAATGAACAACTTCCCTCGTCGGTTGGGCTGCCAGTTGATACTTGGGCAGGTCATGCGCAAACACTCTGCCCAGTACGGTCCTCAAGTGGCAAACGGATATTGCTAATGTCATAGGACCCTGATTTGCATTTTAAATGAGCCTACCGCCTGACTCAAGCGGGAGTCCCGGCTTCCCAGCAGTAAGCCCGGGGAAGATGGTGGCTGCCATAGCGACAGTGGGAATGTGGCGATACGTCACTTCCCGCCCTTTTTGGAAATGTTACTGTCCCGTTTCCCCCAGATAGGAGGCCAAAAGATTTTCCCTTTGTAAGGGAGGGGGGCCAAGCCATTCACTTCAAATACAAGCAGCTTGTGCATATCTTCGTAGCCTATTTCTCAGTCTGCCTTGTTCAAATTGTGTATCTGATGCGACCAGGGAGAGATTGGTAGGACAGGCTCTGTGGATGGTAAGCAACCAGTCACCACATAAAGGATGATATTCAGGGACCTTGTGTCTCATCTAGTTTACATCGCAATTTAGCACAGCAAATGCAGCTGCTTGTCTATTTCTACCTTACAGGAAGGATAATTAAGCCTGTAACTACTGTACAATAACAACAACAACTTGTATTTATATAGCGTCTTTAACGTAGTAAAACGTCCCAAGGCGCTTCACAGGAGTATTTAAAGACAAAAAATTTGACACCGATCCACATAAGGATAAATTAGGGCAGGTGACCAAAAGCTTGGTCAAAGAGGTAGGTTTTAAGGAGCGTCTTAAAGGAGGAAAGAGAGGTAGCGAGGCGGAGAGGTTTAGGGAGGGATTTCCAGAGCTTAGGACCCAGGCAGCTGAAGAGACGACCACTGATGGTTGAACGATTATAATCAGGGATGCTCAAGAGGGCAGAATTAGAGGAGCGCAGATATCTCGGGGGGTTGTGGGGCTGAAGGAGATTACAGAGATAGGGAGGGGCGAGGCCATGGAGGGATTTGAAAACAAGGATGAGAATTTTGAAATCGAGGCGCTGCTTAACCGGGAGCCAATGTAGGTCAGCGAGCACAGGGGTGATGGGCGAACGGGACTTGGTGCGAGTTAGGACACGGGCAGCCGAGTTTTGGATGACCTCAAGTTTACGTAGTGTGGAATGTGGGAGGCCAGCCAGGAGTGCGTTGGAATAGTCAAGTCTGGAGGTAACAAAGGCATGGATGAGGGTTTCAGCAGCGGATGAGCTGAGGCAAGGGCGGAGACGGGCGATGTTACGGAGGTGGAAATAGGCGGTCTTAGTTATGCCGTGGATATGTGGTCGGAAGCTCATTTCAGGGTCAAATATGACACCAAGGTTGCAAACAGTCTGGTTCAGCCTCAGACAGATGTTAGGGAGAGGGATGGAGTCAGTGGCTAGGGACCAGAGTTTGTGGCGGGGACCGAACGCAATGGCTTCGGTCTTCCCAATATTTAATTGGAGAAAATTTCTGCTCATCTAATACTGGATGTCGGACAAGCAGTCTGACAATTTAGAGACCGTGGAGGGGTTGAGAGAAGTGGTGGTGAGGTAGAGCTGGGTGTTCTCAGCGTACATGTGGAAACTGACGCTGTGTTTTCGGATGATGTCACCAAGTGGCAACATGTAGATGAGAAATAGGAGGGGGCCGAGGATAGATCCTTGGGGGACCCCAGAGGTAACGATGCGGGAGCTGGAAGAGAAGCCATTGCAGGTGATTCTCTGGTTACGATTAGATAGATAAGAATGGAACCAGGCGAGTGCAGTCCCACCCAGCTGGACGACGGTGGAGAGGCGTTAGAGAAGAATGGAGTGGTCAACCGTGTCAAAGGCTGCAGACAAGTCAAGAAGGACGAGGAGGGATAGTTTACCTTTGTCACAGTCACAAAGGATGTCATTTGTGACTTTGATGAGAGCCATTTCGGTATTGTGGCAAGGGCGAAACCTGATTGGAGGGATTCAAACATGGAATTGCGGGAAAGATGGGCACGGATTTGGGAGGCGACAACACGTTCAAGGCCTGTACTGTAAATGAAAAGTGTGCCATTGGGGACAATTTTAACTGCGCCTGCCCGGAGGGAGCGGTGAGTGCGAAGGGTTAGAATCGTCTGAATCCACTTACCGATTCGAGGTCGCACCATTCCCTGCCGGTGACACTTTATGTTCACCGCCTTTGAAGTCGGCCGAGGCTCCCACTGCCGACCGGCGGGGGCCTAATTTAAATCTTAAATCTGTGGCCTGATGCATTTCAACTTCTGCATTCGGGAGCCCTGCACGGGGCCAACCCCGACATCGCAACCATAGCGGGAACCAGTGGTCAGAGGAGGCCACAGTAAGTTTGAAAAAAAAATAATTTTAATGCGGAATCCTTGTGGGCCAGGAGGAGCAGGATACAAGGCTAACTTGGGCTTCCCCTGCCCCGGGTTTCCCATCTTCCGCCCGACTGCTAAAACACTTCCGATCGCCCCCTTCCTCACTTATCTTGCCGGGGATCGTTTTCTTGTGCTGACTACCCGTGACTTTCCACTGCCACCTGCCAGTGTTGACATCCGGCTTTGGGCGGGAGTCAGTTTCGTGGTATTCAGATGAGGCCCAGGAGATTAAATTTGCACGGTCCGGAGAGCCAGTCCTATCGCCATCCGCTTCGACCCCTGCACCCACAATTCCTGCCCCTGGATTAAAATCAACCCCATTAGTTCCTGTTCACTTATTCATTTGCTGTTTAATGAATCTATTTGGCCGATTATAGCCTAGGTTTCACTATCACATGAAATCCCTTGTCTTCACTGTTTTAGCAGAACCATTAACTTGTTTGAAATAAAGCAATTCCCTATTGGATTTCTTGGTGACTATCTTATATTGATGGCCTCTAGTTTTGCTCTTCCCCACAAGTTAGTTTGTTGTCTATTCTTATGGACAACAAAAATTATACAAGATTTTGAAGTCTCATACGTGGCAAAACAGAGCCCAACTTACTGATGCAATCTTTCTATCATGTCTTGTTAAATTGTTGTTTTCAGTGATGAACTGATATCAGAGCAGGTTAATATTACTGTTCCTCTGGCTGCTGCAAAGAAAATGTCACTTTATGATAAAGTGCTTCACAAACCTTCATTTATTTAAACACACACAACAATGAGGTAACTCCTATTAAAATGCATCACTTGCATGTCACGCTGGGTAAAGATTTTATCTGATTGCTACATGTTAGTGAACTTGTTAGTGGGAAGATTCCTTACACTCACTGGGGTAATTCTAACTTTTGGTTATATTGTAAAATGGGCGATATTGGATCGGTTACCCACTATACACCTCTCCCGATATTTCTTCCACTGAAATTCTTTTCATTGGTTCAGTGATAGCACTCTGGCCTCTGAGTGAGGTGGTTGCGGATTCAAGCCCCACTCTAGAGACTTGAGAGCATATTCTGGGCTGACACTCCAGTGCAGTACTGAAGGAGTGCAGCACTGTTGGAGATGGATGAGACTTTAAACCGAGCCCTTGCCTAACCTCTCAGGTGGGCGTAAAAGACCCCAAGGCACTATTCCAAGAAGAGCAGGGGAGTTCTCCCTGGTGTCCTGGCCAATATTTATCCCTCAACCAACAGCAATAAGACACTAAAACATTGCTGTTTGTGGGAGCTTGCTGTGCGTCAATAGGCTGCTGCGTTTCCCTCCATTGCACCAGTGACCACACTTCAAAAATGACTTAATTGGCTGTAAAGCGCTTTGGGATGTCCTGAGGGTGTGAAAGGTGTTATGCAAATGCAAGCTCTTTAATAGGAGTTGAGCTGCACCGACCCCTGTCTCATTGTCAATACTACTTGGTCAATTATAGAAAATGATTAACTGTAATCATCTGGCAGTGTTCTCTGACTATATATGCTGTGCCTATATACATCTCTTCACTTCACCTGACGAAGGAGCAGCGCTCTGAAAGCTTGTGATTTCAAATAAAACTGTTGCACTATAACCTGGTGTTGTGCGACTTCTCACAATTATAGAAAAGGAAGGGAAAATGGAGAGTGAAATACACGATTTAATCCTGCTTGGGTTTTCTAGGTATGAGAAAAAACTAGTAAATACAAGCCAGTTAATGGATGATGTGAAAAGTGGAGTCAATTTAAAAACTGGATTAACTGACAGTTTGACAAAGTGGATCGGGAAGTATTTGTTTTGCTTGGAAAGTAGATGAAAACGTTGAGCGATACAGAAAGCTTTTTCTTTTCCCATAGCAGAAAGATTAACATAAAGCAGATCAGACACCCACGTGGCCTGTGACATTCAATTTATATTACAGTGGCAGCAGGCTGAGCCTCCCTTTACCAACAGCAATGACAAGCGTCTGTTGTCGTATTGGCTGCTGGTTAAAGAGACAAACGTGACCTGTCTCAGGACTTGGGATCAGGAGTCAGAATGGCATATGTAAACTCTTGGGGCGCAAAAATTTGGGATCGGTAGTGCACGTTGTTTGGGCACTACGGGCGCCCCTTGGGTTACAAAATGGTGTCGATGTGTGGGGCGAATCGCTGAATGCCATATCAGTGAGGGCGCTAGCGCACGCGCATCTAACGTCCACAGAGCAGGCAGATCATGATGGCAATCAGCGTGCAACGCTTATGTGATGCAGCAGCGGCATTTTGGAGCTCGACCCTCAGTCAATGCCCTTCTCTTAAACTCACATGGCTGAGCACGCGTTCAGCAGGAAGGACCCCGACCCCCCGGCGCTATTTAAAGGGAAGAAAGACTTGCATTTATACAGCCCCTTTCACGACCACCGGACGTCTCAAAGTGCTTTACAGCCAGTGAAGTACTTTTTTTTTGAAGTGTAGTCACTGTTGTAATGTGGGAAACGCAGCAGCCAATTTGCACACAGCAAGATCCCACAAACAGCAATGTGATAATGACCAGATAATCTGTTTTTTTGGTTAAGGGATAAATATTGGCCCCAGGACAGCGGGGATAACTCCCCTGCTCTTCTTCGAAATAGTGCCGCGGGATCTTTTATGTCCACCTGACGGGGCTTCGGTTTAACGTCTCATCCGAAAGACGGCACCTCCGACAGTGCAGCACTCCCTCAGCACTGCACAGGAGTGTCAGCCTAGCTTTTTGTGCTCAAGTCTCTGGAGTGGGACTTGAACCCACAACCTTCTGACTCAAGAGGCGAGTGTGCTGCCCACTGAGCCACGGCTGACACTTTAAAGGATCATCAGCTACTTACAGGTTAGTTGCTGGTTGACTTCTTCTGGCTGTTGGTACAATTCGACGAGTGTTTGGTGATTTCTGTAGTTGTTTCAAGTTGCAAAAGTCGACAGGGAGTGGTGTGGCAGGAGCTGAAGAACCTTTTCTTGACTTCAAGGCTTCTGCCCAAACCGAAAGGTGGCAATTTGAGCAATCAGCCATCAGACTGGATATTGTTTCACGAGCGCTTTCACTGCACCAAGGACCGAGGCTTTCAATCTGGGATTTAAAGGTGTTTGGATTGAATGAAAGAATTTCAGAACCAGCCAAAAAATTAAAGCAGCAAATTAAAGATGTTTTTATGCCAACGGTTACTTTATTCATTTAAATTCTGAAATTCCTGTGCAGGTGGCAATGATCTGTCTCAAAATCGGAGGCTGTATCCATCACATTGGCTCTGAATGTTCGATTCTGATCACCTTTGCTGCAGGATTCCTCAGGCTATCAGCAGACTGAAAACACATGAAATGGCAAAGATCATGACACAGAGCGCTGAAATAGTCAATTCCTGTTTGTAATTGAGCCTGCCTTAATCTATGGTGCTACTCCCATTGTCTGTTTGTAATGGCTCACTTAATTCCAGACTCATTTTCAGGTTTTCCATTACTTAAATTAACTCTTCTCAATTTGCTTCATTGATGCTGTAATATCTCTTTCAACAATCTGCCAGTTTTAGGTCAATTTCATGCATTCAAAATCAAACAGCCAGTGCTGTCTATATATTGGAACCGATTTAGAAGAAAAGCTATTAAGGATTATATTACTGCAATAAAATAAAGTCATCTTTGAAAGATGAATAGTTAGAGTGAAATAATTATAGAAATCTAAAATGGGACAGAACGGCATTTGTCAGTAAAGCAAGACCCAGGAATGGCAATATTGGACTTTAAACACGTTGGTACATTTATTGATATCTTGTGCATGAGTTGGAATCCAGGAACCGAATCAATTTAACAAAAAGCAAAATACTGCGATTTTTTTTAAAATTCGTTCATGGGATGTGGGCGTCGCTGGCAAGGCCAGCATTTATTGCCCATCCCTAATTGCCCTTGAGAAGGTGGTGATGAGCTGCCTTCTTGAACCGCTGCAGTCCGTGTGGTGAAGGTACTCCCACAGTGCTGTTAGGGAGGGAGTTCCAGGATTTTGACCCAGTGACAATGAAGGATCAGCCGATATACTTCCAAGTCAGGATGGTGTGTGACTTGGAGGGGAACTTGGAGGTGGTGGTGTTCCCATACGCCTGCTGCCCTTGTCCTTCTAGGTGGGAGAGGTCGCGGGTTTGGGAGGTGCTGCCGAAGAAGCCTTGGCGAGTTGCTGCAGTGCATCTTGTAGATGGCACACACTGCAGCCACGGTACATAGAAACATAGAAACATAGAAGATAGGAGCAGGAGTAGGCTATTCAGCCCCTCGAGCCTGCTCCGCCATTCGATGAGATCATGGCTGATCATCCAAACTCAGTACCCTGTACCTGCCTTCTCCCCATATCCCTTGATACCTTTATCTTTAAGAAATATATCTAACTCATTCTTGAATATATTAAATGACTTGGCCTCAACTACCTTCTGTGGTAGAGAATTCCACAGGTTCACCACTGTCTGGGTACGCCGGTGGTGGAGGGAGTGAATGTTTAAGGTGGTGGATGGGGTGCCAATCAAGCGGGCTGCTTTGTCCTGGATGGTGTCGAGCTTCTTGAGTGTTGTTGGTAGTCTGATATAACAACAGAAAATACTGCAAACACTCAAGCAGGTCAGGCAGCATCTGTGGAGAGAGGAAGGCAGGTTTAACGTTTCAGGTCGATGGCCTTTCGTCAGGACTGGAATGAGATCCACCCTCTCCACCATGTGTCGGTACGTGCACACTCTCGACCTCTCTCTCCAGCAGCACCGACTCGCTATATTTCAAAGCTATCCTTGTTCTTAGTTCTGCCCGTCCAAATTTCTAGGCCAATATCTCTCATCAGAACCCCACGCTCACCTACATTATCACTTTATCTACTTACTGACCAATCAGGCCTTAATGAAGGATCCCACTCGAAATGTTAAGCTTTGACTCTCGGAGCATCTAGCCTACGTACGGTTTTAGTTGAAATATTTTCAATCCTCTGTGTGTTCCCCACACCTCTCGCATCAGTGAAGAAGCACCGTACTGGTAAGTGCATGAGAAAGCACAGAGGTAATGGCCTGAGGAAGCAGGAGCATTTCTGCCACGCAGGCAAGGAGCTGCTAGGCTTTTGCTCGGCCTGTCCTGAGTTAGCTAATCTCAGTATGGGCATTGTAGGGGCACTACAATTGGTTTCAGCAGATTTGGCCAAGAGAAGGAGAAAATCAACTAGAGTTCCATTGCCGATCACTATCCAATGACTACTGCTGACAAAATGCGTGTGTGTGTGTGTGTGTGTGAATGCCAGGTTGAGTACATGATGAGGCTCAACTGTGATATCTCCACAACTGAATTACTTCCCAACACTCGCTGTCCGGGTTCACACAAGAACACTGTCCATTCGGACAAGGAACTGGAGACAACACCCATAGAACCACACAAGAACACAAGAAGGCTGGAAGCATGTTAAATACCACGTGATGTCCCTGTCACTGAGCGCTGCTGGTTCTTGCTTGACCATCAACATTTCCTTTCTCACTCTTCACATTGACCGTATCCTACCCACAAACCTCTCCTTGCAGCATTAAGCAAACAGACAATAACTGCGTAGTTTGTGTGTTGAGACATGCAGGGCCTCAAGACGAGATCTCAAAGGCATTGACTAGAACGTCGCAACATTGTCTCTCAATGGATATCACCTTGTCACTTTGTTGCCAAGTGTGCCCGCTCCTTGTATAAAGTGTAACTCTTGTTACAAATTGCTATATTCTCCTTCCTTTGCGTGAAATGCCTTGTTACAAAAAATTTAGGGCTAAAAATTGAGTAGCACCCCATTTGGCGCCCCGGAAAAATTAGCGCCCCCGCGCCGGAAATTGAGTGGTTGCGCCCCAAGAGGGAAGCGGGGCGCTACTGGAAGCTCTTGGGACGCTGCGAGGGAATATTGCGGCGCTACGTGCCGCGGTATTGCAGGCCTTCCTCCCCTTCTTAAAGAAGGGGCCTTGCGCAGCGCGACCCGGGGCCCAGCTGGGCCCCCGGGGATCGGGAGTGTCGGCAAAAGAGCCCGGCACTCAAGAGAAGTGCCGAGCTGTTGGAGCGCAGCCGGCACTCCGCAGGGGGGGGGGCCGTTCAGGAGGCCGGGGACGGGAGCGTAGGCAGGTGATGGCAGGCGGCCAGCAGCAAAAATGGCCGCCCCGCACCTCGCCTTTAATTAGTGCCGCCCCGGCCGCAGGTAGGCCCTCCTGACCCCGTTGGACATAGCGTCCGGCGATAAGTCAGGGGGCGCTACCGAAGATCGTGGCCGGGGCGCGAGTGGGGCGCTGCGCCTGGCGATGACACCATTCTTTGTTGGGGCCTTACCCCTGAAATATTCACTTGCTCTTTCAGCTGCTGGCTGACCTGTTGTGAATTTTTAGCATTTTCTATTTTAACTTCAGATTTCTGCCGTTCATGTTTTCTTTTTAATCTGTGATGGGCTGGGTTGCATCAGGCTCAGTTAGAACCTGCTGACTCTACAACAACAACAACAACTTGCATTTATATAGCACCTTTGACATAGTAAATCGTCCCGAGGCGCTCCATAGGAGCGATTACCAAAACAAGACTTGCACATGTATTGGAAAGTGGGTCATAAATCGACACCTTTGGAATAGTTGTGGGAAAAATACAAGGTTTCGGCAAATTTGGACTCCTCAGATTTGAGTGCATCATTAACCTTTTTAAGAAAAGTGTTACTGGGCAAGTGGAGTGAGCTACTGAACACACATAAACCACATGGAAAGAATCTCCCTCCTTGCAGAGTTACTCAAGAGTCTTGAATGCAACTTCACATTTCGCAACATAGAACTTAGCTGATACTGGGGCAAACCTGCAACAATAAAGCTGCACTGACGATCTGTGTCGGCCAGGTGAGAGGTCAACCCACGTGTGGCCGGAACAAAGTGGCTGCCTCAGTATCCATCCAGCGCCACCATTATTGGCCATTTGCACGTGATGGTGCCAATGCTTTACCACTGGGTGGGGGGTCAGGAACAAGTTAATCCTGTTTCTGGAGGCAGTGCGCCACCTCTTTTTATATTACAATGCTAACCCCAAAGGCACAAGCTGCCTCTTGAGGCAGTGCTACAGGGTGTAGCAGTGAGCTGCGCCTCTTGTTTTACTAACGACAGTCACGTGTTCTTGTTTCCTATCGAATTGCAACAGCTGCTAAGGGTTCCCCGTCGTAACGGACTGTCTGGACGGAGGAGAAACACCCCCCAGGAACGTGTGAACGAATGTAACCACTGTGGTGCCCCACAGCTCAAAAGCCATGTGAAGATATCCAGTAATCGGACACCCTTTAAAGTTCAGCGTGACCATAGCGTTACACAAAGGATTGATAACCATTTTATAACCCACTCTCAGAAATGCAGCAAGACATTTCGGAAAGTAGCCTCAACAGCTGGTCGTTGTACCTCGTGGTATATTTGTGAAAGTGACCTTGTATCACAGAGCAGGACTTGTTCAGGATCCTTTCACGGGATCGTCATCATTCTACATTTAGAAAAAAAACGTATGGTCACGGCACGGCTATTTCTCAGCTGGAAGTATTAGCCATGAAAGGTGACCTTTAAAACCTACAGATCTCTTGCAGATTTTGAACTAAGAAGCAAATAAACCTTTCACAAAATAATTGTCTAAAATTGATTTTGTGGTTTTGTGTGGTTTTGTTGCAGTGGCAGGCTGTAATGGCTTCTCACAGATTCTGGCACTTGGTATTGCCTCAATACACAATAAAAAAAATTGCAGTATTGATTAGTTACTAACCAAAAGAGGGGTCAGGGTTTCCAGATAATTTCAACTTGATCTATGGTGAACTATCCAATGACAATGAATGTTGAATGCAAAGGTTTCAATTCCGGTTGTTTAGAACTAAGTTTGCAAAGTTTGGGTGAAGGGCAGAGATGGGATGTGAGCATTGACTTCCCTTGCGATAGCAAGTCTTAATTAAAGTACAGACATTTGATTTAAGTTCCGGTATCTGGCTGGAGATTAACAGGGTGATTCCACAAGTGTTTCAATCAGGTGACTTGATATGTAGTTATTATTAGTAAGCAAATTAATATCAACAACAATAACTTGCATTTATATAGCGCCTTTAACGCATTAAAACGTCCCAAGGCACTTTACAGGAACGTTATCAAACAAAATTTGACACCGAGCCACATAAGGAGAAATTAGGGCAGACTAGGTAAAAGAGGTAGGTTTTAAGGAGCGTCTTAAAGGAGGGAAGAGAGGTAGAGAGGCGGAGAGGTTTAGGGAGGGAATTCCAGAGTTTAGGAACTTGGCAGCTGAAGGCACGGCCACCAATGGTGGAGCGATTATAATCAGGGATGCGCAAGAGGCCAGAATTGGAGCAGCGTAGATATCTCGGGCGGTGTTGTAGGACTGGAGGAGGTTACAGAGATAGGGAGGGGTGAGGCCATGGAGGGATTTGAAAACAAGGATGAGAATTTTGAAATCGAGGCATTGCTCAACCAGGAGCCAATGTAGGTCAGCGAGCACAGGGGTGATCGGTGAATAGGACATGTTAGGACATGGGCAGCCGAGTTGTGGATAAGCTTAAGTTTATGGAGGGTGGAAGATGGGAGGCCGACCAGGAGTGCGTTGGAATAGTCAAGTCTGGATATAACAAGTGGTTTGAAGGACAATGAGATATTTTAACTCTCGCCTCATATCAATTATCACTTCGTGTTTTCACTTTGGAGGAATGTTTGACACCTGCTTCTTTCTCTTTTCTCATGAACTATTGTGTGCTTCCTGCAAGAAGCCGAGAGCTTCCTTGAGTGACAAATCTTTCTGATTGGAAACAGATTAAATGTAATTTCAGAGCAAATATGCTCCTTTTGTTGAACTGTTATGTCACGTAGCATCCGTGGCTGGAATGTAAAACAGCGAAGTCTTGCCTCTTGGCGTATCCAAGTCTAGATTCAAACTGGGTCTTTCACCAGTAAAGAAAATGCTTTCCTAGTGTCAGCTGTGGCTCAGTGGGTAGCACTCTCGCCTGTGAGTTCATGAAGGTTGTGAGTTCAAGTTCCCCTCCATGGGACTTGAGCACCTAAAGCTAGGCTGACACGCCAGGGCAGTGCTGCACTGTCGGAGGTGCCGTCTTTTGGATGAGACGTTAAACCGAGGTCCCGTCTGCTCTCTCAGGTGGACGTAAAAGATCCCATTGCACTATTTTGAAGAAGAGCAGGGGAGTTATCTCCTGAGGCCAATATTTATCCCTCAACCAACATAACAAAAACAGATTATCTGGGCATTGTCACATTGCTGTTTGTGGGAGCTTGCTGTGCGCAAATTAGCTGCTGCATTTCCTACATTACAACAGTGACTACACTTCAAAAGTACTTCATTGGCTGTAAAGCACTTTGGGACGTCCGGTGGTCGTGAAAGGCGCTATAGAAATGCAAGTCTTTCTTAATGCACCCTCCATATTTGAAACAGTGGTGTGTCATCGTGGGATTTAAACTGGGAGAAGGAATTGATAGGGGGCAATGTTCCCTTCAATTTTATTTGGTGCGCGGTCCCTTTAACTGGCTGCGTGACCCATTCAAATTTTTTCACATGCGCGGTTTCTTCCATGTAAAAGCCGGCGAGCGGCCGCACAGCTTAGCGGGAACGTTGATAGGGAGCGCGACAAAATTCCCTCTTTCGTCTAGTGTCCTGGTCCTTGGTTGTGCAGCAGCTTGCATTTTTGTTTTAGCAATCTTGACCTTTAAAGTACCGAAATAATGAAAGAAAGAAAAAAGAAAGACTTGCATTTATATAGCGCCTTTCACGACCACCGGACGTCTCAAAGCGCTTTACAATGAAGCACTTTTTGAAGTGGAGTCACTGTTGTAATGTAGGAAACACGGCAGCCAATTTGTGCACAGCAAGCTCCCACAAACAGCAATATGATAATGACCAGATAATCTGTTTTTGTTATGTTGATTGAGGGATAAATATTGGCCCCTGGACACCGGGGATAACTCCCCCTGCTCTTCTTCGAAATAGTGCCGTGGGATCTTTTACATCCACCCGAGAGAGCAGACGGGGCCTCGGTTTAACGTCTCATCCGAAGTCATCCTGACATTGTGTTGTCCTGGTAAAGCACTCGGAGTTACATGAGAACATTATGTTGCAGGAATCATTTAATGCAGGGAAAATAAATAGAGTTTGGGTAATAGCTAATGACAATCTTACTTATCTAAGTCAAATATAAAGCAGACTTTATGTGGTAACACAATACAGCTTCCTGTGACTCGAACTTTATTACATCACTTCCTGTGATTAGTCCAGGATAAATACTGGGCTGATCAGTTGGATCCTGGAGAGGCATAGAGTAAGACCTCTTTTGTATGTAGCACCTTTTTAGTTGATTAAAGCTTACTTTAAGTTCACCACGCGTAAGGCTCATTCTTACGACACTTTATACTAATTGCTGTTCTATGTTCCTTTGTGTTGGCAGTTAGTGCTACTCTGGGTCATATTTTAAAGTTTCCAACTCATATTCAAGAACCCATACAAATATGGAAGTTCCCTTCTGCTTGGGGAAAAATTGGGTATCGGCCATTTTGGGGCGCTAGTATCGGCCGGGCGCAAAGTTTAGCGCCCGGCGCTAATTATCGCCTCCGACTGCAAAATTCGCCTCTATCGCCCCTGGAGGTGATTTGAGCGCTAAATCAGGCGCTACACACCTCTCTTAAGGCGCTAACGTCAGGGAGCGAGGCGCTACCTCAGAACGCTACCGAAGCTCAGGCGATGTCCGTTACCATGGAAGCCAGACAGACTGGCGCCGTCCAGTTCTTAAAGGGGAGGGGCCATCTTGCTGGCCAGCCACACCCTGCTCATTGCAGCCTTGAATCTCGGCCTGGAGAGACCTCGAAAGCAATTGTGTTGGAAGCACTAATGGAGAGGCCCAGGGAAAGAGCTCGGCGCTTAGGAATCTCAAAAGTGGTGCTGAGGGCCAAAACTCCTTAGGACAGTGTGTTAAATCTCTCCAGACGTCTCTCTCCCTCTCAACCTGTGTGTACCAAAAATTTTGCCGACAAGAAAAAGCAGGAAGCGCCCGCCTTTAAATAGCGCTTCCCCAGCCCCTTCCCGACTTGAAAACGTTCCCCTCTATCTGTCGTTCCTAGCGGCAGGCACTAAGGCGCAACTCAATTTCCGGCGCTACCGGGGCGTTGCACGCTTGCATGATGTCACGATCTGCGGGCGCAGGAGATCGTGGCGGTAGTGTTTAGCGCCAGCGTCAATTGCGTGAGCGGCGCTAAAATCGTCGCGCTCGGGCGCTAAGTTGGTAACGGGAGGCGCTAACCAACCGAATTTTTCCCCCATAGGATCTTGGGGGATTGCTGCTCAGGTGGTACATTTAAACTACCACTGGCTGGATTTCAGACATTTCTTTGAGATAAACATTCCCTTCTAAAGCTATAAGACATTAGAAAGATAATCTTGGAATTTAAAAAGCTTTTTTTTGTCATACTCATTAACATTACAAAGTCAGTAATTCATTCATAGAGTTCATATCTACTGATTCTGGTGCCATGGCAACCGTAACCATATAATTCTCAGGTCAAAGGGTTGGTGTTAAATCTCCAGAGAAAGATTAAATTACGGTTTATAGATTTTATACATTTGTTACAGTATACAGAAACCCTGTTTTAAAAGGCAGGTTTCTTTTTAGTGCACCCTTGCTAATACAGAACCTTTCAGTCTGGATACCAGAGCATAAGAACAGAAGAAATAGGAGCAGGAGTCGGCCATTCGGCCCCTCGAGGCTGCTCCGCCATTCAATAAGATCGTGCCTGATCTTCTACCTCATCTGAGACTGTGACCCCTGGTTCTAGACTCCCCAGCCAGGGGAAACATCCTCCCTGCTTCTACCCTGTCAAGCCCTGTAAGAATTTTGTATGTTTCAATGCGATCACCTCTCATTCTTCTAAACTCCAGAGAATATAGGCCTAGTCTACTCAATCTCTCCTCATAGGACAATCCCCTCATCCCAGGAATCAGTCTGGTGAACCTTCATTTCACTCCCTCTATGGCAAGTATATCCTTCCTTAGGTAAGGAGACCAAAACTGTACACAATACTCCAGGTGTGGTCTCACCAGGGCCCTATATAATTGCAGTAAGACATCTTTACTCTTATCCCCGTGGGCCGCACAGCAGTTCCCCCTCCCCCGACTTACTTTGGGAAAACTGCAAGGAGCTGAAGTTTGAAATGAAACTTAAAAAATATATATATAAACACAAGTCATTGCACATGTGTAAGCACACTACTTATGTTCAGGTGAATGAAAGGAAGACTCGCAGGATGGAAGGCAGGAGAGATTAAGAGACAAAAGGGATGATGGTGCGAGGCAAAAGGAGATGGTAATGGGACAAGTTAAGAAACAAAAGATGACGCTCGATGTGAAATGAAATAACAACAGAAAGTGCTGGAAACACTCAGCAGGTGAGGCAGCATCGAGGAGAGAGAAACAGAGTCAACGTTTCGGGTCGAGGACCCTTCGTCAGAGCTGGAAAAGTTACCCCTCCTTTTGCCTCGCCCCATCATCCCTTTTGTCAGTCACTCTCTCCTGCCTTCCATCCTATCACAGACCTTCCCTTTGTTCTTTCCTCCCCTCCTCCCTGCCCCTGCTTAAAAATCTCTCCTCCCTAACCCTTTCCAGTTCTGACATGGCTTGTTTTTATTCAGAATTCAACTTGTCCCACGTTTAATGGAGTTTGAATTAGGAATTAAGGCAGAATGAACAGTCTTTGTGTAATATTTTCACATTCCAGTGAGCTCATTACGAGCCTGTCTCTCTAGTAGGAGTCCACAGTAACTCTCACTTGATGTTTCCTTTCACTGAGTTGGGATGTGATTAACACAGGTTCCAGCAATTTCTGAGACCACAGACCAAGTGATTATAGATAACCCGTGAAAAGTAATTACCATTGACTACCAGCTTGACACAGTTTCACACTGGGATAGCAAGATGAGATACCAATCGAAGATTTTGCATTGATTCTGTCATACTGATATTTAGTGCAGTGTTCGCTTGTTGTCCTTTCCTTTTTATCCATGTTAAATGTATATTATGCTGTATATATATATAATATATAATATATATGTGTGTGTGCCATAATTTCCTCAAATGTGTGCTTACAACAGTATACTGTACAGGGCACCTTTTTAGGGTTATGTGATGAAGGTTCTCTTTATCGGAAACTTGGAACATGGTAGACGACTCGGCTTAATGATGGTGTAAGATTCTAAAAAACCGTAATAAAACCGTTGCTACCGTGTGGAGATTGAAGTTCAGAACGAATTGTGAAATGGTGATGGAATACTCAAAATGTAAGAAGTCAGCATGTGTTCCTTTGTTTGTGAAGAGACAAAAATGGAGGAAGTCAGCAGGGGGTCCTTTGCCTGGTGGTCAGTTTATGGTCCTTTGTTTGTGAGGCCACATGGACAGGAAGGAGAGACACCGAGTGAAGAGGAAGTCCCGCCCCCACATACATCACAGCAACATGAATGTGTCATGCAGAAGGAACTCCAATCAGGGAAGGTTTGGAGTGAAACTGACCTATCAGAAGCAGGCAGATGGCGATATACGAGGGAGTCCAGCAGAAAGGCACTATAAAGAGATAACCCAGAGGCGGGAAATTCAGAAAGAAGGAAGAAGAAGGAAGAACAGAGGAACAAATAAAGCTGGCCAGTCTATATTTGCGACTTGCGACTTTTCTGGACCGATCACCCAGAGATAAAGGAGTATGTATGAAAGTCGGACATAGAGCTTAGATATTGTTAAAGGGTTCTTTTATGTACGGTTGACTTGGGATATAAATCGCCAGGAGTTAGCATATAGGTTTCTGGGAATACCGTTTATGTATGGTAAATTGGGAGCATATTGATTGTGATGTACACTTGAATTTTGAACTATAGTGTGAATAAAGATCAATTTTATTGATCACATGCTTATCCGTCATTGTTACGCTTATTCATAATTCTCGAGGTCTGAACAGTAGCAAGAAAAAGGTTTACAGTGGCTTGATCTTCCAAAAGGTTGTGATGGTTAATTATGATGTTTTATATCGGTGAAAAATAGTAAAACTTCATATTAAGTTCTTTTGTCAGGAGTTTATTGGGGCAGAAATTCGGCTCTTGTCGGGTGAGTACACGCTGTGTACTCACCCGTAGGACCACCGGAAGTGCCGGTTTCGCGCATGCACTGCGCATGCACGGGAAACCGGAACGTCCGGTCTCGTGAAAGAAGGAGTTCGAGGGTCAACTGCGTGCTCCGATTGGCTCTCCATGGCCCATGTGATCCCAGGGGACGCTTCGAACTAACTGTGCCCCTGGGATACGCAAGCACTGCACGCCGGCAGCTGCAGGAGGCCCAGGAGCCGAAGTCCACGTGGGCCCGAAGCACAACGGCAGGCGCGATAGGTAAGTATGCGCGCGATCCTTGCACCCGCGGGAAGCCGGAGAGCCAAATTTCTGGCCCATTATCTACTAGTTTTGATTCTTCACTTCAACTTTGACCATTGTTTTGGACCTTCAGACCACTATTTTGTTAAACAGGAGCGATCATTATAAGTGTATTTATCCACTTCATTGATTGACCCAAAGCTGTGATTGCAATGATAGAAAATTATATTTTGAAAAGTGTAGATGAGCAGAGAGACCGTGGTCTCCATATACACAAATCCTTAATGGTGGCAGGGCAAGTTGATAAAGTGGTTAAAAATGCATATAGGTTACTTGGGTTTATAAATAGAGGAGTAGAATATAAAAACAAAGGGATCATGCTAGAACTTTATAAATCACTGGTTAGAGTATTGTGGACAATTCTGGGCCCCACACTTCAGGAAAGATGCAAAGGCCTTAGAAAAGGTACAGAGGAGGTTTACCAGGATGTTACCAGGGATGAGGGACTTCAGTTATGAGAAGTTAGAAAAGTTAGGACTGTTCTCCTTGGAACAGAGAAGGTTAAGAGCTGACCTAATAGAGGTTTTGAAGATGATGAGAGGTTTTGATAGAGTAGACAGAGAAAAATGATTCTCTCTGGCGAGTGTGTCAATTTCCTACATTACAACAGTGACCACACTTCAAAAGTACTTAATTGGCTGTAAAGCGCTTTGGGATGTCCGGTGGTCGTGAAAGGTGCTGTAGAAATGCAAGTCTTTTCGTTCAATAACCAGAGGTCATAGATTTAACATCATTGGCAAAAGTTCTAGAGGGGAGATGAGGAGAATTTTTTTCACTTGGAGAGTTGTTGGGATCTGGAACGCTCGACCGGGAAAGGCGGTGGAAGCTGATTCCATCAATAATTTTAAAAGGGAGTTGGACGGGTCCTTGAGGATCAGCAACTTACAGGTTTACAGACAAAAAGCGGGGGTGGGGGTCTAAACACCATTGCTCTTTCAAAGAGCCAGCAACAGGCACGACGGGCCGAATGGCCTCCTTCTGTGCTGTAAGTTTCTGCGATTCTATGATTCTGTTAATAGTTTGATTTCAACAACTGGCATGAAGCTGAAGGCATGATAGATTTTATAAAAAGTAACAGTGGCAAACCCCAGGGCATGTCAAGTATATCGTAACCCACCATGTTGGCAGTGGCTATTAATAAGAAGAGAAAGCCAATGTAGAGAATAACACAAGGGCAAGAATGCGAGAGTCACCCTAAACCTTTCTGTTTTTAGATCTCAGCACTGCGCTTTGTACGAACGGGCAATTGGGAATGTGAACAAATCAGGGTTGGTACACAGTGACAAATCAGGGTTGGTACACAGTGACAAATACCTCACAATTAATTTGAGATTTCTTTTGTTTTTCTTGGTGAGCTGTGGTCCCTGATTGTGAAATCAAGGTGGCAGCTGGTATTTAATTTTTAATGCTAGAAGTTCTATTTTTCATCAGACAGTGGCACTTTAGAGCGATAAAAAATGTATTCTTTACTAAAAAATTTAGAACACATAGCTGGATGGGCAGCCACCAGGGGACACCAGTCACGTCGAAGAGGTGTCAGCAGAGATCGGCAATGACAATCTCATGTTCCATTTAATGGAACGTACAGACTTCACGCGGACCCTGGCTAAACAGCTCCTTCTGCTTTGATCAGAGATTATTTCACACATCGGTGAACATGGAGAAAAATAAATTCCAAGCAAACTATTACATTCTTCATATCTCAAAGTTAAAAAAGCACATTGGGTTAAGAATCTGGATGAATAAAGGTTCTGGCCAGACTTTACAAAACAACCACTCGCACACCTCAGGACATCTCCGAGCTCTTTAAAATAGGAACAAAAGCAATACAGTGGACAAAGCACCTGGGGAAGGAGGAGGGGAGTGGAGAAGCGAGAATGGGGAATCGAAGTCATGGTTGCAAGGGAGTGTTTTGAGGTGATTTTTGAAGGCAGGGAATATGGTGACGAGGAGGGGAAACTGGGTAGAGAATTCTAGAGGGCAAGAATGTAATAGCTGAGCGAGTAGCCACCAATGGGAAAGCAAAGGGAGTGTGTGGATTGGATTTTCCGCTGCTACTCCACCCCAAATCAAGCGGGATAGCATTGTAAATAGCAGGTCAAATTGGGTGGCAAGGCCTAGCACTGTGTCCTTGCCCCAACAACAACAACAACTTGGATTTATATAGCACCTTTAACGCGGTTATAGAAACATAGAAACATAGAATCTAGGAGCAGGAGTAGGCCATTCGGCCCGTCGAGCCTGCTCCGCCATTCAATACGATCATGGCTGATCATCCAAATCCAGTACCCTGTCCCTGCTTTAATCCCCACAGTACACATATCCCACCCTACCCCCGTAACCCCACGTATTTAATTCCCCCTAACATATCCCATCCTATCCCCATAACCCCACATATTTAATCCCCCCTAACACTAAGGGTCAATTTATCATAGCCAAATCAACCTAACCCACACATTTTTGGACTGTGGGAGGAAACCGGAGAACCCGGAGGAAACCCACGCAGACACGGGGAGAATGTGCAAACTCCACACAGACAGTCACCCGAGGTCAGATTCGAACCCGGGTCTCTGGCGCTGTGAGGCACCAGTGCTAACCACTATGCCACCGTGTTGCCCAAGGTACTTCACGGGAGCGTTATCAACCCAAATTCGACACCGCGCCACATAAGGAGACATTCAGACCGGTGACCGAAAGGTTGTTCAGAGAAGTAGGTTTTAAGAAGTGTCTTAAAGGAGGAGAGAGAGGTAGAAAGATGGAGAGGTTTAGGGAGGGAATTTCAGAACTTAGGGCCTCAGCAGCTGAAGGCACGGCCGGCAATGTTGGAGCAATAAAAACCGGGATTGTGCAGGAAGCCAGAATTAGAGGAGCGCAGAGTTCTCAGGAGGGTTGTGGGGCTGGAGGAGGTTACAGAGATAGGGAGGGGGCGAGGCCACGGAGGGATTTGAAAACAAGGATGAGAATTTTAAAATCGAGAAGTTGTCGAACCTGGAGCCAGTGTCGATCAGCGAGCACGGGGTGATGCGGGTGTACGGGGATCGATTTCCCTCCCCCTGTGCCCCAGCCAGGACGGCCACTGCTGCCCCTTCCCCCTCTGCTACCTGCAAATACAAAGCTGGGTGGGCGTGTGTGCTGTAAGGAGGATGGAGAGAAACTCCAGTATGATTTGGACAGGTTGGGTGATTGGGCAGATGCATGGCAGATGCAGTGTAATGTGGATAAATGCAAGGTTATCCACTTTGGTGGCAAAAACAGGAAGACAGATTATTATCTGAACGGCAATAGATTGGGAAAAGGGGAGGTGCAACGAGACCTGGGAGTCCTTGTGCACCAGTGGCTGAAGGTAAGCATGCAGGTGCAGCAGGCGGTTAAGAAGGCAAATGGTATGTTGGCCTTCATAGCGAGAGGATTCGAGTACAGGAGCAAGGATGTCTTGCTGCAGTTGTACAGGGCCTTGGTGAGACCACATCTTGAGTATTGTGTGCAGTTTTGGTCGCCTTATCTGAGGAAGGATGTTCTTGCCATGGAGGGAGTGCAGCGAAGATTCACCAGACTGATACCTGGGATGGCAGGAATGACGTATGAAGAGAGATTGGGTCGATTAGGCTTATATTCGCTAGAGTTTCGAAGAATGAGAGGGGATCTCATTGAAACTTATAAAATTCTAACAGGACTAGACAGACTAGATGCAGGAAGGATGTTCCCGATGGCGGGGGAGTGCAGAACCAGAGGTCACAGTCTAAGGATAAGGGGTAAGTCATTTAGGACTGAGATGAGGAGGAATTTCTTCACCCAGAGAGTGGTGAACCTGTGGAATTCTCTACCACAGAAGGCAGTTGAGGCCAATTCATTAAATATATTGAAGAAGGAGTTAGATATATTTCTTAAGGCTAAAGGGATCAAGGGATATGGGGAGAAATCAGGGACAGGGTACTGAGTTTGGATGATCAGTCATGATCTCATTAAATGGCGGAGCAGGCTAGAGGGGCTGAATGGCCTACTCCTGCTCCTATCTTCTATGCTTCTATGCTTCTAATACTGGCTGGACGCCGGGGTGGGGGTGTGGTGGGTCGGAGGTGATTGTGAGGCCCGGGTTCCCGCCCCATTACCCTCCTACACCTGTTTCTGCTGCTCCCTGGGTTTGCCCGGTGAAATGTAGTAGAAAGCCCTGGGGAGTGGCAGGAATGGCCCCAAATGCTGCAAATCGAGGGAAAGGTACACGTAGAGGCTTCCTCTCCCTCCGATTCATCCGGATGGCTTACTCATGAAGGCCTCGGTCGTGAATAAGGCCTTCAGTGGACTACTGCTTCCAGTATTTGGGTGCTGTGGCCCCTTTAAATTTTCTTTTTTGACCACTTGCGGTACTGCTGCAGCACCACCTGAATCTTCATGAAGGTCACTGGCTGGAATCCTGCCAGGTGCCTGTGATGAATAGATTCCCCGACCCATGAAACCAGGCCAGCATCATGGTGGGATCAGGCTGGCCGGCAGAAGTCCTGTCCCGATCCCTTAGTGTCAGCTGTGGCTCAGTGGGTAGCCCACTCACCTCTTGAGTCAGAAGGTTGTGGGTTCAAGTCCCACTCCAGAGACTCGAGCACAAAAATCTAGGCTGACACTCCAGTGCAGTGCTGAGGGAGTGCTTCACTGTTGGAGGTGCCGTCTTTCAGATGAGATGTTAAACCGGGGCCCCGTCTGTTCTCTCCGGTGGACATAAAAGATCCCATGGACACTATTTCGAAGAAGAGCAGGGGAGTTATCCCCGGTGTCCTGGGTCAATATTTATCCCTCAACCAACATAACAAAAACAGATTATCTGGTCATTATCACACTGCTGTTTGTGGGAGCTTGCTATGCGCAAATTGGCTGCTGCATTTCCCACATTACAACAGTGACTACACTTCAAAAAGTACTTCAAGCGCTTTGAGACGTCCGGTGGTCGTGAAAGGTGCTATATAAATGCAAGTCTTTCTTTAAGAACAGTAAGAGGAAAATCCAGCCCTGTGTTTCTTGAGAAGGGGAGTGATGACGGTCGTTTATAAGGATATGAGGGCAGTTTTGGACAAGGGAGGCAGTTTGATGTTGTTGGCAAGCATGGGGGTAAGGAATTGACGTTCGGTGCTCAGGAGCTGGGATGAGAGTGAATCAAGGGAGTTGGTGGTGCAAGTGGTGCAGTGAGGAGAGACAGGGAGAAGCTGCAAAGCACAGGAGGGGCGAGGGCACGGTTATACGGAGGGTAAATGGAGGAGCTTGGAGTAGGGGGCTTGGGAGGCAATCAGAGTTGGCAGCGGCCATAATGCGAATGGCCTTGGTTTTGGACCTTGGTGGGTTGGCCGAGTTGGCAGGATTGCGTTGATGAGCCTTCGTCCATGGCCCTGAGCTCTCGAGAGTCTCCTGCAGACCTCACAAATCTGACAGACACGCTCGTGAAGTAAATACATTTCAGTCGTGCTTTCAAAACCATTTCGCTGGCGTGGCCCATGGAAGCTGCCGCAAGTGTTTAAATATTGTAGCAGCACGCTTGTCCCTGCCACTCAGTCCCACTTCCAGAACGGCAGGCTGGGTATTCTGGGGCGAGTGACTCACCTCCTGACTCCCCAAAGCCTTTCCACCATCTACAAGGCACAAGTCAGGAGTGTGATGGAATACTCTCCACTTGCCTGGATGAGTGCAGCTCCAGCAACATTAGTGTCCATAATACAGTGAGCTCAGTGATTTTATTTAAATTAGGTTGACATCCAAAAGCTGCAGTGGAATCAGCCGACTTCTCACTGGGCAGATGTGAATTATGGTCTGGCGTATTTCCACTCAGGATTCCATCCAACCAGAAAATTTGAGCAACATCTCTCAGCCTTGTCATTTCCGAATCACAGCTATTGTCCAGTCTTGGGAATCACAGCTATTGTCCAGTCTTGGGAATCACAGCTATTGTCCAGTCTTGGGAATCACAGCTATTGTCCAGTCTTGGGAATCACAGCTATTGTCCAGTCTTGGGAATCACAGCTATTGTCCAGTCTTGGGAATCACAGAGAGCAGTTACATTTTCAAACCGTTAAACAATGGGAAACTACGTAATGTTAGTTAGGTAGAAATAATAGACTCAATGATGTCACTAGATTTTTATAAGCATATGACTTTGCCTAATGTAAAAACAAACCCTGGTGGACTAAAATGTACGGTATTTTTTAAAAATTCGTTCATGGGATGTGGGCGCCAGCATTTATTGCCCATCCCTAGTTGCCCTTGAGAAGGTGGTGGTGAGCCACCTTCTTGAACCGCTGCAGTCCGTGTGGTGAAGGTGCTCCCACAGTGCTGTTAGGATTTTGACCCAGCGACGATGAAGGATCGGCGATATATTTCCAAGTCAGGATGGTATGTGACTTGGAGGGGAACTTGGAGGTGGTGATGTTCCCATGCGCCTGCTGCCCTTGTCCTTCTAGGTGAAAAAGGTTGCGGGTTTGGGAGGTGCTGCTGAAGAAGCCTTGATGAGTTGCTGCAGTGCATCTTGGAGATGGTACACACTGCAGCCACGGTACGCCGGTGGTGGAGGGAGTGAATGTTTAAGGTGGTGGATGGGGTGCCAATCAAGTGGGCTGCTTTGTCCTGGATGGTGTCGAGCTTCTTGAGTGTTGTTGGAGCTGCACTCATCCAGGCAAGTGGAGAGTATTCCATCACACTCCTTACTTGTGCCTTGTAGATGGTGGAAAGGCTTTGGGGAGTCAGGAGGTGAGACACTCGCCCCAGAATACCTAGCCTCTGACCTGCAGTATTTATGTGGCTGGTCCAGTTAAGTTTCTGGTCAATGGTGACCCCCAGGATGTTGATGGTGGGGGATTCGGCGATGGTAATGCCGTTGAATTTCAAGGGGCGGTGGTTAGACTCTCACTTGTTGGAGATATGATGTGGAGATGCCGGCGTTGGACTGGGGTGGACAAAAATGAGAAGTCGCACAACACCAGGTTATAGTCCAACAGATTTATTTAATTTTACAAGCTTTCGGAGCTGTCGCTCCTTCGTCAGGTAAGTTAGCAATGAGAGAATCTCCCAGAATTCACAATTTAAACCCAGACAAAATCTATTCACATTATTCGCTACAACAAAGAGCACAGCCAAGACAATGAGATGTGTCCCAGGGGGTCCAGCGTGTCAAACCACCTGCTGGCTGCATATCCTGTCAATTTGTGTTCTTGTGTTTTTAAAAAAAAAACAAACACCTGGGAAGACCGGCCATGATGTCAAGTCACGTTCTGTATCGTGACATGAACCCGATATCGCGATTGAGGCCATCCTCATGAGTGCGGAACTTGGCTATCAGTTTCTGCTCTATGATTTTGCGCTGTCGTGTATCTCGAAGGACACAAATTGACAGGATATGCAGCCAGCAGGTGGTTTGACACGCTGGACCCCCTGGGACACATCTCATTGTCTTGGCTGTGCTCTTTGTTGTAGCGAATAATGTGAATAGATTTTGTCTGGGTTTAAATTGTGAATTCTGGGAGATTCTCTCATTGCTAACTTACCTGACGAAGGAGCGACAGCTCCGAAAGCTTGTAAAATTAAATAAATCTGTTGGACTATAACCTGGTGTTGTGCGACTTCTCATTTTTGTTGGAGATAGTCATTGCCTGGCACTTGTGTGGCGTGAATGTTACCTGCCACTTATCAGCCCAAGCCTGAACGTCGTCCAGGTCTTGTTGCATGCGGGCATGGACTGCTTCATTATCTGAGGAGTTGCGAATGGCACTGAACACTGTATACACGTGCTTTAATTTACTGTTACCGTAAGATGTCTATTCAGTTTTTATTTCCTGTATGATTGGATAGATAAGAGTGGAATCAATTGAGCACAATACTGCTGAGCTGAGCAATGCAGAAATGTTGGAGGAAGATGGTGTTTTGACCATTTCAGAGGTCGCAGAGAGGTCGAGGAGGACGGGGAGAGATAATCTACCACGATGACAGTCACAGTCAAGTGCCTCCAATTTCACTGATCCTTATGGTTTTTCTGGGAATTCTATTCTCTCCTGTTGTTATCGTCAACTTCAACTATTTCACTGTAATGAATGAAATTGCCTTTCCTATCAGGTGTTCTTTACAACAAGTTTATGCCTCATTTTGGAGGGGAAAATCATTGACCCCACTGCCCTGACCCCCCTCCTGACCAAATCATTTCAATCCATATCTTGTAACTCAAAAGATGCCAGTATACAGACGCTCACTGAAACAGGTTACATGCCATTTCTAACACTGCCCCCAGGCCTGTGCTGTCTCGGATATTGAACATAGTACAGTAACATCTTCATTTGTACTCTGTGGCTTCAAATTGACCTTAAAACCAGTCCAGTACAATATCTAATGGCTGCTTAGTTCAAAATACTGATAACCAGTTAATTGCAAATCATGATTAGTATCAATTTCTTGGTAAATTAGTCCTTTCATTTAGATAAAATTATATTGAAACTTGAATAATATTAAGAATATTTCCTTTTTCCATTCACATGGCATTAAACACACAAATGGTTGTAAAGTTTTAATTACATTTTTATATCATTCCCATTAAATGTGATTATTATTCTAATAGTTGAGACCAGTAGTTTTATCAAACTGCTACCAATATAAACATACCGCACATCAGTTCTAACAACCATTGCCCCAGTGACTCTGGGGGTAAATCACCACCCTTCACCATGTAGTGTGGTCCTGAAACTGGCCAGGACGGTCCTGATTCATTCTCTAGTCTATGAAGTTATCTTGCCTCAGTGAGGATGCATAAACTGGTCCCAGTGTCCTAGAACAAGGGAGGAGAGGAATTGAACAGTATTCCTGCTGTTGATCACTGCACAGAGATCCCGACTGGAAAATGCATACCTGTGAATCGCAGATGATGACCACTTGGTTGAGCTGCGTAGTGTTGGTGCTGCCCACAGGCTGTACCCGAGGGCGAGCCACCACATTCAGGAGAGGAAACAGAATTGGAGGAAAAAGTCATGCACTGATCTCCATGAGGCCTAGGTAGCTGTATCCATTATGGGTTGTTGTCTCTGTGAATAATGCGCCTCCTACATTCTCTGTGCTCCAGTGCTGCTCTCTGTGCTCCAGTGCTGCTCTCTGTGCTCCAGTGCTGCTCTCTGTGCTGCAGTGCTGCTCTCTGTGCTGCAGCGTTGCTCTCTGTGCCCCAGTGCTGCTCTCTGTGCTCCAGTGCTGCTCTCTGTGCTCCAGTGCTGCTCTCTGTGCTGCAGTGCTGCTCTCTGTGCTCCAGTGCTGCTCTCTGTGCTGCAGTGCTGCTCTCTGTGCTGCAGCGTTGCTCTCTGTGCCCCAGTGCTGCTCTCTGTGCTCCAGTGCTGCTCTCTGTGCTCCAGTGCTGCTCTCTGTGCTCCAGTGCTGCTCTCTGTGCTGCAGCGTTGCTCTCTGTGCTGCAACACTGCTCTCTGTGCTCCAGTGCTGCTCTCTGTGCTCCAGTGCTGCTCTCTGTGCTGCAGTGCTGCTCTCTGTGCTCCAGTGCTGCTCTCTGTGCTCCAGTGCTGCTCTCTGTGCTCCAGTGCTGCTCTCTGTGCTCCAGTGCTGCTCTCTGTGCTCCAGTGTTGCTCTCTGTGCTGCAGTGTTGCTCTCTGTGCTGCAGTGTTGCTCTCTGTGCTCCAGTGCTGCTCTCTGTGCTCCAGTGCTGCTCTCTGTGCTCCAGTGCTGCTCTCTGTGCTCCAGTGCTGCTCTCTGTGCTGCAGTGTTGCTCTCTGTGCTGCAGTGTTGCTCTCTGTGCTCCAGTGCTGCTCTCTGTGCTGCAGCGTTGCTCTCTGTGCTCCAGTGCTGCTCTCTGTGCTCCAGTGCTGCTCTCTGTGCTCCAGCGCTGCTCTCTGTGCTCCAGTGCTGCTCTCTGTGCTCCAGCGCTGCTCTCTGTGCTGCAGTGCTGCTCTCTGTGCTCCAGTGCTGCTCTCTGTGCTCCAGTGCTGCTCTCTATGCTGCAGCGTTGCTCTCTGTGCTCCAGTGCTGCTCTCTGTGCTCCAGTGCTGCTCTCTGTGCTGCAGCGCTGCTCTCTCATCAAGTTTCTGCCGAATTGCGTATAAACTGGCAATGAAATTTGCACCCATGCTTTGGCGATGAAAATTCTCCGGTACTATTCACTCTGTCAGTGCTGTGACAAAACTTTGAAATTTGGTTCTTGCTTCATACATCTAATTCAAGTTGTTTTTTGTCCAGCCCTGTACAATTCAGCATGATTTTCTCTTAACTGGCTTATAATAAATCAAAACCCTGAAAATATTTCTTCTAGGGGAGGGGTGTAAATTTTTCTAAACACATTGCAGTGTGGAGGCAAGCCTCCCGAGTCGTGTCACTAATGGGCAGAAGTTCCATTCCTATTCTCTGCTACTCTTGCTCGCCTCTTTATTCACGTCTACTTTTCATAAAACTAACACATGTAAATATGGCTCTGACCACTGCAACTGCACCAGAAACAGAGAAGGTTTAAATTGAATACACTGCTGGTGAAAATCAGAGGGAGAGAGTAATTCGGGGGGAAACCCTAACCAAAAGCTGAACAAGGGCAATTTGGAATGGAAAAAAACCCACTGGAATGTATAAATAGATCCCTTCTAAAAAAAAAAATTGATGAATACTGAAACGAGTGACTAATAAAAGACTAATACACATTGATGAAAGATACATGCTACTGCATAATAAGATTAACAATGATACATAACTCGAGGAAATGATGTAGAGACTTCTGACCTACAACATAAATTAAACTCGGGAATAAAGGGAACGAACGCCTTAAACAAAAGAGAAGGGAACGATGGCAGTAATTGACATATAAACAGGCAATAAAGAGAATTACTGTATAAAACCAATGAGAGATGATAACAATGCAGCAAAGAGACTTGACAATGACTGCAAGAAAGATTTTGCAGCCTCACTGTTATTTTGACAGCAAAATCTGGCCCATTCGTGCGACAAGCAAGATGATGTGAAAGGTGAATGGCAGGTTGAAATGACGGGCAATCAATAGCTCCCCTGGCCTCCTGTATTCTTTTACATGAGCTGCTACTAAAAGTAACTTCTCCAGCCACCCATCTTTTAAACAGGTAAAGCAAAGTTCACCTGAAATAAGATTTTTTAATTCAATTTCTTACGCTCGTTTCACAGTGAGCAGCGAGGAGGATAGTAAGAGACTTCAAGGGGACATAGACAGGCTGGTGGAATGGGCGGACACGTGGCAGATGAAATTCAATGCAGAATAGGGTGAGGTGATACATTTTGGTAGGAAGAATGAGGAGAGACAATACACACTAAATGGTACAATTTTAAAGGAGGTGCAGGAATAGAGAGACCTGGGGGTATTTGTGCACAAATCTTTGAAGGTGGCAGGGCAGGTTAACAAAGCAGTTAATAAGGCTTATGGGATCCTGGGCTTTATAAATAGAAGCATAGAGTACAAAAGCCAGGAAGTTATGCTAAACCTTTATAAAACACTGGCTCGGTCCCAGCTGGAGAATTGTGTCCAATTCTGAGCACCGCACTTTAGGAAGGACGTGAAGGGTGACATGAATCTGTCATTCATGACTTATGAAATAATACTGAGTGGCCTGCGGGTGGTGCTGTCCAGGGAGAGTATAAATACTCGGGCACGGGCCCAGCTTGCGCAGGACATTCTTAACCGGAACTAGTGAAGGACACAACTAGACCTCCATGTTGTAAAACAGTTGATTAAAGCTTTGTTTAACGCTTAGACCAAGTGCCTAGTAGTTTTCTTACGTCAAAGGGTTTGGAGAGGGTGCAGAAGAGATTTACTAGAACGGTTCCAGGGATGAGGGATTACAGTTACGTGGAGAGACTGGAGAAGCTGGGGGTTGTTCTCCTTGGAGCAGAGAAGGCTAAGAGGAGATTTGATAGAGGTGTTCAAAATCATGTAGGGTTATGACAGAGTAAATAAAGAGAAACTGTTTCCAGTGGCTGAAGTGTCGATAATGGGAGGGCACAGATTTAAGGTGATTGGCAAAAGAACCAGAGGCGATATGAGGAAAAACTTTTTTATGCCACGAGTGGTTAGGATGTGGAATGCACTGCCTGACAGGGCGGTGGAAACAGATTCAATAGTAGCCTTCAAAAGGGAATTGGATCAATACCTGAAGAAGCAAAGATTGCAGGGATACGGGGAAAGAGCCGGGGACTGGGACTAACTGGATTGCTCTTCGAAAGAGCCGGCACAGACTCGATGGGCCGAATGGCCTCCTTCTGTGCTGTACTATTCTATGATTGAAATTCGGTGCATTTTCGCCTCTCGTTAACGCCCCCGACTTTTTGCCCGGGCGTGGCGCCACTAACGACTCCCGCTAAATTCAGCGGGAGTTAAGTGGCGGTGGTAACCGGTAGCGCCTCGCTCCACTGCGCAGGCGATGACGACGCCATCACCGTGCGCAACACCCCGTTTTCGCCCGGCCTGCAAAATCGGCCCGCGCCCCCTGGATCCGCGGCAGGCGATGACAGCGACCGATTCAGGGGGCGGAAACGGAGCAGCAGGAGGCTCGCGGGCCGCTAACTAAAGGGGAGGTGACGGGCGGGGGGAAAAAATCGTCCAGCTTACTTGTCGCGGGGTCCGTGCCGCGATCTGCAGTGTGGGCTGCTGGCACGGCACCCCGCTCCCCGGTGGTCCAGGTAGGGCCCCTCAGAGTTGTGGGCTTGGGCCCTCCCCTTTAATGATTGGAAGAGCCCTTCACTGCGGTACGTCTGACCATTGAACAAAGGTTGCACTTAGGGCCATGTGGCTACACTCGACGATTCCTCGGACCTTTGACAATCCTAGCACGCACTGGGGGGTAATTTTAACTTTAACGCCGGGTGAGAAAGGTGATTGGCTGCCTGTTTTTTTGCACCTTGCCTAATTTTCTTTTCCATTGCAGTCTTTGCGAAGCAGAAAGCGGGCGGTCGATTCGCTACCACCTGTTTTTCACCCGGCGACAAAGTTAAAACCAACCCCCGGTAAATTGTCACGGTCCTGTCATGTTGTCACGTCAGGTCCTGTGGCGGTCAGCTGACCGCGTGGAAGGTGTTGAGATTGAAATCTCTGCAGTGCATTGCACCTGTCACTTTGTTGATGCACCCACGCGCAACTGATATTGCACAACCACCCAGTGGCAGCCGGCAGTGGCTACACCGCCCAGGCTGGTGCATTGCGTGAAGGTAGGCCGCACGCCCATTCGTAGGAATTGGCACGACTCTATTACCAGCTTCCTTTGGAAAGTGAGGCCTCTGCAGGCTGTGTTGCTTGCTCAAATGCAGGACTGCCTCTATCAGTACCAGTGGGATTACTAGTTAAAATAGTACACAGGGAATTACATGCAAATGCACTAATGCAATTATTGCAATAACCGCAGGCAGTCATTTCACCCCCAATCACTTAACATTACGGGAGTTAAATTGGTTGGCCCCCACAAACGGGCACGGGGCCAACTTAGTGCTGCCTGCTAATTCCAATGGTTTCTGCGTGAAGCCAGCGCTCCCCGCGCTGTTCATTGGCTGCACGCATCAGCAGGGGGCCCAATATGGTTACTAGCTTGCGACTACTTGAAGCTCGCCTGCACTGCTGCAGCTCTTAAAAGGGAGGTGCATTGTGGCTGGAGCAGGTGCTGGGAGTCGTTCCGCAAGTGAATCTGACCTGGGGAAAGAGTGAAGAATGGCTGACCGTGGGAGACAGCGGGCACCAAGGTTTTCCGATGCTGCACTGGAGGTCCTGGTGGAGGAGGTGGGAAGGAGGAGAAATGTCCTGTATCCGCAGAGGGGGTGCAGGAGGCCCTCCAGACACACAATGAGAAAGCAATGGGAACAGATAGTCGCGGACGTCAATGCCAGGACTATAGCCCCAAGGAGCTGGATGCAGCACAAGAAGTTTAATGACTTCACACGAGTAGTCAAGGTCAGTGAATTTATCTTCAAATGCCACATCCTACCACCTGCTCCACGAGCCTCGGCCACTGCTCAATTCACCACACCCCCATCACCCACCTACCAACAATCTCTATCAATCAGGACTCATACCTAACATTCATATGTTTCACTTCACCCTCACACATTTAGCACCATTGCAAGCCTCACGTCTCACAGCTTGCACACACTGCCAGTCATTCAACCGTGACAGCCACATCACCCAAACATATTGCACGACACTCACTGACACACTTCCCTCTCTCGTGCAGGAGAAGGTGGCACACAGCCGGAGGCAGCAGGAACTAACCGGAGGGGGAGAGGTGCGCCTGCATGTTCTAACCCCCATGGAGGAGACAATGCTGGCCATTGTGGGAAGGGCCATTACTGAGGCTGTGGTCACCGGCGGGGCTGAATCCATTGAAGATGACGATATCCTCATTCCTAATCCTCCTTCTCACATCCCACTTTCCCCTCATCCCTAACTCTCTTCTGACTCTCAAGCTGCAGATGGTGTAAGCACGCACTCCCTACTTTCTCCTCTACCCTCAACACAACTCAATCCTTGACCCTTTTTCATTTCAGATACCCAAGAACTGCAACCTGCCCAGGCAGTGGTGGAAGAGCAGGAAGATAATGAAGATGAAGACACACCGTCACTCGATTTCACACTCGCAGCGAACAGCTCAGATAATAATGGGCCAGAAATTCGGCTGTTGTCGGGTGAGTGCGCGCTGTGTACTCACCCGTAAGGCCACCTGAAGTGCCGGTTTCCTGCATGCACTGTGCATGTGTGGGAAACCGGAACTTCCGTTCCCCTGAAGGAAGGGGTTCAGAAGTCGAACGCGTGCGCGGGAGAGGCTGCGCGCACGCAGCGAACTTCGTTTTTTTTCAGCTTTCTCCGGGAGGGTAAGTATGGAGAAGCTGCACTTTTAAAAAGGAGGCGCAAGGCCTGTTTTTAACAAGGTAAGTGGTTAATTAATTACAATTTAAATTTTTTTTCAACAGGTTTATCTTTTTTAGATACTTTAAAGAAAGGTAAGTTTATTTTTAGCACTGTTAAAAAGTATAATTAATTTTTTCAAGAATTTAAATTTTTGTTTAAAGTAGTTAATTTATTTAATTTATAGTTATTTTAAAAATGTGATTTTTTTTTTTCAATTTATTTGAAGTTTAAGTGTAGTTTTGGGGCCGATCTCTATTCATAGATTTGACAGGTCTTCCTGTCAAATCTATGAATGAAAATGCCCTGCTAGGATTGGCTCTCCATGGCCCACGTGATCCCAGGGGACGCTTCGAACTAACTGCGCCCCTGGGATACGCAAGCACTGCGCGCCGGCAGCTGGAGGAGGCCCAGGACCCGAAGTCCTCGTGGGCCCAAAGCACAACAGCAGGCGTGGTAGGTAAGTACGCGCGCGATGCTTGCACCTGCAGGAAGCCTGAAAGCCGAATTTCTGGCCCATAATGACACTGTGCGTAAGTTAGAGGATAGCATAGCGGAGTGGTAAGCACCTGGTAAGACACCGGGCACAAGTGTGCTGCAGACAGGGCAGGGGGAAAGGATAGCACAGGTGCCAGCTCGCCGGAGGGTGAGGTCGCAGACGAGTTCTGCTGCAGAAGACTCAGATGAAGACTTCGATGGGCCAGGCTACAGAAAGAGGCTGACGGGTGTACACACCGAAATGCTTGGTGCATTAGGAAGCCTGACAGAGAGCCTGCATTCATTGTCAAGGAGCATGGAGGAGTCCGGCACCAACTTGGCACAGGGCTTTGCTCAGAGCTTGGAGCCCATCCTTTCCAGCGTGGAAGTGGTGGCCAACTCCATTAGCGCACTTGTGGAGCCAACCAGGATGCAGCGTCTGATGGTTGATGCCCCAGCTTCCATTGCAGCACAAGCAGCTTCCACCCAACGTCTGAGTGCTGCAGTGGAATCTCAGTAATCTGCCATCATAGCTCTGGATGCCAGTTTTCAAAGGGGCTTCCAAGGTCTCACAGCAGTCCACCAATCTGTCCTCCAACAGATTACTAGGATTGCTCAGGCGCCGCCCCGGGGGAGTGTCAGTGGCTCCGTGGAGCACGAACCTGCTGTCCTCTCTCAGGGTGACAGCATTCATCCTCCCACCACTGCCACTTCACCGGTGCCCTTGCTATTGCCTGTCAGCCAGCCAGCCGCTGCCCATGCTGAGCTGGTGCAGTCTACTGCCGGGCCTTCTCGGCTCAGAGCTGCTCAAGGTTGTCCTGCAAGGCCATCTGCAGCCTCGCCCACTGAAAGTCAGCAGCTTTCCACCAGCCATACTGCAGCCACTGAGGTTAACACTGTGTAGGAGCACTAGGACAGGCAAAGGCACAAGGAAGCCAGGCACTAAGGGAATGCACAAGGGTGATTAGTTTATTTTTGAATGCAATATGGCATGATTTAATTTATAAATTTGGTTTGAATGTTTATTTTGTGTTGGCTTTAATTTTTGCATTGTGGCCAAGAGGAACGATGTGATGGTCAGTGACAGAGGGAAGGTAAGGAGTGTGGGACTGCTCGTGGATTGGGAATTAGGGTTGAGGTTACTGGTATCGCCTTTGAATTAGTTCTTCATGTAGAACCCGGGCAGAACGAGGCTGTCTAGTTTGCAGCCTTCCTCCTTCTCCTCTTCCTCCTCCTCCTCGTGCTCCTGCTCCTCAGCTTCTTGCCTGATAGTTGGTGGCAAGGGCTGTTCCCTCATGATGGAAAGGTTGTGCAGCACGCAGCATACCACCACAAATCTTGAGACCCACTCGGCCGAGTACCGCAGGGCTCCTCCAGAGCGGTCCAGGCAGCGGAATCGTTGCTTCAGCACGCCAATTGTCACATTTCTTGTGGCAGCATGGCTCTCGTTGTACGCCTGCTGTGCACGTGTGCGTGGGTTGCTGACCGGAGTCATGAGCCAGGTGGTCAGCAGATAATCTTGTCGACCAGTAGCCAGCTTTTGGTTTGCCCTGGTGGTTGAAGTACAGCTGGCACAGAGGACTGCTGCTGAATGAATGCATCGTGACCGCTGCCAGGATGACGAACTTCGACCTGCAAGACGCGCAGCCTATGGTCGCACACCGGCTGCACGTTGAGGGAGTGGAATCCCTGTCTGTTCAGGGACATGGCAGAGTTGGCATGAGGCGCACGCAGAGCAATGTGTGTGCAGTCAATGGCACCCTGCACCATGGTGTAAGAAATCGTGAATTGGAAGAAATAACTTGAGACAAAAAAGTCTCTTCAGACTGGTGTTAGAATAACTGGCTAGACACTTAGAATTTGCTGATGTTCTCGGTTCCCTGCGGATGTTATAACATTCTGCACCATGGCGGTGACCTTGTTTCCAGACTCACCGTCTGCTGTTTGTGTGCTAGAAAGGTTGTTGACTGTATCTTTGATAATCTACCCTAGGCTCACTGACATGAATCTTGTCATTCATGTATGAAGTAATACTGGGCGGCCTGCTGGTGGCGCTGTCCAGGGAGAGTATAAATACTCGGGCATGGACCCAGCTTGTTCAGGACATTCCTCAACAGGAACTAGTGAAGGCCACAACTAGATCTCCATGTTGAAAAACAGTTGATTAAAGCTTTGTTTAACGCTTAGACCAAGTGCCTAATAGTTTTCTTATGTCACTCACCCCTAAAAAGAGAGTAAAAGAGATATCTAAAGAGTTTTTAACACAGATGGTGAAGGGAAGGGAAGAGCTGTTCGGGCACGCCAGCCGTCTGTCCAATCGGGACCGATACCAGCTGCTTGTCACGGTCATATGCCTACTGTGTCTATCTTGATTGCGTGTTGTACTTAACTTAAACTGCCGCGCCTTAAAAAAACGCCTTACAACTCCTAAGCCCTTGTGGGTAATCTGTGTGTGCCCTGTGATCCAAGTCTTACAATGGGGAAGCCTGCAATCCTTGCGAAACCTCGTGCTCAGTCCACCTACTTCTCGCTGGCAAGAGGGAATGAGATGAAGCTGTCTCTCTTTGCATAAAGAGCTCAGTGACCTCCCTTATGCAGCAGTGCACTGCAAACTGCGAGATGTTGTAATATCTCCAGCAGCAGCCTTGAAAAAGCCAGACACATAAAAGTTCATAACCGCGGTCACCTTCACAGCCATTGGCAACGTGGTCTTTGCCCTGCCTAAGGTGGGAGTTGTGGCTGCAGCAGTTGGCAGATTCCAGTGACGACCTCCTTAGCGAAACACAGATATCTCAAACATTGCTCGTCGCTGAAGTTCAGGTCGTGGAATTTCTCACTGAACACTCTGGATGGATATGGCCTTCTGCTGAGAACCCTTCTCCCCCCTCCCCCTCCTCCTCCCTCTTCTAGCAGCTTGTTCCACTCTACGTGGCCTCTCTTCATTCTCCAAGTCATGCTCAATTCCAAGAGGAAGGCGTACTTGTGCACCCATGTCTGGGAGCAACTGGTTTGTGCAGAAGCCTTGAAGGCAGCAAAATGTCCTTCAGCACCTGCCGCACCGCTCCCTGTAGAATACTGAAACTTGAAACAAACATAGAATTGTAGCAACAGCCAGAAGAAATAAACCAGCAACTACCCTGTAAGTAGTTGATGATCCCTTTAAATAACACTAATGGGGGTGGGGTGGGGGGGGTCCTTCATGCTGCTTAACATCGTGTCCAGCTGTGCGAGGTTAAGAGAGGGTGTAGGCTGGAGCGTGGAGCTCCAAAATGGCAGCGCTGGTGTCAAATCAGCGTTGCACGCTGATTGACATCATGATCAGCCTGCTCTGCGTGCTTCTGGCGGACGTTAGGTGTGCGCATGCTCACCACTTTACCAATATGGCGTCCGGCGCACTTCACATTAGACACCATTTTGGAACCTTAAGGGCCCTCGTAGCGCCCAAGAAACGGTCGCTACCGAGCCCAGTTACGCCCCTGACATCTTTTCACCCAATTCATTGCCTGCTGCTCTGGTTCTCATATTCTTGCTTTTGAAAGCTCCTGTTTACAATGCACTGAGTAGATTTTCATATTGCTCCCTGTCATCCATCTTGCAGTCATCATGCAAGCTCTGGACTGGGTTATTGGATGTATTACAAGGTGCGTTCTGTTGGTAAATCTTATTTTCACACCTGTCAGCCCTTTGGTTTCTTTGGATATATGAAATGGGGTCTTACAGGAGCAATACTTTCCCTGCTGCTTCATTTCTGATTTCTCCAGGGTGTCATACTTTACAGCACACTGGTTGTATTCCTGCCATTGTTAATACTTCATAGCAATTCTGCGGCTCTGTGTAAAATGCTACCCCCTTATTCTCAGGTCCAACTGTCATGCTTTCTAGATATATGCTTCCACTTACTTTGGTTTCAATTCTCCTCAGGCTAGAGTAGTTGTTACATTCGTTTCCAGTCCTGGCTTTCAAGAAACCAGCAGCATTTAAGGAAATCACTGCTGGAAAATCTTTTTAAACCACAAAACGTCTGGGTAGAATGCAAGCTGTGAACTAATTGAATAACGTAGAAGTAAAAGAACACCCAGCATTAGTGAACCCTCGGAGAATTGTGCTTAAAAATTTTTCCAATGTAACTGTTGTGCCAATATATTTTGTTTAGATCCATGTCTGGTTGTAGCAGGTTATTTACCTGATTTTGTCTATAGTTACATCACTTTAAAATGTGAAAAATGTCGTCACATAATTCCTAGTCTTGAAGAGTGTAAGAAAAACATATAAACAAAAAAACCTCTCACCCTCCACAGTTCTGGAATGGACTCCTTTATATTCGGGGACACCTCGTGTGGTCTCTAACCTTCTATTCACCTAAACTTTGTGAGTAGAACAAAATAGAGACTCCACGAGCAATCACCTTACGCAAATTACTATCAGACTGTGTGATCGAGTTTGCTGAAAAGAGCTGTAAAAATGTTGGACTCTGTCTTTTCATTGTTTTAAGCAGGCAAGTCAGTAAGTAAGTAATTTTGGTTATCTTACGGTATTAATATCTTGCTGTGGTTTTTGCTTTGATATAATCTTTTGTTTGCAAATAAATCTAACTAAGTTGTTTAGCCTATACATAGCACTCCGGTGGTAATTTATTTTTCCGTCTTCTGAGGCAACAGAACATTATAATGAGTATTCCATGTCTACTCCAGTAAACAAATGACTGTAATTCAGGGTTAATTTGAACTACAGTAACCCATATTCAGCAAAGGATAAAGATGTAGGTTTCAGTTCGTAAGAAAAGTTTGTTCATGGAAATTATAGTCTAGCCAGGAACACAAGAAAACTGTCTATTTGTTTATTTTTCCTTTGTCCCTCCACATGGTAGATAAGGTGGTTAAGAAGACATACGGGATACTTGCCTTTATTAGCTGAGGCATAGAATATAAGAGCAGGGAGGTTATGCTTGAACTGTATAAAACACTAGTTAGGCCGCAGCTAGAATACTGCGTGCAGTTCTGGTCACCACATTACAGGAAGGATGTGATTGCACTGGAGAGGGTGCAGAGGAGATTTACGAGGATGTTGCCTGGGCTGGGGAATTTTAGCTATGAGGAAAGATTGGATAGGCTGGAGTTGTTTTCTTTGGAACAGAGGAGGCTGAGGGGAGACTTAATTGAGGTGTATAAAATTATGAGGGGCCTAAATAGAGTGGATAGGAAGGACCTATTTCCCTTAGCAGAGAGGTCAATAACCAGGGGGCATAGATTTAAAGTAAATGGTAGGAGGTTTAGAGGGGATTTGAGGGGAAATATTTTCACCCAGAGGGTGGTGGGGGTCTGGAACTCACTGCCTGAAAGGGTGGTAGAGGCAGAGACCCTCATCACATTTAAGAAGTACTTGGATATGCACTTGAAGTGCTGTAACCTACAGGGCTACGGACCAAGAGCTGGAAAGTGGGATTAGGCTGGATAGCTCTTTGTCGGCCGGCACGGACACGATGGGCCGAATGGCCTCCTTCTGTGCTATGATATGATTCTACATGATTATTTACATGAATGCAAAGGAAATTCTTTCCCCCCTTATTTCCCACTGTGGCCCCGTAGTTTTCACTGAGCTTTTGTCGGGGTGGCACCAAAGTAAGGATATTTTTTCCAACTGCTGAATATTCAATGTTCCTTGCTGTCATAAGTGTCATGAGCTCGTGCTTTGTCCTCTAGGAGCCATCCATCCGGGCAGAGAGGATTGCCTGGGTTATTTAAAGGAGAAAGCAGATGGAGGGAAACATGACTGCTGTCTGGAAAGTGGTTGTTCAGCCGCATTATCCTGGATTGCTGGTTGCCCACCACCTGCTCATTGATGGAATGATGGAAGCCCCTGACGTTGGGTTAAAATTGACCCCTTTATCTTTAACTGCAAGTACATGTGGCAGATTCAGGAGCAACTTGGCAGAGACTGACTGAAGATCATAATTTGCCTGCCCCTTATTAGATTAATGACAAGTCATATCAATGAGCAATAATGTTATTGGTAAATTCTATCAGCCATCTTATCAACCACAACAAGCAAGTAAAGCAAAAAAAAATGTTGTTCCTGTACAATTGCTAAAGTGTGAAAAGATAAACATGTAAGGGATTCTGACCCTGCGTGTCTCGTGGCCTGTGAGATTCACGCGGCTCTGTGCAGCCTGTATGTCAGTGCGGGTCTAGGCCTTGCTGCCTGTTCTGGTCTCCAGCCAGTCTGGGAACACTAGACACACCTGTGAGTGGTTCGAATCACTCTCCCTTACGGTTCTAGACACTGGACTTAGATGCGAGAGCAGTAATGGAGATAAAACTCATGTAGACTTGGTTTGAATGGTACGAAATGGAAAATCTTTATTGCATGTTACTTAAGATTATGAAATACATGTCATAAGCACAGATTAATGACAGTACAATCTTACAAACAGTTATATAGTCGATCTTAGGGAAACGAGGAACGAACGGCACAAAATAAATAGGGGCACACATTACAAATATCCTTAATCCTTAAACCCTCCCCTATCAATATCTATCCTAAACTAGATTCGTAGGATTTCGAGACTCATGCTCACCACTCGTGATAACTCGGAGAAATTCCGAATAGCTGATCGGATGTTTTTCACCGCAGCACCCACGTGTCGGTCAGGAGATCTCCTGGTCCCACTTGTTTACTTGCTTCTGCTGCTCCGGCTAGCAGGCTGGACCGTCTGCTGTGATGAAGACCTGTGTTGGTTGGTTTAACAGGTACTCTTCGAGCACAGTTGTCAATATCGTCGATACGATATGTTTTCACGTTCCAGTTACTTTGGGCACAGTCCAGTTATCATCGATGCAATATGTTTCGTTATAAGTTCGAAGAAGTCTTCCTGGCGAGGAAAACTTGGCTAATCGACCTACAGGCGCGGTCGGGATTTACTGACCGTGGCGATGGATATGGTCTTCCTCTCTTCTCATCTCATCTCATCTTATCTCATCTCGGGCCCTCGGTTCCGCTGCCAGTTACCAACATAGGTCTTCGTTACGCGACACGAGGTAGATCCGAACGGATCAGAAAGTTCAACAGTCTTCTCAGAAGAGGCAACAGGCAAGCAGGAGCGAGCCCAACTACGAGTACACAGGAGCAGCCACGAGGTTACGAATCGACCGGATAAAAGCACAGGAGCAAGAGAGAGAATGGACGGTTTGGAGCCTGCAATTATAGTGCAAAATCTTCCGTTTTCCCGCCCAACTATAATGTCCATTCTTTTGTTTAGGGTTTGGCGCTCAAAATGTCTTGTATGGGTGATCTCCGTTCTTAATGGGTTTCGGGGCTACTCGTAAATGTCTGAGTACCTGTTAATATTTCTCCCATTGTTAAATCGGTCGGTGTTCTCCCTGGAGGGGTTTGGGGCTTCCAAGTGCCCTGTATAACTACCTGCTAACGGCTCTCTCATCGTAGAGTCGTTGGGATTTTACATATTAATGTCTTTTGGATGGGCCCTTGATTACTCGGTACAATGGCTTTCCTTTGTACCTGGGAGACCGATTTCAGTATCTATGTGTATACTGCAAACCCATAATGTCTCGTGTATTATCTTCACTGTGCTGAATCTTAATCGATCTTGCACAACTGTTTATTGGAACGCCATCCTGTCTGCCTGTTGAAAAGTCTAGAATGTTCTGTCACGAGGTGCGGTGGCCATTTTACAGGCTGCTTGTGTCCACTTTAAACCTGCCAGCATTCTACTGAAATAAAAGCTGTTTGAACGAAACTTTGTGTTTTCTCCTTATTAATGAAATCGCGATATATTGCGAATTCTACAAACATCAACAGATCCTTCTGGACATCGGCTTTCTGTTTTTCTAATGGAGCTGCTAGCATCATAAAATCACTTTATGATGAATTAATTGAGGTATTTTATTGCTTTCACTGCGGTATAGCTGGATATTTATATTGTGGTTAACAGGTGCCAATCAGAAGACTTTCTTTCCACGGTGAGTTCCACGGTGGGTGAGAGGGATGACGTTTGGGGAGTCCACCAATCTCGCCGCTCTCTCCTCACTGTTACTGGCTGTATTGTCCTTAAACAAAAAATCCAATGGGTTCAAATTATCGTTGGTTACACTGACGTGCAGTGACACACAGTCCTCAGCATGCAACCCATGATGTGCGTGTTGACATGTGCATGGAGCAGGCAGTTGCATCTAATGTGCAAGCATGTAAGGATGTGGTGAAGGAACACTAACAGGTGAAGGCTGGGGTGTGCAACCAGCACCGTACTAACTCATTGGCATTGATGGCCAGGAATTCAAGCACTTGAACACGGTAAAGGGGGAGCTCATTGTCAGCAGCTGATACGCTAAGTGCAGTGAATTCAGTCCAGCGCATTTTTGAAAGGTGCAGCTCATTCCTCTCACCTCGGCAAACCTGGTCATGAAACTTTTTGTAGCACTGAGTGCCAATACACGGAGTGTGAGGATTGGCATTCACTGCCCTGGCAATCTCTTTCCACTCTCCTTGAGCAGGTCTCCCTACGGGTCTGCATTACTCCACCCCGACAGAGCCTCCCTCCTCTGTCTGATCTGTGCAGCAGTATTTCCAGCTACATCGGACAAGCGGGGGTCTCTGCGCTCAGCAGCTGAACCCACGGGCGTATCTTGCGGGGGGGGATGTCTGACCTTTTAAGTTGCTGCAGGCTTTAAATCCGACAGCAACACGCTATTTCTCACCCCCACTGGGAGTTGTTTCTAATGCCTGCCATCTGCTCACAATATTTCAGTGAGGCCAATAATGGAGATTATGGTGGGATCAGTGCTGATGATGTTGGGCAGGGGCGAATTGTGCTCCACTCTGTTCCCAGTTGGGCTTGCACCTGATCAGAGAATGTGGGGCTTGAGCGTTGACAGGCTAGTCAGTGCGAAGTGCAGCACAGCCAGGCAGGATCCTGTCCAGAGCTGGCATCTACACACATGCATCTTTCAGCACGGCACAGTGGAGAGTAATCAGGAGCAAGAAGCTTGGCTGATTTCCCCGTCCCTGGCTCAGGAGCGCCCGTACTACTACCCTGCCTGAAAACTCAGCATGGATTAGGAATCAAACCTCCTCTAAGACCTTATGGGGGAGAAATTCGGTTGGTTAGCGCCTCCCGGGGGCGCTAATGGGGCGCTAGGAACTTAGCGTCCGAGTGCGGCGATATTAGCGCCACTCACAAAATTGACCAGTCGTTTTGCGGCAGTGCTAAACACTACCACCATGATCTCCTGCGCCCGCAGATCGCGACGTCAGTTGAGCGTGCAGCGCCCCGGTAGCGTCCCAGACCGGATATTGAGTCGTGCCCCATGCCTTAGCGCCTGCCGCTAGGAACGACAGGTAGAGGGGAACGTTTGCAATTCGGGAAGGGGCTGAGGGAGCGCTATTTAAAGGAGGGCGCTTCCTGCCTTTTCTTGTCGGCAAAATTTTTGGTACACGCAGGTTGAGAGGGAGACAGACGTCTGGTGAGTTTTAACACTGTCCTAAGGAGTTTTGGTCCTCAGCACCACTTTTGAGGTTCCTAAGCACCGAGCTCTTTCCCTGGGCCTTTCCATTAGTGCTTCCAACACAATTGCTTTTGAGGTCTCTCCAGGCCGAGATTCAAGGCTGCAATGAGCAGGGTGTGGCTGGCCAGCAAGATGGCCCCTCCCCTTTAAGAACTGGATGGCGCCAGTCTGTCTGGCCTCCATGGTAACGGACATCGCCTGAGCTTCGGTAGCGTTCTGAGGTAGTGCCTCGCTCCCCGACGTTAGCGCCTTAAGAGAGGTGTGTAGCGCCTGATTTAACGCTCAAATCACCTCCAGGGGCGATAGAGGCGAATTTTGCAATCGGAGGCGATAATTAGCGCCAGGCGCTAAACTTTGCTTCCGGCCGATATTAGCGCCCCAAAATGGGCGATACCCAATTTTGTCTCCAAGCTTCAGTATCACACCAAATGCTGCATTTGCCCACTGGGCCATTTGGCTGCAGGACATGTTAGCCTTTGAAGTGCGCGAAGTCAAAACCAATTTGTGTTTGTTTTTGCTATATGGACATATATAATTTTTTTTAAAATGCGAAACATGCCTGAGCTGAATGACATGGATTAAAGTTAATTGCTCTTTGCTTCACTGTTAAGCCTTTTTAAGAATGCTCCTTAATGTCTGGGTACTGTGTGTCTTTCTTTTTGATTCCCTTCAGGAACAGGTCTTTGATAATGAAAAAGGGCGGGAGTGAATTATATTCCATCGTAACTGTCGCCTGGGCTGGAGCCATGAGCCACATCAAATCCTCAACTCTGCCACTCATGAAAAGGAGAATGGCATTCAGAGTACAAAACCCATGACATCAGTGGCTCAGAGATCTCCAGCATCATCTCTCACTGAGGAGCATCGCCCTTCCTGACACCTCCTGCCCCAGACCAGAATTTATGAGAACATAAGAACATAAGAAATAGGAGCAGGAGTCGGCCATTTGGCCCCTCGAGCCTGCTCCGCCATTCAATAAGATCATGGCTGATCTTCTACCTCATCTCCACTTTCCTGAACTATCCCCATATCCCTTAATATCCAAAAATCTGTCGATCTCTGTCTTGAATATACTCAATGACTGAGCCTCCACAGCCCTCTGGGGTAGAGAATTCCAAAGATTCATCACCCTCTGAGTGAAGAAATTTCTCCTCTTCTCCGTCCTAAATGGCCGACCCCCTTATTCTGAGACTGTGACCCCTGGTTCTAGACTGTCCCCAGCCAGGGGAAACATCCTCCCTGCATCTACCCTGTCAAGCCCTGTAAGAATTTTGTATGTTTCAATGAGATCACCTTTCATTCTTCTAAACTCTAGAGAATACAGGCCTAGTCTACTCAATCTCTCCTCATACGACAATTCCCCCCATCCCAGGAATCAGTCTGGTGAACCTTCGTTGCACTCCCTCTATGGCAAGCATATCCTTCCTTAGGTAAGGAGACCAAAACTGTACACAATACTCCAGGTGTGGTCTCACCAGGGCCTTATATAATTGCAGTAAGACATCTTTATTCTTATATTCAAATCATCTTGTAATAAAGGCCAACATAGCATTTGCTTTCCTAATTGCTTGCTGTACCTGCATGTTAACTTTCAGTGATTCTTGTACAAGGACAACCAGGTCCCTCTGAACACCAACATTTCCCAATCTCTCACCATTTAAAAAATACTCTGCTTTTCTATTTTTCCTACCAAAGTGGATAACTTCACATTTCTCCACATTATATTCCATTTGCCATGTCCTTGCCTACTCACTTAGCCTGTCTATATCCCCTTGAAGCTTCCTTGCATCCTCCTCACAACTTACATTCCCACCCAGCTTTGTATCATCAGCAAACTTGGATATATTTCATTTGGTCCCCTCATCCAAATCATTGACGTAGATTGTGAATAGCTGAGGCCCAAGCACTGATCCTTGCGGTACCCCACTAGTTACAGCCTGCCATCCTGAAAATTACCCGTTTATTCCTACTCTCTGTTTTCTGTCCGTTAACCAATCCTCAATCCATGCTAGTATATTACCCCCAATCCCATGAGCCCTAATTTTGTTTAATAACCTCCTGTGTGGCACCTTATCGAATGCCTTCTGAAAATCCAAATACACCACATCCACTGGTTCCCCCTTATCTAGTCTGTTAGTTACAACTTCAAAAAACTCTAACAGATTTGTCAAACACGATTTTCCTTTCATAAATCCGCATTGACTCTGTCCAATCCTATTATTATTTTCTAAGTGCCCTGTTACCACATCCTTAATAATAGATTGTAGCATTTTCTCTACTACTGATGTCAAGCTAACTGGGCTGTAGTTCCCCGTTTTCTCTCTCCCTCCTTTCTTAAACAGTGGGGTTACATCTGCTGCCTTCCAACCCGTGGGAACCTTTCCAGAATCTATGGAATTTTGGAAAATGACAACCAATGCATCCACTATCTCTATAGCCACCTCTTTCAAAACCCTAGGATGTAGGCCATCAGGTCCAGGGGATTTATCGGCTTTCGGTCCCATTAATTTCTCCAGTACTATTTTTTTACGAATACTAATTTCTTTTAGTTCCTCATTCTCGCTAGACCCTTGGTTCTCCACTATTTCCGGGAAGTTTTTTGCGTCTTCTTCCGTGAAGACAGACACAAAGTATTTCTTTAATTTCTCTGCCATTTCCTTATTCCTGATTATAATTTCTCCTGTCTCAGCCTGTAAGGGATTTCTTGGTCCTCCTTTGCTGAATCCTAAAATCCTCCCAATCCTCAGGCTAACTATTCTTTTTGGCAACATTATAAGCCTCTTCCTTTGATCTAATACTATCTTTAACTTTTCTTGTTAGCCACAGTTGGACCACTTTTCCTGTGGGGTTTTTGTACCTTAAAGGAATCTATATTTGTTGTAAATTATATATTAATTCTTTAAATGCTAGCCATTGCTTGTCTACCGTCATACCTTTTAATGTAGTTTCCCAATCTACCGTAGCCAACTCGTCCCTCATACCTACGTAGTTTGCTTTGTTTAGATTTAAGACCCTAGTTTTGGATTTAACTAAATCACTTTCAAACTCAATATAAAATTCTATCATATTATGGTCACTCTTCCCTAAGGGCCCCTTTACTACAAGGTTATTAATTAACCCTTTCTCATTGCACAATACTAGATCTAAAATAGCCTGTTCCCTAGTTGGTTCCTCAACATACTGATCAAGAAAACTATCTTGTATACATTCCATGAATTCGTCCTCCACACTATTACTGCAAATTTGGTTTGCCCAAGTCTATATGTAGATTAAAGTCCCGCATGATCACAGTATTACCCTTGTTACATGCACCTCTAATTTCCTGATTTATGCTCTGCCCTACATTAGAACTACTGTTTGGGGGCCTATAAACAACTCCCACCAATGTTTTCTGCCCCTTGCTGTTTCTTAGCTCCACCCAAACTGATTCTACTTCTTGATTTTTGGAGCTAAGATCCTTTCTCTCTACTGTCTTTATCCCATCCTTTATTATCAGGGATACCCCTCCTCTTTTTCCATTTTGCCTATCTCTTCTAAAAGTTAAGTATCCTGGAATATTTAGTTCCCAACCTTAGCCACTTTGCGACCACGTCTCCGTCATGGCTATTAGATCAAACCTGTTCATTTCTATCTGTGCTATTAATTCATCTATTTTGTTGCGAATGCTTCGCGCATTCAAATATAGTGCCTTTAGCTTTGACTTATTTCTATTTTTCCCTGATGTCACCTTAGTCACTGATGCCTTATTACCTTTGTTACTCTCTCTGTCCCTTCCTGACCTACTCTGCTTATTTTTACCCAGAACTCTAATCTGCTCTAGAGCCTTGACATTTCTCTCGCTGCTTTTAAATTTACTTCTGGCTCAGGTAACAATCCAGAGATTATTACCTTTGAGGTTTTGCTTTTTAATTTGGATCCTAGCTCCTCAAACTTCCTCAGCAGAACCTCATTCCTAGTTGTACCTATGTCGTTGGTTCCTACGTGGACCACGACAACTGGATCCTCCACCTCCCACTCCAAGTTCTTCTCCAGCCGTGAGGAGATGTCTTTAAACCTGGCTCCGGGCAGGCAACACAACCTTCGGAACTCTCGGTCTCGGCTGCAGAGAACAGTATCTACCCCCCGTCTATACTGTCCCCTACCACAACTACATTCCCTTTCACTCCCCCCCACTTGAATGGCCTCCTGCACCATGGTGCCATGGCCAGCTTGCTCACCCATCCTGCAGGCTTTTCCCTCATCTACACAGGCAGCAAGAATCTCATACCTGTTGGACAAGGGCAAAGGCTGAGGCTCCTCCAGCACTGCACCTGGAGTCCCCTTACCTGCCTGAGTTGCAGTCACACCCTCCTGTCCCTGACCACTAACCAGACCTGTACCACTACCTAACCTAAGGGGTGTGACTGCCCTCCTGGATCAAAGTGTCCAGACACCTCTCCCCCTCCCTGATGCCCTGCGATGTCTGCACCTCAGACTCCAGCTCAAAAACTCTGAGCTGAAGTTCCTCAAGATGCAGGCACTTCCTGCAAACGTGGTTGTCCGGGATCACAATGCTCTCCACAAACTCCCACATGCTGCAGTTGCGGCACACCACCTGCACTGCCATCCCTATATGACCTTGTTTTATTTAATTAAATTTGTAATTAGGTAACTTAGTTTACAGTTTCGTTTCTTCACTACTTACTTGATCTAGATTAAGTTATAGGTTACGAAATTAAATATCTACCTATAACACAAAGCACTACAAGTAGTGTAGGCAAAAAGCAACAACTCCTTCCCCTCTTCTCCAAATTCCCACTCTTTCCAAATTCCCAAGTGAAACACTCTGTTCAAGTCCACTCTGTTTAATCCCGCTCTGTGCAGACCGCGGGGGGGCTGAACCATGGCTGGAATCCGCGATGGCATTCCTGGAATTACATATCACTGATATGCTTATTTAGCGGAAGCTTTCCTGTTCTGGAAGTTGAACGCACAGATGGATATGGGTACTGTTAAAAGCACTGGGCAAGACTGCAATGTCAGAGAAGCCTGTTTGGCTCTCCCATGTTACTGAGGGGTAAGGGATATGGGCTTGGAGCAAAGTAGCAGTAACTTGAGAAACCAATTTAGACATCACTGACTATTGGTTGTCTACAATTGCTCCACCCTTCATCAGTAAAGTGTGCAGGTATAAAGGTCAGGGCAACGGTCACCTTCACTAGTCGATGGCAGGATGTAATTTGTGGGAGCATCGCAGTCCATTTATAACACTTCCCATAAGTCAAACAGCACCTGTTTGGAAAATGTCTAAACACTATGAAGGCAAAGGGAATTTACATTTGAAGACTTATCACAGAGGACATTGATTATCAAAATGATTGAACTGAATAGTTCTTTAACAGTATAGCTTGCAACAAGAAAAGAACTATTTCATAATGATACCCTACAGATTTTACAAGCTCACGTTTCCATATGAAGTAAATGCAAATGTGATTTGAGAGATATTAAGTTGAAATTCAAGTGGGTCAGAGAGGCCTTCAGACCTGGAAAACGAGCTCTATTCAATAAATCACTAACTAAATTAAAAACAACAGGGTAAGGCCAGTCACAGTAGGAAGAGAGTCACAGTGGGGGAGGGTCTCAGTGGGGGAGGGTCACAGTGGGGGAGGGTCACAGTGGGGGAGGGTCACAGTGGGGGAGCAGTGGGGGAGGGGCTCAGTGGGGGAGGGTCTCAGTGGGGGAGCAGTGGGGGAGGGGCTCAGTGGGGGAGCAGTGGGAGAGGGCTCAGTGGGGGAGCAGTGGGGGAGGGGCTCAGTGGGGGAGGGTCACAGTGGGGGAGGGTCACAGTGGGGGAGGGTCACAGTGGGGGAGGGTCACAGTGGGGGAGCAGTGGGGGAGGGGCTCAGTGGGGGAGGGTCTCAGTGGGGGAGCAGTGGGGGAGGGGCTCAGTGGGGGAGCAGTGGGAGGAGGGTCACAGTGGGGGAGGGTCTCAGTGGGGGAGGGTCTCAGTGGGGGAGCAGTGGGGGAGGGTCACAGTGGGGGAGGGTCACAGTGGGGGAGGGTCACAGTGGGGGAGGGTCACAGTGGGGGAGGGTCTCAGTGGGGGAGGGTGTAGAATTCGCAATATATCGCGATTTTATAAATAAGGAGAAAACACATAGTTTCGTTCAAACAGCTTTATTTCAGCAGAATGCTGTCAGATTTTCAAAGTGGACACAAGCAGCCTGTAAAATGGCCACCACGCCTCATGGCAGAACATTCTAGACTTTTCGATAAGCAGACAAGATGGCGTTCCAATAAACATTTGTGCGAGATCGATCAAGACTCAGCACATTTGAGATAATACACAAGACATTATGGGTTTGCAGTATACACATAAATACTGAAATCGGTCTCCCAGGTGCGAATAAGGGCTATTGTACCAAGCAATCAAGAACCCATCCAAAGACATTAATATGCAAAAATCCCCACGACTCTACGATGAGAGAGCCGTTTGCGGGTAGTTACAGAAAACATTTGGAAGCCCCAAAACCCCTCCAGGGAGAATACCGACCGGTTACACATTGGGAAAAGTATTAACAGGTACTCAGACAGTTACGAGTATCCCCGAAACCCATTAAAACGGAGATCACCCTATACAAGAAATTTGAGCGCCAAACCCTAACAAAAGAAAAGACATTAAGGTTGGGCGGGAAAAAGAAGAGTTTTGCACTATAACTGCAAGCTCCAACCGTCCATCTTTCTCTTATCCTGCTGGCTCTTATCCTCGTGGCTGCTCTTGTGCTCTTATCCTGTCGACTCCTTGCCGCTTGCCTCGTGTCTCTGCCTCTTGCAGCTTGAAAGACTGTTGAACTTTACGATCCGCCAGGATCTGCCTTGTGGCTTGCCGCGAAGATCTGTGTGGAACCGGGCTGTGAAGCCTTGAAACGGGCACACCATCCCGAGAAGTCGGTAAACGGTGTTGGAACCGAAGGCCCGAGATGAGATGAGATGAGATGAGATGAGAAGAGAAGAAGACCATACGTATCGCCACGGTCAGTAAGCTCCGACCGCGCCTGTAGGTCGAATAGACACTTTCCTTGCCCAGGAAGACCTTCTTTGAGTTTTACAGAACTGGCATCGGAAGACTCTTCTTTGAGTTTTATCGAACCGGTGTGAGGGCACAGGAAGACTCTTTTTCGAGTCGTGTCGGAACTCCGAGGACAACACAGATCTTCATGACAGCAGACGGTCCAGCCTGCTAGCCGGAGCAGAAACGAGTAAACAAGTGGGGTACAGAGACCCCTGATCAACACGTGGGTGATCAGGTGCTGCGGTGAAAAACATCCGATCAGAGTTTTCGGAATTCTCCGAGTTATCACGAGTGGTGAGCATGAGTCTCGATCCTACAAGTCTAGTTTAGAGCAGGTATTGATAGGGGAGGGTTTAAGTTGTTAAGGATAATTGTAATGTGTGCCCCCATTTACGATGTGTCGTTCGTTCCTCGTTTCCCTGAAATTAGTTACATAACTGCGTGTAAGATTGTACTGTCATTAATCTGTGCTTATGACATGTATTTTGTAATCTTGAATAATATGCAATAAAGATTTTCCATTTCGTACCATTCAACCGGGTCTACCTGAGTTTTCTCTCCATTACTGCTCTCGCATCTAAGTCCAGTGTCAGAACCGTAAGGGCAAGTGGGTCGAACCACTCACAGGTGTCTAGTGCTCCCAGACTGGCTGGAGACCAGAACAGGCAACAAGGCCTAAACTCGCACTGACATTCAGGCTGCACAGAGCCACACGAATCTCACAGGTTCAGAGAAACCCTTACAAGGGTCACAGTGGGGGAGGGGCTCAGTGGGGGAGCAGTGGGGGAGGGGCTCAGTGGGGGAGCAGTGGGGGAGGGTCACAGTGGGGGAGGGTCACAGTGGGGGAGGGTCACAGTGGGGTCACAGTGGGGGAGGGTCACAGTGGGGGAGCAGTGGGGGAGGGTCTCAGTGGGGGAGGGTCACAGTGGGGTCACAGTGGGGGAGGGTCACAGTGGGGGAGCAGTGGGGGAGGGTCACAGTGGGGTCACAGTGGGGGAGGGTCTCAGTGGGGGAGGGTCACAGTGGGGGAGGGTCTCAGTGGGGGAGGGTCACAGTGGGGTCACAGTGGGGGAGGGTCACAGTGGGGGAGGGTCACAGTGGGGTCACAGTGGGGGAGGGTCTCAGTGGGGGAGGGTCTCAGTGGGGGAGGGTCACAGTGGGGTCACAGTGGGGGAGGGTCTCAGTGGGGGAGGGTCACAGTGGGGGAGGGTCACAGTGGGGGAGCAGTGGGGGAGGGTCTCAGTGGGGGAGGGTCACAGTGGGGTCACAGTGGGGGAGGGTCTCAGTGGGGGAGGGTCACAGTGGGGTCACAGTGGGGGAGGGTCTCAGTGGGGGAGGGTCTCAGTGGGGGAGGGTCACAGTGGGGGAGGGTCACAGTGGGGGAGCAGTGGGGGAGGGTCTCAGTGGGGGAGCAGTGGGGGAGGGTCTCAGTGGGGGAGGGTCACAGTGGGGTCACAGTGGGGGAGGGTCTCAGTGGGGGAGGGTCACAGTGGGGTCACAGTGGGGGAGGGTCTCAGTGGGGGAGGGTCTCAGTGGGGGAGGGTCACAGTGGGGGAGGGTCACAGTGGGGGAGCAGTGGGGGAGGGTCTCAGTGGGGGAGCAGTGGGGGAGGGTCTCAGTGGGGGAGCAGTGGGGGAGGGTCACAGTGGGGTCACAGTGGGGGAGGGTCTCAGTGGGGGAGGGTCACAGTGGGGTCACAGTGGGGGAGGGTCTCAGTGGGGGAGGGTCACAGTGGGGGAGCAGTGGGGGAGGGTCTCAGTGGGGGAGGGTCTCAGTGGGGGAGGGTCACAGTGGGGGAGCAGTGGGGGAGGGTCTCAGTGGGGGAGCAGTGGGGGAGGGGCTCAGTGGGGGAGCAGTGGGAGGAGGGTCACAGTGGGGGAGCAGTGGGGGAGGGTCTCAGTGGGGGAGCAGTGGGGGAGGGTCTCAATGGGGGAGCAGTGGGGGAGGGTCACAGTGGGGTCACAGTGGGGGAGGGTCTCAGTGGGGGAGGGTCTCAGTGGGGGAGGGTCACAGTGGGGTCACAGTGGGGGAGGGTCTCAGTGGGGGAGGGTCACAGTGGGGGAGCAGTGGGGGAGGGTCACAGTGGGGTCACAGTGGGGGAGGGTCTCAGTGGGGGAGGGTCACAGTGGGGTCACAGTGGGGGAGGGTCTCAGTGGGGGAGGGTCACAGTGGGGGAGGGTCACAGTGGGGGAGGGTCACAGTGGGGGAGCAGTGGGGGAGGGTCACAGTGGGGGAGCAGTGGGGGAGGGTCACAGTGGGGGAGCAGTGGGGGAGGGTCACAGTGGGGTCACAGTGGGGGAGGGTCACAGTGGGGGAGGGTCACAGTGGGGTCACAGTGGGGGAGGGTCACAGTGGGGGAGCAGTGGGGGAGGGTCACAGTGGGGGAGGGTCACAGTGGGGTCACAGTGGGGGAGGGTCACAGTGGGGGAGGGTCTCAGTGGGGGAGGGTCACAGTGGGGGAGGGTCTCAGTGGGGGAGGGTCACAGTGGGGTCACAGCGGGGGAGGGTCACAGTGGGGGAGGGTCACAGTGGGGTCACAGTGGGGGAGGGTCTCAGTGGGGGAGGGTCTCAGTGGGGGAGGGTCTCAGTGGGGGAGGGTCACAGTGGGGGAGGGTCTCAGTGGGGGAGGGTCACAGTGGGGGAGGGTCACAGTGGGGGAGCAGTGGGGGAGGGTCTCAGTGGGGGAGGGTCACAGTGGGGGAGCAGTGGGGGAGGGTCACAGTGGGGTCACAGTGGGGGAGGGTCACAGTGGGGGAGGGTCACAGTGGGGTCACAGTGGGGGAGGGTCACAGTGGGGGAGCAGTGGGGGAGGGTCACAGTGGGGGAGGGTCACAGTGGGGGAGGGTCACAGTGGGGGAGCAGTGGGGGAGGGTCACAGTGGGGGAGCAGTGGGGGAGGGTCACAGTGGGGGAGCAGTGGGGGAGGGTCACAGTGGGGTCACAGTGGGGGAGGGTCACAGTGGGGGAGGGTCACAGTGGGGGAGGGTTACAGTGGGGTCACAGTGGGGGAGGGTCACAGTGGGGGAGGGTCTCAGTGGGGGAGGGTCACAGTGGGGGAGGGTCTCAGTGGGGGAGCGTCACAGTGGGGGAGGGTCTCAGTGGGGGAGGGTCACAGTGGGGGAGGGTCACAGTGGGGGAGCAGTGGGGGAGGGTCTCAGTGGGGGAGGGTCACAGTGGGGTCACAGTGGGGGAGGGTCTCAGTGGGGGAGGGTCACAGTGGGGTCACAGTGGGGGAGGGTCTCAGTGGGGGAGGGTCTCAGTGGGGGAGGGTCACAGTGGGGGAGGGTCACAGTGGGGGAGCAGTGGGGGAGGGTCTCAGTGGGGGAGCAGTGGGGGAGGGTCTCAGTGGGGGAGGGTCACAGTGGGGGAGGGTCACAGTGGGGTCACAGTGGGGGAGGGTCACAGTGGGGGAGCAGTGGGGGAGGGTCTCAGTGGGGGAGGGTCACAGTGGGGGAGGGTCTCAGTGGGGGAGGGTCTCAGTGGGGGAGCAGTGGGGGAGGGTCTCAGTGGGGGAGCAGTGGGGGAGGGTCTCAGTGGGGGAGGGTCACAGTGGGGGAGGGTCACAGTGGGGTCACAGTGGGGGAGGGTCACAGTGGGGTCACAGTGGGGGAGGGTCACAGTGGGGGAGGGACTCAGTGGGGGAGGGTCACAGTGGGGGTGCAGTGGGGGAGGGTCACAGTGGGGTCACAGTGGGGGAGGGTCTCAGTGGGGGAGGGTCTCAGTGGGGGAGGGTCTCAGTGGGGGAGGGTCTCAGTGGGGGAGGCAGCATCCGTGGGGGTAGTGGGTTCAGACACTGGGGGAGGCGGAGGTGGTTTGAAAGGGTTCCGTGAGCAGTGCACTGGGGAATCCTTTATTACTTAAAATACTCCTCACTATATTTATTTTAAATATAACAATGCAGATTTCCCCAGGCCACTGCTTTCAACAAATCTCCCTCCCTTTTTTTTATTTTTTTATGGGATGTGGGCGTCACTGCCAAGGCCAGCATTTATTGCCCATCCCTAATTGCCCTCGAGAAGGTGGTGGTGAGCTGCCTTCTTGAACCGCTGCAGTCCGTGTGGTGAAGGTACTCCCACAGTGCTGTTAGGGAGGGAGTTCCAGGATTTTGACCCAGCGACGATGAAGGATCGGCCGATATACTTCTAAGTCAGGATGGTGTGTGATTTGGAGGGGAACTTGGAGGTGGTGGTGTTCCCATGCGCCTGCTGCCCTTCTCCTTCTAGGTGGTAGAGGTCACGGGTTTGGGAGGTGCTGCTGAAGAAGCCTTGGCGAGTTGCTGCAGTGCATCTTGTAGATGGTACACACTGCAGCCACGGTGCGCCGGTGGTGGAGGGAGTGAATGTTTAAGGTGGTGGATGGGGTGCCAATCAAGCGGGCTGCTTTGTCCTGGATGGTGTCGAGCTTCTTGAGTGTTGTTGGAGCTGCACTCATCCAGGCAAGTGGAGAGTATTCCATCACACTCCTGACTTGTGCCTTGTAGATGGTGGAAAGGCTTTGGGGAGTCAGGAGGTGAGACACTCGCCGCAGAATACCCAGCCTCTGACCTGCTCTTGTAGCCACAGTATTTATGTGGCTGGTCCAGTGAAGTTCCTGCTCTTGTCATGACTAGTCCCTTTCTGTACCACATCCAGGCCCCGAGCCTGCCTAGAGAATGAATGTCGGAGCTTGGGTTCTGGTTGCTGAGATCTTTCAACTGCTGAGGTAACCCTTTCAGCCAATGTCCCTTCCTCCCATTGCACTCAGCCAACCTCTAAGGTTGGGTGCTGGGGCTCAGGATGTGTCCATGATGGGGAGGGTCAGATCTCACGGGGTGGGGGTAGTGGCAATGGTGGGGGGAACTGGCCATGATGGGGTTTCTATATAGAAGCAGCAAAAGCACTTTAAAACTTGGAAGCCGGATCACAGTGAAGGCCTGCATTGTACATTTGACATGTTACAATTAGGGGGAGGGGCACATGACTCAAGGCTTGAGGTCAGGAGTCACGGAAGTTGGAGACAGCAGTAGTGAGGGGGCTGTAGTGGTGGGGGGAAATCTGATTGTAGTAGTGGGGGACAGTGGTGGGGGGAAATGTGATTGCAGTGGTGGGGGGCTGTAGTTTTGGGGAAATCTGATTGTAGTGGTGGGGGACAGTGGTGGGAAGGAGGGAGTCAGTGTCATGCTATTGGTCTGGTTTTAGGAGGCTCAAGAAGGGGTCGAACTGCGGGAACAGTGCTACAGCACCATTTATTTTGGAAACTGGGAGCTCTGACAGCTTTGTGAGCAACAGCACCACTTAAGTTGGATGCCAAACTTGGAAGATTCAATGAGAGGTAAGTAAAATGAAAGGGTTCGATTTTCACGTGTAGTGTAAATGGGGCAGGTGATGGACAGAGCATCTACCCTGCCCGCCCCACACCACCTTACTTTAGCCCCAGCACTATCAATCCTTCCCTCCACTTCTACGGCACCTCCTGCACTGACACCCTCAAAACCCATTACTGCCCTCAACTATTCCCCCTCTGAGCCGCACCTGCTGTTTTGTCTGCTCATCGTGCACGCTGTGCTGAGCTGCCTCACATGTCTTCAAAACCCTTCAGCAGGGGACGCACGAACCCACGCCCACTCTTTTTGTGGGAGAAGCTGGCACACAACCTAAGGGAGAGTCGGAGAACAGGAGGAGGTTCTGACTCTCTACAGATCCTGACTCCAATGGAAGAAGCCGCCTTCAGCGTCATTGGCAGAGAGAGGGCATGCAGCATTGGCCAGGCTGGAAGCCACGCAAACCAGGATGTTTGGGCATATTTTCTCTTTTTACTTAACTCTCACTCATACAGTCACACGCTCAGCATGACAATCTGGCGTGCACTGGTGTTGCCACTTGTCTACGGCTACTTACCCGTGCTACTTTGTGTTAACCTTTGTCCCTCTTCCCTTTTCCTCGGTCCATCAGATGTCTCGGGCCTTGCGAGGGCACAGGCTGAAGGGGGGAACCCACCCGAAGGGACACCCTTCACGAATCCTTCTGAGCACCAGCACAGAAATCAGCCCCCCAGGTTACAGGGGTCCGTCTACACTGGGTGATTCAATGAGCACAAGTGACTAGGAACAGGTGCAAGTGGAAAAGACGGCCCAGGAAACAGGACATTGGGGGAGGGGGGGGGAGGGGGGGGAAACACGTGTCTTCACTCTACTGAAGAGGACGGACATGCAGACTTTAGGGACCCAGCCTTTAAAAGAAGGCTGTTTTCTGTCTACCATTGCTCAATGCATTGGACCGCTTGCTAGGGATTGTCCGCTATATGTCAGAGAGTGTGGAGGAGTCCACTACCCACTTGTGTGGGGTTCTGGCACATGGCATCGACACTGAAATCAACCACAGGGCGTGTTGTCACCGCAATGAATGTTGCAGCTGAGTCCTCCCGACAGGAGTCGTGACACCTGCAGTCGCATCTCCCAGCATCCTCACACTGGGGCCATCCAGGTTCTGGGCTCAACCATCTCCTCTGCCTTAGACAGGCTAGGAGACTGAACGGATAGGGCTTTCAGTTGAACATTGATGTCCTCCAGTCTGCCCTCCAGTAGATCAGTGAGAGTTCTGAGTTGCAGGGTCAAAGAGTGGGGGGGGGGGGGGGGGGGGGGCGGGGGCAGATAGTAGATGACCTTTACATAAATGTGTTATGACAGCTGCCAGGAAAGTGGGCACATACCTGCTGGTGATCACACATCAGTTGCACATTAATGGCCCTTGAAATTCAAGAAGGCAGCGTGGTCATTAGAAGGAACCCGCAGGGTGACGGGGGTGCAGCCAAAAATGCCCTGAACTTGGCAGGAGCCTGTAACCTGTGCAAACTCCAGAACCCTCTGCCGCCTCTTCTCAATGTCCATAGGGAAAGTGATGGAAGTGTTTGCTCTGGCAGACATGGTATCAGGCGCCCGCTTAATGCAAGCATGAACTGCAGCCTGACTGATGTTCCTGACATCCCCTGTGGTAGACTAGAAGGAGCCGGAGGAAAAAAAAATTTGGAGGACTGCAGTAACCTTGACTGCAACAGCCTGTGGCAGTGGGTGGCAGCTCTTGTTGCAGGAGGAGACACAACTCTGTGAGAGCCTCCCTAGAGAAGCATAGCCTCCTTATGCACTGCTCCGCCCAGAACTGCAGGGATGTAGTCCTGGGCCGATCAATTCTGTTGATGAGGGGGGTAAGGATTCCTGTGAGCTCGCCGACTTCTATTTGCTCTCCCTGCAGCTGTAGCTCTGATTACTTCTTCCTCCTGCTGCTGCTCCTCTTCCTCATCCCTGCCGGACGCCCCGCCAATGAAGAAAATCGTCCATTGCCTGAAGCCCCTTCAGAACATTCCACAACCGCCACAAGCACTTTGAAATGGTCTTAAGCAGCAAAAACTCACAGTGCAATAAATATCCATAAAATGGGCAGAACAAGGGAAATTTCTGCCCCTTTAAACTCCCTCCGTCCAGTGGAAATGGAGGAGTAGTCGAGTTATAATGGAGGCGGTAGACCTCCCGCTCCACAGCCATTTTCCTCAGGGCCTTCTGCTGGGTGGCCATGGCGCCTGCATGAATCAGGCGGGAGCCTCGTTAATCTATGCAAATCAAGGTCCTGTTGTGTACACAGCACCCCGAGGCAACTCAAGATTTTAACGGCATCCGCCGTGGAAACTCCCCTTAGTGAAACCTGGTGGGACAGCAGACGAGGTCCTTCCAGGTAAGGGCTAAAATTGCATTTGTGGAGCCAGGAGGAGGAGCAGTGCGTCTCCAAGCCTCATGAGGAAAATCTCGGCCTCCTCTGCCCAAGGCTTCCCCCACCCAACCCCCGCTCCACCGACTGCTAGGCCCTCCCAAACCCCCTCCCAACCACTTCCTTGAGTGCTAGGAACCGTTCCTAAAATCTACCCCATTAACTTATTAATACAATGTCCCTTTGAATATTCATCTCCTGTAGTGAGTCTTCCACATCCCCCTCAGTACTCCGACAGTTCTACTTTAAACTTCCTCTGTAAAACCTGATGCTAAATATTTATTAAGAATCCCTGGCATTCCCTCACTCTCAAGTACAAGATGCCCCTTACAGCTCGAAGTGGTCCTGCCCCATTGACTATCCTTTTACTTCAAAGATGCTTTTAAATCACCTTGCTTTTTCTCTTTATTCTCAAACTTTCATACTCCCTCATAGCCTTTTAATCTCTGTTTTTACATTCTTTCTAAAACTTCTCATTTTTTTCTTCTGTATTAACCCCCCCATATTTATCATGATGCCGCTTTTTAATCTCATATTTGCTCTTCCCTCTCTATTTATCCAACCTGTGCCACTTTAATGGACCCTCTTCCTTTAACATGCTCCCTTTTGCTTTTACTCAGAATGTATTTTACTTATGTCTTTACCACCTCATATTTAAATATGTTGCTTGATCTGCCCTTTTTCCGAACCAATTTTATTCCACTGAAATTCGCTCATTTCCAGTTCAGCACCTTTATCTTTGGCTCATTTTTAAATCTTTATTTTTAATAGGAGGTTGATTTTTCTGAACTGGCTTGTGTTAAAATGAAACTTATTTTTTTTTCTCCTCTTGAGACTGTCAGCTGAGAATGGAGACACTGCTGTCTGCAACATAAATACAGTGGCAGCAAGAGCAGGTCAGAGGCTGGGTATTCTGGGGCGAGTGTCTCACCTCCTGACTCCCCAAAGCCTTTCCACCATCTACAAGGCACGAGTCAGGAGTGTGATGGAATACTCTCCACTTGCCTGGATGAGTGCAGCTCCAACAACACTCAAGAAGCTCGACACCATCCAAGACAAAGCAGCCCGCTTGATTGGCACCCCATCCACCACCTTAAACATTCACTCCCTCCACCACCGGCGCACCGTGGCTGCAGTGTGTGCCATCTACAAGATGCACTGCAGCAACTCGCCAAGGCTTCTTCGGCAGCACCTCCCAAACCCACGACCTCTACCACCTAGAAGGACAAGGGCAGCAGGCGCATGGGAACACCTACACCTCCAAGTTCCCCTCCAAGTCACACACCATCCTGACTTGGAAGTATATCGTCGTTCCTTCATCGTCGCTGGGTCAAAATCCTGGAACTCCCTCCCTAACAGCGCTATGGGAACAACCTTCACCACACGGGCTGCAGCAGTTCAAGAAGGCGGCTCAGCACCACCTTCTCAAGGCCAATTAGGGATGGGCAATAAATGCTGGCCTTGCCAGCGACGCCCACATCCCAGGAACGAATAAAAAGAAACAAGCAGGAATGTTTGATCTAGTGATATGGAGGGTCAGTGGCACTTTGCGATATTAACATTTCCTCAGTAACGCAGTCGTTAGTTGCCACTGCTCATTAACATGGAATGCGGCCGTCTGTGTTTGAAATCTCTTTTGATTAATCTTGAAGGTAACTTTTATACCTTCCTCTGTACTAAATTGAACTTCAGAGGTAAAGAAGGCACGTACCCAGCCGAGCAGTCTGCTCTTCCACTATATGCGGCGGGAGCTGGTAGGATGCTCCGTGAGAGTTCAGTCGCATGTAAAGCTTTTCGCTGCAGGCACCTGGATCAAAGCTACTGAAGAGAACATAAGAACATAAGAAATAGGAGCAGGAGTGGGCCCCTCGAGCCTGCTCCGCCATTCAATAAGATCATGGCTGATCTTCTACCTCATCTCCACCTTCCCGCCTGATCCCCATATTGATTCCCTTTGCGGAACCGTTCAGATTTTAAGAGATTATATTATTTTTAAAACTGGTACTGTAAGCTGTGAAGTTTGTAATGTAGCTAAATCTGCAGCTTTTGCTCTTACTTCTATTTAATATTATTCTATTTTAATATTATTTAATAAATATGACCTGTAAGTTTCAGACATATGGGGTTGAATTTTAATACTTTGGCGGGTTGGGTGCGGCGTGGGGCTCGGAAGCGGTCGAGAAACCCAGGAGACTGGGTTTCCTGCAGGGCCTTGCCGAATTTAACGGCAGGGCCTGATTTGCATTGGCAACCAGATGGAGAGGTTGGCTGGCTGCGGCTGGGTAGGCCTGTGGCACTAGATGGCAGAGTGGAGGGAGGGCGGGAGGGATTGTGTGGGGCCGGGGTGGGTGGGCGGTCGGGGGGGCCGTAGGAACATGGGAAGGGCCGGAGGAGCGGGTGGGGGGGGGGGGGAGGGGAGGCGCGTTAGATCAGCGCAGTGGCGGAGGAGCTGGGTGGGGCCAGGAGCACATCGGAGGGCCGGAGCGGCGGATCGGGGATTGGGAGCAGCTGATCGGGGTGTCCAGGAGCACATCATGGGCTGGAGGATGATCAGGGGCCTGGGGCCTCATTCCATGGGAGCATGTGGGTGGGGAGGCCTAGGGGAGGTGCTCGGAGGCCTTGTGGGAGGTCTTCGATCGTGGGCGGTGGGTTAGGCAGGATCCAGGAGGTAAGTGTAAAGGAATTTACCTCCTGGATCCAGCAGTCCTCACCTTCCATTAGCTGGCGGGTTTCCCGAGGCCTGCAAAATCCGACCAGCCACTGTTAAATTTAAAATGGTGGTTAAATCTGAGGCACGCCAGCCTGATTATAATATTTAAATGGGCGACCCGCCTCCGTTAAAACTGGAAGTGGGCGGGTTGGAGGCAGGTTCTGGTCGGGATTCAGATTTTTAACACTTTAACTTCCCACCTGATCCCAACTCACCCATTTTTGGGGGTTAAAATTTCCCCTGTGGTCTGTCAATGTAGCGTTTACCATCAGTCGGAGAAATCAGGAGTGTGCGGTGATATCTTGTACTTTTTCCAGTGCCTGGCAAGGAAAAAGGCTTTATTTTTCACTTTGTGGCCTGCTATCCCACCTACTTGGCACACACAAGGTCATATTTCGGTTCATTGGAAGTGAGAGTATATCTACAGAGGCAGATTTTTAGCACTGGGCTAAAAGTATTGGGAATGAGTCGGAACGGTGTTTTCAGTGTGTGGCGTTTCAAGCTATATTATTGTGGCTGCCGCGAAGCACGAATTGAGGCCGAGTCAATATGTGGAGCGCATGGCTTTTAATTACATACTCCTTGGCAAAATGGCTGCTACAACTTCTCTCTGCAAAACCCTACTGGTTGAGGGCGACGCCAGCTCTTTTTAAGTTCACACTGAGGGCGACGCCCACTCCATTTTTCATGCCTTAAAGGCAGCATGCACCTTAAAGGCAAGGTGCCCTATTTATTGTCCACGGACGGAAAAGTGGATTGCGTCCGTTTAGGTGGCGATCCGCCACAATATTATATTATATGATTACATACGTACCTAGCAGAGGGAGCTAATCATAGAGACAATGGCCTAGTAATTCGAACCGCTAGGCTTCCACCCACTTCCGGCGCGGAACGCAGCGGCCACCGTATTGGGGGGGGGTCGGCCTGCACTCGCCGCAAGTATTTGAATTACCAGGAACGTGACGTCAATCGGCGTGCAAAGCCGAATTCACGCACGCTCAGCGATTTTGGACGTCGCCGCTCCTCTTACCGCCCGCGCGTGCAGCCGTTGACGGTGCGGGAGAAAGCAGCGGTGAGCTATAAACCGTACAGTAAACATTCTGTACAATTCACATTTACCGTGCTGCTTTGAAATAAGTTACACCCAAATAACTGACTTCAATTGTCTTTCAGTTTATTGCAAATTTTTTTTAATGCGATCCAGATCAAGCTGGCTTTTTTCCGTTGTTGCCTAATTTAATTTATTTTTTGATCTATTCATCAAGATCCAGTTTATATCAAGAGAATGCTAAACAAAGAAATATTAAGATTTATATAGGGTTTTTTGTTCTTATTGAAAATATATACCAAGGTGCCTATAAAATATGCAGTTCCTGTACAACCATAAGCCTAAAATAAGCTTGGAAGAACAGTTTGGAATTTCCATAGTACATGTCTTGTGATCATTGCCCTATTTTAACAAGTTGAGCAAGTGGCCAGTACTCACTGGTATCTCTTGCATCCTTAACACTGTAGCAACATCTCGCTTCCATATAATGGCACTACTTCCTTTATATTGCACTCAGTCGATTAAACTTTCTGCGTTCGACTTATATTTTGGGCATAATCTCAGGATTTCTCATGCAACTGTTTAAGGACATCTATGCCACAGTCTTTCACTTGGAAATGTACTGTTAATAAGGTGACTGCCCGAGAACGCCGCACCGATCTTTTAGACGCGACCTTTGGCCTCCTGCTGATGTTACCAAGAGGGCGTTGCACGGGAGCTTCTGCGCTGCTCTCATTTAAATCAGCGGGCGGCACCAAAATACCGGCGCTGCCTGCGCTCTTTTTGCGGGCGGCCGTTAACCTCGGCCCGCGGCGGCACCGCCCGTTTTCCGGCTTGATCGAATTTTTAGGCCACTGTCCTTATTAATTTTGGGTAAGCTCTTGATTGAGAACTTTCTTGCTGAAACGAAGGAATAGAGACAGTGATCTTGTAAATAAGAGTAGTTTACCCTCAGTTTTATTCAGAGACAAGTGCCGCCTACAACACAGTGCACGCCGCGATGTTGTGAGCTATAATGAACCTTGCCATCTGAGACATGGTTAGACTGGAGCAGCTACAGCCACGCTCCCAGCACCCAGCTGCCCATTTGATTAGGTTTTAATTGAAGCTGAGCAGACTAGTCAACAGAGTATGATTCAGCTGCTCCAAACTCCAATTTGCAAGCTGAATTCACACACTATGAACCATAATTCAGAATGAAAATCAATGTATAAGGTTGCCATTAGTCATAATGGAGCTGTTGCTAAGACCCGTTTCTTTCCCCTTGATCAGCTGTGCTGTTAAAACATCAAAGAGAAAAAAACTAGACACAGCAAGTGGTGATGTTATAAATAGAATGGCAGCTCACTGATGCTTCAGAACAACTGCAACACAATCTATCGATTCAGGTTACATCATTAAATGTGAAACAAAGAAATAAAGTTATCTGCTCCCCATCGCAAACGCATTGAGCTAAATTTTGCGAGACTTTGCACCACTGACAGGCTGCTGAGCTACACTGAGCTGGAATCACAAAATCGCAGGTGCTGTGCCTGGAGATATTTGGTTCAACGATTTCAAATGGTGCAAAATCACAGACTGCGTGGCAATGTGTGCAGTCTCTCAAAATGTACCTCCTTATCCAAGCCAGCTTTTATTATTTGTATACCATGGGAGGGGACTCTATTGCAACTGACACAATGGGCTGGATTTTGATACTGGGGCGGGTTGGGGTCGTGTTATCCACCCGACTGCAATTGGATGTGGGAGATTGATGCGATTTTCACCTAATGGGGCAATTGAGTTCCAGCATGTGGGAACCCATGAACCAATTAGTGTTTTCAGTCTGAAAGTCGCCTCTGATGATGTCATCATTGCTGCTGCATTGAAGGTCTGCAAAGACTGCCTGGCCTTTGCTGTGAGAGGACCTGAAGGCAAAATGAGCAGCAGCAGCCCTAAGTCTGCTCCCAGATATTTTTACACCACCACTCCCAGATATGTCTCCTCCTCATCCATCCATCCAGCCAGCGTCAGCCATCCAAATGTGCTCCCGCCAGGTTTCACATTCGTGGTTCAGAACAGGCATGCTTCACGTAGAAAAAAGGTTAAAATCACAAAGGCCTTTCAAAATGGCATTATAGAGGCAATTTAGTGCTTGTTAAGGGCCTTAACAGCCTATCCCACCTCTTAGAGGCGGGACGGAGTCGGGACCAGCAGACACGATTTAATGAAAATTGCGTGGAGGCGGGATGGAGGCGGGCTTGTGCCCACCCGCCAGTTTTCGCAATTTTAACCCCCGCACACGCCTCCAAACCCACCTCCACGGGTCAATGAAAATCCAGCCCATTGTGTTTTCCCAAATTATAAAAAAGGGAAGTGAGAAGGCACACACACAGCACCCAATAGACAACCATCACAAGGCTTTATGTTTGCTTGGCACAGTTCCAGTCATGTCCTGGCCAACATTTCTTCCTCAACTAAAACTAAGGTCACTCATCTCATTGCTATTTATAAAGAAAGAAAGACTTGCATTTATATAGCGCCTTTCGCGACCACCAGACGTCTCAAAGCGCTTTACAGCCAATGAAGTACTTTTGGAGTGTAGTCACTGTTGTAATGTGGGAAACGTGGCAGCCAATTTGCACATTATGGGATCTTCCTGTGTGAAAAATGGCTGCCATGTTTGCCTAAGTAAGTCTTCAAAGAAATTCATAATATGTGAAGCACTTTGAAACATTTCTAAGAGACATGATGATAAGTCACTATATAAATGCAAATCAATATTTTGTTTTTTCTTTCATTCCCTTAGGAGAAAATATTGGCCCAGATTTTGCGTAGGTAATAATGGTGAGGCTATCAGCGCTCACCTTTATAACGGAATAAATCTGACAGCAACTTCCGACGCCCGCACATGCGCAATTAAACGCGGAAATCTGGAAGTTGCTGTCAGAGACACCCTGCCCCTCCACAGGGTGCATTGTGACAGTCCTCGCCGATAGACTCGGCCTTGAAATGACTGCAACGGCGTGAACTTGGGGTACTCGTCCACTAGTTCCCCACTAAAAACACCAGAAAAAGTTAGGGCCGGTACATTCAGGAGTAAGTGATAATTACTGTCAAATGACCTCGCTGGCCCTAAAAGTTTAATTTTCTCAGTGTGAAGTCTCATTCCTTCAGAAGTTAATTATTGGCGATTTAAAAAAAAAATAATTTAAAAAAAAAACTTTTTCTGTCTGTCTCTTATATCTCTCTTAATCCCATCTGTCATTCCCAACCTTTATTTTGCTTTCTGTACATTATTTAAATCTAATTTATACTTCCTGCTTTACACTTCATGGTTTACACTCTGTGAGGGGAGTTTAAACATGGTGGAGGTGTGGGTTTGGGAATGGGGGGGCGTTAAATACGGGGAAATTGACAGCGCGTCGGGAAGCCGGCTCCAACCCAACAACTTCCACATTTCACTCGAGCGTGTTAGGCCGCGTGTGCGCAACCCCCTCGGGAGAGGCAGATTGTCAGTTAACATATGTTAATTTCTCAATAAGAGTGATATTTACACACACGTTTGAGTTTAATGCCAGGCCCACGGGATTCCAAGCTTCCTGAAACTCACCAGTGAAAGCAAGGCGAGAACACAGCGGCAATTGGCGGCGGGGGAGGGGGGTGGTGGGGGGGAAGTCAATCAATCTCATGGAAATATGATAATAAATACTCAGTGCTCACAGCTGCTTTCTTACCTGCTAGTGGGAAAGGGTTTGTTCACAGTGTTGAGGCTGCCGCGAAACACGAATTAAGACACAGTCCATGTGTGGGAAAACAAAGGCTTTTTAATACAACTGCATGGTCCAAAATGGCTGAAACAGACTGCTCCCAGAATTCTCTGGAAAAATCCTGAGGCCCCGCCCACTCCTTTTCTCCTGCCTTAAAGGCAAGGTGCCTTAAAGGCAAGGTGCTCGATATATTGTCCACGGACGGAAAAGTGGATTATGCCCGTTTAGGTGGCGATCCGCCACAACAGTATATTTGCTGAGAGTTTACTGTCTACACGTTGGAGGTTTGTTCTATGGGTGGCACTTTGGTTACTTTAGATTGGACTTCAGATGAGGAGCAACATGACCAACAGCAACACCAGCAGCCTGCTGGTTACAGACCTATAGCTGCACAGGAGAGAGGGGAGCAGCAGAGAGGGGAGCAGCAGAGAGGGGAGCGGCAGGGAGGGGAGCGGCAGAGAGGGGAGCGGCAGAGAGGGGAGCGGCAGAGAGGGGAGCGGCAGAGAGGGGACCAGCAGAGAGGTGCAGCTCACAGGAGGCACTACCCACGAAACAGGGTTTACAGGCAGAGCTGAGTTTCCTTGACATGTTTGAACACCAGTGTCTCAGGAGGCTCAGGTTGTCACATCAGGTGGTAACAGACATCTGCAGCCTTCTAGAAGAAGACCTGTTCCTTGTTGGACCTGGTGTCCACACGTTACCAGTGGCGGTCAAAGTCACCACCACCCTCAATTTTTTTGCCTCCGGATCCTTCCAGGGCTCTCCGGAGACATATCCAGGATCTCCCAGTTGACGGCCCACAAATGCATAAGACAGGTGACTGATGGCTTGTTTGCCAGGGCTGGCAATTATGTCAACTTCACCTGCGATGACGCCAGTCAGAATGAGCGGGCACTTGGGTTTGCGGCTCTGGCTGGCTTCCCACAGGTGCAGCGTACTCATCAACTGCAAGGGCTTCCACTTCATCAATGTGCAGCTGGTGTGCAACTACAATAAGATACTTCTGCAGATGTGCACCAGATTCCGGGAAGCTGCCATGATGCTTTCGTCCTGCGGCAGTCCAATCTCCCTGATGTCTTCGGACCTACAAGCAGACTTAAGGGGTGGCTTCTAGGGGACAAGGGATACCCACTTCAAACTTGGCTCATGACACCTGTCAGAAATCCCAACACTGAAGCCCAACAGCGCTACAATGAATGCCATATGACCACCAGATGTGTGATCGAACAAGCAATCGGGATGCTGAAGATGCGGATCAGGTGCCTAGACAGATCTGGAGGCACCCTTCAGTACGCACCAGCCAGGGTCTCCAGAATGGCCGTGGTGCGCTGCGCTCTGCACAACATTGCACAGCAGCGAGGTTTGGATCTGCAGGAGGTACAAGGCGAAGAGCTTAGATCCTCCTCGGACGATTCGGAGGGGGAGGAGGAGGAAGACGAGGAAGAGGAAGGTGATGAGAGCAATGCACCACCGGCTGCTCACATTGCTGCCTGGGATGCCAGGGATCCCCTTATCAATGCAAGGTTCACGTAGGTTGCACCAGTGGACCCATGTCACAAGCACATGCAACGGCCACTCTTCCCACACCCCCGCCCCCCGCCCCCCCGCCCATGCCACTGACACAAAGCAGTCCTGCAAACAACTAAACCACCCCTTGTACACCCTCGCATTGGGCCCCATCAATTCATGTCTTCCCATTCATCATCAAACAAGTTCAGAAGTGACTTACCACCCAGCACCTAAGAATGGACAAGATGGGAAAGTGGTGCAAAATAATAATATTTATATGACCTAACTAAACAACAGAAACTTAACAACACAACATTTTCTCAGACACCCATGTGCATACCCTTGTGCAACTACAAAGCCTGACTCTTCCTTTTCCTACTCCTCCTACGTGGTGCAACCCTTGTGGCTTGAGCAGAGCTCGAGGCAGGCTGCTCAGATCCATGCTCTGACGGCTGAGCTGCTCTTGGCCGACGTCCTTTGGGTCTTGGAGCCCATGAGGGCCCCGGCAAAGACTGCTCCACCTGCACCTGTGCCGATGCAGACTCGGCCATTGGGACATGAGGCAGCGTGTGGGCTACTGACTGAGAGGGGGGTCAACGGGTGAGAAGTGGAGGCGTTTTGAGTGGAGTCCCCACTTCCATGTCCCCTTTCACCATCATCCCTCGCATGGCCCGGCCGTACTTCACTGCTACCACTGTGGTGGAGAGCACTTTGGTGCAAATCAGGGCGGCACAGTAAGGCCAGGGCTAAGGTATCTGCCATCCTATTTAAGGTGGCAGACATGTTGGCATCCAGAGTCTGCATGGCCGTGGACAAGGCGTGCATGGAATAAGTTGATAGCCGCATTTGATGTCCCACGGAGTTGGCCACTCTAGCCATGGAAGAATTCATCATCGCAATGCCCTGCGACACCAACCCACTCATGCTTGAGGCGGACTCCTCCAATCTCTCTTCAATCGTAGACAGTGTGCTTGGAAGGCCTGTCAGTGCATCGCACATTGTCTGCTGCTGCTCAATGATTCTCCTTTCCATCAACGGCCCCCGGGGTTACAGCATCTGTGTCCAGCTGAGCGGAGCTTGGAGAGGGCTGCGCCCTCCGATGCGGAATCGCCACTGCTGTCCCTGATACCGCCATCTGCTCTTGCTCACTTGTGAAGTGTGAGTCACCAGGTGAAAACGCAACTATCTGCCTATGTGGTCCCACCGAAGTGCGAGTATCTGAGCTGGCGCATGGCATGCATGAGTCCTGTGACGGTGCTTCCTCAGAAGGAATCAGCTCCTCTGAGGAATTGTCATCGGCGACCTGCACTGACTTGTGCTGCACACGTGAAGGCCTTGTCGGAGATAAAAGACATGATTTAGTCCTGGCAAGGTAAGAATATGTTGCATGTTCTCATTATGAAGATAATCATATTTCACTCGCCGTTGATATCAATTCAACATGGCTGAGTGCAGTATGACATGTGGGTCGCTAATATTTAATTGTGTCACCAGGTAACTGGGAGCTCCCCATCTGCCCAGCTCCGAAGGCCAGGGACACCAGAACTCTGCTGATTTCCATTGCCTCATCCTCTGTGCTTGTCAGTTGCGAGATGATTGGAGGACCACCTCCAGTTCTCTCCCTTTCACTCTCCCTGGTGTTCTGTGCTCTCTTCTCCAGCAACGAGGGAAAGAACAGACCGATGAGTGAGTGTAATGGCATGTGTTCACCTGATGAGTTCATTTGGTGAGGGTGAGTATCAGGGAGAGGCATGAAATTGCAAAACAATTAGGGTGAGTGGCAGTGGTGGATGGATAATTAGGGATGTGAGGAAGTGCAGAGACAGAGAAGGATGGGTGCACCTGCAAGGTAACTGGGTGTGAGGAGTGATGTGATGGTAAGCAGAGTGAGGGGGTGGGGTGGGGTGATGCCCACAGCAGGATGTAGGTGAATGTGCAACTGTTAGGTCATTAAACCGCTTCCTGCACTACATCCAGGAGCGTTGCACTACGCTCCTGCTGCTGACCTCCTGGGCAACCTCCAGCCACGCCTTCTTCATTTCTGCCTCAGGTTTTCTCCTCCCATGGCTGGGGAATAGTATCTCCCTCCGGCTCCTCACAGGCCTCAGCAGAACATCAAGGGAAGCATCAGTGAACCCGGGGCACAGCCTTTGTACGTCTCAAATCCATTGTTGAAGTTGCACCTCTTTTCTTCTCAACTTCAACTGCTCCAAATTGCAGCTTCAGTTCGGCCCTTTAAATACTGGAGTTGAGATCGCGTCATGTGGTCCTCATCCCGCCCGCTGCCGCGGATTAGACGGCAAACCCGGAAGTAAAATTATAATGAGGTCGCTGAGTTAAAAAGCCACTGACAGAACACGTTGACACGCGATATCGGACCCCCACCCCCGCGCATCTCCCAGTTAATATCGGGACCTGTGTATCTCAGTGAGGATTCTTTAATCTGATTGGTTGAAGAGTCTCGCTTTTCTTGCCCTGCTTGCAGATGCCACAGATCCCCTGTAGAGGGCAGCTGTCAGCGAGGTGAATGGAAAGTGCCGCTCCTTTGCCGCTGACCGCAAAATCCGGGCCGTTGACTTTGGGTGGTGACAAGTCTCCTGTCAGCAATGGCAGTGATGTAATATTTATCAGCCAGCATGAAGAGAATCAAGTTGAACAAACCTAAGTCCAGATTCCACCAGTGAATATATGGACACCAAGGCTGTGCAGTTTTTTTCAAAGTGCGTGAGTATGAAGGAGTAATGTGGCTTTATATTCATCTTTTTGCTTGGTAGAATTAAGCAGTGGAGGAAAACATATCACCAGGTTGGTTGTCTGTGGGACCTATTTATCATGTGTATTCACATCTTTGGCAAATTCCCTTTATTGAATGATATCATTTGAAGTTCCCTTGATAGTGTTTAGTAGAAGGGCTGCTTAGTGAATTCTAGTTGTCTCCTCCAGTTTTGCACATCATCTGTATTATGGGCGACCACGAACCTGTTTCTGCTATTCTTTTGCCTTGTGAATGAATGGCATGTAGTACAAGTGTGGATCAGCCTGCACATTCAGGAAGTTGTCAATAGCAACCCACATAAAATGGAATTTCCAACAGCACGTTTCCCTTTTTTCTAAAGCAATTTTTTAAATTCTACCTTCCGTGATCTGTTGAAAATAATCAACGTCATTGGCATGTGGCCTGGTTAGAAATTGAATTCTGAAAAGAGTGTTTTCGTGCCTTCTCCACATAACATGTGGAATTATATTTGTATCACCTTCTCTTTCAGATGGGTGAACACTAGGTTCAAGTATCTTGGGATAAATATAACCCCTTTCAAGACTCGCACTTCAAAGTTAATTACCATCTCTGATGAAGCGTATTAGAGTTGATGTGTACTATCGACAATTCCACTGAAGTATTACACCATTGACCCAGCTGGCTTAATGGGTTGGGTGAGTCAACATAATCAAAAATGAACAGCCTCTACGACATATGCAACATTTTTAGATTTTTCCCATTCTGATCGTAGCAGTAGATTATCAGAGATTTGAATAGGTCTTTCAGTCAGTTCATTTGGAATGGAAAAAGGTTATATATACTAGAAAATAATTTAATTTAAAGTAATCGTGACTGCACATATGTGCATGTTACAGCTTAGAAGATACCGTGCAGGCTAAACTAAGCACGACAATGAGGAAATTTTACATATTTTGGTTCAAATAACTGCTACCCAGTCCCCAGTTAGTTTTGGATACTAATGATGAACTCCATCCCACTTTAACTAGGGCCGGAATTTTCACTTCAGAGCCGGGACAGGTGCGTGCGGGCCGTGTAGCGGGTCGGGAACGCGATGTGTCGATCAGCCTGCTCCTCAGGGCGACTTTAACATAACGGCCCCAGTTGAGCCAGCCATGCGCATTTCCCGGCCCCATTAAAGGGTGCGGGTTTGATGACGTCATCAATGACTGATTTCCAGCGTCCGTATTTAACGCAGCCTTGCTCACAAGTCATGTGAAGGTTGGTAAAGGAGTGAGTAAGTAGCATTGTAAAGGTTGGAGTTATTTTGCAAACATAAAAACATGAATACCCAAAGGCGGAGGGCTGCACCCCGGATTACAGATGCCTCGCTGCATATTCTGGTGGAGGCAGTACGAGCACCGCAGGGAGGTCCTCTTCCCAGCAGATGGACGCAAAAGACCTTCGCAAGAGACCAAAAGGGCCTGGCTGGAAATAGCGGAGAAGGTCAGCAGCAGGGAGGTTGTGAGGAGGACCCGGATCCAGTGCAGGAAGAGATTCAATGAACTGATGAGGTCAGGAAAGGTGAGTGCAATGCCACACTCACCTTCATCCTGCTGTGCCTGTCACCACATCCCCATCACTCTGCCTTCCCAAGCCTACTCCTGCACATCATTCCTCACAGCAACATACCTTCCAGGTCCACCCATCCCTCTCTCTCTATGTACATACTCACATCCCCATCTGACTAACCACCCCTGACACTCACCCTCATCTTAATGCAATCATAGCAAGTAACACCACAGGAGGAGGCCATTTGGCAATGTCACGCCGCTCCCTCATAGTCACCCTCTACAGCCCATCCATTCCTTACACTCATTCCAGCACTCTCACTCAAACTTCTCTTCTTTCCCTCCTTACAGGAGAAAAGTTCCCACAACAACAGGGAGAGGGAGAGAACTGGAGGTGGCCCTCCATCCTTCAGTACTTTGACTACAGCAGAGGAGGTGGCCCTGGAGGTGTCAGGAGTTGCTGGTGGTGGGAGACAGAGAGAGGGCACAGGACGCTCCCAGCTCTGCTCAGCTGCATGCAGACGCTGAGCCTCGGGGGCCATCCAGAAAGAGGGCGATCCTGGAGAGGCAGCAAGAAGTGCAGGAGGCTCTGGCAGGTTTTGCAGTCGCGATGTCTGAAAATGTGCAGAGAATGGAGGAGTCCATCTCCAACATGAGCACAATGGCCACTGAGCTTCCGCCTCCGCTTCACAGGCAAGGTTCCCGAGCTGCGTGCTTCCCGCACTCAGGCCGTTAAATTCAGAAGCTGCCGTTAAAAACCCTCTTCAGGAAACGCGCTGGAGTTAAAGGAGTGAGGAGGCGGGATCCCGGCGTGCTGGGAAACGCGCTCAAGTTAAAGGAGCGAGGAGGCGGGATCCGCGGCGCGCTGGGAAACGCGCTCGAGTTAAAGGAGCGAGGAGGCGGGATCCCGGCACGCTGGGAAACGCGCTCGAGTTAAAGGAGCGAGGAGGCGGGATCCGCAGCGCGCTGGGAAACGCGCTCGAGTTAAAGGAGCGAGGAAGCGGGATCCCGGCGCGCTAGGAAACGCGCTCGAGTTAAAGGAGCGAGGAGGCGGGATTCGCAGCGCGCTGGGAAACGCGCTCGAGTTAAAGGAGCGAGGAGGCGGGATCCGTAGCGCGCTGGGAAACGCGCTCGAGTTAAAGGAGCGAGGAGGCGGGATCTCGGCACGCTGAGAAACGCGCTCGAGTTAAAGGAGCGAGGAGGCGGGATCCCGGCGCGCTGGGAAACGCACTCGAGTTAAAGGAGCGAGGAGGTGGGATCCCGGTGCGCTGGGAAACGCGCTCGAGTTAAAGGAGCGAGGGGGCGGGATCCCGGCGCGCTGGGAAACGCGCTCGGGTTAAAGAAGCGAGGAGGCGGGATCCCGGCGCGCTGGGAAACGCGCTCGAGTTAAAGGAGCGAGGAGGCGGGATCCCGGCGCGCTGAGAAACGCGCTCGAGTTAAAGGAGCGAGGAGGCGGGATCCCGGCACGCTGGGAAACGCGCTCGAGTTAAAGGAGCGAGGAGGCGGGATCCCGGCACGCTGGGAAACGCGCTCGAGTTAAAGGAGCGAGGGGGCGGGATCCCGGCGCGCTGGGAAACGCGCTCGGGTTAAAGAAGCGAGGAGGCGGGATCCCGGCGCGCTGGGAAACACGCTCGAGTTAAAGGAGCGAGGAGGCGGGATCCCGGCACGCTGGGAAACGCGCTCGAGTTAAAGGAGCGAGGGGGCGGGATCCCGGCGCGCTGGGAAACGCGCTCGAGTTAAAGGAGCGAGGGGGCGGGATCCCGGCGCGCTGGGAAACGCGCTCGAGTTAAAGGAGCGAGGGGGCGGGATCCCGGCGCGCTGGGAAACGCGCTCGGGTTAAAGGAGCGAGGGGGCGGGATCCCGGCGCGCTGGGAAACGCGCTCGGGTTAAAGGAGCGAGGAGGCGGGATCCCGGCGCGCTGGGAAACGCGCTCGGGTTAAAGGAGCGAGGAGGCGGGATCCCGGCGCGCTGGGAAACGCGCTCGAGTTAAAGGAGCGAGGAGGCGGGATCCCGGCGCGCTGGGAAACGCGCTCGAGTTAAAGGAGCGAGGAGGCGGGATCCCGGCGCGCTGGGAAACGCGCTCGAGTTAAAGGAGCGAGGGGGCGGGATCCCGGCGCGCTGGGAAACGCGCTCGAGTTAAAGGAGCGAGGGGGCGGGATCCCGGCGCGCTGGGAAACGCGCTCGAGTTAAAGGAGCGAGGAGGCGGGATCCGCGGCGCGCTGGGAAACGCACTCGAGTTAAAGGAGCGAGGAGGCGGGATCCCGGCTCGCTGGGAAACGCACTCGAGTTAAAGGAGCGAGGAGGCGGGATCCCGGCTCGCTGGGAAACGCGCTCGAGTTAAAGGAGCGAGGAGGCTGGATCCCGGCGCGCTGGGAAACGCGCTCGGGTTAAAGGAGCGAGGAGGCGGGATCCCGGCGCGCTGTCTATTTCCGCTATTTTTACAGCTGACCCACACGTGTAGCATCGGGAAAATTCCGGCCAAAGTTACAAATGACTAAGAAGCCACTGAAGAGTCAGTTTAGCTCAGTTGGTGGCACACTTGCTTCTGAGCCAGAAGGTCACGGCTTTAAGCCCTATTCCAGTGTTTGAGCACTTAATCTCGGCTAATGTTCCAGTACAGCGTTGAGGGAGTAGTGCAGAATCAAAGGTGCGTTTTGTAAATGAACTGTTAAACTCCTTTCCTGCCTGTTCAGGTGAATGAAAGGATCTTACTGCACTCTTTAAAGAGTTCGCTTGGCATCTTGGCCAAAATTCTTTCCGCAGCCAAGCTAAAATTATCTGGTCATTTATCTCATTTGCTGTTTGTGGGATCTTGGCTGTGCACAAATTGGCTACTGTGTTTTGCCTACATAACAATAGTGACAACTCTTTAAAAAAGTATTTCATTGGAATGTGAAATACTTTGAGATGTCCTGAGGGTGTAATAAGGTGCTATATAAATGCAAGTTCTTTGTTTATTAAAATCAACGCTTAATTGGTCTGGTCAATTGGTGTAAACGATGGTCAATCAATAAAATGAATGTGGCACCTGTAAATGCTGAGGGATAGCGTTTTCTGCAATCCAACTATTCCCATAGAAATAATAATCACTCTCCACTGTGAATCACAAGCCAATGTGAATACGGTGTACACTGAGACACCTTCAATTGCTTCACTACACAATGGAACAAGCAATGATGAAAAATATAAATTGAAGTTCTTTCATAGTCTTTTTACTTGTTGCTTCTCAGTGAAAGTTGAATATTGATGAATAAATATATTAGGTACACAAGTACGATGGAAGAGTGCAGAACAAGTAATGTAGCGATGATGGGGTACTCAATTCGTTTAACTGAAAGACCCTTTCTCAGAAATATTAGTAATTCTGGGCTTTCGAGACCAAGTAGGTCTCCAGTCTAGTGGGAGAAATGGGACTTTTTGTCACATGCACGGTGCCAGAAGTTGGGTGTCAGAGTGTACATCGTGATTAACTCTCCGCTTGAAGGCAAAGTAGCACCCAAATTGTTATAGATAAGGACGGATTGAACAGTAGAGGGCCTCGACTTACATTATCTTCCTTGCTCAGAATACAAAGAAAATAAATCTGTCAAGAAAAATTGAACATAGGAACATTATGAACATTAGTGGGCCATTCAGCCCCTTGGCCTGTTCCGCCATTAGATCATGGCTGATCTGCACCTCAACTCTATTTACCCGGCTTTGCTCCATATCCTGTGATACCCTTACCTAACAAAAATCTATCGATCTCAGTCTTGAAAGCTCCAATTGTCCCACCATCCCTTTGGGGGAAAGTTCCAAATTTCCACCACCTTTTGTGTGAGAAAGTGCCTCCTGATTTCGCTCCTGAAGGACCCAGCTCTAATTTTAAATTGATGTCCCCTCCTTCCTGATTCCATCACCAGAGGAAATAGTTTCTCCATATCCACCCATCGAATCCTTTTAACAGTTTAAACACCTTGATCAAATCAAGGGAATACAAGCCAAGTTTATGCAACCTGTCCTCATAAACTTGGATATACAACTCTTTATTTCTTTATCCAAGTCATTAATAACTATGGTGAAATGTTGAGGCCCCAGGTCAGATCCCTGGGGAACAACACTTGTCACATCCCACCAATCAGAGTACCTGCCCTTTATCACCACTCTCTGTCTCCTACCTCCCAACCAATTTTCAACCCATGTCAAAAGGCTACTTCCAATTCCGTTCGCCCTCATTTTTGCTAATAATCTTTTGTGTGGAACTTCATCGAATGCCTTCTGGAGGTCCATATAGATAACATCCATAGACACTCTCTTTTCTCTTCTCTTCTTAGGCAGTCCCTCGGAACCGAGGATGACTTGCTTCCACATTAAAAATGAGTTCTCAGGTGACTGATGAGTCCAATGTGGGACCTACAGTCTCTGTCACAGGTGGGGCAGACGGTGGTTGAAGGGGCGGATGGGTGGGGTGCTTGGGTTGACGTGCGCTCCTTGTGCTGTTTGCGCTTGGCTTCCACTTGCTCCCAGCGAAGAGACTCGAGGTGTTCGGCGCCTTCCCGAATGCTTCTCCTCCACCTTGTGCGGTCTTGGGCCAGGGATTCCCAGGTGTCGGAGGGGATGTTGCACTTTTTCAAGGAGGCTTTGAGGGTGTCCTTGAAGCGTTTCCTCTGCCCACCTGGGGCTCTCTTGCCGTGTCGGAGCTCCGAGTAGAGCGCTTGTTTCGGGAGTCTCATATCGGGCATGCGGACAATGTGGCCCAACCATCGGAGCTGATCGAGCGTGGTCAAAACTTCAATGCTGGGGATGTTGGCCTGAGCAAGAACACTGACGTTGGTGCGCCTATCCTGCCAATGGATTTCCAGGATCTTGCGGAGGCAGCGTTGGTGGTACCTCTCCAGTGCTTTGAGGTGCCTGCTGTACATGGTCCATGTCTCTGAGGCATACAGGAGGGCGGGTATCACATTTTTGCTAATAATCTTTTGTGTGGAACTTCATTGAATGCCTTCTGGAGGTCCATATAGATAACATCCATATACACTCTCTTATCTACATTATTAGTGACCTCCTCAAATAATTCAATAGATTAGTCAGACATAGCTTACCCTTAACAAAGGCATGCTGGCTCTCTCTGAGCAGCTCATATTTGTTCAAGTACTCAGTCACTCTATTCCTAACAATAGAAGGTTGTGGATTCAAATCCCACTCCAGGGACTTGAGCACATAAAGCTAGGCTGACACTCCCAGTGCAGTGCTGAGGGAGTGCTGCACTGTCGGAGGTGCCGTCTTTCGGATGAGACGTTAAACCGAGGCCCCGTCTGCCCTCTCAGGTGGGTGTAAAAGATCCCATGGGCACTATTTCGAAGAAGAGCAGGGGAGTTATCCCCGGTGTCCTGGGCCAATACTTATCCCTCAACCAACATAACAAAAAACAGATTATCTGGTCATTATCACATTGCTGTTTGTGGGAGCTTGCTGTGCGCAGATTGGCTGCCGCGTTTCCCACATTACAACAGTGACTACACTTCAAAAGTACTTCATTGGCTGTGAAGCGCTTTGAGACGTCCGGTGGTCGTGAAAGGCGCTATAGAAATGCAAGTCTTTCTTTCTTTTATAGATTCTAGTAGCTTCCCCATAACTGATGTTAATCTGACAGGCCTGATGCTGTCCTCTACCAGGAGAACAAAGTCCCCGGTCTGTAACCTGCTCCTTGTTCAGTTTTGGGCTGGACACAAGATGGTGACCACTGGCGACTGTGGGTCTCATATAAATAATTGAATTACCTTATAAAGGTTTCACGTCAAATGTTGTCTTTGTTTGAGGGTCTGTCTGCAGCAGAGGCCTTGCCCTAAAAACGGGGCACTGGACTCCCGAGACCTGGCATGCTAAGGCAGGCTTCTTAAAGGCAGAAAGTAGGTTTTGCATGATGTCATTCTTTTGCATTTTCACCGACCCTTTGCTGCATTTTGCTCCATAAATTAATTGGGTTGACTGGGTAGTCTTCCATTTTTGCCTTTTAATTTTTTCCTTCCTTCAATGCTTTGCTTCATTATTTTTGGTAGCTGCTTTATTGACATCGTACCTTACAATGAGGCAAAGTTAGAACTCCTTAGGAGGCTCATAATTGAAATGTGAGGGGCCAACAAATTGACCAGCCGCATAAATACTGTGGCTACAAGAGCAGGTCAGAGGCTGGGTATTCTGCGGCGAGTGTCTCACCTCTGTAAGGGGTTTCGGTTCGGGGTGCTTGTGCGGGGTTAGGCCTTCGTTGCCTAATACTATTGCTTGCTCTGGTCTCCAGCCAGCCTTATTGCAATAAGCACCTGTGAGTGGTTCGACCCACTCGCCCTTACGGTTCTAACACTGGACTTAGGTGCGAGAGCAGTAATGCAGAGAAAACTCAAATAGACCCGGTTGAATAGTACGAAATGGAAATCTTTATTGCATAGCGTCCAAAATCATGAAGTACATGTCATAGGCACAAATTAATGACAGTACAAGTATACATACATTCATAAAACTTGGTCTAGGGTAATGAGGAACGCACGGCACATCGTAAAAAGGGGAACACATTATATTTATCCTTAATAAAACCACCCTCCCCTATCAATACCTACACTAATCTAGATTTGTAGGATCGAGGAAACATGCTCACCACTCGTGATACTTCGGAGAATTTTAAAGTAAGGCACTCGGCTTGTTTCGCTGCAACACCTGACTGTCACGTGTTGGAAGGGGTCTCTGTACCCCACTTGTTTATCTTCTCTGCTCCGGCAAGCAGGCTGGACTCCCCATTGTCATGAAGAACTCGACAGCACTCGGGCCCGGTTCGAAGAAGAGTCTTCCTGTGTCCGACACCGGTTGCCGGTAGAATTCAAAGAAGAGTCTTTGACCAGTTCGTGCAGTAACCTATAGAGTTCAAAAATGGTCTATATATATTTTCGGGCGCGGTCGGGGTTTACTGACCGCGGCGGCACGTGGATTCTTCTTCTTCTCTTCTCATCTCGTCTCGTCTCATCTCTTCGGGCCTTCGGGTCCAGAACACTGTTTACCGACCCTCGGGATGGTGCACCCGGTCACTGGCCTTCGTCGAGGCGGCTCGCTCCAAATTGAGCTCCACCCAACATAGGAGAATAAAAGTTCAGCCCGCGTCCAGAGTCAGTTCAAACGAATCAGCCCCGGGAGGATCAGAGGAATAAGAGAGAGATGGACGTTCGTTCACTATAGTTATAGTGCTGTGTTCCCTTATCTCCCGCCTGTAGAATTCGCAATATATCGCGATTTTATTAATAAGGAGAAAACACAAAGTTTCGTTCAAACAGCTTTTATTTCAGTAGAATGCTGGCAGGTTTAAAGTGGACACAAGCAGCCTGTAAAATGGCCGCCGCACCTCGTGACAGAACATTCTAGACTTTTCAACAGGCAGACAAGATGGCGTTTCCAATAAACATTTGTGCAAGATCGATTAAGATTCAGCACAGTGAAGATAATACACGAGACATTATGGGTTTGCAGTATACACATAGATACTGAAATCGGTCTCCCAGGTACAAAGGAAAGCCATTGTACCGAGGAATCAAGGGCCCATCCAAAAGACATTAATATGTAAAATCCCAACGACTCTACGATGAGAGAGCCGTTAGCAGGTAGTTATGCAGGACACTTGGAAGCCCCAAACCCCTCCAGGGAGAACACCGACCGATTTAACAATGGGAGAAATATTAACAGGTACTCAGACATTTACGAGTAGCCCCGAAACCCATTAAGAACGGAGATCACCCATACAAGACATTTGGGCGCCAAACCCTAAACAAAAGAATGGACATTATAGTTGGGCGGGAAACGGAAGATTTTGCACTATAATTGCAGGCTCCAAACCGTCCATTCTCTCTCTTGCTCTCTTGCTCCTGTGCTTTTATCCGGTCGATTCGTAACCTCGTGGCTGCTCCTGTGTACTCGTAGTTGGGCTCGCTCCTGCTTGCCTGTTGCCTCTTCTGAAAAGACTGTTGAACTTTCTGATCCGTTCGGATCTACCTCGTGTCGCGTAACGAAGACCTATGTTGGTAACTGGCAGCGGAACCGAAGGCCCGAGATGAGATGAGATGAGATGAGATGAGATGAGAAGAGAGGAAGACCATATCCATCGCCACGGTCAGTAAATCCCGACCGCGCCTGTAGGTCGATTAGCCAAGTTTTCCTCGCCAGGAAGACTTCTTTTGAACTTGCAAGGAAACATATCGTATCGACGATATCGATAACTGTGCTCGAAGAGTACCTGTTAAACCAACCAACACAGGTCTTCACCACAGCAGACGGTCCAGCCTGCTAGCCGGAGCAGTAAAAGCAAGTAAACAAGTGGGACCAGGAGATCTCCTGACCGACACGTGGGTGCTGCGGTGAAAAACATCCGATCAGCTATTCGGAATTTCTCCGAGTTATCACGAGTGGTGAGCATGAGTCTCGAGATCCTACGAATCTAGTTTAGGATAGATATTGATAGGGGAGGGTTTAAGGATTAAGGATATTTGTAATGTGTGCCCCTATTTACTTTGTGCCGTTCGTTCCTCGTTTCCCTAAGATCGACTATATAACTGTTTGTAAGATTGTACTGTCATTAATCTGTGCTTATGACATGTATTTCATAATCTTAAGTAACATGCAATAAAGATTTTCCATTTCGTACCATTCAAACCAAGTCTACATGAGTTTTATCTCCATTACTGCTCTCGCATCTAAGTCCAGTGTCTAGAACCGTAAGGGAGAGTGATTCGAACCACTCACAGGTGTGTCTAGTGTTCCCAGACTGGCTGGAGACCAGAACAGGCAACAAGGCCTAGACCCGCACTGACATACAGGCTGCACAGAGCCGCGTGAATCTCACAGGCCGCGAGACACGCAGGGTCAGGAATCCCTTACAGAAAATGGCGACCGCGGCAGGACCCTGGCAGCGAGAGGGTAGTGTGTTAGATTTTGGAATGACTGTACGAAATGTTATGCAGGAAAAGATAGCGGATTATGTGTTTGGAAAGGTTAATCTAACTAAGAAATGGATAAGTGAATTGTTAGCGGATAAGAGCCCACTAGAGGCAGCTGAAAGGTGGACAGATAGTAAAGAACATAGAAAGACACTTGAGAAAGCAGTCTGGCTTATGTGTTACAAAAGGCAGGTTCAGATTTCAAACCAGACCATTACAGCGCTAGTAGCTCGAATCAGTCATTTAGAGGGAGAAATGGAGGAGAAGGTTTCTGGAGGGGAGGTGCTCATTAAGAATTTAAATGAGTTACACCAAGAAAGCCAGGAAGTCTCCAGTCACCTTAAAACAAGGATAGATTATCTCGAGTGCCAGGTCACTGAGGCAAAATTGAATGAGAGCAGGTTAAAGGAAAGATGTAACCGCCAAGCTGCCCAGATAAGAACTCAAGAAGAGAGCTTAATGGGGGTTAGGGCGGCATATAAGTTGGCCCTTGAGGATAAGTTTCAGGGAGCCGATCATAGCGCCTGCCAAAGGGAGATAGAGCACCTCAAAAAGGCCGTGAACAATGCGAACGGCATGGTGTGCCTTATCAATCCGTCGGCGCACCAGCCGCTAGTAAATGAGAGATTTAGAAAATCCCCACCAAGTAAAGCAGAAGAAGTAGTAGCCACTGCGCCCTCCGCGCCACCCAGCTATTCAGAAACCTGGGTTAGGGAGGAAGCAATGGAAGAAACAAAAGAGCCCATTGAAAAGGAAGTAGAAAAGGGATCGTTGTATCCAGTAACGGGTATTAAAAGGGGCCCAAGCAGAAACGGTGGGGAAGAACCGGGGGATCTCCTCGGACAGCTGGTGTTGCCTCACAGTTCACATCAGCTGAGAGCTATGATAAATCACGTACGGAAGCTGACCGAGGTAGACGACCCTTCCGTACATTTCAGAGAAGTTGAGCAAGCCGCAGCCATTAACGGCTGCGATGATGGGGAGACAGCAAAAATGCTGCTGTTCTCATTAGACAGCTCGGTCCTTCAGTGTCTCTCAGGCGAGAGCAAGAGGGGAACCAAGAGTTATGAGGAATTAAAGAATGAGGTCCTGGAAGTGTTGGGGGCGAACGACGAAGGTCCGTTTGCTAGAGTGGGACAGACAGTGCAGATGGAGGGAGAACCCCCGAAGGTTTTTGCCGACAGGTTGTGGCCAGTATATGAGCGCAGCTGTCTAGGTGCGCCCGAGCGCGAAGATGTGGAAGGTTTAGCTTTAACTCATTGGCTTAGGTGCATAATAGCCAACAGTTTACCAGCCGTTAGAGAGCAGGCAAAAGCATGGTTTGATCCCAATGACCCCAACATTACGGAAGAGTCGGTCTTGAATCGACTCACGTTAGGTTATCGCAATATAAGGGGTATGGCAACACGTCCCCTTAAGGGAAGAGTACATGAGGTACGACCCGCAGCCCCGTATCAAAGAGAGTGGCATCAGGAGGGTAATCGCGCCCCACAGGCAAGTAATGCTTGTTACGGGTGTGGGAAGACAGGGCACTGGCGCAAACATTGCAGGAACCCTTGGAAGGATTCCAAGGATAAAAATCCCGCGGTCCGAGCCCAGGCGCCTGTCCCGGCTAGGGAAGCTAGTGCTCCCACCCCTCCCGACGACCTCGAAGCAGTGTTAGGAGCCATGCGCAAGCTGGTCTTGAATGCGCGTGGACAGGTGGCGGTCGCAACCGGCCCCGTAGGTGCCGCAGGACCGTCTAATAGTACCCAATGACTAGAGCCCACGCAGCCTGCCTACCTGTGTCCTTTTAAAAGACACGCACAGGAGGGGGTCTGCGGTGAGGAGGCCAGGTTAAAAGAGCAGGCCTTGCGGGAGGAGAACGCCCGCTTAATAGGGAAAATAGATGGGCTGGAAGGGCAGCTTAGAGAGCAGGCCCTGCGGGAGGAGAACGCCCGATCAATGGGAAAGTTAGACGTGCTCAGGCTAGAAGGGCAGCTTAGAGAGATAAAAGCAGCCTACAGGGTAGCCAAAAGCCGGGAGTATGAGGATGTAAACCAGTGCAAACTGTACCAGCCAGGTGCGCAGGGGAAAACTACAGGGGTAAATCCCGCCAATGGGAAAGCACAGCCCCAGGTAGGACCACAAGGCACACAGGCAGGCATAGCAGCTTGCATCAGGGGAAGGGACATCCCGGACGATCATGCAGCGTTTTTCTGGAATTGGGGGTTAGATGAGGAAGAATTCAGGGTACCCGGGTCAGATGAGGATAGTGCAGATGAGGATAGTGATGACGACGGGTGTTTTCGGAGGAACGGTCCCTTTTACGATATGGAGGGGACGGGGGCTGCAGGTAGAGATCCACACAGGGTGGACACACAAGCTGCAGGTCCCGAGGACAGGAGGGAGGAGCTAGAGGAGGCAGGGCCAGCCGCTATAGGAGCACAGAGAGTACCGGTGTGGCTCCCAGAGATGTGGCCGCCCGCTTTGAACGTCCAGTCCTCAGGGGAGGCAGAGATCACGAGTGAAGGGCCGCCTGCTGGGCCGAGCAGGGCGGAGCCACGAACTGCCAGCCCCGAGGTTAGGGAGGCGGAGTCAGCAGAGGCGGAGCCGGCGACTGTGATGGAACCCCAGGTCATCCCGATGGAGGTCTCGGAACCCGGTCCGTCCGTCACGGAACCCCCGCCCATAGCAACTCCCCGTAGGTCAAGTAGAGAACCCCAGCCCAGGAGGATGTGGTCATGTCCCCAGACTGCCCCAAGGCGTAAATTTCAGGTTAAGATAACCCGGGTACAGACCGGCCACATCGCAGCAGTAACAGGCTGCGGCAGATCAGAGGGAAGGGTCAGCGCAGCAACAGGCTGCGGCAGATCAGAGGGAAGGGTCAGCGCAGCAACAGGCTGCGGCAGATCAGAGGGAAGGGTCAGTGCCCTCCCACCGTCGGGAAGAGCTCGCAGCAGCCTTCTCAGAATTTAAAGGGGCCGCCCTGAGAACGGGCGGCACTGTATAGTAATAAGTTTTAAGTTTTAAGTTTATAGTTCAAGGTTAAGTTTTAAGTTTATAGTTCAAGGTTAAGTTTATAGCTTTAATAAGGTTAAGTTTGTAGTGTTTTTAACAGAAAACGATAAAATGATGGGAGCTTTAAAGATAGGTTTAGTTGAAGTTTATTCAGCGAACGTTGAAGTTTACGTGAGGCGAGGTCAGGGGACCCGCTCACCCTTCACAAAAGCCAGAGACTCTTGCGAGGCTGGCTACCTCATTCTATCTGATCACAGGAACCAAGGAAGGATGGAACGAATTCTAGTATTGCTCGTGGCAATCGGATGTGGATTGGCCTATCGAGGCCGCACCAAGGATGTCGTGGTGTTTGGATGTTCCGGGGACACGGCCCCCATCGCGGTGGATGGGACCGGAAGACGGGAGGCAGAGGAGACCAGCACCTATTTCCACAAGGGAAGGTGGCCAGGATGGCTGGGAACGAACTCAACGGAGTATTCCAGCACATCGGGGTTTGCCTACAAAGAGACTTCTTTACTGTGCCCCAAAGTAAGGATCATCGCACCCAGGATCAGCGTCACCGTCGGCAAACGGATTTGTTTGACTTGTAGTGGGAAGGTCCCATTGAGCCGATGGTGGTGGCTGCGAAAGCTGAGCAAAACTATGAGGAACTCTTCGGTCGAGTGGGAACGACTGGGTAATAATACCCATCGGACAATTACGGGGACAGACGGACAAGTGAAAGTCTGTTGGGACAAATGGTGGGAACCGGATGAGGGAATTTATGTATGTATGTGGGGGTCAAAGTACGTTTGCCCCAAAGGCATCTCCATATTTTTTATTAATCAATGGCAGGATAACGGACAGGGGATGAGGTGGGATGCGAGCACCAGGGGGTGCGGAGCCCCATTCTCCCCGATCCCAGTAAATGCCACTGAGCTCATTACGCGCCCACGCAAAGCCCCGCCCACGATTCCGGTGGTTCTAGCTGAGGAAGAAGGGTGCCCTAAAACTAGTCAGGGACCCGGGAATGGTTTGGTACTGGTCCCCACAGACCAGATACTATTTCAGGGGGTACATTACGCGGTGGCCTCGGTGATTTTAAATCTCACTGAGGTACGGTTACCAGAGTGGTGCCCCAAAAAGACGGAACAGTTGTACCAGGTCCTGTTGACCAAGATGTTCAGACAATTTTACGAATTCGATTTCGCGGAAATTGATAAAACAAGTTTGTACACCGCGCCACAGGAAGTTTTGGATCCAGTAGGGAGGCAAAGAAGGGGTTTGGTGAACGATGCGTTCACTGCTTTTAACACAGGTACATCTGTGGTCAACGCTCTAGACAGTGTGGAGCTGCAGACCCAGATTAATGGTTTAAAGACACAATTAAAGGACATTCTAACAGATGAGAATAAAGTGGTAGGGTCGGGTCTACACGAGGACCAAGCCATGACCCTCCATTTAAAGGAAATTATAGCAGAGTTGGAGAAACATGCAAAGACGGTAAATGCCCTGATCAGGGAAGATCGGAATGCGTCCGATCAAGCTGCGCAGAACGAGGTGTGCGTGCTTTACGGGGCGTGGTTACTGGGCGAGGGCCGCAGTAATTTGGAGGATTTAAAACAAGGTTTGGTTCCGTCCTGGATAAGTAACAAACACCTACGGGCGCTCCACCCTTTTCAGAACACATTAAACCCGTGCCAGCTCAGGCTAGCTTCAGAAGCATACCCAGTCCCCGTGGACTGTGGACGATCGAACCATACTATTATGGGTATAGTTTTACGTATGCCGGTTTTGGGCGACACAGCAAAGCCCGCCCCGGTATATCGGGTAGAGAACATCGGTGTCATTCAGGGGGGAGCCCACATTCGTTATGCAGCGGTTCCACCTTACGTCATCCGCTGGGAGCAAACGATGACAGGTACAGATCTCTCTGGTTGTCGTGGCAGGGGAGCACACATAATACTGTGCCCCCAGCACTTGAATGCCTTTTTAACACCACAGTGCGGGTTCAGAACGACTGGCGCCAAGTCCATGAATTGCACCATGGAGGCAATGGCACAAGATCATGTGCCTCCGCAGGTAGCATACATCGGGGGTGGAACATATTGTGTTACCACTGCAGCGCAACACTACCAGCATGGAAACCGTAGCCGGTGTCCGGTGAGTGACAGCAGTTTCTGTTTTAAACCCAGGGCGGAAGTTCAAGTAGCACAACAGCGAATTATCCCAATCCCTGAACCATCCACTGTTCATCTCACAGTAAAAGAGAATTTCACCGACTTGCAGCGATTCGTCGCGCATTTTGGATACCTCATTCCCCCTCTCCCTGAACACCTCACCAAGCTTTTAAAAGCCGTCGCGGTATCACAGAAACATTTTTATACATTAGAGCAGAAAACTGTCGAAATAGGAACAGACATTCTGGATATAGTGATTCCACCATGGTGGAATCTGTTCACTAATATTGAAGTACCTTCATGGATCAGAATAGCCTCCCACATTTTAGTCGTATGCCAAGTTTTCATTGTAGTGTACCTATTGGTTGTACATTGTAAAAGAGACAAACGCCTCACCAAGCATGAAAACACGGGAGAGTGGCGAGAACGTTACGTGCGCGTGCACGATGAGAGCACCGTGTAATCGGAAAATGGCGTCACTCCCGCTCGCCGCGTGCGCCGCGGAAGTTTGTACTCATATAAGATTTTCAGAGATTGTAAATACGTTGGGAACTCGACATGTTTTAAGAGTTGGTGTTGATTTATTTTGGTGATGGTGTTACAGTTAAAAATGATTGTTTGGTTTTGGGTTTTGTTTCTCCTTTCCCTGAATAAAAGATGAATATACAGGTGATACGAGAGGCATCGGCCTGGTTACGCCGGGAAGGAAAACAAGTGGTGTAAGTGTAAGGGCAAATAATGCCTACGGTGATATAAAATGTAATCTTCTTGGGAAATGAGGACGACACAGAGACCCTAGCTAAGTTAAAATTATGGGATTAATTTGCTGGATTCGGAGAGAAATCGAGATAATATTGCTCACCACTATGATTTTTGATACGATAAGCGGAGTTATTCGCATCAACAGGAGGGACTGTAGAATTCGCAATATATCGCGATTTTATTAATAAGGAGAAAACACAAAGTTTCGTTCAAACAGCTTTTATTTCAGTAGAATGCTGGCAGGTTTAAAGTGGACACAAGCAGCCTGTAAAATGGCCGCCGCACCTCGTGACAGAACATTCTAGACTTTTCAACAGGCAGACAAGATGGCGTTTCCAATAAACATTTGTGCAAGATCGATTAAGATTCAGCACAGTGAAGATAATACACGAGACATTATGGGTTTGCAGTATACACATAGATACTGAAATCGGTCTCCCAGGTACAAAGGAAAGCCATTGTACCGAGGAATCAAGGGCCCATCCAAAAGACATTAATATGTAAAATCCCAACGACTCTACGATGAGAGAGCCGTTAGCAGGTAGTTATGCAGGACACTTGGAAGCCCCAAACCCCTCCAGGGAGAACACCGACCGATTTAACAATGGGAGAAATATTAACAGGTACTCAGACATTTACGAGTAGCCCCGAAACCCATTAAGAACGGAGATCACCCATACAAGACATTTGGGCGCCAAACCCTAAACAAAAGAATGGACATTATAGTTGGGCGGGAAACGGAAGATTTTGCACTATAATTGCAGGCTCCAAACCGTCCATTCTCTCTCTTGCTCTCTTGCTCCTGTGCTTTTATCCGGTCGATTCGTAACCTCGTGGCTGCTCCTGTGTACTCGTAGTTGGGCTCGCTCCTGCTTGCCTGTTGCCTCTTCTGAAAAGACTGTTGAACTTTCTGATCCGTTCGGATCTACCTCGTGTCGCGTAACGAAGACCTATGTTGGTAACTGGCAGCGGAACCGAAGGCCCGAGATGAGATGAGATGAGATGAGATGAGATGAGAAGAGAGGAAGACCATATCCATCGCCACGGTCAGTAAATCCCGACCGCGCCTGTAGGTCGATTAGCCAAGTTTTCCTCGCCAGGAAGACTTCTTTTGAACTTGCAAGGAAACATATCGTATCGACGATATCGATAACTGTGCTCGAAGAGTACCTGTTAAACCAACCAACACAGGTCTTCACCACAGCAGACGGTCCAGCCTGCTAGCCGGAGCAGTAAAAGCAAGTAAACAAGTGGGACCAGGAGATCTCCTGACCGACACGTGGGTGCTGCGGTGAAAAACATCCGATCAGCTATTCGGAATTTCTCCGAGTTATCACGAGTGGTGAGCATGAGTCTCGAGATCCTACGAATCTAGTTTAGGATAGATATTGATAGGGGAGGGTTTAAGGATTAAGGATATTTGTAATGTGTGCCCCTATTTACTTTGTGCCGTTCGTTCCTCGTTTCCCTAAGATCGACTATATAACTGTTTGTAAGATTGTACTGTCATTAATCTGTGCTTATGACATGTATTTCATAATCTTAAGTAACATGCAATAAAGATTTTCCATTTCGTACCATTCAAACCAAGTCTACATGAGTTTTATCTCCATTACTGCTCTCGCATCTAAGTCCAGTGTCTAGAACCGTAAGGGAGAGTGATTCGAACCACTCACAGGTGTGTCTAGTGTTCCCAGACTGGCTGGAGACCAGAACAGGCAACAAGGCCTAGACCCGCACTGACATACAGGCTGCACAGAGCCGCGTGAATCTCACAGGCCGCGAGACACGCAGGGTCAGGAATCCCTTACACGCCCAAATCTTAATGTTCATCCTTTGTAAAATCTTGGCGCTCAAAATTCCCAGTATGGGGTGATTCTTTCCTTTAATGGGTTTCGGTAGCACCTTAAACTGGCCAACTATCCGTTAATGTTTTCCCCATTGTCGAACCGGCTAGGAGTCTCCCTGACTGGTTTTGGGGCCTCCTCGAATACTGACTTAATCACCCGAGAATGGCTCTCTCATTGTAGAGCCGTGGGGGAATTTGCGTATTGATGTATCTGGATGGGCCTTCGATTGCCCAGTACAATGGTCCTTACTTGTGCATGGAAAACGATTCCAGCACTTATATCTTGCTATTGTGTCGAATGCAGACAGGTTGCATCCTGTCTTTATCAGTGTTTGCTGCGTATTACTTATAAATGTTTATTCGAACGCCATTTTGTCTGCCCACTGAAAATTCTGGAAGCTTCTGCCACGAGGCGCAGCGGCCATTTTACAGGCTTCTGTGTCCTGTTTAATCATGACAGCATTTCGTTGAAATAAAACTGATGAAACAAATCTGCTTTATCTCGTTATTTCGAATCGCGATAATTGCGAATTTTACACCTCCTGACTCCCCAAAGCCTTTCCACCGTCTACAAGACACAAGTCAGGAGTGTGATGGAATACTCCCTGCTTGCCTGGATGAGTGCAGCTCCAACAACACTCAAGAATCTCGACACTATCCAGGACAAAGCAGCCCACTTGATTGGCACCCCATCCACCACCTGAAACATTCACTCCCTCCACCACCGGCGTACCGTGTCTGCAGTATGTACCATCTACAAGATGCAGTGCAGCAACTCGCCAAGGCTTCTTCGGCAGCACCTCCCAAACCCGCGACCTCTACCACCTAGAAGGACAAGGGCAGCAGGCGCATGGGAACACCACCACCTCCAAGTTCCCCTCCAAGTCACACACCATCCTGATTTGGAAATATATCGCCGTTCCTTCATCGTCGCTGAGTCAAAATCCTGGAACTCCCTCCCTAACAGCATTGTGGGAGCACCTTCACCACATGGACTGCAGCGGTTCAAGAAGGAGGCTCACCACCAGCTTCTCAAGGGCAACTAGGGATGGGCAATAAATGCTGGCCTTGCCAGTGACGCCCAGATCCTATGAATGAATTTTTTTTTAATGCAGGTGCAATGACCTCTCGGGATTCTGGCTGCACCAACCATTGCCCTGGCCCCTGTGTTTCACACGTACCACTATGAACATAGGAATTTATAATGGAAAAAGTTTACAGGATGTGCACCCACATGATGACTTTTAAGTTATACAGATAGGTGGGAAAGCAGATAAAATTATCTGTTCGTTACAGTTTTCCCCAACACAGAAATGATTTTGAGCCTGATATCTGCATTTTTTCTAACTTATCCTGGTGTAATATAAGAAGTGAATGGGAAATGTTATCAGACTGCATCAAATTCCTCTTCAGTTTGTGCTCCATTTTTCTCAAGCAGCATTAAGCATTGAGCGTTTCAAAGAAATGAAAACATATTTTTGTAAATTAACAACTCGGAGACTATTTATTGTTCATTCATAACAAAAAAAAACATTGAACCAGAAACTTTGGACCAGTCTGAATTATTGATTGCAACATATATAAGAGAGGAAAGACATCTTACTGCAATTATATAGGGCCCTGGTGAGACCACACCTGGAGTATTGTGTACAGTTTTGGTCTCCTTACCTAAGGAAGGATATACTTGCCACAGAGGGAGTGCAACAAAGGTTCACCAGACTGGTTCCTGCAATGGGGGGATTATCCTATGAGGAGAGATTCAGTAGACTGGACCTATATTCTCTGGAGTTTAGAAGAATGAGAGGTGATCTCATTGAAACATACAAAATTCTTACAGGGCTTGACAGGGTAGATGCAGGGAGGATGTTTCCCCTGGCTGGGGAGTCTAGAACCAGGGGTCACAGTCTCAGAATATGGGGTCGGCAAGTTAGGACTGAGATGAGGAGGAATTTCTTCACTCAGAGGGCGGTGAATCTTTGGAATTCTCTACCCCAGAGGGCTGTGGAGGCTCAGTCGTTGAGTATATTCAAGGCTGAGATCGATAGATTTTTGAATATTAAGGGAATCAAGGGATATGGGGATAGTGCAGGAAAGTGGAGATGAGGTAGAAGATCAGCCATGATCTCATTGAATGGCAGAGCAGGCTCGAGGGGCCAAATGGCCGACTCCTGTTCCTATCTCTTATGTTCTTATTAGAATGTAAATGACACTCAAACATCTTCAAGTAAAGACTTACAGCAGACTCAGATGTCACTCAACAATATCCAGTAACCTTTGCCTCAGCTGCATCTGGGAAAGTTCATTTTTAATATTATCTTAATGTCAAAATGAATGAAGCATGTTGGAAGAATTGAAATGTTTCAAATGTGATAGCTTATAACAAAAAAGGCATCAAACTGCATTTTCTGTTGTTTTTTTTTTATTCGTTCATGGCATGTGGGCGTCGCTGGCAAGGCCAGCATTTATTGCCCATCCCTAATTGCCCTTGAGAAGGTGGTGGTGAGCCGCCTTCTTGAACCGCTGCAGTCCGTGTGGTGAAGGTACTCCCACAGTGCTGTTAGGGAGGGAGTTCCAGGATTTTGACCCAGCGACGATGAAGGAACGGCCAATATATTTCCAAGTCAGGGTGGTGTGTGACTTGGAGGGGAGACTTGGAGGTGTGTTGAACCTTGTGAGAGTGCAGCACTTGGAGAGGAGCTGAGAAACACTTCTTTGGGACTTAGGGTTTTCCCAGTCTGGTTGGCCATATTCCTGGAGGTTTCACGACATGACCTCCTGCCTCCAACCGCTCCCGTCTCGTCTAACAGTCTATTTTTTCCCATCTCCAATATTGTGTAACCAATAAAATGAAAGTATTCAATGAAAATGAAAAAAAAGGGACGCACCATTTTTTTTAATGATTTTTCTCCTGGGTTGCTCACAGCTGCGTCCAGAAAATTAATCTTTAATTTTTGAGGATTCCAGGAGATTGCCGGAGGATTGGCAGCCCCGATGGGACTCAGATTGTGAAGTGTTAAGCAAACTGCTTTGAAGTTTTTTTTCTTAAAAGCCGTTTCTTCTAAGTGATTATTATATACACCGTCTGTTCTTGTACAAGATCTGTCATGAATTCGCGGTGGCTGGTATTTTCTTACTTACTGAGCAGGTGATGGCAGTTTGTGCCACCGTTAAAATCAAAATGATTCATTTATTCAACCACTGCATAAACATGCAGCTTATTATATTGGGAGTTATTTCAAGCTATATAATTAATCAAGATAAAATTTCCATAAATAAAACATTCCTTTCCTCAAGCTCCATGAGTATGAAGTACTTTCATGAGTATAGGGTCCCCAGATTCTGTATTCATAATCTCCCTCTTCAAATAGAATTTTGAAAAGTTTCCTGGCCCCTTCAGTAGCTCCATGGTATGATGTGATGTTGAGCCAAGCTCAATCTTTGGCCTCTGTTGTACTAGCTGATCAGTGCCAGGCCAAGATTTGGAACACTACAAGTAGTCTCAGTGTCCCTGAGCTGTGTAAGGGAAAGCATCCACCAGAACTCCCAACACCAACAGCTATCCAGTGACCGCCCCCCCTCCCCGCCACCACCCCCCCACCCCCGTGCCCCCCGCCCCCCACCACCCCCCGCTGGAAAGTGCACCAATGTTGACCCACTACAGTCGGACTGCCTGCCAACATTCATTGTCTAGGGCCACACACAAAGAACAGTCACTTGCGTGAGTGAGCTAACTCGAGGCTCCTGGTACCTGTGGGACCACAGGAGGGGTAAGTGGAGAAAAAATGGAAGAGAATAAAATATTATTAATTGCAAAGACCCAACTCAGCATCAGGTTTGCAGGCAGGGCTGCCTACGGTGCACATGCAGTGAGAGAAGCTCTCAACACCAACAGTAGTGCCCACATGTGTGTGGAACAGCGCTGGTACTGCTGCTGTTCTTTGTTTTTGGAGCAGCAAGTCAGCTCCACTTTACTTGAATAAATATACGACAGCAGAACTCAGCCCAGAGCCTAAAATAGGTAAAAGCGTCCACAGTGAGCAGCCAATGAAGAAGTTCGATGAATGAGAAGGACTGCTGTATCTGAACTGAGGTGACCGGCTAGCCAGCAACAGCAGTATTGATGCTGTCCTCTGATAAAGGGAGGTACTAGGGTGGCTGAAGAAATGGAGACGATATAAAAGGCATCATCACAAATTCTCGGACACAGCACGATATCCCCCCCGTAACGTTCAGTGAAATAAAATATCTTTTCTAATCAGGAGTTACAACAGCATTGTAATTCAAATCATGCGATTCAATCAGAGGGGACTGTTGGCCATTGTTGTCTGATGTGACGTCCACTGTTAGCAAACAACATTTTCTAAAAATGGAACAAAGTCACCAGTCCCCACAACCTCCATCTGGATTTTTTTAGTACAGAAAACACAGATTGAAATGTGCTTCAAAAACATACACCTCAGTGAATGAGATAGCTTTGATATACCGGTGAGGTTCCTATGTGAAAGCACTGATTTATCAATGACTTGATGTATTAGAAGCTTATTATTTGTATAATTAATGTCCACAAATCAGTAGAAACTAGGATTAGTAGAAAAATAATAGAACAAATGATTAAATCTTGATTCTTTTACTCTTTAACTATAACTTTTAGTCAATGTTTTAATGAGGATGGGTTAAGTAAATCTAAGTCGACCCAGAAGACACGTGTTCGTGCTCGCAGCCACCGCTGTATAGCAGAATGAATCTTGAATTTAACCACCTCTGTTCATTTTTCAATGTCGACTATTATAAATAAGTAACATCCTCGACACTCTTTCATTTAACTCTGCTCCCCTTGTGAGTTATTATAAAAGGTCTGCCTGCCATCTCATTTCAGGTGAAGAAGCAAAACACGGCAAATAAATCACACAACTAAAAAAAAGTTCATTCTTCAATGAATAAATCTTCCTATTTGGAGCCTCGGTGGAATTTAGTGACTATCGTTTTCTCAATGTTGCCTGTCTTTAACATATTCTCTGATTTGGAATATCACTGAGCTACGGTGTTAACTGATTTCTTGAAGTGACTATCATGCATGAAACTGTGAACAGGATCATTTCAAACTCAACCTTGATATTAACCCCTCACGATGGGTGGGAGAGTCTGGGGGGTTGGGGGCGGGGGGTTGGCTAAATTTTTTTTAAAGGGGAACGTGTTCCCATCCTGTCGCGTATGCACCCGTTGCCGTTTTTCCAGCGGCAGATAGCTTGCCACGCGAGTGTTCCTCCCTCGACAGACGGCGCACTTATTAACATATTTAAATCAGGCTCCCACAGTGCAATTGGGAGCCTGATTTAAATTTAACAGCTGCCGCGCGAGTTTCCCAAGGCTCGAGATTTAAACACAATGGGCTGGATTTTGTGAATGGAGGCAAGTTGGAGGCGGGACAGCTGCTTGTCGTGTCAATGTCCCGCCTCCATCCTCACCTGACCAATCAGAGGGATTTTCCCCTGATTGAGCTTGTTAAGCCCGCCCTACGGGCTCAGCAGGCCAATTAGGGAGGAAGTCACTGACAGATCACGTCAACGTCAGCGTGCCATCTGTCAAGACTTCTTGAAAGAAGAAATGACAGCGTTTGACAGCTCTGTGAAGCTTTCAAACACTGCCATTCTCTTTAGTTTGATGAGCTTTTGTGGTGAGGACTCATCAAACCTTTCAAATTTGTAAATTCCACATGTCTGTAGGAACGGAGGTTCCATCAACCATTATGTGAAATTGACAAGGAGAATGTCGGCTCTCCCCATCCAGCGCAGCTGAAGGCTGTAGAAAGAAAACAAGGTAAGTGAACACTTTTTTAAACTTATCACTCACCTTACATACTTACCACTCCACACTTGCACCCATCACTCACCTCTACACCTTACTTCCAGGTGCCTCCGACCCCCACAGACCTCCTCCACGTCTCCTCCAACCCGGCGGGGTTCTCCGAGGTTGGGAAGCCTGCACCTGAGAAGATAAAATGGCACTAATCCTTTTTTCTGCCTGTTAACTACCTGTTAACAGGCAGTTAAAAGGATTGAATGATTTCCCGCCTCCAGGAGACGGGACCCGAAGCTGCACATCCTCCCGCCTCCTGGAAAAAGGGCACGGAGGCGGGATTGGGGTGGGTTTGCCATCCGCCCCCACTTTCTCCGAGTTTACCGGCTGGCCCGCCTCCATGCCCGCCTCCTCGGGGCTTGGAAAATCCAGCCCATAGGGCACGATCTTGTGTAAGGGATTCCTGACCCTGCGTGTCTCGCAGCCTGTGAGATTCACGCGGCTCTGTGCAGCCTGTATGTCAGTGCGGGTCTAGGCCTGGTTGCCTGTTCTGGTCTCCAGCCAGTCTGGGAACACTAGACACACCTGTGAGTGGTTCGAATCACTCTCCCTTACGGTTCTAGACACTGGACTTAGATGCGAGAGCAGTAATGGAGATAAAACTCATGTAGACTTGGTTTGAATGGTACGAAATGGAAAATCTTTATTGCATGATGCTTAAGATTATGAAATACATGTCATAAGCACAGATTAATGACAGTACAATCTTACAAACAGTTATATAGTCGATCTTAGGGAAACGAGGAACGAACGGCACAAAGTAAATAGGGGCACACATTACAAATATCCTTAATCCTTAAACCCTCCCCTATCAATATCTATCCTAAACTAGCTTCGTAGGATCTCGAGACTCATGCTCACCACTCGTGATAACTCGGAGAAATTCCGAATAGCTGATCGGATGTTTTTCACCGCAGCACCCACGTGTCGGTCAGGAGATCTCCTGGTCCCACTTGTTTACTTGCTTCTGCTGCTCCGGCTAGCAGGCTGGACCGTCTGCTGTGATGAAGACCTGTGTTGGTTGGTTTAACAGGTACTCTTGGAGCACAGTTGTCAATATCATCGATACGATGTGTTTTCACGTTCCAATCTCCTTGGACACAGTCCCGTTATCGTCGATGCAATATGTTTTGTTAAAAAGTTCAAATAGAAATCTTCCTGGCGAGGAAAACTTGGCTGATCGACCTACAGGCGCGGTCGGGATTTACTGACCGTGGCGATGGATATGGTCTTCCTCTCTTCTCATCTCATCTCATCTCATCTCATCTCATCTCATCTCGGGCCTTTGGTTCCGCTGCCAGTTACCAACATAGGTCTTCGTTACGCGACACGAGGTAGATCCGAACGGATCAGAAAGTTCAACAGTCTTTTCAGAAGAGGCAACAGGCAAGCCGAAGCCCAACTACGAGTACACGGGAGCAGCCACGAGGTTACGAATCGACCGGATAAAAACACAGGAGCAAGCGAGCGAATGCAAGAGCAAGAGAGAGAATGGACGGTTTGGAGCCTGCAATTATAGTGCAAAAATCTTCCGTTTCCCGCCCAACTATAATGTCCATTCTTTTGTTTAGGGTTTGGCGCCCAAATGTCTTGTATGGGTGATCTCCGTTCTTAATGGGTTTCGGGGCTACTCATAAATGTCTGAGTACCTGTTAATATTTCTCCCATTGTTAAATCGGTCGGTGTTCTCCCTGGAGGGGTTTGGGGCTTCCAAGTGTCCTGTATAACTACCTGCTAACGGCTCTCTCATCGTAGAGTCGTTGGGATTTTACATATTAATGTCTTTTGGATGGGCCCTTGATTACTCGGTACAATGGCTTTCCTTTGTACCTGGGAGACCGATTCCAGTATCTATGTTTATACTGCAAACCCATAATGTCTCGTGTATTATCTTCACTGTGCTGAATCGTTATCGATCTTGCACAAATGTTTAATGGAACGCCATCTTGTCTGCCTGTTGAAAAGTCTAGAATGTTCTGTCACGAGGTGCGGCGGCCATTTTACAGGCTGCTTGTGTCCAATTTAAACCTGCCAGCATTCTGCTGAAATAAAAGCTGTTTGAACGAAACTTTGTGTTTTCTCCTTATTAATCAAATCGCGATATATTGCGAATTCTACAGTCCCTCCTGTTGATGCGAATAACTCCGCTTATCGTATCAAAAATCACAGTGGTGAGCAATATTATCTCGATTTCTCTCCGAATCCAGTAAATTAATCCCATAATTTTTAACTTATCTAGGGTCTCTGTGTCGTCCTTATTTCCCAAGAAAATCACATTTTATATCACCGTAGGCATTATTTGCCCTTAAACTTACACCACTTGTTTTCCTTCCCGGCGTAACCAGGCCGATACCTCTCGTATCACCTGTATATTTGTCTTTTATTCAGGGAAAGGAAAAAACAAAACCCAAAAACCAAACAATCAACACCATCACCAAAATAATCAAACCCCAACTCTTAAAACATGTCGAGTTTCCAACGTATTTACAATCTCTGAAAATCTTATATGAGTACAGGCTTCCGCGGCGCACGCGGCGAGCGGGAGTGACGCCATTTTCCGATTACACGGTGCTCTCATCGTGCACGCGCACGTAACGTTCTCGCCACTCTCCCGTGTTTTCATGCTTGGTGAGGCGTTTGTCTCTTTTACAATGTACAACCAATAGGTACACTACAATGAAAACTTGGCATACGACTAAAATGTGGGAGGCTATTCTGATCCATGAAGGTACTTCAATATTAGTGAACAGATTCCACCACGGTGGAACTACTATATCCAGAATGTCTGTTCCTATTTCGACAGTTTTCTGCTCTAATGTATAAAAATGTTTCTGTGACACCGCGACGGCTTTTAAAAGCTTGGTGAGGTGTTCAGGGAGAGGGGGAATGAGGTATCCAAAATGCGCGACGAATCGCTGCAAGTCGGTGAAATTCTCTTTTACTGTGAGATGAACAGTGGATGGTTCAGGGATTGGGATAATTCGCTGTTGTGCTACTTGAACTTCAGCCCTGGGTTTAAAACAGAAACTGCTGTCACTCACCGGACACCGGCTACGGTTTCCATGCTGGTAGTGTTGCGCTGCAGTGGTAACACAATATGTTCCACCCCCGATGTATGCTACCTGCGGAGGCACATGATCTTGTGCCATTGCCTCCATGGTGCAATTCATGGACTTGGCGCCAGCCGTTCTGAACCCGCACTGTGGTGTTAAAAAGGCATTCAAGTGCTGGGGGCACAGTATTATGTGTGCTCCCCTGCCACGACAACCAGAGAGATCTGTACCTGTCATCGTTTGCTCCCAGCGGATGACGTAAGGTGGAACCGCTGCGTAACGAATGTGGGCTCCCCCCTGAATGACACCAATGTTCTCTACCCGATATACCGGGGCGGGCTTTGCTGTGTCGCCCAAAACCGGCATGCGTAATACTATTCCCATAATAGTATGGTTTGATCGTCCGCAGTCCACGGGGACTGGGTAAGCTTCTGAAGCTAGCCTGAGCTGGCACGGACTTAATGCGTTCTGAAAAGGGTGGAGCGCCCGTAGGTGTTTGTTACTTATCCAGGACGGAACCAAACCTTGTTTTAAATCCTCCAAATTACTGCGGCCCTCGCCCAGTAACCACGCCCCGTAAAGCACGCACACCTCGTTCTGCGCAGCTTGATCGGATGCATTCCGATCTTCCCTGATCAGGGCATTTACCGTACGCGCATGTTTCTCCAGCTCTGCTATAATTTCCTTTAAATGGAGAGTCATGGCTTGGTCCTCGTGTAGACCTGACCCTACCACTTTATTCTCATCTGTTAGAATGTCTTTTAACTGTGTCTTTAAACCATTAATCTGGGTCTGCAGCTCCACACTGTCTAGAGCGTTGACCACAGATGTACCCGTGTTAAAAGCAGTGAACGCATCGTTCACCAAACCCCTTCTTTGCCTCCCTACTTGATCCAAAACTTCCTGTGGTGCGGTGTACAAACTTGTTTTATCAATTTCTGCAAAATCAAACTCGTAAAATTGTCTGAACATCTTGGTCAACAGGACCTGATACAACTGTTCCGTCTTTTTGGGGCACCACTCTGGTAACCGTACCTCAGTGAGATTTAAAATCACCGAGGCCACCGCGTAATGTACCCCCTGAAATAGTATCTGGTCTGTGGGGACCAGTACCAAACCATTCCCGGGTCCCTTACTAGTTTTAGGGCACCCTTCTTCCTCAGCTAGAACCACCGGAATCGTGGGCGGGGCTTTGCGTGGGCGCGTAATGAGCTCAGTGGCATTTACTGGGATCGGGGAGAATGGGGCTCCGCACCCCCTGGTGCTCGCATCCCACCTCATCCCCTGTCCGTTATCCTGCCATTGATTAATAAAAAATATGGAGATGCCTTTGGGGCAAACGTACTTTGACCCCCACATACATACATAAATTCCCTCATCCGGTTCCCACCATTTGTCCCAACAGACTTTCACTTGTCCGTCTGTCCCCGTAATTGTCCGATGGGTATTATTACCCAGTCGTTCCCACTCGACCGAAGAGTTTCTCATAGTTTTGCTCAGCTTTCGCAGCCACCACCATCGGCTCAATGGGACCTTCCCACTACAAGTCAAACAAATCCGTTTGCCGACGGTGACGCTGATCCTGGGTGCGATGATCCTTACTTTGGGGCACAGTAAAGAAGTCTCTTGGTAGGCAAACCCCGATGTGCTGGAATACTCCGTTGAGTTCGTTCCCAGCCATCCTGGCCACCTTCCCTTGTGGAAATAGGTGCTGGTCCCCTCTGCCTTCCGTCTTCCGGTCCCATCCACCGCGATGGGGGCCGTGTCCCCGGAACATCCAAACACCACGACATCCTTGGTGCGGCCTCGATAGGCCAATCCACATCCGATTGCCACGAGCAATACTAGAATTCGTTCCATCCTTCCTTGGTTCCTGTGATCAGATAGAATGAGGTAGCCAGCCTCGCAAGAGTCTCTGGCTTTTGTGAAGGGTGAGCGGGTCCCCTGACCTCGCCTCACGTAAACTTCAACGTTTGCTGAATAAGCTTCCTCTAAACCTAACCTTAAAACTCCCATCATTTTATCGTTTTCTGTTAAAAACACTACAAACTTAGCCTTATTAAAACTACAACCTTAACCTTGAACTATAAACTTAAAACTTAACCTTGTTACTTATAAACTTAAAACTTAGAACTATAACTTTACAGTGCCGCCCGTTCTCAGGGCGGCCCCTTTAAACTCTGAGAAGGCTGCTGCGAGCTCTTCCCGACGGTGGGAGGGCACTGACCCTTCCCTCTGATCTGCCGCAGCCTGTTACTGCTGCGATGTGGCCGGTCTGTACCCGGGTTATCTTAACCTGAAGTCTACGCCTTGGGGCAGTCTGGGGACATGACCACATCCTCCTGGGCTGGGGTTCTCTACTTGACCTACGGGGAGTTGCTATGGGCGGGGGTTCCGTGACGGACGGACCGGGTTCCGAGACCTCCAACGGGATGACCTGGGGTTCCATCACAGTCGCCGGCTCCGCCTCCGCTGACTCCGCCTCCCTAACCTCGGGGCTGGCAGTTCGTGGCTCCGCCCTGCTCGGCCCAGCAGGCGGCCCTTCACTCGTGACCTCTGCCTCCCCTGAGGACTGGACGTTCAAAGCGGGCGGCCACATCTCTGGGAGCCACATCGGTACTCTCTGTGCTCCTATAGCGGCTGGCCCTGCCTCCTCTAGCTCCTCCCTCCTGTCCTCGGGACCTGCAGCTTGTGTGTCCACTCTGTGTGGATCTCTACCTATAGGCCCCATTCCCTCCAGACCGTTCCTCAGGAACCACCCGTCATCATCACTATGCTCATCTGCACTATCCTCATCTGACCAGGGTACCCTGGGTTCTTCCTCATCTAACCCCCAACTCCAGAAAAACGCTGCATGATCGTCCGGGATGTCCCTTCCCCTGATGCAAGCTGCTATGCCTGCCTGTGTGCCTTGTGGTCCTACCTGGGGCTGTGCTTTCCCATTGGCGGGATTTACCCCTGTAGTTTTCCCCTGCGCACCCGGCTGGTACAGTTTGCATTGGTTTATGTGGAACCACTTAGTGCGCCGAGGTACTTTTACGGCGTAAACCATGGGACTCGCCTTGTCTACAATGTTGTAGGGTCCCATATACAGTGGTTCCAGACTCCCTACTCTGGCGTAGTTTCTGACCATGACCTGGTCTCCTACTTCCCACTCCCGCGTTTTGCGGGGTTCCAGCAACAAGCGATTGCCCTGATGCTGCCTTCCCATGTTCCCAGCCGCCTGCTCATAAACTTGCTTCAGGCGCTCCAAGAGAGTCTGGGCGAACTTGTCCCTGCTTATCTCTTGGAGCTGACCCTCAGTGAGCACCGGCGCTAGCACATGGGTGGGGGTTCGCATGAGCCTCCCAGTCATTACCTCGTGCGGGGAGTACCCCGTACTTTTTGACTGACTGGCCCGGACCCCCATGAGGACTAAAGGCAGAACTTCCGCCCATTTTTGGGGCGAGTTCCTAGTCTCTTTCCTCAATTTCTCCTTCAGGGTCCGGTTCATACGTTCAACAATCCCGGATGACTGGGGATTGTGTGCTACGTGCCACTTCCCTTCAATGCCCAAAAGCATGAGGGTGTTCTGCATCACCTGGCCGGTGAAATGACTCCCTTGGTCTGACTCCACAAAACGGGGAAGTCCCCACCGCGAGAACACTTCCCGGACCAAGATTTTTGCTGTACCCAGTGCCGTAGCTGTTCGACAAGGGAAGGCTTCCACCCACTTGGAAAACACATCCACCAGGACGAGGCAGTACTTATAACCTCCCTGGGTGGTGGGCAGGGGTCCTATATAGTCGATCTGTATCGACTGCCATGGTCCCTCTACCCTTCTTACGTGTCCCATGGGCACCTTCCTTTTCTGGGGGTCTGGGTTGTTTGCAGCGCACACAAGACAGTTTGCACAGAACTCGCGGACTTGTTCCCTGAGCCCTGGCCACCATCCCGCTTGCTCTACCCGTTGCCAGGTAACCTCGGGCCCGGGGTGCCCGGCCCCTGGTCCCTCGTGAGCCAACTGGAGGAATTCCCTCCTGTGCTGCTGCGGCACAACCCACTGCTCCTCGCGGAACAGCATGCCTTCCTTAACTGAGAGGGTTGCCGTACTGTACGGACCTTCTACCTGCCTCCCCTCAGCAATCGGTTTTAGGACTGCTTTTAGGGCGGGATCCTGGGCTTGGACGGTCTTGAGGTCTAGGGGCAATGCTACCCTGGTGTTCCCGGTATTCCCGTCCCCGCCTCGGACCGCTGCTATGGGTCCGGTCCTATAGGGGTTCCAGAAAGTGCCGTCGCGGGCACCCTCCCTGGCTAGCGCATCCGCCTGCCGGTTGCCCTCCCCACGGGGCTCTGTGGAGGAGTGAGCTTTCACCTTATGGATGAAAATCTCTCCTTCCTCCCCTACTGCAGCTGCTAAGATCTTTTCCAGCAAGGGCTTCACCGTTAAAGGTCGCCCGTCCGCGGAGGTGTATCCGCGGCGGGACCAAATGGCCAGGTATTCCGTACACGAATTGCAGGTGAACATACTGTCCGAGCAAATCGTGTATGGGGTTGGGAAAATGTCTGGGTGGGTCACAACGTACACCACGGCAGACAGCTCAGCCTGCTGCGCGCTCATGGTGCTAGGGAGCTTGATCGCCAGGGCAAGGTCTGCCGCAGGGTCATAAACTCCACACCCTGTGAGTCGCTCGCCAGCAGACACTGTGCTAGACCCATCAACATAAATCTCGCGCCCAGTGGGATGTATCCCGGCCCGTAAACCTATGTTGACGTCCCACACCCCTTCCACCGAACACCGGTGGGCTGTACCGGGGTATACCAAATTGGCCGCAAGCCTGGGCTCGCAAAGACCTTTTACTCTAAGATCCAACTGGGAGAGAAGAAGGGTCCAACGCGCAATGCGTGCGCTGCTTACGGTCCCGTCTTTAATCCTCCCATCCAGAAGCATCTTAGTTGGTGTGTGATGTGTGAGGAGAGTGATGGGAGAGAGCCCTGTGAAGATCGCTGATCTTTTCACAGCCCAATGCGTGGCTAAAAGGTGCCTTTCGCAATTGGAGAAACTTCTCTCCACATCCGTTAATACCCTGGATGAATAGACAACCGGCCTCAGCTTGCCGTGACGCTCTTGGAGCAGCACGGCGCTTAAGCTGTCTCCGCTGGCAGCTACCTCCAGGAAAAACTCCTTCCCCCCATCTATGGCCCCTAAGGCTGGCGCGGTCTGCAGATCCCTTTTTAACTTCTCGAAGGCTGCTTGGCAGCCCTCGTCCCAAAGCCACTCCACCCCCTTATGGAGGAGTCGGAGGAGCGGCGCCGCTGTGGCCGCATAATCTTCGATAAAATCCCTGCAGTAACCGGTCAGTCCCAAGAAGGACCTCACACCCCTTACGTTGTTGGGAATCGGTAATTCTTGCACCGACTCCCTCCTTGCTTTGTCTATGGCTCTTTCCCCAGCGCGTATGGTCAGTCCCAGGAATTTTACTTCCCGCTGACCGATACGTGCTTTCTTAGGGTTTATTTTAAAACCCTTTCTCGCTAACAGTTCCAATAACTCGTCCAGTAGTGGTCCGTGCTCCTCCCTTGAGTCCGTAAATAGGAGCAAATCATCCACATACTGTACTATCTGATTGGGCTGACTAAACTCCTTTAAACTTCCTGCCATACACTGATGAAAAATACTGGGGCTATTGTGGAAACCCTGTGGCAGACAGTTCCACGTGTACTGTTGCCCTTTGAACGTAAAGGCAAACTTGTACTGGTCCTCTCGCCGCAGCGGGATGGACCAAAAACCGTTCGAGATATCCAGCACCGTGAACGTGGTCGCGGACGCTGGGATGCTCCCTATTAGGTCAGCAACTGCTGCTACTGTGGGCGCGCAGGCGGGAATGTTACTGTTAAGGACTCTGTAGTCCACCGTGGCTCTCCACGAATTATCCGGCTTCCTAACCGGCCATAATGGGGAGTTTACGTGTGTGGCTATCGGCCTTAACACGCCCTGCTGCACCAAGGAAGACATTGCTGTCTCCATATCGGGTTCTGCTTCTTTGGGGAAGTTATACTGCTTTTGGGGTCGGGTCATGGGGTCCCCATCTACGCTGACCTCAAACCCGACCACTCTCCCACAATCGTGCTTGTGGGTTGCAAACGCGTGCATATTATCTGACACGTACGTTTGCATGTCCGTTGGGACATCTGCGACCATAAGCCTGAGGTCGTAGCCTCCGGATGGCTGTACGGTACACAGGACCCCTGTTTCTTCCTCCCCCAGAATCACTATTACCTCGCCTTTTTCACCTTTAGCCCCCCAGAGACAGTGATTTCTGAGGTCCACGAGGATCCCGTGTCCCGCTAGGAGATCGGACCCGAGAATACCTCTTCCACCCCCCTTTTGCCATGCCATCAGTATACACTTCCACTTAAGGCGAAGTGTTCCTAAACGAATGGATAGCGGAAGGGAAAACGTGCCAGCCTGTTCTTTTCCTGTGAACCCTGCCAACGTGAATGGGACCTTGGTAGATAGCGGCGAGTCAAAAGGGTTATCTGTATGGATTATGGTGCAAGAAGCTCCCGTGTCCAACAAATAACTGCCCTTCTGTTTCTCTACCTCCATCTCCACCACAGGTCGCCTCCACGCATCATAGCTAAGCGGACACAGGTAGACGGGCTGTGCTGGTTCTAGTCATGGGGCACTATTAGACGGTCCTGCGGCACCTACGGGGCCGGTTGCGACCGCCACCTGTCCACGCGCATTCAAAACCAGCTTGCGCATGGCTCCTAACACTGCTTCGAGGTCGTCGGGAGGGGTGGGTGCCTTGGCTTCCTTAGCCGGGACAGGCGCCTGGGCTCGGACCGCGGGATTTTTATCCTTGGAATCTTTCCAAGGGTTCCTGCAATGCTTGCGCCAGTGCCCTGTCTTCCCACACCCGTAACAAGCACTACTTGCCTGTGGGGCGCGATTACCCTCCTGATGCCACTCTCTTTGATACGGGGCTGCGGGTCGTACCTCATGTACTCTTCCCTTAAAGGGACGTGTCGTCATACCCCTTATATTACGATAACCTAACGTGAGTCGATTCAAGACCGACTCTTCCGTAAGGTTGAGGTCATTGGGATCAAACCATGCTTTTGCCTGCTCTCTAACGGCTGGTAAACTGTTGGCTATTATGCACCTAAGCCAATGAGTTAGAGCGGCGCCTTCCACATCTTCGCGCTCGGGCGCACCTAGACAGCTGCGCTCATATACTGGCCACAGCCTGTCGGCAAAAACCTTCGGGGGTTCTCCCTCCATCTGCACTGTCTGTCCCACTCTAGCAAACGGACCTCCGTCGTTCGCCCCCAACACTTCTAGGACCTCATTCTTTAATTCCTCATAACTCTTGTTTCCCCTTTTGCTCTCGCCTGAGAGACACTGAAGGACCGAGCTGTCTAATGAGAACAGCAGCATTTTTGCTGTCTCCCCATCATCGCAGCCGTTAATGGCTGCGGCTTGCTCAACTTCTCTGAAATGTACGGAAGGGTCGTCTATCTCGGTCAGCTTCCGTACGTGATTTATCATAGCTCTCAGCTGATGTGAACTGTGAGGCAACACCAGCTGTCCGAGGAGATCCCCCGGTTCTTCCCCACCGTTTCTGCTTGGGCCCCTTTTAATACCCGTTACTGGATACAGCGATCCCTTTTCTACTTCCTTTTCAATGGGCTCTTTTGTTTCTTCCATTGCTTCCTCCCTAACCCAGGTTTCTGAATAGCTGGGTGGCGCGGAGGGCGCAGTGGCTACTACTTCTTCTGCTTTACTTGGTGGGGACTTTCTAAATCTCTCATTTACTAGCGGCTGGTGCGCCGACGGATTGATAAGGCACACCATGCCGTTCGCATCGTTCACGGCCTTTTTGAGGTTCTCTATCTCCCTTTGGCAGGCGCTATGATCGGCTCCCTGAAACTTATCCTCAAGGGCCAACTTATATGCCGACCTAACCCCCATTAAGCTCTCTTCTTGAGTTCTTATCTGGGCAGCTTGGCGGTTACATCTTTCCTTTAACCTGCTCTCATTCAATTTTGCCTCAGTGACCTGGCACTCGAGATAATCTATCCTTGTTTTAAGGTGACTGGAGACTTCCTGGCTTTCTTGGTGTAACTCATTTAAATTCTTAATGAGCACCTCCCCTCCAGAAACCTTCTCCTCCATTTCTCCCTCTAAATGACTGATTCGAGCTACTAGCGCCGTAATGGTCTGGTTTGAAATCTGAACCTGCCTTTTGTAGCACATAAGCCAGACTGCTTTCTCAAGTGTCTTTCTATGTTCTTTACTATCTGTCCACCTTTCAGCTGCCTCTAGTGGGCTCTTATCCGCTAACAATTCACTTATCCATTTCTTAGTTAGATTAACCTTTCCAAACACATAATCCGCTATCTTTTCCTGCATAACATTTCGTACAGTCATTCCAAAATCTAACACACTACCCTCTCGCTGCCAGTGTCCTGCCGCGGTCGCCATTTTCTGTAAGGGATTCCTGACCCTGCGTGTCTCGCAGCCTGTGAGATTCACGCGGCTCTGTGCAGCCTGTATGTCAGTGCGGGTCTAGGCCTGGTTGCCTGTTCTGGTCTCCAGCCAGTCTGGGAACACTAGACACACCTGTGAGTGGTTCGAATCACTCTCCCTTACGGTTCTAGACACTGGACTTAGATGCGAGAGCAGTAATGGAGATAAAACTCATGTAGACTTGGTTTGAATGGTACGAAATGGAAAATCTTTATTGCATGATGCTTAAGATTATGAAATACATGTCATAAGCACAGATTAATGACAGTACAATCTTACAAACAGTTATATAGTCGATCTTAGGGAAACGAGGAACGAACGGCACAAAGTAAATAGGGGCACACATTACAAATATCCTTAATCCTTAAACCCTCCCCTATCAATATCTATCCTAAACTAGCTTCGTAGGATCTCGAGACTCATGCTCACCACTCGTGATAACTCGGAGAAATTCCGAATAGCTGATCGGATGTTTTTCACCGCAGCACCCACGTGTCGGTCAGGAGATCTCCTGGTCCCACTTGTTTACTTGCTTCTGCTGCTCCGGCTAGCAGGCTGGACCGTCTGCTGTGATGAAGACCTGTGTTGGTTGGTTTAACAGGTACTCTTGGAGCACAGTTGTCAATATCATCGATACGATGTGTTTTCACGTTCCAATCTCCTTGGACACAGTCCCGTTATCGTCGATGCAATATGTTTTGTTAAAAAGTTCAAAATAGAAATCTTCCTGGCGAGGAAAACTTGGCTGATCGACCTACAGGCGCGGTCGGGATTTACTGACCGTGGCGATGGATATGGTCTTCCTCTCTTCTCATCTCATCTCATCTCATCTCATCTCATCTCGGGCCTTTGGTTCCGCTGCCAGTTACCAACATAGGTCTTCGTTACGCGACACGAGGTAGATCCGAACGGATCAGAAAGTTCAACAGTCTTTTCAGAAGAGGCAACAGGCAAGCCGAAGCCCAACTACGAGTACACGGGAGCAGCCACGAGGTTACGAATCGACCGGATAAAAACACAGGAGCAAGCGAGCGAATGCAAGAGCAAGAGAGAGAATGGACGGTTTGGAGCCTGCAATTATAGTGCAAAAATCTTCCGTTTCCCGCCCAACTATAATGTCCATTCTTTTGTTTAGGGTTTGGCGCCCAAATGTCTTGTATGGGTGATCTCCGTTCTTAATGGGTTTCGGGGCTACTCATAAATGTCTGAGTACCTGTTAATATTTCTCCCATTGTTAAATCGGTCGGTGTTCTCCCTGGAGGGGTTTGGGGCTTCCAAGTGTCCTGTATAACTACCTGCTAACGGCTCTCTCATCGTAGAGTCGTTGGGATTTTACATATTAATGTCTTTTGGATGGGCCCTTGATTACTCGGTACAATGGCTTTCCTTTGTACCTGGGAGACCGATTCCAGTATCTATGTTTATACTGCAAACCCATAATGTCTCGTGTATTATCTTCACTGTGCTGAATCGTTATCGATCTTGCACAAATGTTTAATGGAACGCCATCTTGTCTGCCTGTTGCAAAGTCTAGAATGTTCTGTCACGAGGTGCGGCGGCCATTTTACAGGCTGCTTGTGTCCAATTTAAACCTGCCAGCATTCTACTGAAATAAAAGCTGTTTGAACGAAACTTTGTGTTTTCTCCTTATTAATCAAATCGCGATATATTGCGAATTCTACACTTGCCAGCCCTGGGGAGGCAGGTTTGGAGGCGGGACTGCTGGGAAAATGGCAGAATTTGGGGGTGGGTGCCCAACCCGCCTCCGTGCCATCTTCCCAGGAGGCGGGTAGCCGTCCCACGCCGGGTCCCGTCTCCTTGGAGGCGGGAAGGGATTAAAGCCTATTAACTGCCTGTTAACAGGTAGTTAACAGGCAGAAAATAGGATTATCCCCTTTTTGCCCTCACAAGTGCGGGCTTCCCGAAGGCTCCGAAACCCACCAGCTCAGCGAGGCGAGTACTGGGTCTGTGGGGGTCGGGGGGGGGGGGCAAAAGTGTGGTGTGAAGGTGAGTGATGGGTGCAAGTGTGGAGAGGTGAGTATCTGAGGTAAGTGCAAAGTGTTAGTAAAAGTTTACTTACCTTTGTTTCTTCCTGCAGGCTATAGTCGGTGGGTATGTGGAGAGTCTCGGACCTCCGCGGTAGAGATGACAGATGACCGTTGCATTCTGCAATGCAACAACCATCTCATTTCTGCAAAAGAAAGAAGTTTGATGAGGTCTTGAATTCAAGACCTCATCAAACTACAGAGAATGTCAGTGTTTGACAGCTTCACAGAGCTGTTAAACGATGACAATTCATCTGTCAAAAATTTTTGACAGAGGAAACATCAAACGTTGACGTTCTCTGCAATCGGCTTTCCCTTAATTGGCCTGCTGAGCGGGCTTAACAAGGTCAATCAAGGGAAAATAGCGTGGGTTGGTCAGAAGTTGTTGGAGGCGGGACTGAAACCCGACAAGTGGGAGTCCCGCCTCCAAATGCTCCCCATTGGCAAAATCCAGCCCCAAGGATTCCAATGTTAAATTTGAGGCACTGGGGTTTGGGGAATCAATCTAAGTCAGCAAGGACAGGGGTGATAGAGAGCAGGACGTGGTGTCAGATAGGATATGGACAGCAGAGTTTTGGGCAATCTGCTTTACAAAGGGTGTAGGGTGGGAGAACTGGTGCAATCGAGTCTGACGCTGGCGAAGATATCAGAGAATCACAGAACGATCCAGCACAGGAGGAGGCCATTCGGCCCAGCGTGCCCGTGCCGGCTCTTTGGCAGAGCTCTCCAATTAGTCCCACTCCCCCTGCTCTTTCCCCACAGCCCTGTCATTGTTTTCCCTTCAAGTGTTGATCTAATTCCCTTTTGAAGGTTACTCTTGAATCTGCTTCCACCGCCCTTTCAGGCAGCGCGTTCCAGATCACGCGCTGTGTGAAAAAATGTTTCCTCATGTCACCTCTGGTCCTTTTGCCAATCACCTAAAATCTGGGTCCTCTGGTTACCGACCCTTCTGCAACTGGAAACAGTTTCTCCTTATTTACGTTGTCAAAACCATTCATCATTTCAAAGAACCTCTATCAAATCTCCTCTTAACCTTCTCTGCTCTGAGGAAAACAACCCCAGCTTCTCCAGTCTCTCCACATAACTGAAGTCCCTCATCCCTGGAACCATTCTAGTAAATCTCCTCTGCACCCTCTCCAAGGCCTTGACATCCTTCCTAAAGTGCGGTGCCCAGAATTGATCACAATACCCCAGCTGAGGCCTAGCCAGTGTTTTATAAAGGTTTAGCATAACTTCCTTGCTTTTGTACTCTATGCCTCTATTAATAAAGCCAAGGATCCAGTATGCCTTTTTAACAGCCTCCTCAACTTGTCCTGACACCTTCAAAGACTTGTGTACGTACACCCCCAGTTCTCTCTGTTCCTGCACCCCCCTTTAAAATTGTACCATTTAGTTTATATTGCCTCTCCTCACTCTTCATACAAAAATGTATCACTTCATATTTCTCTGCTTCATATTTCATCTGCCGTGTGTCTTCCCATTTCACCAGTCTGTCTGTGTCCTCCTGGAGTCTGTTACTATCCTCCTCACTGTTTACTACATTTCTGAGTTTCGTGTCATATGCCCTGTATACCCAAGTCTAGGTCATTAATATATATCAAAAAGAGCAGTGGACCTAATACCAACCCCTGGGGAACACCACTGTACACTTCCCTCCAGTCTTAAAAACAACTGTTCACCACTACTCTCTGCTTTCTGTCCCTTAGCCAATTTCATATCCATGCTGCCACTCTCCCTTTAATCCCATGGGCTTCAATTTTGCTTACAAGTCTATGGTACTTTGTCAAAAGCCTTTTTGAAAGTCCATATACACATTAACCACAGTATTCTTATCAACCCTCTCCGTTACTATGAGTGAAGATTTTAGCAGATGATGGGCTGCGGCAGAGGTGGAGGTAGGCAATGTTATGAGAAAGAGGCGGTCTTTATGACTTAAAGAATAGGGGGCTGGAAAGTCAGTTCAGGGTCGAACAAGACGCCAAGGTTGCAAGCAGCTTGAGGCAATTGCAAGGGTATAGACTTTGTGATGGGGGCGAAGACAATGACTTCAGTCCCCTCAATGTTTAGCTAGATAAAAGTAAGTCTCATTCAAGACTGGATATCAGACAAGCAGTCTGATAACATAGAGGACTCCAGAGGAAATGGAGGAGTGGAGCTGGGTATTGTCAGTGTACATGTGGAAACTGAACCTATCCCTTCAGATGATATCACCAAAGGGCAGACTGTAGATGACGAAAAGAAGGAGTCCAAGATTTGAATCCTTCTGTGTCTTCCAATCTGACAGTGATAGAGTGGGAAGAGAAGCCATTGTCAGAGATGCTCTGGCCACAAACAGATAGGTAAAAGTGGAACCAAGCAAGGGCAGCCCCACTAAGCTGGACAACAAAGGAGAGGCTTTGGAGCAGCATGGTGTGATCGACCCTATCAACAGCTGCAAAAAGGTTAAGGAGGACGAGGAACATAAGGAGGGATAATGTATCACAGTGAATGTGGTTCATGACTTTGGTTAGGACTGTTTTGGCGCTCTGATTGAAGGTGATTCAAAAAGGAATTTACAGGAGAGATGTAAATGGATTTGAAAGGTGACAAAATGTTCAAGGATCTTGGAGAGGAGAGGGAGGTTGGAGATGGGATGGTAATTAGCTAGGACAGAAAGGTTGAGAGTGTGTTTTTTGAGGAGGGGGTAATGACAGCAGTTTGAAAAGGAAAAGGAGACAGTGCCTGAGGAGAGGGGAAAATCTACAATGTTGGCTAGTTTGAGGGTCCAGAAAGAAAGCTGGGTAGTCAGGAGTTTAATGGAAATGATGAGAACGGAGCAAGAGTTGAGTCTCATGGTTTAGATGAGTTTGGAGAAGGTACGGGGAAGATGACGGGGAAATTGGAGAGAGACATGATTCAAGGCTAGGGTGACAGGGACTGGGCAGGTTTGGCTTGGCGGGCAAGGGGAAGAGAGGAAGCAGCAGGGGCAGCTGACTGGATTGTCTCTATCTTGGTGATAAAGAAAAACATGAGCTCCTCATTCTTCTTGTTAGAGGTGAGGGTGAAAAGAGCAGTGGAGAGGGGTTTAAGGAGATGGTTGGTAGTGTAGCCTGGGGCTGTTCCTCCCCTCCAGGAAGATCCTTGGAGAGTAGATGGTTCTGGCAGAGGTAAGCAAGATCCAGTGGATGTGTTCAAGCCAGTTGTGCACCAGGTGCATTCAAGTTTGCACCCCTTGGACTTGAGGGACCAAAGATGGAGCCACACCAGGGGAATGACTAGGATGTGGGATGTTGGGGATGAGGACTTTGAAAGTGGAGGTGAGGGAGTGGTTGAGCAAATCAATAGCTGCAGAGCTGTCCTGTCGAATGGAGGGTTAATGGCTAAGAGTGCAGTTGGCAGATGACAAGCGAACCAGCAGCACACAGGTAACAGATTCAAACTCAGAAAATGTCTCCCCCAAATTGCCCGCAAAAAAAGTTTTGGCGTCAACCCAATTATATTGAGTACAATGTTCCCTCTAATTTTTGGGGGGGGCCACGTGGCCCCTTTGACGAGCTGCGAGGACAATTCAAAATTCTGCGCAAGCACGGTTTTTCCATTTAAAAGCTGGAGAGCCGGCTGTGCAGGACCTCCAGAGTGCCACGCGGCCGCACAGCTTAACGGGAACGTTGATTGAGTACATCACGGAGCGAGGTATCCTTAGATTTCATCCTGGTCATTATTTCACAACAGGAGTCTCATTCAGAAATCACAGTACCAAACAAATTAATTCCTCTTGCACTTCACAGTCCATGTGGCTATAGAGCTGTTTGCTTCTTCACATTGCAAATTCCTGTGAAGGGATGAAAGAAAGAAAGACTTGCATTTATATAGCACCTTTCACGACCACCGGATGTCCCAAAGCGCTTTACAGCCAATGAAGTACTTTTGAAGTGTGGTCACTGTCGTAATGTGGGAAACGCGGCAGCCAATTTGCGCACAGCAAGCTCCCACAAACAGCAATGTGATGATGACCAGAGAATCTGTTTTTTTGTTATGTTGATTGAGGGAGAAATATTGGCCCCAGGACATCGGGGAGAACTCCCCCCTGCTCTTCTTCAAAATAGTGCCCATGGGATCTTTTACGCCCACCGGAGAGAGCAGACGGGGCCTCGGTTTAGCGTCTCATCCAAAAGACGGCACCTCCAACAGTGCAGCACTCCCTCAGCACTGCACTGGGAGAGTGTCAGCCTAGATTTATGTGCTCAAGTCCCTGGAGTGGGATGGATGCCATACAATAAGCAACATGACAACTGTTTCAATAACTCAATACCATATCTCATAATTAGGATGACATGTTTGATGGCAAACTGCAAAGGATTTTTGTTTCAGATCATGTGCACATGTTTCTGGATGACAGCAGCAATGGACTTCACCCACAGAAGTATCTCTTGGCCTCTATATTACTCTCGCTGTGAATATAAAGAGTACAGGAACCGTTGGGTTCCCATGCATCTTAGCAATCCCGTTAATTGTCATGGGAAGCTGAATATCTCAAGTTAAATCATTAAAGTGTTTGACACAAGTCTGAAATGCTTCAGGCAGATATTTTTCATACATTTGAGCAGATTTTAGAAAACATCCTCAAAGCAGGAGCCTTCTTCCAGAAACATCACTAACAGAACCAACAGTCAAGTATAACTAGGGAATGTGATTTGGTGAGGCACAACATCCTGCAACAAATCTCACACATTTCTACACTTATTAGGTCCAATTTTAACCCCCGCCACCCCCCTCCCCCCCCGCCCCCCCCGCCCACACCTGATGATAATGGGGTGAGTGCCATGGGGTCCACGGCCCATTTGTGCCCTGCACAATTTTAACAGGTGCATTTTGGGCAGCGTCCTAGGCTCTTGCCCCAGACAGATGAGGGCCTTATTGACATGTAAAAGTCAGGGTCTGATGACATAAGGAGTGTGATGGAATACTCTCCACTTGCCTGGATGAGTGCAGCTCCAACAACACTCAAGAAGCTCGACACCATCCAGGACAAAGCAGCCCGCTTGATTGTCACCCCATCCACCACCTTAAACATTCACTCCCTCCATCACCGGCGCACCGTGGCTGCAGTGTGCACCATCTACAAGAAGCACTGCAGCAACTCGCCAAGGCTTCTTCGGCAGCACCTCCCAAACCTGCGACCTCTTCCACCTAGAAGGATAAGGACAGCAGGCGCATGGGAACACCACCACCTCCAAGTTCCCCTCCAAGTCACACATCATCCTGACTTGGAAATATATCGCCGATCCTTCATCGTCGCTGGGTCAAAATCCTGGAACTCCGTCCCTAACAGCACTGTGGGAGCACCTTCACCACATGGACTGCAGCGGTTCAAGAAGGCGGCTCACCACCACCTTCACAAGGGCAATTAGGGATGGACAATAAATGCTGGCCTTGCCAGCGACGCCCAAATCCTATGAATGAACACTGCTTTTTCATATAGTTAATCATAGAATCATAGAAATTTACAGCACAGAAGGAGGCCATTCGGCCCATCTTGTCCATGCCGGCCGACAAAGAGCTATCCAGCCTAATCCCACTTTCCAGCTCTTGGTCCGTAGCCTTGTAGGTTACGGCACTCCAAGTGCATATCCAAGTACTTTTAAAAGTGATGAGGGTTTCTGCCTCTACCACCCTTTCAGGCAGTGAGTTCCAGACCCCCACCACCCTCTGCGTGAAAAAATTTCTCCTCAAACCCCCTCTAAACCTCCGACCAATTACTTTAAATCAATGCCCCCTGGTTATTGACCCCTCTGCTAAGGGAAATAGGTCCTTCCTATCCACTCTATCTAAGCCCCTCATAATTTTATACACCTCAATTAGGTCTCCCCTCAGCCTCTTCTGTTCCAAAGTAGAACATTTGTAGAAATTATACTGAGGTTCTCCAACAGTTGGAAGAAAATCAAGACAGTTATACAATATAAAAAGATACCTGTGTCAAATGTTGCAAAAAGTGATTCACTGATACAATAACAAAAATGGCACATTTATTTCACCAATAATAGCAGTTATGAGGTCTATCATTTGAATAAATGTTACTCTGAGTGCTCTTTTCCTGGCTAATCTCTTTCTAATCTACAATTTTGTGACATTGTTTCTAATTGCAAATAAAAATGTTGGTGCTTAGGGAAGAAAGATGTGCAGTGAGGCTTTACGTCTACCTGTTTAACATTCTGTGAATCTTCCCTCTGCTAATCTTGTTGCCGCAGTCAGGCTCAATAAATATTTCATTTAAAAAAACTTCCATAGAAATCTGACTGGAAGATGTCTGACCTTCAGAAACCGGTTGTGTATCCTGGCTTTTTATTAACAAGAACAAGCAGATTGTTTGGTTAACATCTGAAGTTGATTGATAGAACTGAAGAGACCTTGTGTGAGGTTAGGTGCTGTGGTCTATTAAATATTCCTTAACATTGGAACACCAACTCATTGTAATTAGAGAGGAGGGATACGCATGATAACTGTGGAAAACAAATAGCTTGCAATCAGACAGCTTCAGCCCGCTCTGGAAAATCTAAAAAGAAATTATCTTGAAAGGTTAGCTTGAATGTTTGGAACATAGGAATATCGTAAACCTTTTCTATGAAGTATCTCTCTGAATCATACAATGAAGTGCAAGTTACCAGGGAACTTAACTGGACCAGCCACATAAATACTGTGGCTACAAGAGCAGGTCAGAGGCTGGGTATTCTGCGGTGAGTGTCTCACCTCCTGACTCCCCAAAGCCTTTCCACCATCTACAAGGCACAAGTAAGGAGTGTGATGGAATACTCTCCACTTGCCTGGATGAGTGCAGCTCCAACAACGCTCAAGAAGCTCGACACCATCCAGGACAAAGCAGCCCGCTTGTTTGGCACCCCGTCCACCACCTTAAACATTCACTCCCTCCACCACCGGCGCACCGTGGCTGCAGTGTGTACCATCTACAAGATGCACTGCAACAACTCGGCAAGGCTTCTTCGGCAGCACCTCCCAAACCCGCGACCTCTTCCACCTAGAAGGACAAGGGCAGCAGGTGCATGGGAACACCACCACCTCCAAGTTCTCCTCCAAGTCACACACCATCCTGACTTAGAAGTATATCGGCCGATCCTTCATCGTCGCTGGGTCAAAATCCAGGAACTCCCTCCCAAACAGCACTGTGGGAGTACCTTCACCACACGGACTGCAGCGGTTCAAGAAGGTGGCTCACCACCACCTTCTCAAGGGCAATTAGGGATGGGAAATAAATGCTGGCCTTGCCAGCAATGCCCACATCCCAGGAACAAATAAAAAAAAAGGAGGTGTAATACGATTTGTCTATTAAGAAGTAAGCCACAAGCAATGTGTATCAGAGGTCTGAATATATTACAGAATCGGTGAGTGGGGGAAAGAGGGCAAATCTTCTCCCAGCCCCCACCCCATCTAAGGGGCGTGTCTGAGGGAGTGCTCAGGCTACCCTGGGAATTTCACCCAGTATACCCTCAGCGCAACTCACAGCAGCTAACAGTCCCGATGAGGCCCCAGGTAAATGTCATCAGGAATAGGGCATCGATCTCAATAGCTTCTTCGGAGCTGAAGATTGAATTCCTACCTTTTTATTGGACCCTTCTTTATGCTGTCAGAGCAGCATAGTGATGCTCCAACACTGCTGCCGGTGGGTCAAGATGGAGCGTTCTGTTTTTACAGGCACGGGCATGATTCTATGATAATTACTGACTTAACATCAGGGACCGCTATCGCAATGTTTAGCTAAGAAACATGGAACTGCTTATTTGTTGTTACACTGATAACATCATAAATCATGTGGTACAGAGAGCACCATCCATTTAAAAAACTAATAACTAACACTTTGCAAATTCAATTTAACTTCCTGGAATTGGCAGAACATACAGAGAGGCCCATGTGTCGATGTGCAGCCCATAATGGGTGTGATCACGTGAATAAGCATCATGCAGATACTGTAATAAAAACAGAAAATGCTAGAAATACTCGGCAGGTCAGGCAGCATCTGTGGAGAGAGAAACAGAGTTAACGTTTCAGGTCGATGACCTTTTGTCAGAATGGTCATCGACTTGAACGTGGCTTTTGACGAAAGATCATTGACCTGAAACATCGGGCTGGATTTTGATACTGGGGCGGGTTGGGGTCGTGTCATCCACTTTGCGTGTTATCCACCCGACTGCAATTGGATGTGGGAGATTGATGCGATTTTTCACCTAATTGGGCAATTAAGTTCCAGCATGTGGGAACCCATGACCCAATTAGTGTTTTCAGTCTGAAAGTCGTCTCTGATGATGTCATCATTGCTGCTGCATTGAAGGTCTGCAAAGACTGCCTGCCCTTTGCTGTGAGAGGACCTGAAGGCAAAATGAGCAGCAGCAGCCCTAAGTCTGCGCCCAGATATTTTTGCACCACCACCACTCCCAGATATTCTTCCTCCTCCTCCTCCTCCTCCTCCTCCTCCTCCTCCTACTACTACTACTACTACTACTACTACTACTACTACTACTACAACATCATCTCCATTGTAATAGTGGACCTGCAGCTGATAGTCAGCTATCCAAATGTGCTCCCGCCAGGTTTCACATTCGCGGTTCAGAACAGACGTGCTTCACGTAGAAAAAGGGTTAAAATCACAAAGGCCTTTCAAAATGGCATTATAGAGGTAATTTAGTGCTTGTTAAGGGCCTTAACAGCCAATCCCGCCTCTTGGAGTCGGGACCAGCAGACACGATTTAATGAAAATTGCGTGGAGGCGGGATGGAGGCAGGCTTGTGCCCGCCCGCCAGTTTTTGCAATTTTAGCCCCCCACATGCCTCCAAACCCACCTCCATGGGTCAATGAAAATCCAGCCCATTAACTCTGTTTCTCTCCACAGATGCTGCCTGACCTGCTGAGTATTTCCAACATTTTCTGTTTTTATTTCGGATTTCCAGCATCCGCGGTATTTTGCTTTTGTATGCAGATACTGTAGGTGGAAGTATTTAATGGGAGAAAATAATTTAAGGATACGAGGGAAGGTTGCTACTGTGTCCTCTGCTGCATAATGGGTATTTTTAGGAAACAGTGAAAGTATTGCTGGGTTCAGTGGGTGGAGGAGGGTGGAGAGGTAACTGTTGGTGCCATTCATGATTATTACACAGTATTAATGTAATGTTATGTTGGGGTCTTCTACCTTAGGGGATTTGGTAAGGTCATTCATTTTTTTTCCCTGGCATGCAGCGAAGTCCACCGCATGGTGCAGTGGACACCGAATTTTGTGGTCATCTCCTTCAGGGACCCAGAGCCGCTTGTCCGTCCAAAACAGCGTCTCCCTGCTTTGCCACACTTACTCCAGTAATGTAGAGTTTCGCAATTATCGCGATTCAAAATAACATGAGAGAAGCAGATTCAATTGATCAGTTTTATTAAACGAAATGCTGTCCTGATAATAAAGGACACAGAAGCCTGTAAAATGGCCGCCGCGCATCGTGGCAGAAGCTTCCAGAAACACAGTGGGCAGACAAGATGGCGTCGAATATACATTCAATATGAGATTGGATCATACTCGGTAAACATTGATAAAGACAGGATGCAACCCGTTTTCATTGTGAACAATAGCAATGATATAAGTGCTGGAATCATTTTCCTATGCACAGTAAGGATCATTGTACTGGGCAATCGAAGGCCCATCCAGACACATCAATACACAAATACCCCCCCGGCTCTACAATGAGAGAGACATTGACGGGTGATTAAGCCAGTATTCGGGGGGCCCCAAAACCAGTCAGGGAGACGATTCATACACATCCTGGCTGGTTTCAACAATGGGGAAAACATTAACGGATAGTTGGCCAGTTTCAGGTGCCACCGAAACCCGTTAAAGAAGATAATCGCCCCATGCTGGGAGTTTTGAGCGCCAATATTACACAAAGGACAAACATTAAGATTTGAGCGGGAGATAAGCGGACACAGCACTATAACTATAGAGAACAAATGTCCATCGGTCTCTTATTCCTCTTATCTCTCGGCGGACCCTTGCTGAAGTTTTTTTCCTTGGGGCTGGACTTTGTGTTTCTCTGGACTTTGTTGACTCTTGACTCTTAGCCGTACTGGTCGGTTATTCGAGTGTTGGGTGGAGCTCAATCGGTACGAGCCGCCCCGACAAGGGCAAGTAACAGGGTACACCATCCCAAGTGTCGGTAAACGGTGTCTGGACCCGGAGGCCCGAGGAGACGAGACGAGAAGAAGACGAGAAGAAGACGAGAAGAAATTCCACGTGCCGCCACGGTCAGTAAACCCCGACCGCGCCCGAAAATATAAATACAGGACTCTTCTTTGAGTTCTACAGACTACAACCTGTACCGCACACAGGAAGACTCTTCTTTGAATTTTACAAACGTTCCGAGTTCTGTCGATTTCTTCATGACAACAGAGAGTCTGGCCTGCTTTTCGCAGCAGCGAAAGTAAACAAGTGGGGTACAGAGACCCTTCCAAACACGTGACAGTCAGGCGCTGCAGCGAAACGAGCTGAGTGCCTCACTTTAAAAATCTCCGAAGTAACACGAGTGGTGAGCATGTTTTCCGATCCTACAAATCCAGATGTAGTTTAGGTATTGTTAAGGGAGGGTGGTTTTTATAAGGTTAAGGTATAATGTGTTCCCCTTTTTACGATGTGCCGTGTGTTCTCCATTTCCATAGACCAAGCTTTATGAATGTATGTATACTTGTACTATCTTTGATTTGCGCCTATGACATGTATTTCATGATTCTAGACGCCATGCAATAAAGATTTCCATTTCATACTATTCAACCGGGTCTATTTGAGTTTTCTCTGCATTACTGCTCCCTGCATCTAAGTCCAGGTGTTAGAACCGTAAGGGCGAGTGGGTCGAACCACTCACAAGTGCTTATTGCAAAAAGGCTGGTCGGAGACCAGAGCAAGCAATAGTATAGGCAACGAAGGCCTAACCTCGCACCAGCACCGTCTGAGCACCGTTTGAACCCCTTACAGTAAGACCCTCTATAACTACATCCAAAACTCCTGCGGCCACAAGTGCTTGATGAAGTCATCCGTTATTCATTCAATTCTGTGGATTGTTATTTGCCATTAGAAACAGCAATGCCCCTTTAAAATGGGCGAACTCTCAATGAGGGGAATTACTCGCACTGTGAGAGCTTGCCCACAGAATGTTCATTAGGCTGAGGCTGCAAATAGAGGCGGGCCCATCACATGAGCGGCAGGGAAGATGCTAATAGCACACCGCCCGCCGGCCCTGGCCGAAGTTCAGGGTTCACGTATGGAGGTGGAAATGTGTCCATTTTTTTTGCTGCTGTTCATTTGAATGGGACAAATAAAATTTAGTGGTTCAACACTGAAAGTAGGTCTTGCAACTAGCTCGGTTATAAGGCAAATTTTTAACTTCAGCATTCCTGGCACGAAGCTGGAACACCTGGAGTACATGTCAGGAATTTGGCCTGCGACTCGCAACATTTTCTGCCCATTAAAGTGAATAGATGGAAAACTGTGGGGGGGTGTGAGTCTGAATTCCCACCATGCACTCTAGGCACACAAAGCTCTCTGACAGGAACACTAAGGATGAACATTTACCCACTGGCGTGTTGTGTGCTGAACTTGGGAAATCATTAGCGGCTATTCTGATTGTAATTGATTTGTTAGACCCTTGAGATTTTTTTTCATTTGTTTATGGGATGTAGGGGTCGCTGGCAAGGCCGGCATTTATTGCCCATCCCTAATTGCCCTTGAGAAGGTGGTGGTGAGCCGCCTTCTTGAACCGCTGCAGTCCATGTAGTGAAGGTACTCCCACAGTGCTGTTAGGGAGGGAGTTCCAGGATTTTGACCCAGCGACAATGAAGGAACGGCCGATATACTTCCAAGTCAGGATGGTGTGTGTGACTTGAAGGGGAACTTGGAGGTGGTGGTGTTCCATGCACCTGCTGCCCTTGTCCTTCTAGGTGGTAGAGGTCATGGGTTTGGGAGGTGTTGAGAAAGAAGCCTTGGCAAGTTGCTGCAGTGCATCTTATAGATGGTACACACTGCAGCCACGGTACGCCGGTGGTGGAGGGAGTGAATGTTTAAAGTGGTGGATGGGGTGCCAAGATAAAGCTCATAAAGGACGTTGTAGGTGATTTTACCTCCAAAATCTAGCAACACATGTGAATCAATAAGGGCTCCCTGAGCGCACTTGCGTGTACGATACTCCTGCTTGTACATGCGATTATATTCCAGAAAGTCACTGGCCTAGAAATTCCGTTCCCTACGGGTGTGTACGCGCTGTGTACTCACCCATAGGGCTAACGGAAGTGCCGGTTTTACGCATGCACTGCGCATGCGCTGGAAACCGGCACTTCCGTTCTCTGCAGAAAGGGCTTGACTGGACAAACGCCTGCGCCGGATAGGCAGCGCGTACGTTAGAAACTTCCGGTTTTTTCCACACTGGCTTGAGTCCAGGTAAGTCGGGAACAGCTGCACCTAGAAAAGCAGGCGCAAGGCCTGCTTTTACCAGGCTAATAGTCTAAGAAAGTAAAAACAAAAAAAAAAATGTTTTTCCACTGATTTATCATTTTAAAATACTTTAAAGAAAGGTTAGTTTATTTTTAGCCCCGTTAAAAACTTTAATTATTTTTTTTAAAATTTAAATTTTTGTTTAAAATAGTTAATTTATGTAATTTATAGTCATTTTAAAAATGTGATTTAAAAAAAAAAATTATTTGAAGTTTTACTATGTTTTGGGGCTGATCTCTATTCATAGATTTGACAGGTCTTCCTGTCAAATGTATGAAGGGAGATTCCCTTCTCTGATTGGCTCCCCATGGCCCACGTGATCCCAGGGACGCTGCGAACTAGCTGCACCTCTGGGATACGTGGGCCCTGCGCACCGGCAGTTTGAAGAGGCCGAGCAAGGGAATTCTGCGCCTCCCGGGAGCCCTCCGGTCCAGGCGCAGATTTTTCCGAATCGCAGCCCTCCGCCCGCGGGAGGCCTGCGAACGGAATTTCTGGGCCATTATCTCAATGCACTACCTGTACATGGAACTAACAAATGGGAAGTCTTTGCCCAGCTGATACAAAAGGCTACAAGGATACAAAAATACACTGCTTTTGCATTTTAACGAGTATAAAAATGTTAAGAAAAAATAAAATTGCAAACAGTAAAATTTTATTTCTGATGCTAAATAAGTTAAGATAAAACAAAACAAAATAAAATAATTAGTTGAAAGCAGACTCCCAGTATTTTCAAAATAACTTGCAGTTAAACAATGCTTTTAACATAGCAAAATGTCCCAAGGTGATTGACGTAAGAAAACTACTAGGCACTTGGTCTAAGCGTTAAACAAAGCTTTAATCAACTGTTTTTCAACATGGAGATCTAGTTGTGTCCTGCACTAGTTCCTGTTGAGGAATGTCCTAAGCAAGCTGGGCCCATGCCCGAGTATTTATACTCTCCCTGGACAGCGCCACCAGCTGGCCGCCCAGTATTACTTCATACATGAATGACAAGATTCATGTCAGTGTTCACGACCTTGGGTTGGAAGGACGAAAACAGATGCTGAGTGGGAACTGAGAAGAAATCTATGGGAAGTGAAGAAAGCTGCAGGTGACCGCTTTGTGGAACACCTCCGTTCAGTCCGTAAGGGTGACCCCGAGCTTCCGGTCGCCTGTCACTTTAATTCACCGCTCCACTCCCACTCTGACCTCTCTGTCCTCGGCCTCTTATACTGTTCCAATGAAGCTCAACGTAAGCTCGAGGAACAGCACCTCATCTTTCGATTAGGCACTTTACAGCCTTCTGGACTCAACATTGAGTTCAACAATTTCAGACTATAACCCCCCCATTTTTTCAGGCGGCAGCTGTTGATGATTCTGCCATCCCCATTTGCAACATTTTATCTCTCCTGAGTTCAATCCTAGCACAGATTGTGCCTACAGTTCCTTCCTCCCCTCACCCCCCCCTTTCCCTGCCTCTGAACCTGCTTAAAACCTGTTACATCTCCAACTTTTACCAGTTCTGACGAAGGGTCACAGACCTGAAACGCTAACTCTGTTTCTCTCTCCACGGATGCTGCCTGGCCTGCTGAGTGTTTCCAGCATTTTCTGTTGTTATTTCAGATTTCCAGCATCCGCAGTATTTTGCTATTGTATTGTTGCAGTTGACAAGGTTGGTTTTGAAATGATTTTGAAGATGGGGAGAGAGGTAGCAAAGCATAAAGGCTGTGATCGCTGAAGACTGTGTCACTATTGGTGGAAGGCAGAGAGAGAGAGAGGAGGAGACTGCAGATGTTGGATAAGGTGAGGCAATGGAGGGATTTGTGAATGAGGATGAGAGTTTTGAAGTCGGTGCACTGGAGGATGGGGAGCTAGTGGAGTAGAGATGAGTGGAGCGGTGATGGTGAGTGGCACTTAGTACAGGATAGGATTTGGGTGGCAGAGTTGTAGATGGGTTGGAGTCTGTGTATGGTGGAGACTCAGGAGGCTAGTGAGGAGAGCATTGGGAGAGTTGAGCCTGGAGATGACACAGATGTCGATGAGCGGTTCAGTGGTGGAGAGATGAAGCATAGATTTTATTGTCTGATGTTACAGACGTGGCATTAGGCAGTCGTGGTGATGGGTTGGAATGTGGGGTTTGGAGTTCAGCTCACGGCCAAACAGGACACCAAGGTTATGGGCCATTGGGTTCAACCCAAGTAAGCAGTTAAAACAGAGATGGAACCCAAGTTTCATCTCTGGAACCTGTGATTGAGTATGATGGGATGCGTGATTACTTTGTCTTCTTGGTTGTAAATGTGAAATGAGTTTAGGCAGTTTCAACCCAGTAGGTAGTGAGATGGAGGTCTAAACCCACCACAAAAAATACTTATTAATCCAGCACAAATTGGCACTATGTTTTTAGTCTCATTGAGAGAGACCGAGGAGTTCTAGCTTTGAAAGTGTAAAGATTCATACAGTTTCTGTGGGCCTTCTGAGCTTAGGGTGTCACCCTGTCAGTGCAGATTACTAGGAACCTTTCCATCAATCTATATTTGACCAGGGAATGATTCATACAAACAGTGGGCGTTAAGTATGAAACTGCATTAGTTAAAGATGTTTGCATTTGCTTTAAACAGTGATCGCTCTTCAAAGACCTGTTTTTCATTCAAGATGATTTAATTCGCAAGCATTTATCTTTTCCTTCTCCGACTGCAAGAACAGAGCTTTCTTTCAGCGTTGCTGTCCATTTTTGATTCTAAAATAAATAACACGACTTTGTACATTTTTGACCTGTCCCAGAAAGCCAGCGAGTGGTCCCTCTTGCTCAAACTAATGCAACTCCCTGTAAACATTTTATAAATTCTGCCAACTTTCACAGTGCGCAGTGTTTCTACTGACTTGTAATGATGTCCCTCTTCAATTTGACTTTAACTAGGCCTCAGGAGCTAACAACAAGACTTTCAACAGTCCGTTGACCGGATAGAGAGTGGCGTTATGCTTCATTCATTAGCTGTGGATTTGCTGAGTAAAAATGGTTATCTTCAGGATGATTATCATTCACTCTGCGCTGCGATAAGTATCCCCGCAAATAAAATGGAACAAAGCAGAAATTCTCCTGTGTGATGTGATCACCGGTGGGCTATTCCTGCCTCAGAAGTGAAGCTATTCATCAGATCTATTTGTTGGTAATAATACATTCTACTTAAAACACTTGTATGTATTCAACTGAAAAAGAGGAATTTTAACAAATACTTTCATGGGTTTTGCAATCAGCTACAACCAGTTGAAACTCCTACGTGATGTGAAATTGCCATTATACCAGTGTAAATATGATTTTATGTCAATTTGTGTTTTTCTGCACGAATAAGACAAAAACAGTTCGAAAGCTAACTTAAGCGATAATAATTGTAAATAAATAAAAGTGTTATAAATAGACAGTGTCATGACCAGGATTGAGACAAATCTCTCTTCCTTGGTTTATTTCACCCATACATATGCAACAAAACTACCTTTTCACCAAAATGGCAAAATGCACCATGATACATATACACACCATGATATAATCATACAAATTCTCAAATTTCCATTCATATGAAAATGCCACAGACTATTTTCTGTGTTTTTTTAAAATTCGTTCCTGGGATGTGGGCATCGTTGACAAGGCCAGCATTTATTGCCCATCCCTAATTGCCCTTGAGAAGGTGGTGGTGAGCCGCCTTCTTGAACCGCTGCAGTCCGTGTGGTGAAGGTGCTCCCACAGTGCTGTTAGGGAGGGAGTTCCAGGATTTTGACCCAGCGGCGATGAAGGATCGGCGATATACTTCTAAGTCAGGATGGTGTGTGACTTGGAGGGGAACTTGGAGGTGGTGGTGTTCCCATTGCGCCTGCTGCCCTTGTCCTTCTAGGTGGTAGAGGTCACGGGTTTGGGAGGTGGTGAAAAAGAAGCCTTGGTGAGTTGCTGCAATGCATCTTGTAGATGGTACACACTGCAGCCATGGTGGAGGGAGTGAATGTTGAAGGTGGTGGATGGGGTGCCAATCAAGCGGGTTGCTTTGTCCTGGATGGTGTCGAGCTTCTTGAGTGTTGTTGGAACTGCACTCATCCAGCCAAGTGGAGAGTATTCCATCACACTCCTGACTTGTGCCTTTTAGATGGTGGAAAGGCTTTGGGGAGTCAGGAAATGAGACACTCGCTGCAGAATACCCAGCCTCCGACCTGCTCTTGTAGCCACAGTATTTATGTGGCTGGTCCAGTTAAGTTTCCTGTCAATGGTGACCCCCCAGGATGTTGATGGTGGGGGATTTGGTGATGGTAATGCAGTTGAATGTCAAGGGGAGGTGGTTAGACTCTCGCTTGTTGGAGATAGTCATTGCCTGGCACTTCTGTGGCGCGAATGTTACTTGCCAAGTTAAAGCCTGAATGTCATCCAGGTCTTGCTTCATGTGGGCATGGACTGCTTCATTATCTGAAGAGTTGTGAATGGAACTGAACACTTTGCAATCATCAGCGAACATCCCCACTTCTGGCCTTATGATGGAGGAAAGGTCATTGATGAAATAGCTGAAGATGATTGGGCCTAGGGCACTGCTCTGAGGAACACCTGCAGTGAAGTCCTGGGACTGAGATGATTGGCCTCCAACAACCACAACCATCTTCCTTTGTGCTAGCTATGACTCCAACCAGTGGAGTGTTTTCCCCCTGATTCCCATTGACTTCAATTTTGCTTGGGCTCATTGATGCCACATTCAGTCAAATGCTGTCTTAAAGTCAAGGGCAGTCACTCTCACCTCACCTCTGGAATTCAGCTCTTTTGTCCATGTTTGGACCAAGGCTGTAAAGAGGTCTGGAGCTGTGTGGCCCTGGTGGAACTCAAACTGGGCATCGGCGAGCAGGTTACTGGTGAGTAAGTGCAACTTGATATCACTGTCAACAAAACCTTCCATCACTTTTCTGATGATTGAGAGTAGACTGATGGGGCGGTAATTGGCTGGATTAGATTTGTCCTGCTCTTTGTGGACAGGACATAACTGGGCAATTTTCCACATTGTTGGGTAGATGCCAGTGTTGTAGCTGTACTGGAACAGCTTGGCTAGAAGTGAAGCTAGTTCTTGAGCACAAGTCTTCAGCACGACAGCTGGGATGTTGTCAGGGCCCACAGCCATTGCTGCATCCAGTGTGCTCAGCCGTTTCTTGATATCACGTGGAGTGAATCGAATTGGCTGAAGACTGGCTTCTGTGATGGTGGAGAGCTCAGGAGGAGACCAATGTGATTCATCCACTCGGCACTTCTGGCTGAAGATGATTGCAAACATTTCAGCCTCATCATTTGCACTCATGTGCTGGACTCCGCCATCATTGAGGATGGGGATATTCATGGAGTCTCCTCCTCCCGTTAATTGTTTAATTCTCCACCACCATTCATGATTGGATGTGGCAGGACTACAGAGCTTTGATGTGATCCATTGGTTGTGGGATCGCTTAGCTCTGTCTATAGCACGCTGCTTCCACTGTTTAGCATGCATGTAGTCCTGTGTTGCAGCTTCCCCAGGTTGGCACCGCATTTTTAGGTATGCCTGGTGCTGCTCCTGGCATGCGCTTCTGCACTCCTCAATGAACCAGGGTTGGTCCCCTGGCTTGATGGTAATGGTAGAGTGAGGGATATGCCGGTTACAGATTATGGTGAAATACAATTCTGCTGCTGCTGATGGCCCACAGCACCTCATGGGTGCCCAGTTTTGAGCTGCTAGATCTGTTCTTTTTTTAATTATTCGTTTATGGGATCTGGGCATCGCTGGCAATGCCAGCATTTATTGCCCATCCCTAGTTGCCCTTGAGAAGGTGGTGGTGAGCCGCCTTTGCTGCAGTCCGTGTGGTGAAGGTACTCCCACAGTGCTGTTAGGGAGGGTGTTCCAGGATTTTAATCCAGCGACGGTGAAGGATCGGCGATATACTTCTAAGTCAGGATGGTGTGTGATTTGGAGGGGAACTTGGAGGTGGTGGTGTCCCCATGCGCCTGCTGCCCTTGTCCTTCTAGGTGGAAGAGGTCTCAGGTTTGGGAGGTGCTGCCGAAGATGCCTTGGCGAGTTGCTGCAGTGCATCTTGTAGATGGTACACACTGCAGCCACAGTACGCCGGTGGTGGAGGGAGTTAATGTTTAAGGCGGTGGATGGGGCGCCAATCAAGCTGGCTGCTTTGTCCTGGATGGTGTCGAGCTTCTTGAGTGTTGTTGGAGCTGCACTCATCCAGGCAAGTGGAGAGTATTCCATCACACTCCTTACTTGTGCCTTGTAGATGGTGGAGAGGCTTTGGGGAGTCAGGAGATGAGACACTCGCCGCAGAATACCTAGCCTCTGACCTGCTCTTGTTGCCACAGTATTTATGTGGCTGGTCCAGTTAAGTTTCTGGTCAATGGTGACCACCAGAATGTTGATGGTGGGGGATTTGCCGATGGTAATGGATTCGCCGATGGTAATGCCGTTGAATGTCAAGGGGAGGTGGTTAGATTCTCGCTTATTGGAGATAGTCATTGCCTGGCACTTCTGTGGCGTGAATGTTACCTGCCACTTATCAGTCCAGGTCTTGTTGTTCTGAATGTATCCCATTTAGCACGGTGGTAGTGCCACACAACACAATGGATGGTGTCCTCAGTGTGAAGATGGGACTTCGTCTCCACAAGGTCTGTGCGGTGGTCACTGCTACCAATACTGTCATGGATAGATGCATCTGCGACAGGTAGATTGGTGAGGATGAGATCAAGTAGGCTTTTCCCCTTGTGTTGGTTCTCTCACCACCTGCCGCAGGCCCAGTCTGGCAGCTATGTCCTTCAGGACTTGGCCAGCTCAATCAGTAGAGGTGCTACTGAACCACTCTTGGTGATGGACATTGAAGTTCCCCACCCAGAGTACATTCTGTGCCCTTGCTACCTTCAGTGCTTATTCCAAGTGGTGTTCAACATGGAGGAGTACTGATTCATCAGCTGAGGGAGGGCTGTAAGGTGGTAATCAGCAGGAGGTTTCCTTGCCCATGCTTGACCTGAAGCCATGAGACTTCATGGGGTCTGGAGTCAATGTTGAGGACTCCCAGGGCCACACCCTCCCAACTGTATACCACTGTGCTGCCACCCCTGGTGGGTCAGGACATACCCAGGAATGGTGATGGAGGAGTCTGGGACATGGGCTGAAAGATATTGATTCTGTGAGTATGACTATGTCAGGCTGTTGCTTGACAGCTCTCCCAATTTTGGCACAAGTCCCCAGATGTTAGCGAGGAGGACTTTGCAGGGTTGACTGGGCTATTGTCGTGGCTGAAGCCGGTGCCAAGGTCGATCCATCCGGTTTTATTTTCTTAGTGGTTTGTTACAACTGAGTGGCTTGCTAGGCCACTTCAGAGGGCAGTTAAGAATCAACCCCATTGGCCATGAGTCTGGAGTCACATATAGGCCAGACCAGATAAGGACGGCAGATTTCCTTCCCTAAAGGACATTAATGAACCAAATGGGTTTTTACAACAATCTGATAGTTTCATGGTCACCATTACTAATGCTTGCTTTTTATTCTGGATTTAATTAATTTAATTTAAATTCCCCAGGTGCCGTGATGGGATTTGAACTCGAGTCTCTGGATCGTTAGTCCAGGCCTCTGAATTACTAGCCCACTAACATAACCACTATGCTACCGTTATATATTGTACTGTAGGGTTCAGACACTGCACTGAAACAGCACCACCGAAGTGAAACAACAGCACTTTCAAATTATGGTCACTATGACAAGCACATGGCATTTTCAATGTTAGTATTGAGACCAATAAGGTTGGAAATATAGTAGTGTAAATGGGGCATTAAACCTGTTGATCCTGGAGGGGGGGGGGGCTGCAATCATAGAGGGTGGGGTCCCAAGGCAGCAGCATAGAGTCATAGAGTCATAACAGCACAGAAGGAGGCCATTCGGCCCATCGAGTCCGTGCCGGCTCTCTGTGGAGCAATCCAGTCAGTCCCATTCCCCCGCTCTATCCCCGTAGCCCTGCAAGTTTATTTCCCTCAAGTGCCTATCCAGTCTCCCCTTGAAAACATTGAGTGTCTCCGCTTCCACCACTTCCGTCGGCAGCGAATTCCAGGTCCTCACCACTCTCTGCGTAAAAAGTTTTTCCTCACATCCCCCCCTTGTATCTCTTGCCCAAAACCTTAAATCTGTGTCCCCTAGTCCTTGTACCATCAACTAGTGGGAACAGCCTTTCCCCGTCCAGCCTATCCAAACCCGTCATAATCTTGTACACCTCTATCAAATCACCCCTCAACCACCTTTGCTCTAATGAAAACAAATCCAGCTTCTCCAACCTGTCCTTGTAGCTAAGATCCCCCATCCCCAGAACCATTCTGGTAAATCTCCTCTGCACCCTCTCAAGGGCCTTCACATCCTTCCTAAAGTGTGGTGACCAGAACTGGACGCAATACTCCAGCAGCCCAGATTATTTTTGTGGTGCCCAGAATAGCATTCCTGGGCATTACCATGGCTGGGCCTCTTTATCCCCATCATCTGTGGAGATGGTCGGAGTGTGCATGGGCCTCGCTCCGACCTGAAATGCCAATCGGGGTCCTAGAATCCTGGTAAAAGGGGCCTACTGCATGAGACAGGCTGGCGCCCCTGGCACCCAGCAGTCGGCCCCTTTGAAAATGCCGCCAGCCACTTTGTTGGTGTTAACAGGCCGGTGAGGCCACCAACCCTATTTTGAGGCCGTTATCGCCCTATTAACGCCAGGCAACAGAAATGAAAATTGAGCCCCTTGAATTCTAAATTGGGGAATTCGCTGACTTTTGAACTTTTTTATTTGTCCTTGTAATGTGGGTGTCGTTGGCAATGTAATATATATATATTGCCTATATCTGGTTGCCTTGAGGGCATTAAGAGTCAACCACATAGTGTGGGACTGGAATCACACATCGGCCAAGCCGGGTATGGGTGCCAGGTTCTCTTCCCTAAACTTGGGTTTTTAACAACAGACTGACAGATTTAAAGATCATTTTCTGGTACTATCCCAGAAATCACCAGATTCATTGAATTCAATTCCATAGCTCACTATTGAGGGATGTGAACTCCAGGTTGCTAGTCCAGGACAATAATGACTGGATTATCATACTCTGTTGGAACTCAACCCTAGGGGGAAAATTCGGTTGCTTTGCGCCTCCTGTTAGCGAGGGCCGCTAACGGGGCACAAATCCCCAAGCTCCCGGGCGGGGCGCCGCTAACGCCTTCCGTGAAATTCAGCGGGAGGTTAGCAGCGGCGGTAGCTGGTTGCGCCCAGTGGCACTGCGCCTCCGGCGATGACGTCATCACCGCGCGTAGCGCCCCGGCCGCAAACTTGGGTCGCGCCCCCTGACCTACACCAGACGCTATGTCCGACAGGGTCAGGGGGGAGTTTTTGCGGCTGGGGTGGCGATAATTACAGGGCAGGTGCCGGGCGGCCTTTCTTTTGGGCGGCCTGCCAGCACCTGCCCCCCTCTCGCCTCCTCCCGCGGGGTGCCGGCCGTGATCAGTCAGCCCGGCACTCCTCTTGAGTGCCGGGCTCTTTTCCCGACACCTCGCTCCCCGGTGAGCCAGCAGGGCCTCGGTGCACGCTGCGCTAGGCCCCTCCCCTTTATTCAGGGGAGGGAGGCCTGCAATGACACGGCGCTATGTGCCGACGCGCGTGGAGCTGCTGCACGTAGCGCCGCGATATTCAATGGGGGCGCCCCAAGAGGGAGGGGGAGCGCTTCTAGTAGCGCCCCGCCTCCTGCTTGGGGCGCTACCATAGAATTTCGGACGCGGGGGCGCTAACTTTTTCAGGGCGCTAAAAGTAGCACCCCGACGAAGTTATCGCCCCAAAGTGGGCGCGAGTCAATTTTCCCGTTTCTTGAACACAGGGTTCATCCCGCAGCAACTTTAGGCGAATTTGATGCTAATACAACAGTAGAATAATAACAATTGGTCAAGGGTCATATTACTAGCTCTTGTCAGAGTGTGGATTGTACAAGATTAGTTCCAGCACAAACAAGGTGTTAAGCTTTGCAATCATTCTTTAGAGTTCTAAAACTCAAGAAAATAACTGCTGCCTGTAGCTATTGGCTCAAATTAGGCGTGTTCCCGATTAATGGTTTCAGCAGAGAGAGGAAAGGAAAGGTTGCTGTCAAATGGATCATGTTTCAGTATATCTGCAGGTGGTTTGATTCCTTTGTGTGGATTCCTATTGTGTACTTGTACAGGTGGTGAAGAATACATTTGGAAAGGTAAATTTGCTCTTTAAAAGGAACTGACTATACCATACATTTGCAACTAGTAATATCAAAACAGAATTTATTTTTAAATCAGGCTATATCATTAAAAGTAGTTTTCTGCTGATGATTATATAAAAGATGTTTCTGTGCGTCACTGCTCATCTTGCAGTGCTATGTGGGAAAAATATCTAATAATTTAAAAACATTTACAACTTCTAGTTGTACAAAATGCCAGTGAACAAAATGTGCTTCAGGCAGGTCCTTTCCCATTTGTATATGTTCACTGTCAACCTGGGAAGCAGTTATTGCAGGCACTGTATCCTGTTCCATCTAATTTGGAGGTGGCACATGGGATTGCTTTCTCAAATCATTAACGGCGGTAATTCTGTACCAAAATTTCTGAGAGGAACCAATTTCACCAATTAGATTTGATATTGTAGTGTTCTCCATTGTTCCAGACAACAGCAACTTCCATTTATATAGTGCCTTTAATGTAGTAAAACGGCCCAAGGCGCTTCACAGAGGGGAAATCAGAGTGCCCAGCCTAAGAAGGAGATATTAGGAGGGGTGACCAAAAGCTTGGGTTTCATTGAGAGTCTTAAAGGAGAAGTAGGTGGAGAGGTCTAGGATGAGATGCCAAAGCGTGGGGCCTAAACAGCTGAAGACTCGGTCACCAATTGGCGGAGTGGGGGTGGTGGAGAAGTGGGGAAGCACAAGAGGCTAGAGTCAGAGCGAACGGAGACCTCTGGGAGGATTGAAAGGCTAGAGGAGGTTACAAAGATAGGGAGGGGGGTGACCATGATGGGATTTAAACATGAAGGTAAGAATTTAAAATTGGAGGTCTTGGGGACTGAAAGCTAATGTGGGTCAGTGAGAACAGGGAGAATTGGTGAGCGGGACTTAGTATCGGATAGGATACGGACAGCAGAGTTTTGGGTGAAGTGAAGTTTATAGAGGGTGGAGGATGCGAGACCATCCACAAGAGTATTGGAATAGTCGAATCTAAAGAAAGAAAGACTTGCATTTATATAACGCCTTTTACGACCACCGGACGTCCCAAAGTGCTTTACAGTCAATGAGGTACTTTTTGAAGTGCAGTCACTGTTGTAATGTGTAAAGGCAACAAAGGCACAGGGGAGGGTTTCAGCAGCAGATGGGCTGAGGCAGGAGCAAAGATGATGGCTTTGGTCTCCCCGGTGTTTGATTGAAAGAAATTGAGGCTCACCCAAGACTGGATGTCGGACAAGCAGTCTGACATCACAGAGGCAGTAAATTCCTAGGGTTGATTTTGGCGGTTGTTCTCTGATTAGTTATTAGAGGAATATAACTCGATTGGTCTTCATGGACTCTTAGACAGGCCTCCCTTCTGACGGTGTGATTGTCCAGCTCTGTTGTCCAGCTCAGTGGGTCTGCCTTTGCTAAGTTCCACTTTTACTTATCCAATCATAGCCAGAGTATCTCCAGCAAGGGCTTCTCTTCATGTCGTCTGAAGGCATGGGATCAGCTTCCCCGTGTACGCTGACGGCACACAGCTCTACCTCTCCATTACCTCTATCACTATTTCCAGGGGCAGTAACAAAAATCTAATTTGATTAATTGGTATTAAATTGAGAATGCGCATGATTGCATATTCATGGGCAACACGGTGGCATAGTGGTTAGCACTGTTGCCTCACAGCGCCAGGGACCCGGGTTCGAATCCGGCCTCGGGTGACTGTCTGTGTGGAGTTTGCATATTCTCCTTGTGTTTGCGTGGGTTTCCTCCGGGTGCTCCGGTTTCCTCCCACAGTCCAAAGATGTGCGGGTTAGGTTGATTTGGCTATGATAAATTGACCCTTAGTGTTAGGGGGATTAGGGGGATTAAATACGTGGGGTTACGGGGATAGGGTGGGATATGAGTCGGTGCAGGCTCGATGGGCCGAAATGGCCTCTACCTGCATTGTGTGAATCTGTGATATGTGACATCTCCTAAAAGACTCAAAAATTAAGTTTACTTGTCCACATAATCGTCTAATTACTCGATCCCATATTCCTAAACTTCAAACTTGTTTGCACTATATAATAAAGACAAGACAATGCTAAATGTTCTACAAAATAGGGAAACTACGGTGCGAAAAGCTGGGATCAAAGTGAGCTGAAATATAATTCTTGCCTCAACCAGGCCTTATAGCATTACCTCATGCAATCAGCAGCTTTTTCAACAGACTGAAGTATGCTTGCTGTGCACGCTCCAATTATTTACACGTCTGTGTAGAATTCGCAATATATCGCGATTTTATTAATAAGGAGAAAAACACATAGTTTCGTTCAAACAGCTTTTATTTCAGCGGAATACTGTCAGGTTTTCAAAGTGGACACAAGCAGCTTGTAAAATGGCCGCCGCACCTCGTGGCAGAACATTCTAGACTTTTCAACAGGCAGACAAGATGGCGTTCCAGTAAACATTTGTGCAAGATCGATTAAGACTCAGCACATTGAAGATAATACACGAGACATCATGGGTTTACAGTATACACATAAATACTGAAATCGGTCTCCCAGGTGCGAATGAGGGCTGCTGTACCAAGTAATCAAGAACCCATCCAAAGACATTAATATGTAGAATCCCAACGACTCTACGATGAGAGAGCCGTTAGCGGGTAGTTACAGAAAACACTTGGAAGCCCCAAAACCCCTCCAGGGAGAACACCGACCGATTAAACAATGGGAGAAATATTAACAGGTACTCAGACGTTTACGAGTAGCCCCGAAACCCATTAAAACGGAGATCACCCTATACAAGACATTTGAGCGCCAAACCCTAACAAAAGGAAAGACATTAAGGTTGGGCGGGAAACGGAAGATTTTGCACTATAATTACAAGCTCCAACCGTCCATCTTTCTCTTAGCCTGCTGGCGTTATCCTCGTGGCTGCCCTTGACTCGCCGTCTTGTTCCTGCTTGCCTCGTGTCTCTTTTAAAGACTGTTGAACTTTACGATCCGCTCGGATCTACCTCGTGGCGTGCCGCGAAGATCTGTGTGGAACTGGGCTCTGAAGCCTTGAAGCGGGCGCACCATTCCGATAAGTCGGTAAACGGTGTCGGAACCGAAGGCCCGAGATGAGATGAGATGAGATGAGATGAGATGAGATGAGATGAGAAGAGAAGAAGACCATACTTATCGCCACGGTCAGTAAGCCCCGACCGCGCCTGTAGGTCGAATAGACATTTTCCTTGCCAGGAAGACTTCTTTGAGTTCTACAGAACTGACACAGGAAGACTCTTCTTTGAATTTTATCGCATCAGTGCGAGGGCACAGGAAGACTCTTTTTTGAGTAGAGTCGGAACTCCGAGGACAACACAGATCTTCATGACAGCAGACGTTCCAGCCTGCTAGCCGGAGCAGAACGAGTAAACAAGTGGGGCCAGGAGACCCCCTGATCGACACGTGGGTGCTGCGGTGAAAAACATCCGATCAGAGTTTCGGAATTCTCCGAGTTATCACGAGTGGTGAGCATGAGTCTCGAATCCTACGAATCTAGCTAGGACAGATATTGATAGGGGAGGGTTTCAAGTATTAAGGATAATTGTAATGTGCGCCCCCATTTACGATGTGTCGTTCGTTCCTCGTTTCCCTGAAATTAATTACATAACTGCGTGCAAGATTGTACTGTCATTAATCTGTGCTTATGACATGTATTTCGTAATCTTAAGTATTATGCAATAAAGATTTTCCATTTCGTGCCATTCAACCGAGTCTACCTGAGTTTCATCTCCATTACTGCTCTCGCATCTAAGTCCAGTGTCTAGAACCGTAAGGGCGAGTGGGTCGAACCACTCACAGGTGTGTTTAGTGCTCCCAGACTGGCTGGAGACCAGAACAGGCAACAAGGCCTAAACCCGCACTAGCACCCGGGCTGCACAGAGCCACACGAATCTCACAGGCTGAGAGACATCAAAAACCCTTACAGTCTGATTGAGTTATTTAATTGGTTTGTTTGACACATGCAGCTGGATCAGCGTCCCATTTTAGTCGACCCAGGCAATCTATTGTTTTTTAATTTTAAAGTTTATCTTCTTAAACTTTATTCTCATTTTTAATGTTACCTGCCTCCCTGAGGTATTGTGGACTTGCTGCCCTTGTTCTTGTCATCAGCCCAGACCTCATTACTGTTGCTCCCTCTATCCATTCAGGCCCTATTGCCTTCCTGCTCCTATTCCTGCTGCCCACTCACATCCAGGACTCTTGTGAATACAGGGAATCGGATTTTGGCTGAAGGGGGGAAAAAATAGGGAGACAAGGGAAAAGGCAAAAAAAAAAAGCAACCAACATATGGATCATTTTTATTAGTTGCGCCATTATTCTTGATAAAAATCGAAATGTATTAAATGTCCCAAAGTCTACAAACCTCTCTCTTCCCAGAGAAAGAAAAATAAAAGCAAGTTTATATAAAATAATGTGCACCACAGCGCAGTTGAGAATGCCCAACAGGAATCATTAAGAACTACTCCTCAGTGTCGAATACCTCTTTGGCATTGGGAAAGCCATACAAACCGGAGTCCAGGCATTAGCGGACAGAGTAAACTGGCTGATATCTGTCTTGAAAATTGTTCCTCATAGGAACTAAAGCCACCGCTAATTGTAGGCTGGATTTCATACTTGCACCTATTTGGAGGTAGTCTAATACAAACGTTATCCAGATATGCCCACTCTGTGCTGGTCACTATATTAATAAATACAGTTTATTGGTTTCCACATATGCAACATTGCATGCAACATAAAAATATTCCATTTAACAATGGGACTGCCTTACTGTGAACCAGCAGAGTAAACAATCCCAGTCCATTCAATTCACCAATGCAGATTCACTTACTGAGCACCGATTAAGAATTGATAGTACACGTTTTTTTATGTTAAAGAAAGATTTCAAGGCAAATTCGGCAAGGAATCATTCTCAAAAAATGCATGGGCTGGAGAATCAGAGCTTTCATGTTGTAGCCCTGTCTCCAACCTATTGGTCCCTTTAATGATTGAATTAAGTGGATGCAATTGGAAACAATCAGTAGTTACCATTTTAAATGCTCAAGAAGGTAAGTACTGATTGAATTAAGTAAATACTTCTGCAGTTGAGGTCGAAAGTTATGGGGGGTGGGCCAATGATTCTTCTTCTTAGGCAGTCCCTCGGAACCGAGGATGACTTGCTTCCACACTAAAAATGAGTTCTCAGGTGACTGATGAGTCCAATGCGGGGCCTACAGTCTCTGTCACAGGTGGGGCAGACGGTGGTTGAAGGGGCGGGTGGGTGGGGTGCTTGGGTTGACGTGCGCTCCTTGCGCTGTTTGCGCTTGGCTTCTGCTTGCTCCCGGCGAAGAGACTCCTGGTGTTCGGCGCCTTCCCGGATGCTTCTCCTCCACTTTGTGCGGTCTTGGGCCAGGGATTCCCAGGTGTCGGTGGGGATGTTGCACTTTTTCAAGGAGGCTTTGAGGGTGTCCTTGAAGCGTTTCCTCTGCCCACCTGGGGCTTTCTTGCCGTATCGGAGCTCCGAGTAGAGCGCTTGTTTTGGGAGTCTCGTATCGAGCATGCGGATGATGTGGCCCATCCATCGGAGCTGATCGAGCGTGGTCAAAGCTTTGATGCTGGGGATGTTGGCCTGAGCGAGAACACTGACATTGGTGCGTCTATCCTACCAATGATTATACAGGGCTGGGGTGAGTACTCCTTAATAAATTCCACCTTAACCACTGAATAAGAATGCGAAAAGTAGAGCTCTTGCGATCAGTAACATCCCAACCATTGACCTTTCTTTCAGCGGCTGTCTGACCTGTTGTGCACTACCAACAATTGTTCTTTCCTATTTTAATTTCCCAACATTCAGTTTTTCTTCTGTCTATCATTTGACAATAATCTAATGCTAAAAGTGTTGTTGCAATATTAGAAGTATTTACAACATAGAAACATAGAAACATAGAAGATAGGAGCAGGAGTAGGCCATTCGGCCCCTCGAGCCTGCTCCGCCATTCAATGTGATCATGGCTGATCATCCAAATTCAGTACCCTGTCCCTGCTTTCTCCCCATATCCCTTGATCCCTTAGCCTTAAGAAATATATCTAACTCCTTCTTGAATATATTTAATGAATTGGCCTCAACTGCCTTCTGTGGTAGAGAATTCCACAGGTTCACCACTCTCTGGGTGAAGAAATTCCTCCTCATCTCAGTCCTAAATGGCTTACCCCTTATCCTTAGACTGTGACCCCTGGTTCTGGACTCCCCCGCCATCGGGAACAGCCTTCCTGCATCTAGTCTGTCTAGTCCTGTTAGAATTTTCTATGTTTCAATGAGATCCCCTCTCATTCTTCTAAACTCTAGCGAATATAAGCCTAATCGACCCAATCTCTCTTCATACGTCATTCCTGCCATCCCAGGTATCAGTCTGGTGAATCTTCGCTGCACTCTCTCCATGGCAAGAACATCCTTCCTCAACAACAAAGAACAAAATGCCACGGTCACTAATTTCTCGCAGAGATGCTTTAACAGAGTCGGCATGCTATACATAACTATACATTCTAACCTGATCAAACAGAGCAGGAGTCCGAGTGGCAGGACGAAGAGCTTTTTTTCTACGGTATTTGTGAGTGATTATTTTGAGAGAGCGCGCTGTTTATTCTGAAGTTATTGCCTGGATCAAGTGAAAGTCTGTGGGAAATGGGACTGTCACCAAGATTATTGTTGTGCTGGAGGCACACAGTACTGGTCGATTGCAGTACAATTTCTTCAGGTATCATGTTTAGTGCATTATATTAATTTATTCCACAGTAATTTAAGGATGCTTCCACGGAAAAACTGTTTTAAACTTAAAGCCCTCCTGAAAGCATTTCTTTGTTCATCTCCAGACTAAATGATAAGATTTGGCTAAGTGGACAGTGTCTGTTTATTCACATAGATGTGGAGATGCCGGTGTTGGACTGGGGTGGACAAAAGTGAGAAGTCGCACAACACCAGGTTATAGTCCAACAGTTTTATTTGAAATCACAAGCTTTCAGCGCGCTGCTCCTTCACCTGACGAAGGAGCAGCGCTCCGAAAGCTTGTGATTTCAAATAAAACTGTTGGACTATAACCTGGTGTTGTGCGACTTCTCACTTTTACTCACATAGAGGGGCCGATTTTTGGTGTGAACCCTTTCATCGGGGAGAAGGCGGATGGAGTGAGCCCGCCACCTGCTGTCGGAAGCCCGAACCATTTTGATGGTGAGGCCTCACAGCCGTATCTGTGGCGAGTCACCGTGCCGACTCGAGGAGGGGAGTGGGAAATACGGGACCTCCTCTGCAGAGCCAAGCTGGTTGAGTTCAGTTAAGAGCAGTCCCGAGGGTTGGACATTAGTCGGGTCCTCCAGGCCCCACAAAAAATCACCAAAAAGCTTAGCTGCCTCATTTTTGGAGAAGCTTCCAGACGTCCCTTTTAAGGACTGCCGGTTAGGCCAGTGGCAGTGGGTCGAGCGCTTGCGGTGGTCTCTCCACCCATTGATACTTGAAAATTGCATCAGGGATTTATTAGCATCATATAGCCCCGATTTGCACTGTACAATGATAGGTGGGAGCCTTAGCTACCTATCTGAAAGCTCGTCATCAAAATGGGCGGAACGATGGTGTAAATGGGGGGTTATGTTCTGCACCCTGATTTGAAGTGCACGACCGCCCCGATACCTCTCAAAAACAGTGATGAAAATCAGCGCCGTTAGGTGTCGGTCAGCGCTATCCCCCAGTAACGCACTGCATATTTACCTTGCCATGGCGACAGTGAGTAAAATAGTTGATATCGGATCGGCCGCCCAATGTACACCTCTCCCGACTTTTCTTTCATTAAAGATATTATCACACATCAACTGCGTGGAGCACCCTGGCCATTGAGATCTGCCATGCGACCCAACACTGAAAAGGAAAGTACAAGTCAACAATGGGTCAAGCTTAATTTTTCTATTGAAAAAAAACATTGCTAAATCATAATTGGTAAATGGGAGTGATTACAATGAAAATGTATCTCACATCAGAGTCGGATAAAAATATATCACTTGAAATTTGGTGTTGTCATTTACAAGTGTCGACTGGATCCCTGATGGGATTCCACTTCAGGATTTGAAAGCATAATCTGGGCTGACATTCCAGTGAAGTACTGAAGCAGTGCATCGGATAAAAGTCTCATCTTCCCGTTCAATACTGGACAGTGTGATAATAAGGGCTGCCTTTTTGGCCTGATCAACCCCACTACTTTTTAATTGGGAAACTTTCACCTTGTTAAGCTATTAGCATTAATAAGAATTAAGAGCATCCAAGTACAAAAGCACATTCAGTAGTTTCTCAGTTTCTGCTAAAAAGTCATATATGAGAACGCTACAGACTAGTCCATAGAGTCCACTATCTGGGAAACAATATCTTCATTATGTCATTAAAACATTAAAATCTCTAATTGGTTTACAAGATTGGAAGTAAGCATTTGTGAATCTAAGAGGCATCCCAAGAGGGCTGAGGAGCGGCAGTGTTTTAGTGTTAGCTAAACCGTTAAATAGCCTTAAAGCTAAGCAAACAGTTTTAAATAACTGTTACCTAACTTGACGGGACAGCTGAAGCCTGTCGCATGCACATTCTGTGCCATGTGGGAACTCCAGAACACTTTGGGCAGAATTTTCATTGACCTGTGGAGGTGGGTTTGGAGGCGTGTGGGGGGTTAAAATTGCGAAAACTGGCAGGCGGGCACAAGCCCGCCTCCACGCAATTTTCATTAAATCGTGTCTGCTGGTCCCGACTCTGTCCCGCCCCTGTTCTGAACCACGAATGTGAAACCTAGCGGTAGCACATTTCGATAGTTGACTATCAGCTGCAGGTCCACTATGATGGAGATGGAGATGATGATGGAGATGGAGATGGAGATGGAGGAGGAGGAGATGGAGATGGAGATGGAGATGGAGATGGAGGAGGAGTAGGAGTAGTAGGAGTAGTAGTTAGTAGTAGTAATATCTGGGAGTGGTGGTGGTGGTACAAAAATATCTGGGAGCAGACTTAGGGCTGCTGCTGCACATTTTGCCTCCAGGTCCTCTCACAGCAAAGGCCAGGCAGTCTTTGCAGACCTTCAATGACAGCAGCAATGATGACATCATCAGAGATGACTTTCAGACTGAAAACACTAATTGGGTCATGCATGGGTTCCCACATGCTGGAACTCAATTGTCCAATTAGGTGAAAATCGCATCAATCTCCCACATCCAATTGCAGTCAGGTGGATAACACGAAAAGTGGATGACATGACCCCAGCCCGCCCCAGTATCAAAATCCAGCCCTTTGTATGTCCTGGAAAACCACATATGCAGGAAGTGGCAACAATTGCTCGAGCTCAGAGTTTCAGAACTTGAGGGGCAACTGACGTCACTACAGTACATATGGGAAGCTGAGAGTTTTGTGGATAGCATGTTTCAGGAGCCCACGTCGACAGTGAGTTCAGGAGGAGAGGGAGTGGGCGGTGGACTAGGAGAAACAGGCAGGCAGTTCATGACTCACCTGGGAGTGTGGCATTTACAAACGGTATTCAATGTTGAATACCAGTGAGGGAGATGACACCTCGGGGGAGTGCAGTTAGAAGCAAATCCATGGCACTGTGGGAGACTCGACTGCAGAGGGGTCACAAGAAAGTGTAGAAATGCAGTTGTTATAGGGGATTCGATAGGCAGTGGGATAGGCAGGCCTTTCTGCAACTGCAGATCTGAGTCTTGAATGGTGTGTTGCTTCCCTGGTACCAAGATAAAGCATGTCGCTGAACAGGTGCAGGCCATTCTGTGAGGGGAAGGGAAACAGCCAGAAGTCGTGGTCCATCTTAGAACCAATGACATAGGAAGGAAAAGGGTTGAGGTGCTACAGGTAGAGTTTCAGGAGCTAGGAAAAAGATTAAAAAACAGGAGCTCATCGCCTGCAAGTTCTGCTACAAGTTACACACCATCCTGACTGGGAAATATATCACCATTCCTTCATCGTCGCTGGGTCAAAATCCTGGAACTCCCTCCCTAACAGCACTGTGGGAGTACCTTCACCACACGGACTGCAGCGGTTCAAGAAGGCAGCTCACCACCACCTTCTCAAGGGTAATTAGGGATGGGCAATAAATGCTGGCCTTGCCAGCGACGCCCACATCCCAGGAATGAATTAAAAAATAGCAACCGACAGGGTTGATGAAGGTAGTGCAGTCGATGTTGTATATATGGACTTCGAAAAGGCATTTGATAAAGTACCACATAACAGACATATTTGGAAAATAAAAGCACATGGGATTAAAGGGATGGTGGTAACTTGGGTACATAATTGGCTAAGGGATAGGTGGCAGAGAGTAGTGGTGAACGGATGTTTTTATGACTGGAGAGAAGTATACAGTGGGGTCCCCCAGGGATCTGTATTAGGACCATTGCTTTTCTTATTATATATGAATGGCAATGGACTTCGATATAGAGAATACAATTTTGAAGTTTGCGGATGATACAAAACTTGGCAACGTAGTAAATAGTGAAGATATTAGCAGACTTCAGGAGGACATAAACAGACTGGTGAAATGGGCAGCCACATGGCAGATGCAATTTAACGTGGATAAGTGTGAAGTGATGCACTTTGGGAGAAACAACATGGAGAGGCAGTATAATCTAAAAGTGTACTATTTGGAGTGGGGGGGGGGGGGGCGGGGTGGTGGGTGGGGGTGAATGGTGCAAGAGCAGAGGGACCTGGGGGTGCATATTCATAAATCTTTGAAGATGGAAGGGCAAGTTGAGAAGGCAGTTAAGAAAGCGTATGGGATACTTGGCTTTGCAAATATGGGCATTGAAGACAAAAACAAGAAAGTCATGCTAAACCTTTATAAGTTTCTGGTTAGCCCTCAGCTGGAGTATTGTGGTCAATTCTGGGCACCACACTTTAGGATGGATGTCAAGGCCTTGGAGAGGGTGCAGAGGAGATTTACCAGGATGATACCAGGGATGAAGGACTTCAGTTATGTGGAGAGACTGGAGAAGCTGGCTGTTCTCGTATGCTCAAGCTGTCAGGAGATGCATCAACGCCAGATTCATCAGCTGCACTCACAAGACAGTCCAGAATGTCACCCGAGCACAACGCAACGCCATCCACGCTCTCAAGACCAACCGCAACATTGTCATCAAACCAGCGGACAAAGGAGGAGCCATCGTCATACAGAACAGAACGGACTATTGTAAAGAAGCATACCGACAACTGGACAACCAGGAACACTACAGACAGCTACCCGCAGATCCGACCAAAGAACACACCCGCCAACTCAATAGACTGATCAAGACCTTCGATCCAGACCTTCAAAACATCCTACGCGCTCTCATCCCACGTACTCCCCGCGTGGGAGACTTCTACTGCCTCCCAAAGATACACAAAGCCAACACACCTGGACATCCTATCGTATCAGGCAATGGAACCCTGTGTGAGAACCTCTCTGGATACGTCGAGGGCATTCTGAAACCCATCGTACAGGGAACCCCCAGCTTCTGTCGCGACACTACAGACTTCTTACAGAAACTCAGCACCCACGGACCAGTTGAACCAGGAACACTCCTTGCCACGATGGACGTATCGGCACTCTACACCAGTATCCCCCACGATGACGGCATCGCTGCAACAGCCTCAGTACTCAACACCAACAACAGCCAATCTCCAGACGCCATCCTACAACTCATCCGCTTCATCCTTGACCACAATGTCTTCACCTTCGACAACCATTTTTTTACCCAAACACACGGAACAGCCATGGGGACCAAATTCGCACCCCAATACGCCAACATCTTCATGCACAAGTTCGAGCAAGACTTCTTCGCTGCACAGGACCTCCAGCCAACGCTGTACACCAGATACATCGACGACATTTTCTTCCTTTGGACCCATGGCGAAGGATCACTGAAAAGACTACACGATAACATAAACAAGTTCCATCCCACCATCAAACTCACCATGGACTACTCCTCAGAATCGGTTTCATTCCTGGACACACGAATCTCCATCAAAGACGGACACCTCAGCACTTCACTCTACCACAAGCCCACGGACAACCTCACGATGCTCCACTTCTCCAGCTTCCACCCTAACCATGTTAAAGAAGCCATCTCCTATGGACAAGCCCTGCGAATACACAGGATCTGCTCAGACGAGGAGGAACGCGATGGACACCTACGGACGCTGAAAAACGCCCTCGTAAGAATGGGATATGACGCTCGACTCATCGATCGACAGTTCCGACGGGCCACAGCGAAAAATCGCATAGACCTCCTCAGAAGGCAAACACGGGACACAACCAACAGGGTACCCTACGTCGTGCAGTACTTCCCCGGAGCGGAGAAACTACGCCATGTTCTTCGCAGCCTTCAACATGTCATCGATGACGACAAACACCTCGCTAAGGCCATCCCCACGCCTCCACTACTTGCCTTCAAACAGCCGCCTAACCTCAGAAGTACCATCGTTCGCAGCAAATTACCCAGCTTTCAGGATAACAGCGACCACGACACCACACAACCCTGCCACGGCAAACTCTGCAAGACATGCCAGATCATCAACACAGATACCACCATCACACGTGAGGACACTAACCACCAGGTACATGGTACATACTCATGTGACTCGGCCAACGTTGTCTACCTCATACGTTGCAGGAAAGAATGCACCGCGGCATGGTACATCGGCGAGACCATGCAGACACTGAGACAACGTATGAACGAGCACCGCGCAACAATTGCCAGGCAGGATTGTTACCTCCCAGTCGGGGAACACTTCAGCAGTCAAGGACATTCAGCCTCGGATCTGCGGGTAAGCGTTCTCCAAGGCAACCTTAGAAACACACGACAACGCAAAATCATCGAGCAGAAACTGATAGCCAAGTTCCGCACTCATGAAGACGGTCTCAACCGGGATCTTGGGTTTATGTCACGATACATGACGTGATCCGGACTCGAGTCGTCGTTGGCTTGTTCACAGATGTGATTCCCAGTAAAAAAGTAAAAATTTTCCCAGTAAAAAAGTAAAAATTTTAAAGCTTTTCGTTTTACATACAGACGGCAGCTTTTGACACGTTAGAACCCCTGCGACTACACCTCATTGTCTCAGTTGTATCTTGCTATGTCTTTGATGTGGTACCTTCCTGGCTGACCTGATTAACTTTATCACACCTCGGCAGATAGTCAGGATGATTTAATTTAGTGGTCTGCAATTGTAAGGTACACATGCTTTGTTCTCTATCTATATATGCTTTGGCGATTCTGTATCTAATTTACTTCACCTGAGGAAGGGGCAATCGATAGCTCCGAAAGCTTGTGATTTCAAATAAAACTGTTAGACTATAACCTGGTGTTGTGCGACCTCTCAATTTTGTTCTCCTTTGAGCAGAGAAGGTTAAGGGTAGATTTAATTGAGGTGTTCAAAATTATGAGGAGTTTTGATAGAGTAAGTAGGGAGAAACTGTTTTCACTGGCAAGTGGGTCAGTAACCAGAAGTCATAGATTTAAAATAACTGGCAAAAGAACTAGCGGGGAAATGAGGAGAAACGTTTCCATACAGAGGGTTGTTAAGATCGGGAACGCACTACCTGAAACAGTGGTGGAAGCAGATTCCATAGTAACTTTCAAAAGGCAATTGGATACGTACTTGAACAGGACTAATTTGCAGGGTTATGGGGAATAATCTGGGGCGTAAGATTAAATTGGGCATCTCCTTCAGAGAGCTGGCATATGCATGACGGGCCGAATGGCCTCCTTCAGTGCTGTAAGATTCTATGATTCTATGAAATGAAGCAGAATTAGCTAATGGAAAAATAACAATAAACTGGGAGCTGGTGTGAATCTAGCAGCAATCTAGATGGTTTTTAAATCACATTTGAATTATTCCATTTTCTTGAATCAGTCTATTAACGTTGAGTGTAAATTCATTCAAAATGTTTGGATGATCAGATGCAAGCAGATTAATGAGATACAGGAAACTCTTTATTAACCGGCACAGACGGGACCGGCGTGGTGCCGGTTAATCAAAAAGTCCGGATAACGGAGAGTTATATCTCCCAACGTAGGAGAGCCACGTACACACTGACATGCGCCTGCATTCGGAGCTCCGTCTCCCCGGGGACCGCCAGCTGACCATCTGTCGTGTCTGCTGCCTACCCGGGCTGCACATTCCCCTCCCAATCTACACGCTCCGATACAAGGCAAACGCCTCGGGGTTTTTTTTAAAGTTATTTTTAAAGGAGAGATGAAGGAAAACCCCGGTTACCTACTCAAGAATTTTGCCGGTTAAGAGAGATTTCCGGTTATTTGGGTGCCGGTTAAAAGAGAGTTTCCTGTACATTCATTTTTCTGGCATTGAGTTACTGGGCAGATCACTCTGGGAGTTAAGAAAACCCTTTTATTTTGACAGAATGACTGAAGAGATATGAAGGGATCATCCAGGCATCAGTAAATCCTGTTTACTGTTAGAGAGTAAAATGGTACCTTGATTAGAAATCTATGCCAGAGTTACTGTCCGCCAATTTTATTTAGATGTTTATTTGTTTGGAAACTGTTTCTACATAATCTTGAAATCTACCAAGTATTAGTGAATGTATACAATTCAGGCACAAATGTCTACAAATCAAAGCCTTTTACCAGACCCAGAATTTAGACCTGATTAAAGTGCACGTTTAAAAATTGTACTGCCTCAAGCAATATTATTTGTTCTCAGAATTACAACATTCTAAAATGCCCTAAAATTACATCACTGGTGCCAGCATGTCATGAACGATAGCATAAGAACATAAGAAATAGGAGCAGGAGTCGGCCATTCGGCCCCTCGAGCCTGCTCCACCATTCAATAAGATCATGGCTGATCTGATCTTGGCCTCAACTCCACTTCCCTGCCCGCTCCCCATAACCCCTCACTCCCTTACCTTTCAAAAATCTGCCTATCTCCACCTTAAATATATTCAATGACCCAGCCTCCACAGCTCTCTGGGGAAGAGAATTCCACAGATTTATGACCCTCTGAGAGAAGAAATTCCTCCTCATTTCCGTTTTAAAGGGGTGCCCTCTTATTCTGAAATTATGCCCCACTAGTTCTAGATTCCCCCACGAGGGGAAACATCCTCTCTGCATCTACCTTGTCGAGCCCCCTCAGAATCATATATGTTTCAATAAGATCACCTCTCATTCTTCTAAACTCCAATGAGTATAGGCCCAACCTGCTCAACCTTTCTTCATAAGTCAACCCCTTCATCTCCGGAATCAACCTCGTGCACCTTCTCTGAACTGCCGCCAATGCAAGTATATCCTTCCTTAAATAAGGAGACCAAAACTGTGCGCAGTACTCCAGGTGTGGTCTCACCAATACCCTGTACAGTTGTAACAGGACTTCCCTACTTTTACACTCCATCTCATCACATTTGAGTTTCTATGGGCAGGGAGACTGTCTGCACAAAAAAGGTTTTAAAACCTGTCTTAAATGGTGAATCTGGAGTCATGTTCTATTGGAAACTAATTAAGACTGATAGTAATATTACAATCCACCAAGTGTAATAACAATTTTGTAAGTTATTTTAATACATCCCCGTAAATCCGTGGGATGGTATCCGGCAAAAGTGTGAGGATGTGCCTACCAGAAACCTCTGGCACTAACCCCGCCAGAATATGCAGGGCCAGCGAGGTTCCATTACTTAAACATCAAAAGTGGTAGCTTGGGCCCCCGCCATTGAGGGGAGGCTGACACTTTGGCTGAAGGCTGCCTGCTCGGGCGGGGGTGTGGGGGGGAGAGGGGCGCTGCTCCCTCTGAGAACATCCTAAAAAATGGCCCATCAGTCTCTTTATAATGGAGAGGAAAAAACCCTTCAGAGCTCCAGACTGCATCCCAGGTGGGTTCCACATCTGCGGGCCTCCTCTCACTTGGCGTGCTGCCCCCAGCACCACTGTACAGCATGACTGAGGACAAGGAAACCCCTGGCCTGGGAGCCCTTCTGCTGGCCACGCACCTGCTGACAGATCCTTGCCTAATTTCTAGTAGTCCTGCCAGACTTGTGGCCAGGCCCTGGAGTTTCCTCCCCATGATCATTAATTAATTTCACAAAATCTTTGATTACTGACCATTTATGTAATTTAAAATACAAAAAGCAAAATAAGGCAAATGTTTTATAGATATAATAATGAGAAAGACCACGCTCTTGTCAATAAGATCTGTACTATCGAGTGTGTAATAGTAACTTTCAAAAATCATATTGACAAAACTACCAATAAACTATTTGTTGTCCATGATAAGAAACCCTACAATTCTGTGAATGAGCACTGCTGGTTTGCCTGAAACTCTATGAAATGGCTAAATTAGAAGTAAGTCATAAAGGGGCATATATCGAATGTTAAGACAAATGGACTTGCGCCTGAAACATTTCCTGCCATCAATTTTTAAAAGCTGTGCTTTTAATTCAACCAATAACATACTTGCTGATTTCAGATCAGTTTCCTCAACTCAAGTTCAGCCACCTAGCGAGCTCTTGTTTTTTTTTTAGAGCTTTGTTATTTAAAAGTAGCAACTAGGCTGCGAAAATAAAAATTGCAATTATTTTTTTTTAAACTATGCTAAATCTACTACAAAGTTTCCAAAGGAGAAAGTAATTTGACAGATTCCATTCAGTGAATTCCATCCAATTGGTGTTGAGAAAAAATGGACGATGTTTAGTTAAACAAATTTCCTTTATGTGTCTGAAGACTTGTTGCGGTCACTCCATCTGCTGCAGCACATTTATTATATGGTGCATCCAAATAAACCAATGAGCCTGTACGAATATGGCACACACAGTATTTTATTAGATTTTAAATGGCATGCATGGCACTGTGCTGCATTGTACTTCAAAATTATAAATATATGTTCTTTTTCATTTTAATAAAAACTAACATATACCTGACCATAAAAGTTAATGTGCCCAAAAGGCCTTGGTTTGCGTGTGTTTTTTTTACATTCTGCTTCTTATTCTTCCTGAGGAGGAATTGGTCTCCAAACTTCGAATGCGTTGTGTGAGGCCGTATCCCGCCCAATGTTCCTTCCGAATCCCATTGTTGAGACAAAAGCCTGTCAGGAATATTTTATATGAACTAATTAATATTTATTCAGTAGTCTGAAATCGTGCTTGTCTCCATCAAATAAAATAAGCGAAACAGTCCCTTGAGGAAACACACAATGCTTTGGCAAAGGTCCCAAAGTACTGCGAAAGGATAAAATTCATCCTTCAGAAACTTAGATAAAGCCGCTTTAAAAATCAGTACGACTTATTTTGAAGCAGGAGCACATCTTTTTTGTTTATGCTCACAATATTGTATCCAGAATTGAGGATTAGCGGACTGGGATACAAGATAAAACCTTGGCAACTCAGCAGTCTAACTATTGTTTCATTTGTGGATAAAGTCTCATATAAAATATGCAAATATGAAGCAGTGCTTTACCAAATCATTGCAAAGCAGATATGTTATTTAATGAGTTTAATTTTTATAAATGTGTTATATTTGCATGGCTGCACAGTTTATATTGAATACAGTAATTGAAATTGGCATTTATGTTGGGCTTTTTAGCTTGTTGAACTTGAAGGGCCCGTATTACAGTGTGTCAGTGTATTGCTCTCTAAGATGGTACAGTGTGTCAGTGTATTGCTCTCTAAGATGGTACAGTGTGGCAGTGTCTTGCTCTCTAAGATGGTACAGTGTGGCAGTGTCTTGCTCTCTAAGATGGTCCAGTGTGTCAGTGTATTGCTCTCTAAGATGGTACAGTGTGTCAGTGTATTGCTCTCTAAGATGGTACAGTGTGTCAGTGTATTGCTCTCTAAGATGGTACAGTGTGGCAGTGTCTTGTTCTCTAAGATAGCACAGTGTGGCAGTGTCTTGTTCTCTAAGATGGCACAGTGTGGCAGTGTATTGCTCTCTAAGATGGTCCAGTGTGTCAGTGTATTGCTCTCTAAGATGGTACAGTGTGGCAGTGTATTGCTCTCTAAGATGGTCCAGTGTGTCAGTGTATTGCTCTCTAAGATGGTACAGTGTGGCAGTGTATTGCTCTCTAAGATGGTCCAGTGTGTCAGTGTCTTGCTCTCTAAGATGGTCCAGTGTGTCAGTGTCTTGCTCTCTAAGATGGTCCAGTGTGGCAGTGTCTTGTTCTCTAAGATGGTGCAGTGTGTCAGTGTATTGCTCTCTAAGATGGCCCAGTGTGTCAGTGTCTTGTTCTCTAAGATGGTACAGTGTGTCAGTGTCTTGCTGCTCTAAAGTGCCAATTTGCGGGACGGTAGAGCGCATATTTGTGCCAGCAGTTCTCAACATGGCAAGCTCCCAATCTAGGTTTTAACTCCAGGGCAGGAATGCCGCAGTGGGAGGCCCAGCTGATTTTAACAGCCAGGCCTCATTAAAATGCCGCCGGCCAACTTCCCGACCAAAGTGGCCAGGAAGTTGGCGGGAAGTAGCTGCCTGGCTCTCTGAGGCCACTGGCTGAGCCCACGATAAGTGCGGGGACGGTGGGGGTTGAATGGGGGGGGGGGGGGGTGGCGTGGCAGTGGGTTGTGGGACATGGGGTGGTTTGGGAATCGGGTCAGAGGCCAGCAGGCAAATCTTCAGCCCCATTTTAACTGCCTACCTCCGCCTGGTTTCCAATGGGTGGGGGGAGTAAAAATCCCCCCCCCTTCGGCTGTAGATAGAAGGAGCAAATTTATTGGCAGATTCACAAGTAGTAGGGAGTAAAGTTAGATCCAACTATACAGCAAAAATTACTACTATGTGTCCAACTGGGCAAGGTTCTTGTGGGGAGAAACCAGGATATATTAAAACTTAATTTGTCTTTGATCAATTTTAGAGGTACAGGCTGCTGAACGGCTAAGAGGAGGAAGTGGGCAGTATTCGCGGCCTAGAATGGTCAGCCAAAGCTGGGGGAGAGGCTGCCAAAACAGCTGTACTAGAGGTTGGAAAGCAGCTGAGAGGTGAGGGTAAGGAACAGTCATAGCCAGAACGGGCTGTCGAAGTTATTGAGAAGGGCAGCAGCTAGCAAGAGTCCCTCAGTGCTGCACTGAAGTGTCATGATATACCAAATTTAATAATGCGTAGATTTTTGTTTTTAATTTTTTTTTTAACCCTGTAGTTTCCAGCTCAGCTAGAAGAGACAATGAACTCAGCGACCTACTAATGTCTGGGCAAGAGGAGGCTATTGATTCCTTTAGCCTACCAAACCACCCATCAGTTTCCTTGCCACGATTCTGAAACTAATAACCGTGTATCCCCTTCCCTTTCTAAAACCTTTCTGTTCCATCAACCTCGCTGGTAATCTATTCCACAATACTAAGAAGGTTGCCTAAATTTCCTATTTTTATTTGTACCTTTAACTTAAAACGATGTCCCCGGTCCTTTTAATCCAGTATTGAGAGTATTCCTGGGAGCTAATTCTCCATACCTGTGAAAATCTTTAAATGAAGTCCTCCATCATCCTCCTCTTCATCAAAGATTAAAGTCCTGCGGTACACAATCTTTCCTCATAACTCAACTGCTGACATCCAGGACTGGATGAGCAGATATTTCCTCCAATTAAATATTGGGAAGACTGAAGCCATTGTCATTGGTCCCCGCCACAAACTCCGTTCCCTAGTCACCGACTCCGTCCCTCTCCCTGGCAACTGTCTGAGGCTGAACCAGACCGTTCATAACCTTGGTATTGTATTTGCGTCTGAGCTGAGCTTCCAACCCCATAACAAGACCGCCTACTTCCACCTCCGTAACATCGTCCATATCCACTCCTACCTCAGCTCATCTGCTGCTGAAGCCCTCGTCCATGCTTTTGTTGCCTCTAGACTTGACTATTCCAATGCTCTCCTGGCTGGCCTCCCATCTTCCACCCTTCAGAATCTTAAGCTCATCCAAAAACTCTGCTGCCCATATTCTAACTCGCACCAAATCCTGTTCCCCCCATCTCCTCTGTGCTCACTGACCTACACTGGCTCCCAGTCTGGCAATGCTTCGATTTTAAAATTCTCATCCTTGTTTTCAAATCTCTCCATGGCCTCGCCCCTTCCTATCTCTGTAACCTCCCAGACCTCCTCCAATTCTGGACTATTGTGCATCCCCGATTTTCATCGCTCCACCGTTGGTGACTGTGCCTTCAGCAGCCTGGGCCCTAAGTTCTGAAATTACCTCCCTAAACCTCTCCGCCTCTCTACATCCTTTTAAGATACTCCTTAAAACCTACCTCACCTGTCCTAGTATCTCCTTATGTGGCTCGGTGTCAAATTTTGTTTGATAATCACTCCTGTGAAGCGCCCTGGGATGCTTTACTACATTAAAGGCGCTATATAAATGCAAGTTGTTGTTGGGGCAAGAACACAGCGGTAATTGTTTTTGCTATTGTTGTAGATCAACAACCTACTGGCTTCGTTCATTGTTCCACATTGGTTGGATAAGATCAGCATTGAATCTACTAAGACTCCTGGGACTCTTAGATTCTTCCTTAGCTATTTCCACACCATTCATGAAGTACGCAAATCATCTATTTTTGCTTCCTATGTGTAGTACTTTATACTTTTCTGCATTGAGGTCTTCAAATTACAATTCAAGAATTTTGTTTTCTCTTGGCATTTAGGTAACTATTTTTAATTCTGTTTTACCCTCTACTTTACCACAACAGAAACTTGTCCAGGCAAATCCTTCTTCGTCCTTAAGTCACAACAGTCTGACCCTCAGCTTGATCCTTGACCATTATCATTCCTGCTTCATGATTGACTGATTCATTGATTGACTGATTGAGGGATTGACCTAAAGCAGGGTGGGTTACATCTCTCCCTCAATACAGAATGCTCTGCCATAGTATGGTGCTCCATCTAGCGATCTGAATAGGAACTGCTGAAACCCACTCCCAAACAATGATAAATCACAACCACCTTGCTGATTTATTGCATGTGATATTAGGCAGCCACATAAAGTATTTAGAACATACATATAATCATTTACGTATAAATTTGTGGTAATCTTAAGATTTACAACATTCCAGGGAGCTGCCCCGATAACTCCAGTAGCAGTTTACTTAGAACATATTGGAACGAAGGTATGAATGCAGCATAGTTTGTTTGTTTTAATGGATTTAGCTGGCATAATGTGTTTAAATGGTCAAGAGCTTTTTTGGAGCAGAAGGTATTAAATCAGCGCACAAAAGGTGCGAAAGGCCGGAGAGTGTGGAGTTTAGCCTTTTATTATATATGATTGGGACATAAGTACTGATATTTTCACTTGTCTATTTTAATGTATTTTGAGTGTAATTGACTTTAATTTACCTCATATTAGTTGTCCAACATAGGAACTGTTTCAGCTTAGAATCATAGAATGGTTACAGCACAGAAGGAGGCCATTCGGCCCGTCGAGCCCGTGCCAGCTCTCTGCAAGAGCACCTCAGCTAGTCCCACTCCCCCGCCCTTTCCCCATAGCTCTGCAAATAGTTTTTCTTCAGGTACTTATCCAACTCTCTTTTGAAAGCCATGATTGAATCTGCCTCCACCACCCTTTCAGGCAGTGCATTCCAGATCATAACCATTCGCTGCGTAAAAAAGTTTCTTCTCATGTCGTCTTTGGTTCTTCTGCCAATCACCTTGAATCTGTGTCCTCTGGTTCTCGACCCTTCTGCCAATGGGAACAGTTTCTCTCCATCAACTCTGTCTAGACCCATCATGATTTTGAACACCTCTATCAAATCTCCTCTCAACCTTCTCTGCTCTAAGGAGAACAACCCCAGCTTCTGCAGTCTATCCACGTAACTGAAGCCCCTCATCCCTGGAAAGTAAATCTTTTCTGCACCCTCTCTAAGGCCATCACATCCTTCCTAAAGTGCGGTGCCCAGAATTGGACAACTGTTTATTTTGGGTGGTTTGAGCCAGTAATAAGTTAATTAATTGGTTACAAAGGTGGTGTGATTATCTGTTCTCCGACTGTTTTATTTGTGGTAGTTGAACCATTGTGTAAATTCAGAGACTGTTCCCTAACACTCACTTGAATAATTTGCATAAGGAAGCTATTGTCTGCTTTGTGTTGCTGCCGAAGAACGATTTCACCCCAAAAGAGTTTGGTGTTGACAAACTCTTTTAATCTCTGTGGGTTAGGGGAGAGGCCATTGCAATTCAGAACACAGACACCAAAAAGGCAGACAGCAGCAGGCTGTCAGGAGAGAATCTCTACCCTGGTGACAGTTGTAGGGAGAATATACCCATTGTTTATCAATAATAATGAAATTCAAAAAATGCCACAAAATACAACAAAGTACTTCAGCTTTTGTTTATGCCTTAATTAGAATTAATATTAATTAGATTTTCTATTAATACTCAAAATCTAGCAGAATGACAGTAAACATAATGAACTGTGGTTACTTCAGTCGGAAGAAATATTTTATTGCATTATCAATGTTGTTTATCATTTATAATTTATGCTTGTTGCTACTTGGGGATGCACTTTGGAAGAAACAGCATGGAGAGGTAGTCTAATCTAAATGGGGCTATTTTGAGGCGGGTGCGAGAACAGAAGGACCTGAGGGGCATATTCACAAATCTATGAAGGTAGCCGGGCAAGTTGAGAAGGCAGTTAATAAAGTGTGGGATACTTGGCTTTGTAAATATGGGCATTGAATACAAAAACAAGGAAGTCATGCTAAACCTTCACAAATCTCTGGTTAGGCCTCAGCTGGAGTATTGTGTACAATTCTGGGCACCGCACTTCAGGAAGGGTGACAAGGCCTTCGAAAGGGTGCAGAGGATGTTTGCCAGGATGATACCAGGAATGAGGGACTTCAGTTATGTGAAGAGATTGGAGAAGCTGCTATTGTTCTCCTTGGAGCAGAGAAGGTTAAGGGGAGTCCTAACAGAGGTATTCAAAATAATGAGGAGCAAGTCGGGAGAAATTGGTTCCTCTAGTAAGTGGGTCGGTAACCAGAGGTCATAGATTTAAAATAATTGGCAAAACAACCAGAGGGGAAATTGGGAGAAATGTCTTCACACAGAGGGTTGTTAAGATCTAGAATGCACTAAAAGGGTGAACATAAGAACATAAGAAACAGGAGCAGGAGTCGGCCAATCAGCCCCTCGAGCCTGCTCCGCCATTCAATAAGATCATGGCAACACGGTGGCATAGTGGTTAGCACTGTTGCTTCACAGCGCCAGGGACCCGGGTTCGAATCCGGCCTCGGGTGACTGTCTGTGTGGAGTTTGCACATTCTCCCCGTGTCTGCGTGGGTTTCCTCCGGGTGCTCCGGTTTCCTCCCACAGTCCAAAGATGTGCGGGTTAGGTTGATTTGGCTATGATAAATTGACCCTTAGTGTTAGGGGGGGTTAAATACGTGGGGTTACAGGGATAGGGTGGGATATGTGTCGGTGCAGGCTCGATGGGCCGAAATGGCCTCTATCTGCACTGTGGGGAGTCTGTGATCATGGCTGATCCAATCTTGGCCTCAACTCCACTTTCCCGCTCTCTCCCCATACCCCTTGACTCCCTTGTAGTTCAAATGTCTGTCAATCTCCACCTTAAATATATTCAATGACTCCGCCTCCACAGCTCTCTGGGGAAGAGAATTCCAAAGATTCACGACCCTCTGAGAGAAGAAATTCCTCCTCATCTCCGTCTTAAATGGGCGACCCCTTATTCTGAAACTATGCCCCCGAGTTCCAGATACCCCCACTAGTGGAAACATCCTCTCAGCATCCACCCTGTCGAGCCCCCCTCAGAATCTTATATGTTTCAATAAGATCACCTCTCATTCTTCTAAACTCCAATGAATATCGGCCCAACCTGCTCAACCTTTCTTCATCCTTCATCCCAGGAATCAACCTAGTGAACCTTCTCTGCACTGCCTCCAATGCAAGTATATCCTTCCTTAAATATGGAGATCAAAACTGTACGCAGTACTCCAGGTGCGGTCTCACCAGCGCCCTGTAAAGTTGCATCTAAACTTCCCTACTTTTATACTCCATAGCCATTGCAATAAAGGCCAACATTCCATTAGCCTTCCTAATTACTTGCTGTACCTGCATGCTAACTTTTTGTGTTTCATGTACTAGGACCCCCTAGGTGGTGGAATCAGATTCCATAGTAACTTTCAAAAGGCAATTGGGCATGGAGAGGAAGAGGACTAATTTGCAGGGTTCTGGTGGAAAAGTTGGGGTGTGGGATTAAATTGGAGAGCTTTTTCAAAGAGCCGGCACAGGCATGACGGGCCGAATGGCCTCCTTCTGTGCTGTAAGATTCTATGATTCTATTTGATATCAGCTTCTGAAGAAGTCTGCTTGTCTTCTTTTGATTCCTGATATCCTTCCCAAGCTCTGTTCCCAGCTTAACTAGTTCCAGAACTTCCTTCCTGGATAGTAATTTTAACTTTTCCCTACTCCTTGACTAATCTCCTTTACAAGTTTTTCAGCATACCTAGTGAAATCAGGATGCAGCATTAAAGTATGAAGTATCATGGAATTTTTAGTTTAGTTTCCAAAATTATTTTCAGTTTGTCTGCGCTTGCATATTAAAATTATGAGTTGCACTTATTGGGAGTTGGAAAGATTTTGTAACAGTTATAAATATTTTTTCTGACCATGGAACCACTAAAATAAGTTGTTAATAAAAACCCGTGGAGCAGCCTTTGTGCAGGCACAGCCTTTAATAATGAGGGGAGTGAAATTGGGTGCCTTTGCGCCTCCCGTTAGTGCCCCCGGGGGGCGTTAACAGGGCGCAAATGGCTTTGCGACCGGGCACGGCGTTGACATCGACTCCCGCCATATTGGCGGGAGTTTTGCGGCGGCGCTACGGCGTTGCGCCCCGATCTCCTTCGCCCGGAGATTGTGACGTCATCGCCGTGCGCATCGCCCCGTTAGCGCCCCGACCCGAAATTGACTTCCGCCCCCTGCAGCAGTGCCGGGCGAAAACACCGACAGCTGCAGGAGGCGGGCATCGGGCGGTCGGCCGCGTCGGGGGCGATGATTAAAGGCGAGGTGGCCGGTGAGGTAAGTGGGAAAAAAAACTTACCTTTCCTGTTCTAGTTTTTTTCGCGGGTTCCTGCCCGCGATCGATCACTCTGCCTGAGCGCCGGGCTGATCGCGCGGGATCGCGGCCGCCCTGGTGGTCCAGGTCGGTACTTTTTAAATTGCAGAGCCTGCAGCGCTGCCCGGCCCAGTGTACAACGCTGCTGAAGTCTCCGCCCCGCTCTCCGACGTTAGCGCCCTAAGAAGGGAGTGGAGCGCTTGATTTAACGCTCTACTTCCCTATTGGGGCACTAAAACTCAATTTCACAGATGCCAGCGCTAAAGTTAGCGCCCAGGCAACGTTAGCGCCCCAAAATGGTCGATACCAAATTTTTCCCCCGAGATATATTCCATTTGGAAGAACTTTCAACCATAACTGTTCAAATAAAAAAATCCTGCAAGTGTAACTACACCATAAAAGAGCCCAGAAGTGCTTTTGTGAAGACGGGTTTCGTAAAGAAACTGTTTCTCATTTAATAATTAGATTTGCAAATATTTCACCTTAGTGTATATATTGACCAAGGGAGAACCTGTCTATGACAATTTATATGCTCCTTTACAAACGTCAATTTTCACATTTCCTGTTTTGTAGACGCTATCAGGTCTATTTAACAGTAATTGCAAATGAGCCAACATCATCTCCGAAGCTGTAGGATTCAAGCACTGTGGGAAATAGGTTCACACCTCTGCACTTATTTTTTCATACTCGATTCTTATCACGTATTTAAGCAGCATGCATTTTATGATAGAAGACTCCTCTCACAGACAAATGTGGCTTTTTATAGGAGATGTTATTTCCACTGTATGACTAAGCTCATTAATTTTTGTAATCTTTGACTCAGATAAGCACACTGGCAGGTGTCTCTGAATGCAACGCCCAGACAACCTTCTTTCACCAAACTCAAATTATTTCTGACGGAAAAGCAGGGTTAAATGCATCTTAAATACCGATTTCCAATAAATGCTCCGGGGGAAGTTGTTAGTCGTAGAAATCAGTGATACATTACACGTTAAATTTAACCCTGTTATGAATGCTTGTTTGTTAAAAGAAACATTTGCTGAAATATGGATTTGTAAACCTGTATGTTCACTAGTGTTTATTTATGATTAACCGAAGGGAACACTTGGCTCACCACATGAAGTGTTCCAGTTAAAAATGTAATAACCAATTTAAAAACAGTAAAATACTTAGAAAAAATATTATTTCAATCAGTTCAATGCCTTGAAAGGAGAATCTGCAATATGCTCAGTGTTGTTTTTGACCTGATACAGACTATAGCCTGGACGTTTTGCTGGGTACTTACTGTACATACCAATGCTTAATTCATTTATAAAAAATTCCTTGCCTGTTCATTTCACCAAGGAAAATGTGAATAGGTTAATGCGTCCATTATAATAGTGGAGGGAGAAATTTGGTACAAATGTGATAAGTATTCGTAAGATATTGTACAGTGTTATTAATGATATCCTGAAAAAGTGTACTGTATAACATTGAACAAAATGTGACATGGATCACAGACATTTCTATTCATAAGAAGCTGAAAAGGAACTAAAATCAAAATCTTGTACTGTTTCTGACCATTCCGCCAATATTATATGGCTCAAGAAATGTATGCATGAGCGATTTAACACCAGGGTGAAATTACTCTCTTTGCCAATTTTACCAAAAAATAGACATGGATGTAAAATTAATGAAGACAATTAATTATTAGATTTTTTGCATTTGTTTCAAAAATATTTTTGAATTGAAACTGAACTCAATGGACGTAATCGTGATGGTAATTACTTTTTTTTCCATTTTACTCCTCTGAAATTTCTTCTGCTGGTCGCTTGTTCCTATGGCCCAAGAACCTTGTCACCAGCCTTCTGGATTACACACCTGCTATTGATCCTGTGTAAAATCATGTCACTGAGGTCTAGTATTTGCTGGGTAACTCTCGAACTGGTGACATTTATTTTTATTACCCCGATGAGAGCAATAACTGGGGGAATCTGTTTGAAGGTACCCTGCCGGTTGGTAACCGATACTGAGAGACGGTTGAGATGGATATTCAAGATTGCTACTTGCCTGTTTAACACAAATAGCCTACTCAAAATAAAACATTCTTCCAATTTTTTTCCCTTTCCCTCCTGATCCATGAAATTCCAAGGGAACTGGCCCCCCTCACTCAAGGTGGCAATTCTTTATGTGGTCCTAGAAGATGAGTGTTGGCAAGCTATATAAATGTGGGTATCATCACAGGCATGTCAACACCGTCCACACCCAATATCTACACTTGCGCTTTCAACAGGGGGAACCTCATTTTATACTCTCATTTGATTTTTTTCCCCCCAACTCATCTTAACAACCAGAGAAAAATATACTGCTTAGTCTTTTTATAAGCTGGGAAACCCATAAATTCACAAACTATTTGTTAGAGATTTGTTAGTGTCTCACCTCCTGACTCCCCAAAGCCTTTCCACCATCGACAAGGCACAAGTAAGGAGTGTGATGGAATACTCTCCACTTGCCTGGAGTGCAGCGGCAGCAACACTCAAAAAGCTCGACACCATCCAGGACAAAGCAGCTCGCTTGATTGGCACCCCATCCACCACCTTAAACATTCACTCCCTCCACCACCGGCGTACCGTGGCTGCAGTGTGTACTATCTACAAGATGCATTGCAGCAACTCGCCAAGGCTTCTTCGGCAGCACCTCCCAAACCCGCGACCTCTTCCACCTAGAAGGACAAGGGCAGCAGGCGCATGGGAACACCACCACCTCCAAGTTCCCCTCCAAGTCACACACCATCCTGACTTGGAAGTATATCGCCGATCCTTCATCGTCGCTGGGTCAAAATCCTGGAACTCCCTCCCTAACAGCACCTTCACCACACGGACTGCAGCGGTTCAAGAAGGCGGCTCACCACCACCTTTTCAAGGGCAATTAGGGATGGGCAATAAATGCTGGCCTTGCCAGCGACGCCCACATCCCATATACGAATTAAAAAAAATCCATTTTGTAAAATAATCCATTTAATATTAAACTCTATAGTTAAAAGCCTATAACTAAAAGTCTGCAGTGCAGTGTCCATTACAGAGGGCTGAAACAGCATGCTTTCTAGATCTGGTTACCCATTATTTACATTTAGAAACTAACTTATCTGTATCTAACCATGATAGCGCATTCTACACCTTGCTAACCCTAAAAACCAGCCTGCTAACCTCGGGACCACGGATGTCAGAAATGAAGCCTTGTGTGATACAGAGCTTGGACCTTCTTGTAAAGACTGGCGAGGACTGGTGTAAAGTGCACCAAGATCATGTGAAATAATATAGTTAGAAAGATGTAAATATGGTGAAATTGTAATATGAAGTGAGATGAGAAAGAGAGTGGAGAGAAGATTGAGCTCAACTGACTGTAATGTGTGACATGAATCTTGTCATTCATGTATGAAGTAATACTGGGCGGCCTGCTGGTGGCGCTGTCCAGGGAGAGTATAAATACTCGGGCATGGGCCCAGCTTGCTCAGAACATTCTTTGACAGGAACTAGTGAAGGACACAACTAGATCTCCATGTTGAAAAACAGTTGATTAAAGCTTTGTTTAACGCTTAGACCAAGTGCCGAGTAGTTTTCTTACGTCAATGTGTGTCCTTCTACAGCAAAGCGTCACTTGTGATCTAGGTGTTGGCTGTGAGTATGTATGTTCATTTCACCCTTAAAAAATCAGCAAGTGTTTGACCCCTGCGCCCCGAACCCCTATTTCTGGTATATAGACAAGGACTGCAGTTTTTGACTATATTATTACAAAAACACATTCTAACATGCTCCTGCATCAAAAACAGAACTGTTGACAATGCACAGTGGATTGATAAGAGAATCACTGATGAACATCCTTCAACAGAACTCAGGCAGCTGAACTGGAGAAGAAGCTTTTATACAGGTGGCAGGGACGAGCCAGAAGGCAGGAAAGAGGGGGAAACATAAGCTAGAGGTCAAAAGTTCGAACCTACTAGCTGCTTTTATAAAGAGGCAGCTGCTGAATTTTACAGCCTGTTAACAGATTTTGAAATGCTTGAAGTAGATGTAAAGTGCTGGATACATGAAATATTTTGAGATGTTTACCTATCTTGCCTGGGATATACTTGCATTGGAGGCAGTTCAGAGACGATTCACTAGGTTAATTCCAGAGATGAGGGGGTTGAATTATGAGGAAAGGTTGAGCAGGCTGGGCCGATACTCTTTGGAATTGAGAAGAATGAGAGGTGATCTTATTGAAACATATAAGATACTGAGGGGGCTCGACAAGGTAGATGCAGAGAGGATGTTTCCCCTCGTGGGGAAATCTAGAACTCGGGGGCATAGTTTCAGAATAAGGGGTCGCCCTTTTAGAACTGAGACGAGGAGGAATTTCTTCTCTCAGAGGATCGTAAATCTGTGGAATTCTCTGTCCCAGAGAGCCGTGGAGGCTGGGTCATTAAGTACATTTAAGGTGGAGATAGACAAATTTTTACAAGATAAGGGAGTGAAGGGTTATGGGGAGCGGGCAGGGAAGTGGCTTTGAGCCCAAGATCAGCCATGATCTTATTGAATGGCGGAGCAGGCTCGAGGGGCCAAGTGGCCTATTCCTGCTCCTATTTCTTATGTTCTTATTAGAAGGGATTTTAGTTTAATTTATATAAGAGCAGGTCAGAGGCTGGGTATTCTGCGGTGAGTGTCTCACCTCCTGACCCCCCCAAAGCCTTTCCACCATCTACAAGGCACAAGTCAGGAGTGTGATGGAATACTCTCCACTTGCCTGGATGAGTGCAGCTCCAACACTCAAGAAGCTCGAAACCATCCAGGACAAAGCAGCCCGCTTGATTGGCACCCCATCCACCACCTTAAACATCCACTCCCTCCACCACCGGCGCACCATGACTGCAGTGTGCACCATCTACAAGATACACTGCAGCAACTCGCCAAGGCTTCTTCGACAGCACCTCCCAAACCTGCGACCTCTACCACCTAGAAGGACAAGGGCAGCAGACGCATGGGAACACCACCATCTCCAAGTTCCCCTCCAAGCCACACACCATCCTGACTTGGAAATATATCGCCGATCCTTCATCGTCGCTGGGTCAAAATCCTGGAACTCTCTCCCTAACAGCGCTGTGGGAGTAAATTCCGGTGTAAAAATACAATGGGCCGTAATTTGCGACCCCCATGGATGTGTACGATGTGTGTACGAGCCCGTAGGGGCTGCGCAAGGTCCGGGTTTAGGCATGTGAAGCGCATGTGCAAAAACCCAGAACTCGCAATCTGTCAAGAATTTTCATCCCTGGGAAAAGGGCCTCCGCAGGCGGAGAGTTGCGCAATTTGCCCAACTTCTTCCCAGCGAATGGCCGTGAAATTTTTACGCCTGGTAAAAGCAGACATAAGGCCTGCTTTTACCAGCATAAGAGTTTTAAAAAATAGAAAAATAAAATTTTATCACTCATTTATTCTTTAAAAACCCTGTCCAATAAGGTAAGTTTATTTTTCGCCCCGTTAAAACATATAGGGGGAAAAATTCAGTTGCTTTGCACCTCCCATTAGTGCCATAAGAGGGCGCTAATGGGGCGCAAAGCAACTAGCGCCTGGGCGCGGCGATGTTTACGCCGCTCGTGAAATTGACCAGACATTTTGCGGTGGCGCTAAACACTACCGCCACAATCTCCTGCGCCTGCAGATCGTGACGTCAGTCGAGTGTGCAACACCCCGGTAGCGCCCCGAACCGGATATTGAGTGGCGCCCCCTGCCTTATCGCCTGCCGCTAGCAACGACAGGTTGAGGGGAGCGTTTTGCAGTCGGGAAGGGACTGGGGTAGCGCTATTTAAAGGCGGCCGCTTCCTGCCTTTTTTTGTCGGTGACATTTTTGCACCACGCATTCTGAGAGAGAGAGAGAGACTTCTGGAGAGATTCAACACTGTGTGAAGAAGTTTTGGGTACTGAGCATCACTTTACAGGTTCATTTTGATTTGACCTTCCTTACATCGATTCAGAAGAGACTTTGGGGGCTGCACTCTGAGCTCTTTCCCTGGGCCTCTCCATTGTTCTTTCCAGCAGATTTGATGTACAGGTCTCTCCAGGCCGAGATTCAAGGCTGCAATGAGCAGGATGTGGATGGAGAGCAAGATCTACCCTCCCCTTTAAGAACTGGCTGGCGCCATTGTGTCTGTGTTCCATTGCTGACTGACATCACATGAGCTTCGCCAGCGCTCTGAGGTAGCGCCTCGTTCCTCGGCGTTAGCGCCTTAAGAGAGGTGTGTAGCGCTTGATTTAGCGCTCCAATCACCTCCAGGGGCGATAGAGGCCAAGTTTGCAGTTGGAGGCGATAATTAGCGCCAGGCACTAATCTTTGCGCCCGGCCGATAATTGCGCCCCAAACGGGGCAATACCGAATTTCTCCCCCATAAATTTTTTTTCAAAAAATTACATTTTTGTTTGAAATATTTAATTAAATGACATTTTAATTAATTTTAAATATGTAATTTAAATTTTTTTAATTCATGTGTTGGTGTATTTTTTAAGTGATCTCCATTCATACTTATGGGGGTTCCGTACGTACACAGTTCCCATAAGTATGAATGGGGATTCCCTTCTTTTATTGGTTGGGCCAGCCCATGTGATCCCAGGGGCGCTCGCGAACCGCCTGCGCCCCTGGGATACGGGGCTCTGCCCGCGCGTACCCGGAGAAGCCCATGGCCGCGAGTCTCCGTATCTCCCGGTAAATGCATAGATTTTTTACAGGTCAGAGGCATCCATCCGCGGGAAGCCTCCGACCGCAAATTTTGGGGCCATTCTGTTTCTATGACGTTCGAATCAGTTCCAAAAGGTAAACTCCCAGAGACAGATAAGTGACCCAGGCTGTTGTTTAGGGCAAATTAGTTGAAATACCAGATCAAACAGCTGCTTCAGGTCCAATAAAAAAGCAAAATACTGCGGATGCTGGAAATCTGAAATAAAAACAGAAAATGCTGGAAATACTCAGCAGGTCAGGCAGCATCTGTGGAGAGAGAAACAGAGTTAACGTTTCAGGTCGATGACCCTTCGTCAGAACCGGAAAAAGTTGGAGATGGAACAGGTTTTTAAGCAAGTGTAGGGACAGGGAAAGGGGGGAGGGGTGGAAAGAACAAAAGGGAAGGTCTGTGATAGGATGGAAGGCAGGAGAGATTAAGAGACATTAAGAGATGGTGCAAGGCGAAAGGAGATGGTAATGGAACAAGTTAAGAAACAAAAGGTGGCTCTAGATGGAATACTGCTTGATTGGTGGTGGGGAGAAGAGGGTTTAACTAAGCAGACAATGTTGGTGCCATAACTCCCACACCAGGGGGAAGGAGAGGTTCTCATTCAAGGTAGTAGTTTTGCTTGGCAGCTTGGCAAGCCCACTCTTCACATACACAGTTGAGCGAGGTGTCAGAGGTCAGCTTTTGGCCCTCGATCTATCTCTGGCAAGGGAAGTCTGCAGTTTTGAGTTGGGAACAGTGAGAGAGCTTGGAGCTCTTGCTTTCTTTCCGACTAAGGAGGGAGGCTGGGAGACTCGAGGCTGAGGCATGGATGCATGTGGTTTATCAGAGTAAGGTTAGTGTCAGTCAGTTGAGGGACTGTTGACAGAAAATGCGTTCACCCCATAACAAAGGGGAAAATCATGCTCTAGAAATTTGTTGGCGCCGCGCCCATTTTACAGGCATTAAACCAGCAGCTAAGAGTTAAATATGGAAGGTGGCGTGTCCGCAATACGACGGAAGTGTTCCGCCCGCCATATTGGATCGGGCTCCTCCATAGGTGTCCAGGGCGTGTGCCTGATGTATTCTAAATGGAAATAAAAATATTTATATCAGGGTCCTACGCTTGTTGTAAGACCCTTTTATGAAATTGGGCTGCTCCAGCGCCTAAATCGCGACATGATAAATTCGCTCAACAAGGACCTTCCAGCGGCACTATTTAAAGGACTACATTCACTACATGCAGGTTATTTGCTAGTTTGTCCTGATAAGCTGCTGGTTTTTGACTTCTGAGTAGGGATTTTTGCTGGTGTTGCACTGTTTTTGGCTGCTTTCAAAGCAGTTTTAATGCAGTTAGGGCTGCCTTTGGGGCTGGAGGACAAAGGGGGATCAGTCAAGAGGACAGGAGAGAGCAGGAGCACCTGGGACAAGAGGGAGGAGAAGGGCACGATGTAGGAAGCCATATCCACAGCAGGTCTCCAGAGAGCACTTCTCCTACCTGGACTTCACTGAGAAGCAATGTCTCAGAAGCCTTTGCTTCTCAAAGGAAGCTGTCACCAGTCAGTGTCAACTGCTGCAGCTACAACTCGAGCCTTAAACCAGGGCATGAGCAGCACTTCCTATGATTGTCAAGGTCACCGTGTTCCTTAATTTTTAGGCAACAGGTTCCTTCCAGACTGCAGCAGGTGACATCAGTGAGATCTCACAGCTTTCAGTCCCCCGTTGTATCAGGGAGGTTACCAAGACTCTCTACTCCAGGCGGAACAACTACATTTCTTTCTTCATGGACGGAGTGAAGCAGCATGAGATATCACTGGGCTTTATCCGCATTGCAGGCTTTCCCAGGGTGAACGGTGCCATAGACTGCACCCACATTGCCTTGCATGCTCCCCATCATCAGCCTGGCATCTTTCTGAATACAAAGGGATTCCACTCCCTCAATGTCCAGCTTGTTTACGACCACAGGCAGTGCATCATGCAGGTCTGTGCCCGGTTTCCTGGCAGCAGTCATGATTTATTTATCCTGCGCCAGTCTACCGTGCTGCCTTTATTCCAACCAGGCTGGCTACTGGGCGACAAAGGCTATCCCATTCACACTTGGCTCATGACTCCTGTCAGGAACCCAGGCTGTAGAGCTGTCCTACAACGAGAGCCATGCTGCCAGCAGAATCATGACTGAGCAAAGAGTGGGTAGGCTCAAGCAACGCTTGGCTGACTAGACCAGCCCTAACTTTGCCATCATGAGGAACCAGCCCATACCAATGCCTGGGCAGCAAGAAGTGCAGAGGAGGAGAGGAAGAGCAGCATGAAGAGGAGGAAGAGCAGGAGCAGCATCGACCACCAGTGCCCCTCGCTCCCAGAGAGCACCTCATCCAAGACCACTTCATGTGAACTAACCCTCCCATCCCAAATACGCCAACAGTCCCACAATCCTTACCACTGTCTTTACTACCACCATCCTATTACTTTCCTTCAGTCCAGCCTTATGGGTCTTGTCCTCACTTCATTACAAATATAAACATCAACACCAAATCCAGAACAAAAAGCAAATTTATCCAACAACTCAATTGCATCTGTGTCTAACAGTTAACAGAAATGATTAAGAATCACCCTGAGGCAGCCCCTTAATACCTGTCTTCTGTGCTTCTTTACCTATCCTGGTGCTCCTATGAAGTTTCCCCAGTGGCTACAGCTTCGGAGGGTGGAAGGCTGCTGAGCTTCCATTGAGGACACTTCAATGGGCCGTGGTGGGCAACCTTAAACAGCTGTGGGCCTTGACTGCAGCATCTCGGCGTGGGCCAGAGCAGTCCAGCCCAGCTGGCTGGGTAGCACTAATAAGTGTACTGGCAGAGTGTGTGGCGGGGGAGCAGGCATGCTGTCATCCTGAGAGAGGGCAGCAGGCGCCTCTCCCATGGAGCCAAGGCCACTCTTTTGGGACTGCACCTCAGCACTCCTATGGCTCCGCGCAAGAACTGAGTGCAGGAGTGATGTGACACTCTGAATGACCTTTCAACACTGGCCCCAAGAGTCAAGATGGCAGACGATTGAGCTATGTCGGTAGCAGTATGAGCTGCCATGGAACTTATCAAAAGTTGCAGCAGAAGCTCCATCATGGTAGGTGCCACTATCATGTTCATGGAGCTATCCACTCGGTCCATTTTGGACAGAATAGTCTCCATACTCTGTGCAAAGCTCTGACACAAGCTGGAGCTAGACTCCTTCCTGCTCTACGACATTGTGCGCAAGCTCACTGGCAGGCTGCCCAGTGCACCTAACATTTCATGGTGTATGCCCATTAGCCTTCTTTGGTAGCCTGGGCCCTGAAAGTGATCATCTGAGTCCTCTGCAGCAGAGCTAGTCTGTGATCTCGCCCTCCGGTGAGTTGGCACCTGCAGTATCCTTTCCCCCCGCCTTTGTGGCCAGCGATTCAGCCATGTGAAAATCCACCCCCTAGCCTACCCTCTAAAGTACGCGTGGTGCCAGTGTCTGAGCTGGTACTTGCTAGGGTCAGATCGAGTGACGCTGCATTTTCAGACACACTGGCCTCCTCTTCCTGAAATGGTAGTGGTGCCTCTACATTTTAAGACACCTGAAATGAAAGAGGGACAAGGGTTAGCTTTTAGTGTGAAGGGAGAGCAGAGAGAGAAGTGGCTGGTTGGCAGTTTGTCATGTAGAGTATGTTGGGGAGAGAGACATAAGCAGGGAAAAAGAGGATAAGAGTGTGAAGACACCCTGTGTGGCATCTCCTCCAGCGTTGTCACTCGCCACGGCCATGACTCTCCCCCTGCCCGTGATGGCCAGCACATTTACTTCCACAGGGGAGAAGATGTGTAGGCGGGCTCGTCCTTCTCCAGTGACAGCCTCCTAGCGCAAGTTGTGCACAACCTTCTCCTGCAAGAAAGGAGTTGATTCCTTGATGTCATATTGGATGGATAGATGTATAAAGTTGGATTGGAAAGTTTGCTTTGTGGCGGCTTTTATTTCAGCATCGTGGCCAAGAGGATGTTGTGATGGTCAGTAACAGATGGGAGGTAAGGTGTGGGACTAATGTTGAAAGGGGAATTGGGGTTGTGGTCACTGGGACCGCAGGCGGATGATTCCATCCCGGATATCCCGGCCACAAAGGGGCTGCCTGGGTTGCATCCTTCCTTCTGATTCCTCCTCTTCTGCTTCTTCCTCTTCAGCTTCCTCCTCTTCAGCTTCCTCCTCTTCAGCTTCCTCCTCTTCTGTGTCTTCCTCGTCCCTCTTTGAGCAGATGCTGTAAATCTGAAATGCCAGCATAAAATGCTGGAAATACTCAGCAGGTCAGGCAGCATCTCGACCTGAGCCGTGAACTCTGTTTTTCTCTCCATGGAGGTTGCCTGACCTGCTGAGTATTTGCAGCATCTTCTGTCTTCTCAAAGGCCTTCATTTACCATCCGAGGCCTTGCAAGCATCCAGCAGAACTCACTACACACTTAAAAAACTTTTAACATCTATTGCAACAAGCCATTACTTCAACAAAATCAAAAAATCCCAGTCCAAAAGATTAAATCCAAACTTACCTGAAAGATGTGTGTGTCCCTTTAAGAGGTGCTGACATCGCCACTCGGCCTGCTTGCACGCCAGGTTAATCTGGCGTGCTGAGGACCCAGCGCTGAATTCAGCGCTAGAGTCGAAGTTCACATTGGTGACGATAAGTCGGCGTTACACGCCGATTGACGTCACCACGCCGCCATTTTTTTCTGCATGGCGCTGCCAGTTACCAGCAGCACAAAAGTAGGGTCGAAAACGGTGGCTGCCGCGGGACCTGCCACCAGCTGGCGAAAGAGCGGCGGCCGGCGTTTTAGCGCCATTTCATGGTGCCATGGAGTGGTGCTGAGGGGACGAATTTCTAGCCCTAAGAGTGTTGTTACCATGACAACTCTGGGCGAGGTCATTGCAGCATGTTCTGGGAGCTCAGCACCTGGCATTGACCTCCTCTGCGACCTCTTCCCACTTGTGGTGGAGGTGTTGTCTTGAGGGCTAACTGTCCCCTGGGGGCACAGGATTTCCCCCCTCCTGTCCTCCAACCGCCTGGACCAGGGCCTCCAACGTGACATTGGAGAACCTGGGCGCCCCGACTGGACTTCTTCCAACCATTTTGCAAATTTCCCTGTTGTCTGTAGCCAGAGTGTACCTCCCTTTTAAGAGGGGCTGGCTGCCTTGAAATGTCATCAGTGAAGCCGATTGCCCCCCCCCCCCCACCCACAATAGGCATGCAATCAATGGACAGCGCTGGTAGCGCTGGCTGCATACCTGAATCATTATAATTAGGTCACAGTGCCACGTGTTCACTGGGTTATGAACTTTAAACCAACAGGTTCCACACCCCACCCTCACAGATCTTCCTTCTGTGATATTGTGAATGGGAATGTTGGGCTCCTTCCAGCCACAGAAAGTGCGTGGCCCAGGAAGGAAAATGGGAGTCAAAATTAGAAGCTAAAATACTGGAAAATAGGAAATATGACATGATCAACTCCTTTTCTCTGATATCCTTATTTGCTCAAATTTTTGCTCTGTAAAAATGTCCAATTATTAATTACTTTCACTTTTTGTCAAAGGTTTCCACTCAGATTTTGCCTTCCCTTATATGGAGGTTAAACTTTCTCTGGGCTACTCTGTATTCTTGTTACCAGTGCTGACCCCTCCCCCACTCCTCCAATCCATTTTTCCTGAACCTTTCCAAACATTTTAAACCCGCTGTTATATTTTTGCGCTGAACCAGATATTTCTCTCGTGCTCAGCAATAAAGATCATTCCCATAAGCAAGCCCTGCTCCCCAGGAAATGAATTGTGACCTTACATGCGCAATGTGGTATTGTACTGCTCAGGGGATGAATAGAAACGCTTGTTACTGCACTTAGTTTACTGGATTTGACACAAGCTCTCTTGTGATCTCCTAGACCTTAGATAGCAGAAGAATAAACAAACCATCAGATTGTGGTTTAGGCTGTAAACTATGGAACAGATTTATTAAAATGCATAAGCATTAGGCAGTACAGCAGATTGCACTCATTTTACAGAACTTTTAATTCATGCTCCCACTTCAGATACAACAATAACAAACCTCGCAACACTTCGCTAATTCTACTTATGATACTAAACCTGGACTAGCATCCATACTACAACCAAGGATTCATAATGACTCACAGAGCTCCACAAGAACCGCTTCCATATGAGTTGCAGCCCAGTGATACAAGAAGAACTGATGAGTCGAGAATCCCTTTGGGATTAGAACCTTGCCAGCCCCACCTTGGCCTCAGAAGATTCGAGGCTATTTGTCAAACATGGTTGGAAACTGACATCCAGAAAGAAAGGTTTCCTTACATGCCTATCCATAGACTAACAGTTTAACAGAAGATTATAAGCAAGCACTTTGGTCAAAAATGATGGCTCTGCAATGAAAGCATATTAAGGTCATCGAGACTCCTTCTCACTCAATTGACCACTCACAAAGCAAAGCAAAAAAACAAGGTTGCAATTAGTAGATTGACAAACCAGGAGCATTTCGTCTCAACATAGCCAGTCTCTGAGCTTCATGGTGATGTTTGTGTATTCGGTTAGACTAGCAGTTGTAGCCAGCTCCCTCCTGTAAATAGATATTAAAATAAAATATAAACTTTGATTTATAATGTAATGAAACTTCCTATACATCGCACGTGCTTTATCAAAATTGTATCCATCCTCATGCCTTTAAGCTGATTATACCTTCTATCTCCTTCCATATATTACATAGAATGTACAGCACAAAACAGGCCATTCGGCCCAACTGGATCATGCTGGTGTTTATGCTCCACATGAGTCTCCTGCCATCCTACTTCATCTCACCCTATCAGCATAACCTTCTATTCCTTTCTCCCTCATGCGCGTATCCAGCTTCCCCTTAAATGCATCTTTGCTATTCGCCTCAACCACTCCCTGTGGTAGCGAGTTCCACATTCTCACCACTCTCTGGATAAAGAGGTTTCTCCTGAATTCCCTGTTGGATTTATTAGTGACTATCTTATATTTATGGCCCCTAGTTCTGGTCTCCCCACAAGTGGAAACATCTTCTCTACCCTATCAAACCTTTTCATAATCTTAAAGACCTCTATCAGGTCACTCCTCAGTCTTCTCTTTTCCAGAGAAAAGAGCCCCAGCCTGTTCAATCGTTCCTGATTGTTATAACCTCTCAGTTCTGGTATCATCATTGTAAATCTTTTTTGCACCTACTCCAGTGCCTCTATATCCATTTTATAATATGGAGACCAGAACTGTTCACAGTGCTCCAAGTGTGATCTAACCAAGGTTCGATACAAGTTTAACATAACTTCGCTGCTTCTCAATTCTATCCCTTTAGAAATGAACCCCAGTGCTTTGTTTACTTTTTTTATGGCCTTATTAACCCATGTTACTACTTTTAGTGATTTGTGTATCTGTACCCATAGATCCCTTTGCTCCTCTACACTATTTAGACTCTTATTTCCAAGGAGTATGGGGCCTCCTTATTTTCCTACCATAATGCTCCACCTCACACTTATCTATATTGAAATTAAATTGCCAATTACACGCCCATTCTGCAAGTTTATTAGTGTCTTCTTGTATTTTGTCGCGGTCTTCCTCGGTACTATCTATACCTCCCAATTGGATTTCATCCGCAAATTTTGAAATTGCACTTACGATTCCTGAGTCCAAATCGTTTATGTAAATGGTGAACAAAAGTGGTAGCAGCGTCGATCCTTGTGGAACACCACTTCCCACCTTTTGCCAATCTGAGTAACTACCCGTAACACCTACTCGCTGTTTTCTGTTTTGTAGCCAGCTTGCAATCCATTCTGCTACCTGTCCCCTGACTCCACATGATCCGACCTTAATTATGAGTCTACTATGTGGTACCTTATTGAAGACATTTTGAAAATCCAAATACATCTACCACACTACCCTTGTCTACACTTTCTGTTACTTCTTCAAAGAATTCAAGAAGATTGGTTATACATGACATTCCCCTTTGAAATCCACGCTGACTATTCTTTATTATATCGAAAACCCTTCGTCAGAACTGAGAAAAAAGCAGGAAATGAAACAGATAAAAAAGCAAGTTTGATCTCTTCTTCTAATGTAATGTCCACTCTGTTAGTTTCTCCGGTAAATATGGAGGCAAAGTAATTCTTTAATATTTAATATTTCTGCCATTTCGCTGTCATTACCTGTGGGTTTATCTTGTGCACCCTTCAGTGGCTTTATCCTTAGCCTGACTTTTCTTTTGTGATTTATTTATCTGTAGAATACTTTATTATTTCTTTTTATATTCCTTGATAATTTAATTTTGCAGTTCCTCTTTACTTTCCTAATTGTTTTTGACTTCTTTCCTAACCTCTTCTTAATCCCTTTTGTCATCCTCTCCTTTATTATCTATGTACTTAGTGTATGCCTTTTTCTTTAGTTTCAATTTTGACCTTATCTGTTTATTCATCCATGGTGTTTCATTATTTATTAGTTTGTTCTTGTTTTTAGTGGAATATATTTCTCCTTAATTCTATTGGTCACCATTTTAAATATTTCTGCTGTTTTATCTCTTTGTTCTGTCAAGTTTTTTTTCCCAGTTTATTTTCCCTAGTTCCATTCTCATCCCCTCAAAATGAGCTTTTTTCCAATCTATTACTTTGGTCTTTATCTTACTTATGTCTTTCTCAATCATTATTTAAAACCTTATTATATTATGATCGCTATTGCCTAGATGTTCCCAATGCTAACTTCTCTTATCTGCTCTGGTTCATTTCCCATTACTAGATCCAGCAGTGATTGCTCTCTTTATGGGCTTCTTACTTACTGGGTAATAAAGAGTCCTGAACACTCTGTAAAAATTCCATTCCCTTTTCCCCTTTACCTACCTCTTCTTGCCAGTTCCCATTAATATTATTTCATGTCTTTTACTCATTTCATAGATTTGCTTACATATTTCTTCCTCCACTTCCCTTCCACTATTAGGTGGTCTGTAGAATACCCCTATTAGCGTGATCAATCCCTTATTATCCTCTATCTCAATCCATATGGATTCTATTTCTATCTTAATGTTAGTTATATCCCTTCTTTTCGACTGCCAGTATGTTATCCATAATTAGTACAGCAACCCCTTTTTTCCTTCGTTATCCTTTCTAATGCAATTTTTAACTGTCAGTCCTGTTTCTTATTAAACCATTTTTCAGCTGTCAAGAGAGACCCAGCATGGATTTGTAACGGGTTGGTCATGCCTAACGAACCTGATTGAATTTTGTGAAGAGGTGACTGAAGTAGCGGACAGGTGAATGTCTATAAATGTTATTTATATGGACTTCCAGAAGGCATTCATTAAAGTCCCTCATAAGAGACTGTTAACTAAAGCTGAAGCTCATGGAATTAAAGACAAACTATTGACCTGGTTAGGCAATTGGCTGAGCAGCAGGAGATAGAGAGTAGGGATAATGGGCAGGTACTCTAATGGGCAGGAGGTGATCAGTGGTGTCCTGCAGGGATCTCTGTTGGGGCCACAAATATGCATCGTATTTATTAACGACTTAGATGATGGCATAGAAAGCCACATATCCAAGTTTGCACACAAAGATAGGCGGCATTGTAAGCAGTGTAGACGGAAGCATAAAATTACAAAGAGATATTACTAGGTTAAGTGAATGGGCAAAACTGTGGCAAAACGATTTCAATGTAGGCAAGTGTGAGGCCATCCACTTTGGACCTAAAAGGATAGATCAGAGTACTTTCTAAATGGTGAAAAGCTAGAAAGAGTTGGGGGTGAAATTGGGTGCCTTTGTGCCACCCGTTAGCACCCCCAGGGGCGCCAACGTGGCGCAAATGGCTTTGCAACCGGGCGCGGCGCTAACATCGACTCCCGCCATATTCAGCGGGAGTTTTGCGGTGGCACTACGGCGTTGCGCCCCAATCTTCTTCATCCGGAGATCGTGACATCATCGGCGTGCGCATCGCCCCGGTAGTGCCCTGGACCCGAAACTGACTTCCGCCCCCTGCAGCAGCGCCGGTCGAAAACACCGACAGCTGCAGGAGGCGTGCATCGGGGGGCGATGATTAAAGACGAGGTGGCCGAGGTAAGTAAAAATAAACTTACCTTTCTTGTCCCAGTTTTTTTTTGCGGTTTCCTGCCCGCGATCGATCAGCCCGGCACTCTGCTTGAGCGCCGGGCTGATCGCGTGGGATCACGGCTGCCTTGGTGATCCAGGTAGGTACTTTTTATATTGCAGAGCCTGCAGCGATGGCCCTTCCCTTTAAGGGAGGGCACGGCCCAGTGTGCAGCGCTGCTGAAGTCTCCGCCCCGCCTGCTGCCGATTGCGCTCCAAGAAGGAAGCTTGATTTAGCCGCTCCACTTCCTTCTTGGAGCGCAAATGGCAAATTTTTCAAAAGTTTGAAATCGTTAGCGCCTGTTGCTAACTTTTCAAACTTTTAAAAATTAGCGCCCCAAACGGGACAATAGTAAATTTCTCCCCCTTGAAGTCCAAAGAGACTTAGGGGATCAATAAAATAGCATGGACAGGTACAGAAAATAATCAAAAAGGCTAATGGAATGCTGGGATTTATATCTAGAGAACTAGAATATAAGGCAGTCGAAGTTATGCTGCAACTATACAAAGCCCTAATTAGACCACACCTGGAGTACTGTGTTCAATTCTGGGTAACACACCTTAGGAAGGCTATATTGGCCTTAGAGGGAGGATAGCATAGATTTATCAGAGTGGTACCTGGACTCCAAGGGTTAGCAGGTCACCCCTCAGTCAGGAGAAATTACACAAACTAGGGTTGTATTCCCTGGAATTTAGAAGGTTAAGGGTGATTTGATCAAAGTTTTCAAGATATTAAGGGAAACTGATAGGGTCGATAGAGAGAAACTATTTCCGCTAGTTGGGGAGTCTCAGACAAGGGGATATAGCCTAAAAATTAGAGCTGGATCTTTCAGGAGTGAAGTTAGGAAACACTTTTACATGTAAAGGATGGTAGAAGTTTGGAATTCTCTTCTGCAAACGGCAATTGATGCTAGGTCTGAAGGGATAATTACTAGTCCTAGCCCCTTTAGGGCTACCCCAGATCAGGCGTATTCCCCAGACGTTCACTTTCAACTAAAGTTTGAGGTAGCCGAATCCTAAAGACGCTTAATTGGGTCTAAAGGTCTGGACCATCTCTCCCTAAAGGAAAGGAACAACCTGAAGATGTTACCGTCCTCCAGATAGCACTTTTAATAAGTTTAGCTAGACTGTAACGTTCCGGATATTATGAGGGTCCGGAAAACTCCCCCAGAATTCTGCAACTCCTCTCCAAAGAGCGTACAGAGATTAAGTTCGCGAGTTTGATACAGAAGTATAATGTGAGACAATTCTAAAAATATATAGATTTATTAAAGAACCGACATGTAATTTACAGTTGGTGATTCAATCGCAACATTTACAGTTACAAAAAGAGAAAGCTTTACAATCTTATTATCAGAGATCCTATTCTCAAATCTTAACTTCGCTACAGTTTTACAGTTCTTAGTCTTATTCAGGATATCCACCAAAATCAAATACAGTACCGTTGATCCCCGAGGTACTAAGGGGTAAAAATTCACTTGGTTGCGCCTCCCGTTAGCGCCTTAAGAGGGCGCTAATGGGGCGCAAAGCCGCTAATGCCCGTGCGCAGCGATGTTTGCGCCGCTCGAGAACTTAACTTGAGATTGTGCGGCGGCGCTAAAACTTACCGCTGCGACCACCTGCGCGCGCAGATTGTGACGTCATTCCATGGTGCAACGCCCTTGGGGCGCCCCGTAGCGGAAATTGAGTGGCGCCCCCTGCCTTACCGCCTGGCGCTTCCAACGACCAGAAGACTGGAACGCTATCAATCGCTGTGGGGCTGGGGGGGGCGCTATTTAAAGGGGGCCTCTTCCGGTCTTTTATTGTTGGCGGCATTTTTGAACTACGCATTCTGAGAGAGAGAGGGAGAGACTTCTGGAGAGATTCAACGTTGTGTGAAGGAGTTTTGGGTACTGAGCAGCACTTTGCAGGTTCATTTTGATTTGCCATTCCTTGTATCGATTTGGCAGAGAATGTGGGAGCTGCACTCTGAGCTCCTTGCCTGGTACTCTCCATTGTTCTTTCCAGCACATTTGATGTGCAAGTCTCTCCAGGCCGAGATTCAAGGCAGCAATGAACAAGATGTGGATGGAAAGCAAGATTAACCATCCCCTTTAAGAACTGGCCCGTGCCATTGTGTGTGTGTTCCATTGCTGACTGACATTACATGAGCTTCGCCAGCGCTCCGAGTTAGCGCCTCACTCCTTGGCCTTTGCGCCTTAAGAGAGGTGTGCAGCGCCTGCTTTAGCGCTCCACTCACCTCCCGGGGCGGTAAAAGTGAAGTTTCTTGTCAGTGCCGATAATTAGCGCCAGGCGCTAATATTTGCGTCCGGACGATATTTGCGCCCCAAATGGGGCGCGACCTAATTTCTACCCCTAAGAGTTGTAGCCTTACAGAGCCGCCTCTGAAGCCTGAGAATCGCTTTGCCCCTTTACAGCGAATCTATTATCCCATTTGAGAGCTCAATATTTATACCCTTTTCCAGTGGTATTCCCTTTAAGGTTTTCTGCTGATGTAAGCTAATTATCTCTAGTCATTTTTCTGCTGACTTCTGCAATTCTTAGTCACCTCAGCTGGTAGCAATACAGACTTGTGTCTCTCCTCTAGGTGTTCGAAGCTTACCATAAAAAACGGTGTAACAGCAGGTGCATTTCATTTGATGTTATTTTTACTTAGGCCTTCTGTTTGTGCCTCTTTACGAAGTGTAAATTAGAACACCTTGTACAGGGTGAACCTTTGTTTCTTCCGAAAGATTCAGACTGTCAGGAGCCTTTAACCTTCTGTTTCAATAAGGTTATTGATTCAGTGTCAACAACTATCTTATCTCAGTAGCCTGTATGCTGTTACAGCTTTAGATTGTTGAGGCTTCCAGATTTCCAAACCCAGTTTGGCATGTTTTAATAAGGCCAGAATTCTTTCATAGAATGGTGTATTTTTCTGAATAGGTTATATGGCTTATTCCTTCACAGGTCAATTGTTAATTTTGAATCTGAGATTGATAGGTTTTTGTTAACCAAAGGTATTAAGGGATATGGGGCAAAGGCAGGTATATGGAGTTAGGCCACAGATCAGCCATGATCTCACTGAATGGCAGAACAGGCTTGAGGGGCTAAATAGCCTACTCCTGTTCCGATGTTCCCTACTACATCTGGCTCCTCACTAAGAATTATTGGCTCCAGTTACCCCATTTAATTTTGAATGCTGTGCACATTGCTGTACAGGCAATTTAATTAGTTTTAATGAATTATTTCACTCACTTTATTCTTAACAGTCATTTTATACTTACATAAAAACAGAAAATGCTGGAAATACTCAGCAGGTCAGGCAGCATCTGTGGAGAGAGAGAAACAGAGTTAACGTTTCAGGTCGATGACCCTTCGTCGGAACTGGAAAAAGTTGGAGATGGAGCAGGTTTTTAAGCAAGTGTAGGGCAGGGAAAGGGAGGAGGGGAGGAAAGAATAAAAGGGAAGGTCTGTGATAGGATGGAAGGCAGGAGAGATTAAGAGACAAAAGGGATGATGGTGCAAGGCAAGAGGAGATGGTAATGGAACAAGTTAAGAAACAAAAGATGGCTCTAGATGAAGTGTAAATGGCGATGGCAGAATGAAAGACAGCTGCCATGTGGGAGAGAAGAAAAATGGGAAAAAAAAGATAGGGGCAGAGGTTATGGTCTGAAATTGTTGAACTTGATGTTGAGTCCAGAAGGCTGTAAAGTGCCTAATATAAAGATGAGGTGCTGTTCCTCGAGCTTACATTGAGCTTCATTGGAACAGTGTAAGAGGCCGAGGACGGTGAGGTCAGAGTGGGAGTGGAGCAGAGAATTAAAGTGACAGGCGACTGGAAGCTCGGGGTCAGCCTTACGGACTGAACGGAGGTGTTCCGCAAAGCGGTCACCCAATCTGCGTTTGGTCTCCCCAGTGTAGAGGAGACCTGCATCGTGAGCAGCGAATACAGTATACTAAATTGCAAGAAGTACAAGTAAATTGCTGTTTCACCTGGAAGGAGTGTTTGGGGCCCTGGACTAAGAATTATTGGCTCCAGTTACCCCATTTAATTTTGAATGCTGTGCACATTGCTGTACAGGCAATTTAATTAGTTTTAATTAATTATTTCACTCACAAGGGAGGAGGTAAAAGGGCATGTTTTCTGTTTTTATTTCAGATTTCCAGCATCCGCAGTATTTTGCTTTTGTATTTTATACATATGTTCTATAACTGTATCTGATCCTTGACCGTTTATGTTACCTTTATTTCTTACCTTGGTCTGACCTTTATTCTCATCTCCTATTTCTTTTATTTTCAGGATTATGTTATTTTCACCAGATCCCTCCCCCCGCCCCCACCCCCCTTACTAGTTTAAAGTCTTATCCACGGCCCTATTTCTCCTTTTCATTGGGACACTGGTCCCATTCCGGTTTAGGTGGAGCCCGCCCCAACAGTACAGCTCCTTCCTGTCCCAGTACTGGTTCCAGTGTCCCATAAAATGGAACCCCTCCTTCCCACACCAACCTTTCAGTCACACATTCACTTTCCTGATCTGTCCACCCCCTCTGCCAATTAGCAAGAGAGTCGGGTAGTAATCCCGAGATTACCACCCGTGAGGTCCTGTTTTTTAATTTTGTTCCTAGCTTCTGATATTTGCTTAGCAGTATCCCCTCCCTTTTCTTCCTATGTCATTGGTCCTGACATGGACATTGGATCCTCCCCCTCCCTTTTCAAGTTCCTCTCCAGTTTTTCTGAGATATCCTTTACCCTTGCACCGGGTGGGCAACACACCCTCCTGGACTCTCTGTCACGACCGCAGACGACACTAGCTATTCCCCTAATTATCGAATCATCTATGACGATAACTTTTTTATTCTGCTTCTTCCTCCCTTGGACTGCCTCCTGCTCCACAGTGCCATGGTTAGCATTCTGGCCATCCTCCCTGCAGCCGTCAGCCTTACCTCACAGGTAGCAAGTACGTTGTACCAGTTGGTTAGGACCAATGCCTTGCGGGACTTCCTTCTCTACCTCTCCTAGGCTCCCCATACCCTGCTGACTGACAGTCATATTCTCCCCTTCCTGCACCTGTGCTTTCCTCTGAGGTGTGACTGCACTCTGGAGAAAACTATTCAGATATTTCTCCCCCTCCCTTATGTGTCAGAGTATCTCTGAGACATTTCATGCAGATTTGGTCATCAGGGCCAGTCTCGCTGTCCACAAACTCCCACATACATTGTCCACAAACTCTAGAATGTATATTTAATGTTCAAACTCTTGTATCTTAATCTTCATACCAGCTAAAGGGTTGGATGCAGCAGATATTTGTTAAGGGAGTGTTTGTAATGTACATCAATGACTTGAGTGCAGAAATTCTATGCAAATTTGGTTAAACTCGTAGATGATATCACACTGGAAGGGCAAAGTTGAGTTGGAGCAAGCACTCAAGAATGTACAAAGGGAGTTAGTTAAAATCTGTAAATAGGCAGAGCAGTGGCAGATTAACATTTATACAGTTAAGTGTAATGTACTGCATATTGGGGGAAATGGTGCTAATTAGCTAAGGCTGTGGTTGAAAGAGATCTGAGGATAATTATTAGACTCAGCACTTAATTTGTCAAGTAAATGTTGGTGTTCAGAGAGATTTGGGCGTCCTAGTGCAAGAAACACAGAGAGCTAGCATGCAGGTACAGCAAGCAATAAAGAAGGCAAATGGCATGATGGGCTTTATTGCAAAGGGGTTGGAGTATAAGAGTAAGGAAGTCTTGCTACAATTTTACAGGGCCTTGGTGAGACCACACCTGGAGTACTGTGCACAGTTCTGGTCTCCTTATGTAAGGAAGGATATACTTGCCTTGGAGGCGGTGCAACGGAGGTTCACTAGATTGATTCCTGAGATGAGAGGGCTGTCCTATGATGAGAGATTGTGTAGAATGGGCCGATACTCTCTGGAGTTTAGAAGAATGAGAGGTGATCTCATTGAAACATGTAAGATTCTGAGGGGGATTGAGAGGATAGATGCTGAGAGGTTATTACCCCTGGCTGGAGTGTCTAGAACTAGGGGGCATAGTCTCAGGATAAGGGGTAGGCCATTTAAGACTGAGATGAGGAGGAATTTCTTCACTCAGAGGGTTGTGAATCTTTGGAATTCTCTGCCCCAGAGGGCTGTGGCACACTGAGTCGTTGAGTATATTCAAGGCTGAGATCAATAGATTTCTGGACTCTAGGGGAATCAAGGGATATGGAGATCAGGCGGGAAAGTGGAGTTGAGGTCAATGATCAGCCATGATCTTATTGAGTGGCGGAGCAGGCTCGAGGGGCCGTATAGCCGACTCCTGCTCTTACTTCTTATGTTCTTAATGTGATGCAACAATCAAAAAAGTGAACAGAACGCATAACTATATTGCTTAATATGGTAACATATAGGGTAGATTTTCTGATTCCTTGCCCGTGGTATGGTACTTCGCCTGCTACCAGTGAGTATTGGAGAATTGCGGGCATTTACCTGTGATTTTCCGATATGTGCAGTGGCAGATGAAGACATCAAAATTATATCCTTATAAGTCAGAGGATATTGTGTTTAATTGCCTTCATGGTTTTGATCCTCCCCATCGCTGTAATCTTCTCCAGCACTATCGTTCCCCGCACCAGCCCCCCCCCCCCCGCGCCCCCCCCACCACACACCCCGTAACTGGCCATTCCTGTGACTCTGACCTTTTGTGCATCCCCCACCTCCTTTCACTCCACCATTGGCTGCCGCACCTCAACCGCCTGCACCTCATGTTCTGGAATTCCCTCCCTAAACTCCTCTGCCTCTGGACAACTCTCTCTTCCTTTACGACCCTTTTTAAAACCCACCTCGTTGACCAAATGTCTCCTCCTTTGGCTTGGTGTCCATTTTTGTTTGATTACACCTTTGTGAAGTGCCTTGTGATATGTTTCTATGTTAAAGGTGCTATATGAATGCAAGTTGTTGTTGCTTTGGTGGTGCTGTTGTTGTGCCAAGATTGTTGTGATCTGGACAGTCTCCACCTTGAAGATTTTAGTCCCGTTTTGGTAACTTAGATGCAGGGAAATGTTCAAGCATTGGAGGTGTGCAGAAAATAGCTTGATTCCCAATATCAGATGATGGAGCATTGAGGGCAGGTGGGACAAATTGGACTCATTACTCTCATTACTAAATAAGACAGTTTCCTAGAACAATATGTCATGGAACCAACCTGGGAACAGGCTATTTTAGATCTTGTTTTGTGTAATGAGGCAGGGTTAATTAGTAATCTCATAGTAAAGGATCCTCCAGGGAAGAGTGATCATAATATGATAGAATTTCACATTGAGTTTGAGTCTTAAACTTAAATAAAGCCAATTACATAGGTATGAGAGGTGAGTTGGCTAAGGTAGATTGGGAAATTAGATGAAAAGGTATGACAATAACAACAACTTGTATTGATATAGTGCCTTTAACGTAGTAAAGCATCCCAAGGTGCTTCATAGAAGTATTATATTGACAAAAAAATTGTCTGTTTGACAGTAGATAAGCAGTGGCAAACATTTAAAGAAATATTCCAAAATTCTCAATGAATATACATTACATTGAGAAATAAAAAATCCACAGGAAAAGTGATCCATCCGTGGCTAACTAAAGAAGTTAAGGATAGTGTTAGATTAAAAGAAGCGGCTTATAATGTTGCAAAGAATAGTAGTAAGCCTGAGGATTGGGAGAGCTTTAGAAACCAGCAAAGGATAACTGAAAAATTCATAAGGGAGAAAATAGAATGAGAGTAAATTAGGAAGAAACATAAAAATAGATTGTAAGAGCTTCTACAAGTATGTAAAAAGGAAGGGAGTAGCAAAAGTAAGCATTGGTCCCTTAGAGACTGGTACAGGAGAAATTATTATGGGGAACAAGGAAATGGCAGAGACTTCAAACAAATATTTTGTATCTGTCTTCACTGTAGAAGACACAAAAAGTATACCAAAAATAGTGGGGAACCAAGGGGCTAATGAGAGTGAGGAACTTAAAGTAATTAATTAGTTGAAAAAAAGTACTTGAAAAACTAATGGGACTAAAAGCCAACAAATCCCCTGAACCTGATGGCCTACATCCTAGGGTTCTAAAAGAGGTGGCTGCAGAGATAGTGGATGCATTAGTTCTGATCTTCCAAAATTCCCTAGATTCTGGAATGGTCCCAGCGGATTGGAAGGTAGCAAATGTAACCTCGCTATTCAAGAAAGGAGGGAGAGAGAAAACAGAGAACTACAGGCTAGTTAGCCTGACGTCAGTCGTCAGGAACATGCTGGAATCCATTATTAAGGAAGTGGTAACATGGCACTTAGAAAATCATAACATGATTAGGCAGAGTCAACATGATTTTATGAAAGGGAAATCATGTTTGACAAATTTATTAGAGTTTTTTGAGGATGTAACTAGCAGGGTAGATAAAGGGGAACCAGTGGATGTAGTATATTTGGATTTCCAAAAGACATTCGATAAGGTATCACATAACAGGTTGTTACACAAGATAAGGGCACATGGGGTTGGGGGTAATGTATTAGCATGGATAGAGAATTGGTTAACGGATAGAAAATGGAGAGTAGGGATACATGGGTCATTTTCAGGTTGGCAGGCTGTAACTAGTGGGGTGCCGCAAGGATCAGTACTTGGGCCTCAGCTATTTACAATCTATGTTAATGACTAAGATGAAGGGACCGAGCATAATGTATCCAAGTTTGCTGACAATACAAAGATAGGTGGGACAGTAAGCTGTGAGGAGGACACACACAGTCGCAAAGGGATGTAGGCAGGTTAAGTGAGTGGGCAATAAGGTGGCAGATGGAGTATAATGTGGGGAAATGTGAGGTTATTCACTTTGGTAGGAAGAATAGAAAAACAGAATTTTTTTTAAATGGTGAGAAACTATTAAATGTTGGCGTTCAGAGAGATTTAGGTGTCCTCGTGCAGGAAACACAGAAAGCTAACATGCAGGTACAGCAAGCAATTAGGAAGGCAAATGGAATGTTGGTCTTTATTGCAAAGGGGTTGGAGCACAAGAGTAAGGAAGTCTTGCTACAATTGTACAGGGCCTTGGTGAGACCACACATGGAGTACTGTGCACAGTTTTGGTCTCCTTATCTAAGGAAGGATATACTTGCCTTAGAGGCAGTGCAACAAAGGTTCACTAGATTGATTCCTGCGATGACAGAATTGTCCTATGAGGAGAGATTGAGTAGATTGGGCCAATACCCTCTGGAGTTTAGAAGAATGAGAGGTGATCTTATTGAAACATGTAAGATTCTGAGGGGGGTTGACAGGATAGATGCTGAGAGATTGATTCCCTTGGCTGGGGAGTCCAGAACTAGATGTCATAGTCTCAGGAAGTCTGAAGGGGGTTCTTATAAAAGTGTATAAGATATTGAATGGGTTAAATTTAGAACACTGCATTTAATGTGCACAATGACAGTAAGATAAGGGGGCATAGGTTCAAACTGGTGAAAATGATATTTAGATCAGATGTCAGAAAGAATCTCTTTGCACAAAGAGTAATCAACACTTGGAATAGACTTCCAGTCAGGGTTTTGAGAGAGTAAACCTCTGTTCTTCAAGAGTCAGTTGAATGCTCTGATTGGGGGAACTGCAGGTTTTTCTTTCAGTACGGTGAGCTAAGATGGGTTAAATGTTCTTCCTTCTCTGTTTTCATCTGCCCTTAGACAGGTATAAAAACTTATTTATCGCTGCTACAGTGATCCCTACCTTTTTCCTGTTTTTTCCTGCTAATTCTTATTCTCTTCACCAGTATGTTCCTATGATTGCATTTGTGTCATTTTTTTTTCTATTCTCCTCATGAGAGTTTAATCTGCAAGGTTTGTCTGTTTATTTTTAACCAAGTGACCTTTAAAATTATGAAAGATCATTGCCACTGCATAAAAATTACTTAAATCTAGAATACTGTGGCTACAAGAGGAGGTCAGAGGCTGGGTATTCTGCGGCAAGTGTCTCATCTCCTGACTCCCCAAAGCCTTTCCACCATCTACAAGACACAAGTCAGGAGTGTGATGAAATACTCTCCACTTGCCTGGATGAGTGCAGCTCCAACAACACTCAAGAAGCTCGACACCATCCAGGACAAAGCAGCCCGCTTGATTGGCACCCCATCCACCACCTTAAACATTCACTCCCTCCACCACCGGTGTACCGTGTCTGCAGTGTGTACCATCTCCAAGATGCACTGCAGCAACTCGCCAAGGCTCCTTCGGCAGCACCTCCCAAACCCGCGACCTCTTCCACCTAGAAGGACAAGGGCAGCAGGCGCATGGGAACACCACTACCTCCAAGTTCCCCTCCAAGTCACACACCATCCTGACTTTGAAGCATATCGCCGATCCTTCATCGTCGCTGGGTCAAAATCCTGGAACTCCCTCCCTAACAGCACTGTGGGAGTACCATCACCACACGGACTGCAGCGGTTCAAGAAGGCGGCTCACCACCACCTTCTCAAGGGCAACTAGGGATAGGCAATAAATGCTGACCTTGCCAGCGACGCCCTGATCCCATAAACAAATAAAAACATTTTAAAAAAAATAAATAAAACACACTGCCTGACGGTTATTAAGATTCCAGAGAACATTCAAAGGTTTTTATTTTGGAAAAGGAGTAACTTTCAATAACTTACTCCTCTGCCAACTATTCTGAATCATATGATTCTGCATTGCCAAGAACTCCAGTCTGTTACACAACATTTTGTCACCACCAGATGGATACTATTGCTTCTTCCGACAGTATATTCTGAGAATGATGACATCACCCTGTAGCTAAACATTCGGCTGATAATTAGAACAGACATTTATTATTTTGGGACATGAAGTGTTTCTTTAATGATCGCACTACTTATTATCTTCCTACGCTTGTGCATGCACAGTGAGGAAAGCTACAGCTCAGTAGATGGATATTTGGAAGGTCTCTGACAAAGATTTATTAATAATGAAATGATTATCATGTTCGCGAGTGTTATGTTAGGCTGGTATATTTAATATTACACGTGTAAAAACTCAGGAGCCATACCGACAGGGCGGCTAATGATTTGTGGTATTCTGGAATGTAAATCCGAGCTTTTTACTTGGAGATACTAAGAAGGAAATCAGAGCTTGTGGGGAAAGATTCTACATGCTGGTTCAACTATGGCCAGCTTTTCTGCTTTATATAAGAATAGTATTTGCCTGTGGTTTGCTGAGCATCCCAGTTTATTTTTTGCAGAACTTCATGTGACAGAAATATTCAAATGTGTAGCTTCTTCAATGATGCATTATTTGACAGAAGATATTTGGGAGTAATATATTCACCAAGTACCAGATCTAATAGAATATAAAGCATATATCTGTATATGAATTCAACATCAAGATCTAATCAGTGACATTGTTGCTGCTCCTATGTGTCTTTGAAAATAAGATAGTATCAGCTGTTGCTGGCAAATAATTCTTGTATTGGTGTAAAAAAAAATTGTTACTGAAGACTTACATTTCTATAGCGCCTTTCACGGCCACCAGATGTCTCAAAGCGCTTTACAGCCAATGAAGTACTTTTTTGGAGTGTAGTCACTGTTGTAATGTGGGAAACGCGGCAGCCAATTTGCGTACAGCAAGCTCCCACAAACAGCAATGTGATAATGACCAGATAATCTGTTTTTGTTATGTTGATTGAGGGATAAATATTGGCCGCTGGACATAACTCCCCTGCTCTTCTTCAAAATAGTGGCCATGGGATCTTTTACGGCCACCTGAGAGAGCAGACGGGGCCTCGGTTTAACGTCTCATCCGAAAGACGGCACCTCCGACAGTGCAGCACTCCCTCAGCACTGCACTGGAGTGTCAGCCTAGCTTTAGGTGCTCAAGTTCCATGGAGTGGGACTTGAACCCACAACCTTCTGACTCAGAGGCAAGTGTGCTACCCACTGAGCCACAGCTGATATTAGTCCATTTAATAATTATATAAGCTTTTAAGGGCCGATTTTAGCTCCCAGCAGGAGCTGAGGCAGACGGCAAACGGTCCGGCCCTCCCCAGCATGAGACCTGGGATATTTAAATTCCCGGGCTTATCTGCATTGACCCAGTCAGTCTTCAGCCCAAACCCGGTGGGAAAGACAAGCTGGCGGTGGGCGGGAGCAAGATTTCAGGCAGCAGGAGCACTCCTGTTCCTACTGGCCCGCAAGGAAGCAAAAAAAAATGTAACTTACCTCTCTTGGTATCGTCTAGCCCCGACTCCTCTTGCTGTCAGGACTGACTGGCCCTTGTAGGTCTCAAGTTGAAACTACAGTCGGACCCCGATGATGTCATCAGAGCCTGAGCCGCATATATAAAGAAGGACACTTCTACCTCACTTGCTCAAGAGAGCAGGTTAAGGTTGCAACCCGCGGGAAATCAACGGGATCAGTGTGGGTAAGCTGCTACTATCATAGTAACTGCCGGGCAGGCGGGCAGCGTTAAAAGCGACCCTTTATTTTGAATCATAAGCAACTTTTGAATATTTCATTTGTGAGACATCTCTTTCTGAAACATATCTTTTTGCTGAAATTTTAAAATTTAGTATAACATAACAGTTTGGTTCCAGGAACCAAAGTAGGTTTCTGGTAAAACTTCAATATCTGGCTCGTCCACCTGTGTTCTTTATAGAAGAGGTGAAAATCACAAGATCTACAGGCTGAATCGTGCAGATTCACTTGATTTGAACAATTACAGGAAACTCTCGTTTAAACGGCACCTAAATATCCGGAATTCTCTAATAACCGGCAGAATTCATACTCCGAAAACTACAGTATACAGTCGTTTATAAGTTTTGTTTTACTGTTAAGTAATTAAAGAGTTATGGATTACCCTCAACTGGCATTACTGTACTTAATCAAGCATCTTCCACCATCCACTTAACAACATTCTGTAGGGGAGTACCCAATTATACTGCACATTTCTTGATTTTTTTATTTTTGTTTGTTAAAAATAGCCTCGGTAGATAACCCTCTCCGTCATCCGGAATTTTTAATCAACCGGCACCATCCCGGTCCCGTCGGTGCCGGATACCAAAGAGTTTCCTGTACGTGCAGTTAATATGTTTTGGAAGTAACAAGACAATTTTTTTTTAAACTGTGCAATAGGAAGGACACTAGGACCATGCAGACAATCACTGATATAGTAGGATTCGGATGAACAAATTCTGCACAGCATGGACATTGCTGACACTCCCTGTCGAGGCTCACATGTGAATAAAGGTCATCTGGGCAAAGTTTCAGAGGTGACTAGAGCTTTTAGAACCATTCCCCAGCAACAAGAACATAAGAACATAAGAAATAAGAGCAGGAATAGGCCACTTGGCCCCTCGAGCCTGCTCCGCCATTCAATAAGATCATGGCTGATCTTGAGCTCAAAGCCACTTCCCTGCCCGCTCCCCATAACCCTTCACTCCCTTATCTTGCAAAAATCTGTCTATCTCCACCTTAAATGTATTTAATGACCCAGTCTTCACTGCTCTCTGGGGCATTGAGTAAATGCATTCAGGATAGGAGGGCAGGAAGAAAATTGGAGGGGAAAGGAAATGGAAAAAAATCATATTGCCATAAGATCAAGTAAAATATCAATTCTACTCAGTCATTTTATTTTGCAATACAGAAATCAAAGGAAAGATTTTACTGATACCTGAAAGTAGCCCCCTTATTTTTAATTTATGGCAAAAGTTTGTCAGATACTGGACCATAGACCACCTAGATTTCAAATTCCTCCCCCAGGCAGAAGTTCCAATATGAAATCTCACTCTTTACAATAATATCAGTGGCTAATTTGGATTTCTGAGATCCTGTAACCCTGTAAATTAACAAAATGTTGCTAAAGATTTTAATACTAGAGCCTGAAGAATTCAGTCGCCCCGACCTTAACTTGTGGCACGAATCGGGCGGGCAGGAAGCCCCATGACGTGTCGGTGTGAGACCTGGGCGATTTTAACTCTTGGGGCTCATTTCCATTTGACCTGCCAGGCTGATCTCTCAGTCGCATTGGGAATCGGGCTGCCTGCCTGCTGTATGCAATTTCCAGCGGGATCCCCGAGACCTATTTAAGCGCGAAATGCCCCTCTTAAAGCAAGATTGCAACCCCTGCTTGGATTTATCATTTAACAACTCTGCAAGATATCTTGGCTGCTGAAATTAGAAGAAAGGCTACCCTCTGATGCCTACCTGGAGGTCCTAGTAGACAAAGTCAGGACCAGGAGGGAGGTACTCTTCCACAACAACTGCAGGAATATCCCCAAGACCACTGTCAAGCAGGCCTGGACAGAGCTGGCTGATAGGGTCAGTGCCATCAGCAACATCCCCCAGGATCTGGATTCAAATGTAGAAAAGTTTCATGACCTCACAAGAGCAGCAAAGGTAAGTACAGCTCTTCATCTCTCTCAACGGCACCTGACAACACATCCTTCACCCCCTTCCCCACCACTCTCACCAAAATCCCTCCCTCCATCACATACTTTAGCATATAATGGTATACTGCCATACTCCTCTTTCTCATTTCTCCTTTCCTCTCTTTGCACCACACACTGGCACCATTCTCTTCTCATATCCTGCCACTTGCACATCCACCAACTCCTCTCAGCACTGCTTCCTCACTTCACATTTCACACACGGCTTTATGTTCATCACCTCCCCATCCTCATTCCATCTTGCTTCTTTTACATCGCTCAACACATGCACTATATGCACAAGCCCCGCACATCTCCACTGATGTGTCAGCCATGGCTCAGTGGGTAGTACTCTTGACTCTGAGTCAGAAGGTTGTGGGGTCTAAGACCCACTCCAGAGACTTGAGCACAGAAAGCTAGGCTGACACTCCAGTGCAGTACTGAAGGAGTTCTGCACTATCGGAGGTGCTGTCTTTCGGATGAGACATTAAACTGAGGCTCTCTCAGGTGGATGTAAAAGATCCCATTGCACTATTTCGAAGAAGAGCAGGGGAGTTCTCCCGGGTGTCTTGGCCAATATTTATCCCTCAATCAACATCACTAAAACAGATTATCTGGTCATTATCACATTGCTGTTTGTGGGAGCTTGCTGTGTGCAAATTGGCTGCCGCGTTTCCTACATTACAATAGTCACTACACTCCAAAAAAACTTCATTGGCTGTAAAAGGCTTTGGGACGTCCTGGCATCCTGAGGTCGTGGAAGGCGCTATATAAATGCAAGTCTTTCTTTCTGATATTTTCAACAAGCACTCACTTTCTCTTTCTGCAGGACTAGACCGTACATAATGCCAGGAAGAGGACCAAGACTGGGGTGAGGAGTCACCAACATCATCGGCCTCATCCACGCAGAGCAAGAAGCCTTGGAGGGTACTTCAGGGTACTGAATTTGGGTGATCAGCCATGATCTCATTGAATGGCGGAGCAGGCTCGAGGGGCTGAATGGCCTACTCCTGCTCCTATTTTCTATGTTTCTATGGAGATGAGTGGCCCAGGTAGAACCTTGAGTATTGGGGAAGGAGAAGGTGGCAGCTTAACTCAGCAGACTCAAGCACCCAGAAATCACTGGCCACAAGCATCTCAAGGGTGCCAACATGAGCAACAGCAGCTTCCACCAGCTTTACTCAGGCCACGAGGGCAGAACCTGACAGGAGTAACAGAGTTATTAAACATTGAGTGGGAAATGAATGGAAGACAATTATTCTGTTTGCCAGCAAATTAATCACCTTTATCACATTTGGCACTTTGGTCTGCAGTGTGGTTTAATAGCAGCTTTTGAGTCATTGTCAGAATGTCATTGATGTAGACGTTGTGTGAATGGTTTGAATGTTTTTAATGCAGGATGAAGGGAGTGGTGAAGGACGTATCAAGGACTGTGAAGCAGAGGGGCTCTGTTAAAGTTTTCAATGCAGGGGAATAAGCAGGCCAATGGAATTGCTGAGCAATGAGATGATCCCTCACATCTCATGCTATAAGGCATTGAGCTGCCCCCATTTCCGCTTCCTGTCCGTCCCCCTGGTCTTCTTTATCCAATGAGGATTCCTGCTGCTGCTGCTCTGTCTCCTATGAACCCAGACCTCTATGTATGGCGAGGCTGTGCAGTGTGCAGCACACCAGTACAATGTGCTGAACACTTTGTGGGGCAAATTGTAGGGAGCCCCTAGACCTCTTGAGACACCTGAATTTCAGCTTCAGCATCCCTATGGTATGCTCAACAATGATCCCGCTGTTCCCCATGCTTTGATTATACCTGTATTGCTCAGGCACAGTGAGGGTACGGAGTGGTGTTACGAGCCACATGGGTAGGGGGTACCCCTTGTCTGACAGCAGCCATCCTGCCACGTTCCTGCGATGGTCGAATATTGGGGGATGGTGTACTGGCACGGGACAAATGCGTCGTGGCAGCTGCCTAGGTATCTTGCAGAAACTTGTATGATCCTGTTTCTGTGATCGGCCACTAGGCACACATTAATCGAGTAGTAGCCTTTTCTATTTATGAATGCTGCTGGCTGGTTCTCTGGTGCCCTGATGACAATACGGGACCAGCCAATGAAGTCCAGCCCGCAAGAGAACCCAGCCACTGCTACACATCCCCAAGATCTCTCCTGTTGACTGTTGAAGTCAATGAGGAAGGTGATGTACTGCTCAGCCTTGGCAAACATGCAGGTGACCTGCTTAATGCAGCTGTGCACTGCAGACTGGGAGATTTTTTTTAAATTCGTTCCTGGGATGTGGGCGTCGCTGGCAAGGCCAGCATTTATTGCCCATCCCTAATTGCCCGTGAGAAGGTGGTGGTGAGCCGCCTTCTTGAACCGCTGCAGTCCGTGTGGTGAAGGTACTCCCACAGTGCTGTTAGGGAGGGAGTTCCAGGATTTTGACCCAGCGACGATGAAGGAACGGCCAATAGTCAGGATGGTGTGTGACTTGGAGGGGAACTTGGAGGTGATTATAGAATCATAGAAATTTACGGCACAGAAAGAGGCCACTTGGCCCATTGTGTCCGTGCCGGCCGAAAAAGAGCTATCCAGCCAAAAGTTCTGCTCAACTCCCCTCTAATCTTTCTACCAATTGCTTTAAATCTATGCCCCCCCTGGTTATTGACCTCTCTGCTAAGGGAAATAGGTCCTTCCTATCCACTCTATCTAGGCCCCTCATAATTTTATACACCTCAATTAAGTCTCCTCTCCGCCTCCTCTCCAAAGAAAACAATGATGGGGATATTCATGGAGCCTCCTCCTCCCGTTAGTTGTTTAATTGTCCACCACCATTCACGACTGGATGTGGCAGGACTGCAGAGCTTTGGTCTGATCCGTTGGTGGTGGGATCGCTTGGCTCTGTCTACAGCATGCTGCTGTCGGTGTGGCTGACATCCCCTGTCGCTGGCTGAAAGGAGCCAATGGCGAAGATGCTAAGCATGTCACCTGTGGTCCAGCAGGCAGCAGGTCCTGTTGCAGGAGGCTGCAGACAGACATCTGCAACAGCCTGCCTGAAGAAGCCTGAGGCACTACCCTTCAGCTAGGTCCAAGAAAGGGACTGCTGGCCTGTACACCCTGTGTGCTGGGTACGGCCTCCTACGAGCAGCCTTCCTCACATGGTGGCCTCTGATCTGCTGGTGCTGGTTGTTGATGCTGCTGCTGCTTTTCTACCTCCATCAGGCAGAAACTAGCGATAATAGCACCCATGTTGAGCACAGAAAGCTTTCTGAGGGTTATAAGAGCAGAAAACGTCGTAAAGAAGTCATTTCCAAGCTGGAAACTCGCCTGGAAAACAAGACAGCAAAATGATCCTTTGATTGACTGACCTACCGCTGAGTGCCTTCTTATATACAGCTTCAGTGGCTCCGAGTCGTCAATCCTGCCAGATTTTACTGGCGGTAAGGCGCTGAGCGGGACTTCTATGATTTTGAGATAAAATGCCTTTGGGATCCTAATTGCGTCATTGGACCCTGATTTAAATAAAGTAATGAGGCCAAAGCCTGCATGTGGCAGGCGCCTTTCATGAAATCAAACACTGCACCGTTATAATGGCGGCAGGTAGTAGCGCATCAGGAAAATAGCAGGAAGCGCGGCCGCCATTTTAACCATCAGTAAGTACAGTGTACTTACACTGTCGTTCAAAATTAGCAAAATGGCTTTATATGCATCCTTAAGATGCTCAGTCTGACCTTCATATGTTAGTCACTGCTGATATTGATTTGCTTTATATTTTTGTAAGCAAAATTTAAACTGCAAAGCATTACAGTTCCTTCAGTAATTTTTGTTTTACAACCAATGTGATTGTCATGAGCTCTCCATGGCCACACTGGAGATTAATGTCACAACAGTTCTTAGCTATTCTCATTGACTGAAAATGTACTGAAACCTCATCACAAATGCTACCTTTGGACCAGGTGACAATTTCATGGCTTTACAGTTCATAGAAATGAGAGCCACAAAACATTTAACAACTTTTTTTCTGATTTATAGACCGACATTTACATGGTGAAATGTGTTAGCTTCAATTAATCTGACTTTTCAACAGTTTAACCTTTAAGACACATCAGTGAGAGATGAATTATATTCATAACAATCAATCACGGTGAGTGGGAAAAAAGACAGTTTGACTAATTGCTTTACAGTGCAGTTAATAAGATAATTCTATTAGTTCTAATACCTCTTTGATACATACCATGAAGTCAGTTATATAAGCTGCACCTTCAGAAAGGTTTTGAAGAGCTTGGGAATGTGACTGATGCACAATAAGATTGCTCTTTCACCACTCCACTATGAGCATAACAGTTAGAAGTGTTATTTAACACCAAGGCGACATATACACTGATTTTACTATTAATTAATTCAGTGATATGTGTATGAACAGCTGCATGTTATAAGTGCAGACGGCAGCATTTGACACGTTGGACCCCCTGTGACCCACCTCATTGTCTTAGCTGTGCTCTGATGTGTCTTTGATGTAATGCCTCCCTAACAGATTGTATCTCTGCAGACACATTGTTCTCTGTGTATATATACGGTGTAATCGATTTGTATTCCCTCACTGTTCCTGTACCTGAAGAAGGAGCGGAGCTCCGAAAGCTCGTAATTTTAAATAAAACTGTTGGACTATAACCTGGTGTTGTGCGACTTCTCATTTATGTTATAAGTGGACAGAGATTTCAGAGGGGAACTTTATTCGTTCATTTTCATTTCTTATCTTGTGTTACTTTGGAGAAAGGTGTTACTGCAAATTCCAGATATACTTCAATCATTTCTTTACCCTTTGTCATGATAAAAAGTTAATGGTTTATCTCATATAATACCTAACTCATACCTAACAGCACTGTGGGCGTACCTTCACCACACGGACTGCAGCGGTTCAAGAAGGCGGCTCACCACCACCTTCTCGAGGGCAGTTAGGGATGGGCAATAAAGGCCCACATCCTGTGAATGAATAGAAAAATATAAAGTTCAATGTTTCTTGTTAACGGTTTTTATGGCTCCACTCAGTCCTCAGGCTATATATTTTGAGATTGAATTGATGATTAGTTCTTTTCTTATAAGATTTTTATTAGCATGGTGATGATAGAGGTTCACTCATAATGGGTTTATTTTTGACTGAGGTTGTATTTCAACAGTAAATATACTGTAAAATCCAATTCATGTGTTGATGCTGGTGAATTGTTTATTACATTGTCCATTATGGGAAATGCTAGCAAATTGTATCGAAAACTAATTACATATAAAGGCTAGATTTTCCACCCATTGCCTTTTAAGAGGCAGAAAATACAGCACTCTCGTTCACTGCTTGTCATCTTCTGATGGAAGACCATTCCTCACCAATCCGTCTGGTGACCCTCTGGACACACATTTATTCCACATCCCAGAATTCACTATCAACCTATTTTATAGCTCAGTGACATTAATTGTTTAACATTTGCATTATTTGAAATATGTGAATTTTATGCCTAATCTGGATTACTTTTGGTTGGCCTGTCCCTCTAAACTTACTTGTTACGCATATATCGAGGTCTCATTCTAGTTTATTGACTAGGAGTTCAGTCACTGGTGTTTTAGTGTTGTGTATTCATCCATGTTCCCTAGCATACACTGCAGTCGAATGACTCATTTCCTTCATAGTCTGTGAGATTATTAGGACTGAGATGAGAAGGTAGAAATTTGTATTGGGTGGTAGCATAAAATTGGCAGTGTTGCATAGTCTGCCCATTATATGACCCGCCTGATATTCAGTTCCATTGATTTCAATGGGACTGAATATTGGGCAGACCGTATAACAGGCGACCCATGCGATTCCGCCCACGTTAAAATTAGAACTAGGCCTTAAATCAGGAAGCACTTTTTCACACAAAAGGTAGTGGAAATATGGAACTCTCCAAAAAGTTGTGGATGTGGGTCAATTGAAATTTTCAAGATGGAGTTTTATAGATCTTTGTTCGGTAAGAGTATCAAGGGATATGTATCAAAGGTGGGTGAATGGAGTTGAGGTGCATATCAGCCATGATTCAATTAAGAGGCGGAACAGGCTCGAGGGGCTGAATGGCCTACTCCTGTTCCTATGTTCCTACATGGACTGCCTTCCAGGTAAAGTAATGGAGGAAAATCATTTAAGACCTGGAACAGTTGGATGCTATGATGAATTGTAGGCTCTTGCTGGATGCATAAGTTAAGATGGGCCAAATGGTCTTCCTCGTCTATGTTTATTTTGTGATGCTAAGTATGACAGATGTAAAGGTTAACTTGTCATTCCCTCACTTCATTTACTAGAGTGTGGAGAGTATTGCTGCTAAATCGTAGTTTCCTTTGGTCTCATCACTGTTCCAATACAAACAATGTTTTTAATTGCACTGATGGATTATCAGAAAATGCCTTATACTGTTTAAGAAACTTGTTAGCTCACTAATAAGTGAATCAGTGGCATTATGCAGGGCTGTTCTGATTTTTTTCATTTGCTGTGCATGTGTTGTAATGAACCTTGCTATAACAAGAAGAGGATAGTTAGGGAGGAATTTAAAACCCAATGGAGTTGAACATAAGTTAACATGCTAATGTCTATGTGGAGGTTTTATCAGGGAGAACATATATGATCCAATGCCAAACACGGGTGCTCTGAGACATTGATGTCAATAAAGTAGAGATTCTAGATAGGCTTTATGGGCTGAAAACCTATAAAGGCCCCAAAGGATGAAGTATTCCCCAGGAGACTTAAGACATGGAAGGAGATTTCAGAAGCACCAACAGGCATTTTGAGGGAATCAATGAATACTGGGGAGATGCCATTTGAATTCTGTAAGTTTCCATATTCAGTAAGGGCTACAGGCCAATTAGCCTGACCTCAATAGCTGGAAACCTAATGGAATCAATAATCAGAAAGTGGAAGAGTACCTGTATGAAAATAACGTAATAAACGACAGCTGCCACAGATTGGATCTTGCTCGACTCACCTCTTTGATGGAACTCATTAGGGGAAAATTAGCCCCCCAAGGACGGGTGGGTGGGATGGTAAAAAATTTTTAATTCTCAAACCCGACCCCAACCCGCCTCCAACTCGGCCCACTCGGCGGATCAGGGGAGCAGGCGACCAACCCGCTCTCAGGAGATGGGCCAGTCATTAAAATATTTTAAGGAGGCTGCGTGTCTCCATTTTAACTGAAATTTAATTTTTAAATACATGGAGGCCGGGTTTCCCAGGCCTCAGGCATCCCGGTAGGTAAAAGGAGGAGAGAAGGGCTGGATCCATGAAGTAAGTGCCTTTATTACACTGCCTGTGGCCCAGAAGGAGGAGGGTCTCCAGCCCCCTACGATCGGCTGACTCCCTGCGATATCCGAATCCCCCCGCGATGTCTGACCCTCCCTGTAATGTCAGACACACCCCCTGTCCCCGTGATGCTAGACTTACCTGACATCCACTCCCTGGCTGCTTTCCAGCCCAACAGCCTTTCTATCTGTATGGCTGTCGGGCGGGAAACCTGTTCAAAAAATTAAAAAGACGGCCTGCCTTTAAATTCAGCAGGACGTGTGGGAGACCCTTAATTCCGGGTTTCCCATTCGAAAATCCTCGCCCCGCCCCTAGCTCTCTTCCTGGCTCCGAGTAAATGATCAGAGCCATTCTGTTCTTGTTATACATAAATGACCGGCAATTGCAGTCTCAATGCAAAGCACATAAATTCATAGATGACACAAGGCTAGAGAGCAATGTGGACTCATAGAAGCAAAATGCTAGAGGGAGCTCAACAGGGATTGTATCTGGACTGATCGGTGGCAAAATGAAATTCAGTATGGACAAATGCAAGGTACTGCATGTTAGAAGTAAAAATACTCCATGAGTGGGATTGAACTTGCCAAGGGGGAATCGCAGGTTCCTGAAGCCTAAAGGTTGAGGGCAGCAGTGACTTTGCTGCTACTACAACATCTTGCTCACCAACCAGTATTCGGTGCTGAGTACTGGTGAGGGCGATGGTTCCTCTGGGGAGTGCAGCCAGAGCCAAGTCCACAGCACCATGGAAGGCTCAGCTGCACAGGCGGGGGGGGGGGGGGGGGGGGGGGAAGAGGAGAGGGAGAGCAATAGTGATAGGGGATTTGATAGTTAGGGGAGCAGACAGGCGTTTCTGCGGCCGCAGACGTGACTCCAGGATGGTATGTTGTCTCCCTGGTTCCAGGGTCAAGGATATCACTGAACGGCTGCAGGGCATTCTGAGGGGGGAGGGTGAACAGCCAGAGGTCGTGGTCCATATCGGTACCAACGACATAGGTAGGAAGAGGGATGAGATCCTGCAGGCAGAGTTTAGGGAGCTAGGAAAGAGGTTAAAAAGCAGGACCTCAAAGGTAGTAATCTCTACCAGTGCTACGTGCTAGTGAGTACAGAAATAGGAAGATAGAGCAGATGAATGTGTGGCTGGAAAGATGGTGTAGGAGGGAGGGCTTTAGATTCCTGAGGAATTGGAACCTTTGCTGGGGGAGGTGGGACCTCTACAAGCCAGACGGGTTGCATCTCAATGGGAACGGGACCAATATCCTCGCAGGAGGGTTTGCTAGTGCTGTTGGGGAGGGCTAAACTAGCTTGGCAGGGGGATGGGAGCCTAAGTTTAGAGTCAATAGGGAGGGAAGAAAAACTGGAATTGGAAAACAAAAACGTAGAAAATAAATTGGAAGGACAGAGGAATCAAGGGTTAGATAGTAGTCAACAAGGAGGTTTGCCTGTACTAAATGGTATATACTTCAATGCAAGGAGTATAGCGAACAAGGCAGATGAGCTGAGGGCACAGGTAGATACTTGGGACTATGATATTATAGCTATTACAGAGATGTGGCTGAAAGAGGGGCAGGTATGGCAGGTCAACATTCCTGGTTACAGGATTTTCAGACGAGATAGAGAGGGAGGTAAAAAGGGAGGGGGGGGTCGCGGTATTGATTAAAGAAACTATTACAGCTGTGAGGAGGGATGATATGTTGGAGGGATCATCAAATGAGGCCATATGGGTCAAATTGAAAAACAAAAAAGGGGCGATCACACTGCTGGGAGTGTACTACAGACCCCCAAACAGTGAGAGGGAGATAGAAGAACAAATATGTAGACAAATTTCTGAGAAGTGCAAAAACTATAGGGCAGTAATATTAGGGAATTTCAACTACCCCAATATTAACTGGGATAAAATTAGTGTGAAGGGTATAGAGGGTGCGGAATTCCTAAAATGCGTCCAGGAGAACTTTTTTAGCCAGTATGTAGCAAGCCCAACAAGGGAGGGGGCGGTTCTGGACTTAGTTTTAGGGAATGAAGCTGGGCAGGTAGAAGGCATATCAGTGGGGGAGCATTTTGGTGCTAGTGACGATAATTCTGTTAGATTCAAGGTAGTTATGGAAAAGGACAAGGATAGACCAGGAATAAAAATTCTAAATTGGGGAAAAGCAAATTTTGCTCAGCTCAGAGGGGATTTAGCCATAGTGGACTGGAAACAGCTACTTGAAGGTAAATCAGTGTCAGAGCAGTGGGAGGCATTCAAGGGGGAGATCCGGAGGGTTCAGACCAAATATATGCCCTTAAAGAAAAAAGGTGGGACTAACAAATCTAGAGCCCCCCTGGATGTCTAGAGACATACAGGGTAGGATAAATACCGAGGGCTAAATACTCCAGAATCTTTAGTGGAGTACAGAAAGTGCAGGGGTGCAATTAAAAAGAATATTAGGAAAGCAAAGAGAGAACATGAAAAATTCTTGGCAAGTAAAATCAAGGAAAACCCAAAGATGTTTTATAAATATATTAAGAGTAAGAGGATAACTAAAGAAAGGGTAGGGCCTATTAGAGATCATGAGGGTAATCTGTGTGTGGAGGCGGGAGACGTCGGTAGGGTTCTTAATGAATACTTTGCGTCTGTTTTCACAAAGGAGTGGGGCAAAGCAGCCATTGCTATCATGGGGGAGGAGTGTGAAATATTAGAGGAAATAAACATAGTGAGAGAGGAAATAGCAGAGGCCCTGACCATCATTTTTCAATCCTCTCTGACTTCAGGTGTGGTGCCGGAGGACTGGAGGATTGCTAATGTGGTACCCTTGTTTAAAAAGGGAGAAAGGGATAGACCGAGTAATTACAGGCCAGTCAGCCTAACCTCGGTGGTGGGAAAATTAGTGAAAAGAATTCTGAAGGACAGGATAAATCTTCATTTCGAAAGACACGGATTTGTTCAGGGAACGTCGTGTCTGACAAACTTGATTGAATTTTTTGAAGAGGTAACAAGGAGGGTAGATGAGGGCAGTGCGTTTGATGTAGTGTATATGGACTTTAGCAAGGCTTTTGATAAGGTTTCACATGGCAGACTGGTCACGAAGTTAAAAGCCCATGGGATCCAGGGCAAAGTGTCAAGTTGGATTCAAAACTGGCTCGGAGACAGGAAGCAGAGGGTAATGGTTGATGGGTGTTTTTGTGACTGGAAGGCTGTTTCCAGTGGGGTTCTGCAGGGCTCAGTACTAGGTCCCTTGCTTTTTGTGGTATATATCAATGATCTAGACTTGAATATAGGGGGTATGATTAAGAAGTTTGCAGATGATACTAAAATCGGTTGTGTGGTTGATACTGAAGGAGGAAGCTTTAGACTGCAGGAAGATAACAATACATTGGTCAGGTGGGCAGAAGAGTGGCAAATGGAATTCAATCCGGAGAAGTGTGAGGTCATGCATTTGGGGAGGGCTAACAAGGAAAGGGAATACACATTAAATGGTAGGACACTGAGTAGTGTAGAGGAACAAAGGGACCTTGGAGTGCATGTCCACAGATCCCTGAAGGTAGCAGGCCAGGTAGATATGGTGGTTAAGAAGGCATACTGAATGCTTGCCTTTATTAGCCGTGGCATATAATACAAGAGCAGAGGGGTTATGCTTCAACTGTATAAAACACTAGTTAGGCCTCAGCTAGAGTACTGCGTGCAGTTCTGGTCACCACATTACAGGAAAGATGTGATTGCACTAGAGACGGTACAGAGGAGATTTACAAGGATGTTGCCGGGAGTAGAGAATCTTAGCTATGAGGAAAGACTGGATAAGCTGGGTCTGTTTTCCTTGGAACAGAGGAGGCTGAAGGGAGACCTTATTGAGGTGTATAAAATTATGAGGGGCATGGATAAAGTGGATAGAAAGGACCTATTTCCCTTAGCAAAGGGGTCAAAAACTAGGGGGCACAGATTTAAAGTAATTGGTGGAAGGTTTAGAGGGGATTTGAGGGGAAATTTCTTCACCCAGAGGGTTGTGGGGGTCTGGAACTCACTACCTGAAAGGGTGGTAGATGCAGGAACCCTAACCACATTTAAAAAGTACTTGGATGTGCACTTGGGATGCTGTAACCTGCGGACCAAGAGCTGGGAAGTGGGATTAGGCTGGATAGCTGTTTGTTGGCCGGCGCAGACACGATGGGCCGAAATGGCCTCCTTCCATGCTGTAACTTTCTATGATTCTATGAAAAATAGTTGACTCTCTGCTGGTCATTGCGACCCAGGCAACATACCTTAATTAGAGCCTTCCTGGCCAACCTAAGCCTCGTCATGTTCAGCTCATAGGTCATGCCCAGATAGCTGATGCTATGTAATCCCACTGCCTGGGTTAGCATCTGCTGAGAGGTGCATGCCCCTAGTACTCTGAGGCTGCACTCTCTTCCAATTCCTCTCCTCTTGTTATGCTTCATTGTGATATTCTGCCAATGACTACTGCACACATACTCTCACAGGCAGAAAACTCCACTTACTTCTCATTTCTTTCAGCGCTGTGGCATTGTTTCCAAATCTTCCCTTCATTAAACTTACCTGACCTGGAGTAAAGTATTAATTTTTGACTTGGCTGAACACTGCAAAGTGTTGCGAGTTCCTGATTACTGATCTTAATAAGCAATAGCAAAATACTGCGGATGCTGGAAAACTGAAATAACAACAGAAAGCGCTGGAAAAACTCAGCAGGCCAGGCAACATCTGTGGAGAGAGAAACAGAGTTAACGTTTCAGGTTTCTGATGAAGGGTCTTCGACCTGAAACGTTAACTCTGTTTCTCTCTCCACGGATGTTGCCTGGCCTGCTGAGTTTTTCCAGCGCTTTCTGTTGTTATCTTAATAAGCAACATTTGTTTGTTCTTTCTCTCACCTTCCATTAATGTCTTTTATTCAGTTTTCAAGGTGGGGTAGGAATCCTCAAACCAACATTAAACACTGTTAGCACTTGTAGATTTTTATTCACGTTTGGTTTTTCAGTAAAATGAGCAAAGTCAGAGAGAATGAAGAACTTGAGTGAGCCATGAAGAAATAAAAACAAATCAGTTCTATGTATGAGGAAACAGAAGTCTGGAAGAGGCAAATAATAGAATATTAAAACACCACATCAAATAATTTGTGTAAAAGAGAAAATAGTATGGAAGTGTTATACTTAAATATAATATAAACTGGGGAAATTGACAATTCAGTTGAAGACAAAAATTGAAGTATTAGAAGTATCTGGGACATGAGTTCAAATCCAGCCTCGGGTGGATTATGGGACAACTGTAAGAATCTATGGGGATTGGACCCAAAAACGGCCGCGGGGAGCGGGAAACGCGATCTGCCTGCGCCCATTCAAAGTGGTGCAGGCAGCACGCAAAATTCGTGCTGCCTGCTCATTACCATGATTGGAGAGCTGAGCTCAGCGCTAAACGCGCTGCTGGTTGGCTCAGCGCTCGGGGGGTGGGGGCAAAGTCGGCTGCAGTCTACTGGCCAATAAAATTTTGCCTAGGCTCTCTGCACTTCTTAAAGGGGAGAGGCTTTGTTGCAGAAGCCCCTCATTGTCACTCTGGATGCAGCCATGTCGCAACAGGGAAGAGAAAGGGCAAAGTGCTTCTCAGATGCAGCACTGGAGGCCTTGGTCCTGGGGGTACACAGAAGAAGACAGGTCCTCTACCCGCAGGGGGGCAGGGGGCCTTCCTGACAGAACGCCAGAAGGCAGTGGGAGGAGATAGCCCAAGCCGTCAGTGCCACGTGTGTTGCCCCCGGGACCTGGATCCAGTGCCGCAAGAGGTTTAATGACCTCACATGAGTGGTCAAGGTGAGTGAATGCATCTTCAAATGCCATTATCCCACCAACTCATAGAATCATAGAATGGATGCAGCACAGAAGGAGGCCATTCAGCCCGTGCCAGCTCTCTGCAAAAGCACTTCAGCTAGTCCCACTCTCCCGCCCTTTCCCTGTAGCCCTGCAAAATGTTATTTCTTCAGGTACTTATCCAATTCCCTTTTGAAAGCCACGATTGAATCTGCCTCCACCACCCTTTCAGGCAGTGCATTCCAGATCATAATCATTCACTGCATAAAAAAGTTTTTCCTCATGTCGCCTTTGGTTCTTCTGCCTTAAATCACCTTAAATCTGTGTCCTCTGGTTCTTGACCCTTCCGCCAATGGGAACAGTTTCTCTCTATCTACTCTGTCTAGACCCCTCATGATTTTGAACACCTCTATCTCCTCTCAACCTTCTCTGCTCCAAGGAGAACAACCCCAGCTTCTCTAGTCTATCCATGTAACTGAAGCCCCTCATCCCTGGAAACATTCCTGTAAATCTTTTCTGCACCCTCTCTAAGGCCTTCACATCCTTCCTAAAGTGCGGTGCCCAGAATTGGACACAATACTCCAGTTGAGGCCAAACCAGTGTTTTATAAAGGTTCATCATAACTTCCTTGCTTTTGTACTCTATGCCTCTATTTATGAAGCCCAGGATCCTGTATGCTTTTTTAACCGCTTTCTCAACCTGCCCTGCCACCTTCAACAAATTGTGCACATATACCCCCAGGTCACTCTGTTCAAGCACCCCCTTTAGAATTGTACCCTTTAGTTTATATTGCCTCTCCTCGTTCCTCCTACCAAAATGTATCACTGCACCACAAGCCTCACACACTGCTCAATGCACCACACCCTCATCACTCTCCTACCAACAATCTCTAGCAATCACCACTCATACCTCACAATCATAGCTTCATCTCACCCTCACACACTTACAACTGCTGCAAGCCTCACACCCATGTCTCACACATTGCACACAATGTCAGCTATTCAACCATGACAGGCACATCACCCAAACACATTGCACCACACTCACTGACACACTTCCTTTTCTCCTGCAGGCCAAGGTGGCTCACAACCGCCGTGAGCAGCATCATACAGGCAGCATGAAGCACGTCTGCAGAACCTTACTGCGCAGGAGGAGACTGTGCAGGAGATCGTTGGAGGGGCCGTCACTGAGGCCGTGGCGAGCGGCGAGGTTGAAAGCATGGCGGATGACGGTATGCTCATACCTATCCTTATTCTCATATCCCACTTCCTCACATCCCACTTCCCCCTCATGGCACAATCTCTTCTCACTGCTGCTGATGGTGTAAGCATGCACATCTTGCTTTCCTCCTCTCCCCTCACCACATCCCGACCCATGTGCCTTTCTCCTTTCGGATACCCAAGAACTCCAACCAGCCCAGCCAGTGCAGGAAGAACAAGTACAGCCCAGCCAGTCCCCAATCAAATAGGAGAGTGATGGAGAAGTAGAAGCACCGTCACTCGACCTGACACTCCTAGGCGCCAAGTCAGAAAATGGCATGCTGGGTGTGATGGGAGATGTCGCAGCTTTCATTGCAGCACAAGCGGAAGCGACCCAACGCCAGAGTGCTGCACTGGTAGCTCAGGCTAATGCCATCGTGGCTGGGTTCACGAGTATGGAAAGGGGCTTGCCGGGTCTCACAACAGTCCAGCAATCTGTGCTCCAACAGATGGCTGGGAATGCTGAGGCACCGCCCCAGCAGAATGGCAATGGCTCTGTGGAGCAAGAACCTGCTGTCATGATGACAGCATTCGTACTCACACCACTGCCACTCCGCCAATACCCTGGCTGCTGCCAGTCATGCATTCACTCACCTTGACCGCTCGTGTGAGGTCATTAAACTTCTTGCGGCACTGCTTCCAGAGTGGCAATGAGGTGCTTCTGCAACAAAGCATCTCCCCTTTAAGAAGTGCAGAGAGCCTAGGCAAAATTTTATTGGCCCGTAGACTGCACCCGATATTGGCCCCCCTTGAGTGCTGAGCTCAGCGCTCCAATCATGTAAATGAGCAGGCAGCACGAATTTTGCGTGTTGCCTGCACTACTTCGAACAGGCGAGGGCAGATCGCGTTTCGCGATCCCTGTACCCGTTTTCGGGCCCCATCGAGTTTCACCCCCATTATTTCCTTGGCCCTCCACTTCGTCTTTCCAACAGGTTCAAAGTCTTTGCCCCGCCTCTGTGGTTCAAACCATATGTTCAAACTCTCAGCAACATCGTCCACATTTTGGAAACATAAATAATTAGTTCGGTTAGCGAGAACCGAAAACTTTCTCTGCCACCACTTCACCATCAGACCCGAAGCTTCCTATTCTTAAAGGTTCAGCACTGCTGCTACTTTATTAGATCCTTTATAGTACAACGACAACAACTTGTACTTAAATAGCACCTTTAACAGAGTAAAATGTCCCAAGGTGCTTCACACGAACGTTATCAAACAAAATTTGACACCGAAGGAGCTGTTCGGGCAGATGAAGGTAGATTTTAAGGAGCATCTTAAAGGAGGATAGATAGGTAAACAGACGGAAAGGTTTAGGGAGGGAATTCCAGAGCTTAAGGCCTTGGCAGCTGGAGGCACGACCACCAAAGGTTGAGCGATTAAAATTAGGGATGCTCAAGAGGCCAGAATTGGAGGAGCGCAGATATCTCAGAGGGTTGTGGGGCTGGAGATTACAGAGATAGGAAGGGGTGAGGCCATGGAGGGATTTGAAGACAAGGATGAGAATTTTAAAATCAATGTAAGTCAGCGAGCACAGGGGAGATGGACGAATGGGATTTGGTGTGAGTTAGGACACGGGCAGCTGAGTTTTGGATGACCTCAAGTTTACATAGGGTAGAATGTGGGAGGCCAGCCAGGAGTGCGTTGGAATAGTCAAGTCTAGAGGTAACAAAGGCATGGATGAGGGTTTCAGCAGCGGATGAGCTGAGGCAGGGGCGGAGACGGGCGATGTTACGGAGGTGGAAATAGACGATATTAGTAATGGCGCGTATATGTGGTCGGCAGCTTAGGGTCAAATATGACACCAAAGTTGTGAAAAGTCTGGTTCAGCCTCAGACTGTTGCCAGGAGAGGGCTGGAGTCAGTGGCTAGGGAACAGAGTTTGTGGCGGGGACCGAAGACAAATGGCTTTGGTCTTCCCAATATTTAATTGGAAGAAATTTCTGCTCACTGGATGTCGGACAAGCAGTGTGACAATTTAGAGACAGTGGAGGGGTCGAGAGAGATGGTGGTAGTGAGGTAGAGCTGGGTGTTGTCAGCGTACATATGGAAAGTGACGCTGTGTTTTTGGATGATGTCGCCAAGGGGCAGCATGTAGATGAGAAACAGGAGGGGGCCAAGGATAGATCCTTGGGGGAGACCAGAGGTAACGATTCGCTGGCTATGACTGTATAAATAAGAATGGAACCAGGCGAGTGCAGTCCCACCCAGCTGGACGACGGTGGAGAGACGTTGGCGAAGGATGGTGTGGTCAACCGTGTCAAAGGCTGCAGACAGGTCGAGAAGGACGAGGAGGGATAGTTTACCTTTGTCACAGTCACATCAGATGTCATTTGTGACTTTGATGAGAGCCGTTTCGCTACTGTGACGGGCAGAAACCTGATTAGAGGGATTCAAACATGGAGTTGTGGGAAAGATGGGCATGGATTTTGGAAAGGGAGGTTGGAGTTGGGGGCAGTAGTTTGCAAGGAGGGAGGGTCAAGGGTAGTTTTTTTGAGGAGAGGGGTGATGATGGCAGATTTGAAGGAGAGGGGACAATACCTAAGGAGAGAGAACCGTTAACAATATTAACTAACATGGGAGCCAGGAAGGGAAGTTTGGTGGTCAGCAGTTTAGTGGGAATAAGGTCGAGGGAGCAGGAGGTGGGGCTCATGGACAAGATGAGCTCGGAGAGGGCATGAGGGGAGATAGGAGAGAAACTGGAGAAAGATGTGAGTTCAGGGCTGGGGCAGGGGAGAATCTGAGCAACAGAGCTAATCTTAATATATTTAAATATCAAATGTGATTTGTTTTAAAACAGAATCGTATGGGTTGACCCAGTGAAAAAAAACATCAAAAGTTCACTGCAATCCAGCTGCAAAATGCATTGGCACATTAATGTGTGGTATGCAACAGAAAGGTTAGACTGTCCCACAGTATTGAGAAGCCTTTCATTCACATTGATTTCCATCAGAATTGTGTTGAAAATGAAACCAAGAATAAATAATACAAAATCTTTACAGCATAGAGCAACTCTTTCATGGCAATAAGAAAATACTCTTATGGGCATTGCTGCCATTGTATTAGCATGTTGTGAAATAATAAATGACCGGGACCACATAAATCGCAAACTCCCGGTGAACATTTCTGTCAAGTATGAAAATAGATGCAGCTCTTTTCAACTTCATTTCCGGTTACTAAAATACATTTAATCAGGAAGCTTTGCTACATATGCAGACTTCAGATGTGATTTCTTATGGTAATTAAGGTATTCCAAAAGGATGGCTGTGGGCGTTAATTAATACAGTACCTGTTGCCAGGGGCTTTCAGACTTACAGCACAAATGTTTTTTTCTCAGTTTAGTGACCTTTGTATGGCCCGCGTATAACAGTTATGTGACAGGCAAACATGGCTCACGACAGACTGCAATTTATTAAATCAGAGAAAAGGCTGCACGAAAACAAAATATGAGGGAGGATTAAGTGATCTGAGGCAAAGGAACATCAAAGAAAATGTATTCAGGTACCAACTGCAGCCAGGCTGATAGACTTCCCTTTTTTAATCCAAAATTATTTCAGCTTCAAAGAGATCTTTCAACTTTAAAGAGAAAGACTATTGCAAATCATTTTCCTAGATGTTGCTCCCTTCAGAGATGTGTTGCTAGTTATCTGGTAATATAGTGTGTTTCACAACAAAGTCACCATAAACGAATGCTCAGCAGTTCTTGGTTTTTCTAATTTTAATGATGATTCTACTGAAGTTGAATTGACCTTTATTGCAATGATTAGTTGCTGAAAATTAATAATGCACGTCGGCTTTAGGCTGTGTGAACTTGACCAGTGGCCGCTTTTATACTATGATATCAGTGCAGCTGATGGAAGGAGACTTCCTCTGTCAACTGCACTCCAACGGCGTAAACAAACCTTCCTGTTTTATTCTGGTTGCCATTGTAGCTCCATTGAAGTGTGGGTCTGCGATTCTGCCATTGGGGTCAGCGAGCTGATTGTAGCAATGTAAACACAGGAAGCTGGTGCATGGAGATTGCTCCCCGGTGGCCCTAACTGTAGAAGTGCCAAATATAAGAGCACCGTAGTAGACAAACAGAGGCGCTCCTACTCTCAGGCATCTCCAGTACTCTTTAACCAATAGAATTCCCACAGTGGAGTTTACTAGCTACATCTTTTTGTTTTATGTGCAAAATGACTAGATTTTACTTGTGACTTTTTGTTCCAATTTCCTCCCCATTTTTGTCCATTTGTCTTCTGAAGACCTTTACTTGGGTATAGTTCATGGTGTACTGGTAGCCTTTTGGTATTTCACCTAAGCGGGCTAAGATACCCTCCACAGTTAATAGCCTACCGGTAGGCGTAGATAAACAAGTTGACTGTGGATGACATCATAGCCAAGCCCAATTCAGTCTTGCCTGCATTTTTCAGCAGGAACCACAATTAATGATCTGGGGGGTGGGAATCCTGGTTGATTTTGTTTCCCCTTCCCTAGCTCAATGGTGCTGAAGCCAACTGTAGCACCTCAGTTGCTGTCCTTCTACATTTTAAGAAGGAGAGAGAGATGAAATAAGAAGGAATGGTTTAGGAAGCACGATCCAGAAAGGGCGGGGGGGAGAAGGGAGGAATAAGGTGGCTAAAAGCTCTGCCAATTATAGTAGAGGGAGATTGAAACCAAAGTTGGAAGAGCAGAGGTTATCAAGAGGAAAGTTGGGCTGGAGGAGATTGCTGCATTCGGGAGGAGCGAGGTCTTGGAGTTATTTTTAGACAAGGATTGGGACTTTCAAGTTGATGCACTGAGAGACAGAGAGCCAGTGGAGGTTGCAGCTAGGAAGGTAATAGGTGTGTGGGACTTTGTGCAGACGTGGGTGGTGGAGTTCTGGTTGAGTTGGAGTTTATGTAGGATGAAGCCCAGAAGGCTAGTAAGGAGGCCATTGGAAAAGTCCAGTTTGGAGATGATAAAGACATGAATGAGGTTACAGCCAAAGTAAGGTGAGAGATGGAGTGAGGAGCGATAGAGGTCAGTGATAATTTGGATTTGGGAGTAGACAGTCTTGGCTGTGGACTGGATGTTTGGTTCGAAGCTCAGCTCAGGAACTCGATGCCTTTTTAATTTATCAGTGTAACAAAGGTAGCCATTGTAACTTGGAGCTGCATGCGTGCCTTTCTGAAGTAAAAGCATGTTTGGTAACCCATGGTACAACTGTAAAGTCATCTTAGGGCTTTGCATGGGTCAGAATAAATGTGCAGCTCTGTAGGTTGACGGGTAATATTTTGTATCAAACCTATGTGGGTCATCTACCTGGTAGAGAGTACTGTTAGTCAGCTTTACTTTGGCAGTTTTAAGGTCATCCATCTTTCACTTCATTTTCCAGATCCTGAGGGTACTGTGCACAACATTGACCCTGGCCACTAGCTCTTGGAGAGTACCCTAGAGTGCCGAACAGAGCAACCCTCCTCACTTACCTCATGAAACAGCACCATCTAAGAACTACTTGGAGGAGAGTCAGCGACTTGGGGCTTCCTTATATTTCCATCTGGATCTGCCTAGTGTTTGACAGACTTCATCACATTTGAATCCTCTTTCTTAGTGAGGCAATTGAAAAATATCCTTTCAAATCTCCACCAAGACCTGTAGGGCTAAAAATTCGGGTGGTTTGCGCCACCCATTATCACCATGAAATGGTGAAAAAACAGCAGCAAGTACTCTTCTGCCAGCTGGTGGCGGGTCCCGCGGCGGCCGCCATTTTGCGAGGGCCGGTAGCGCTGCCGATAAACGCGATTGCTGGAGGGATTTAAGTTAACGAGATTGTGACATCAATGAGTGTGCAACACTCACCTGACGCCTGGTCTGCAGCATTAGATTTTGCCGTTCAACTTACTGGCATGCCTAAACAACAATAAGGAGAGCAAGCATTCAACAGCAGAAAGGAGACTCCAGCAATGATATTTAAAGGGATCCTCATCAATCAGTTGCGCCTGACCTGCTTATGCAGTTTGAGTGGCTCTGTGCTACTTTCTGCAACTCCAACAGCTTTCTTAACTTCTTGCAAGGTTCTAAGGTAACAGGGAATGTTGTTGCAAGTGCAGAACGCCTTCATTATTTTTTAAAGACTTCTGCTCACGACACTTACTCACAGTCACGAGGGCTAAACTGGCAGTTGACCTCATGCTCCGGGATCTTCGGCAGAGGGAGCGGAGGCAGCGAGGAAGATGGGAACATACGCGCAGAGGGAGGAGGAGGAGGGCCATGAGGGATCTCAGCAAGAGGCCTTACCCACCTAGGGTCTTCTGACAGCACTTCTGCTACCTCCACTTAAGTGAGGAGCAGTGTCTTAGGAGGTTACGCCTCACCAAACAGGTGGTCACAGAACTCTGCCACCTCCTGCAACCAGACCTCGAGCCTCAGATCAGGGTGACCACGGCTCTCCCAGTGGCAGTCAAAGTCACCGTGCCCTCAATTTCTTCGCCAGCGGATCCTTCCAGTCTGCAGCAGGAGACAGAGCTAACATCTCACAGCTCGCTGTCCATCGCTGCATCCGGGAGTTCACTGAGGCTCTCTACACCAGGAGAAGGGACTACGTTGTATTCTCTCTCAGCAGAGATAAGCAGAACGAGTACACATGTGGCTTTGCCAGGATAGCGGGCTTCCCCATGGTGCAGGGCGCCACCGACTGAACCCACGTGGGTTTGCGGGCACCACATAACAATCCTGAGATCTTCTGTAACCGCAAAGGCTACCACTCATTTAATGTGCAGTTGGTGTGCGACCACGCACAGCGAATCCTCAATGTCAATGCCCACTATCCTGGCATCAACATCGTGGCACCCAATTATCTGGAGTACTTGCTCCTCCAGCTGGCTGAAGCCCTGCATGTCCACCTGGCACCCGCAGGTCTGTTGCTGCTCCCGGTCATTATGTGCCAACTTGGCCTGCAAGAGAAAGAGAAGTGTGTGTGAGTGAGTGTGGTGCAATGTGTTTGGGTGATGTGCTTTAGTTGAATAGCTGTCAGTGTGTGCAAGGTGTGAGATGTGGGTGTGAGTGTTGCAGCAGTGGTGAGGTTGTAAAGGTGAAGTAAAGCCATGATCGTGAGGTGTGAGTGGTGATAGGTAAGAGTTGTTGGTAGGTGAGTGATGGGGGTGTGATGCATTGAGCAGTGTGTGAGGCTTGTGGTGCAAATGGTGGTATGTGGCATTTGCTGAAGCCTTCACTCACCTTGACCACCCGTATGAGGTCATTAAACTTCTTCCTGCACTGGATGGCGGTCCTGGGTCACATGGTTCGCAATCTCCTGCCACGTTTCAGGATGTATAGGGCGTGAGCTTCCTGCTAGTTTACGGGTAGAGGACAGCCCGCCTCCTTTCCACGGCGAATACCAGTGCCTCTAGAGCTTCATCTGAGAATCTCCGGGCTCTCTCCCTGGGGCCACGATCTGCCATCATGATTTGTACAGAACTCATCCTTGTCCTTGACCTTCGTCTTATGGTTGTTGGGGCAGCTGCAAACCCAACTACCCTGACAAAAAAGTGCTGCAGCATCAATGCACCTCCCCTTTAAGTAGTGGAAAAAGCCTGTGGCAAACACATGACTGTTAATTAGACTGGCCCCGATATTGGTCCACCTGTTGAGCGTTAAGCCAATGAGCATCAGTTTTAGCGTTGAAATCACGACTATAATCAGGATAATGAAGAGAGAGCACGAATTTTGCGTGCTACCTGGACCATTTTCAGGTGGCGCAGCTTAACCTCGTTTGGCCTTAACACTGCCCATTTCATGGCTATATCCGATTTTTAGCCCGTAGTGCCTTGCTGGTAAAAGGTGATTTTCTCTGCTGGCATTCAGCTATTTTATTGCATGTTCCACAGCTGGATTAATTAACTTTTGACATTTATATCAGTTAAGTGGTTTGCTAGCAGTTTGAGAATAGTTAAAGGATCGCTTTTGCTAGTGAATTGTGAATGTTGCCATTTTTTCATTATTATAAAATCACATTCTCAGGAATTGCACTTCACTTCTTGACAAAACAACGAAGGTCGACTGGATTCATGGAGAGCTGCCGTGACAAATGTCAATTTGGGCTGTGAGACACAGCAAGACACGAGTTGAGCAACTTGAAGACTATTGCATTTTCACAGAACATTTAATTCTTGCTTTGCCACAAACTCGGTTCCCAAGCCACTGACTCCATCCCTCTCCCTAACATCTGTCTGAGACTGAACCACACTGTTCGCAACCTTGGTGTCATATTTGACCCTGAAATGAGCTTCCGACCGCATATCCGCAGCATAACAAAGACCGCCTACTTCCACCTCCGTAACATCGCCCGTCTCCGCCCTTGCCTCAGCTCATCCGCTGCTGAAACCCTCATCCATGCCTTTGTTACCTCTAGACTTGACTCTTCCAACGCACTCCTAGCTGGCATCCCACATTCCACCCTACGTAAACTTGAGGTCATCCAAAACTCGGCTGCCCGTGTCCTAACTCGCACCAAGTCCCGTTCGCCCATCACCCCTGTGCTCGCTGACCTACATTGGCTCCCAGTTAAGCAGCGCCTCGATTTCAAAATTCTCATCCTTGTTTTCAAATCCCTCCATGGCCTCGCCCCTCCCTATCTCTGTAAGCTCCTTCAGCCCCACAACACCGCCCCCCCCCCCCCCCCCGAGATATCTGCGCTCCTCTAATTCTGCCCTCTTGAGGATCCCTGATTATAATCGCTCAACCTTTGGTGGCCGTGCCTTCTGTTGCCTGGGCCCTAAGCTCTGGAATTCCCTGCCTAAGCCTGTCTGCCTCGCTACCTCTCTCTCCTCCTTTAAGACGCTCCTTAAAACCTACCTCTTTGACCAAGCTTTTGGTCACCTGCCCTATTATCCTTATGTGGATCGGTGTCAAATTTTTGTCTTAAAATACTCCTGTGCAGCGCCTTGGGACGTTTTACTACATTAAAGGCGCTATATAAATACAAGTTGTTGTTATTGTTGTTGATGATTCAAAGTTTTGCTGTTTTTTCTGTTTGTGAGTGTCCTGGTGGGAAATGCTTAGAAATGTTGCATTTTCAGAGAGGTTATAATTTGCTATAGAAATATCAATTGTTTTAGCTTAATTACAGTTATATTATGTATACATTCTTGAAACAACTTCTTTGTGTGAATCTACGGAAGATATCCTTCCATATTAAATCTTCTCTGCCAATTCACCTTGCTCCAAGCCCAAAGAACAAAATAACTGTAATGTAGCTTCTGTCCATTCTTTATAAGCACTCATATATATGCCGCAGGGAGAATTAGTTTGAAATATTTCTTTGGTGCAGATTTCTCACATGCAATAAGACTGCTTTTCCTGTCACCATGACTGGTAGCCCCAGTGTGGAAGGGGATGGGTCAGTGGTTGGAAAATCAGGTGGCGATGACTCTTGCCACCCATTATGTACCATGCAATCATCTTCAAAGTCTGGCTTAAAATTTCTTGCACAAAACACACAGGGACATCACCTCAGTATTACAATCAATGAAATGAGATGGAAATTGGCATAGGCACGATTCCCCAATCTTCTTGCTGTGCGCTCAAATCACCCATATAAAATGGGTGATCAGAGTCAGGTATATAGTTGGTGAATAGTTAAATGGTATTTCAATAGAGACCAGCTGTAATTTTATTTGGAGCACCTATGAAAGTGGACTTTAACTTTGGGCTTGTATGAGAAAAAAATTTCAGTGGTTTTTTATGGCAGTTTCTTTATTTTTGGAGGTTTTCATCCCAGATTGTCGGCAACAAGATTTATCATTGCTACAATCAAAATTCTGCATATGGGAAATCCAAAGGGTGAAAGGAGAGAGGCGAAGCAGGTTCAACTCCACGACAGGCGGACTGCCCACAGCTGCTCATACCCATGCAGTTGGGTCTAAGGATCCAAGCATACCTTCCTCGAATGTTACCAGGGAAAACTGCCTTTACAAGCTCCACCTCACCAGGGAGGCAGTGTTAGGGTTGTGCCATTTGCTTGAATCTAACCTGTAAACAACCTTCGTCAGTCAAGATCATCACATCCGTAATCTTTTTCTGCTTCAGGCCCATTCCAAGCTACCACAGGGAACATCAGTCAGTTTGCAGTATAGCTTGGTATAATCAGGAATGTTTCGGTCTCTTAGTAGCCATGCTTGTTGTCTTCCTTCTCCAAATAGCCGCTTAAAGAGGAATGCCTCTAGCCAAGCTGTTCAAGTACAGCTACAACACTGGCATCTATCCGGCAATGTGGAAAACTGCCCAGGTATGTCCTGTCCACAAAAAGCAGGACAAATCCAACCCGGCCAATTACCGCCCCATCAGTCTACTCTCAATCATCAGCAAATTGATGGAAGGTGTCATCGACAGTGCTATCAAGCGGCACTTAGTCACCAATAACCTGCTCGCTGATGCCCAGTTTGGATTCCGCCAAGACCACTCGGCTCCCGACCTCATTACAGCCTTGGTCCAAACATGGACAAAGGAGCTGAATTCTAGAGGTGAGGTGAGAGTGACTGCCCTTGACATCAAGGCAGCATTTGACCGAGTCTGGCATCAAGGAGCCCTAGTAAAACTGAAGTCAATGGGAATCAGGGGGAAAACACGCCACTGGCTGGAGTCATATCTAGCACAAAGGAAGATGGTTGTGGTGGTTGAAGGTCAATCATCACAGCCCCAGGACATCGCTGCAGGAGTTCCTCAGGGCAGTGTCCTAGGCCCAACCATCTTCAGCTGCTTCATCAATGACCTTCCTTCCAATATAAGGTCAGAAATGGGGATGTTCGCTGATGACTGCACAGTGTTCAGCGCCATTCGCAATTCCACAGATAATGAAGCAGCCCATGCCTGCATGCAACAAGACCTGGACGACGTTCAGGCTTGGGCTGATAAGTGGCAGGGAACATTCGCGCCACAGAAGTGCCAGGCAATGACTATCTCCAACAAGTGAGAGTCTAACCACCTCCCCTTGACATTCAATGGCATTACCATCGCCAAATCCCCCACTATCAACATCCTGGGGGTCACCATTAACCAGAAACTTAACTGGACCACCCACATAAATACTGTGGCAACAAGAGCAGGTCAGAGGCTAGGTATTCTGCGGTGAGTGTCTCACCTCCTGACTCCCCAAAGCCTTTCCACCATCTACAAGGCATAAGTAAGGAGTGTGATGGAATACTCTCCACTTGCCTGGATGAGTGCAGCTCCAACAACACTCAAGAAGCTCAACACCATCCAGGACAAAGCAGCCCTCTTGATTGGCACCCCATCCACCACCTTAAACATTCACTCCCTCCACCACCGGCGCACCGTGGCTGCAGTGTGTACCATCTACAAGATGCACTGCAGCAACTCACCAAGGCCTCTTCGGCAGCACCTCCCAAACCCGCGACCTCTTCCACCTAGAAGGACAAGGGCAGCAGGCGCATGGGAACACCACCACCTCCAAGTTCCCCTCCAAATCACACACCATCCTGACTTAGAATTATATCGCCGATCCTTCATCGTCGCTGGGTCAAAATCCTGGAACTCCCTCCCTAACAGCACTGTGGGAGTACCTTCACCACACGGACTGCAGCGGTTCAAGAAGGCGGCTCACCACCACCTTCTCCAGGGCAACTAGGGATGGGCAATAAATGCTGGCATTGCCCACATCCCATAAACGAATAAAAAAGAAATTTAAAAAAATGAAGGTATCATGGCTGCTGCTGGAAATGCGTGAAGGAGCTGACTGACGTTCTGGCAAAAAACACAAACAACTTCCTAATTTTCTCCTGGAAACACAGCAACAAAATGAGAAGACCCTGCAATTTCTTTCGCACTTCTGGATCCCCCAAATTCCAGACCGTTACTGATAGAAAGAAGAAAGACAGAATTTATATTTATATAGTGGCTTGCAACAAATTACTGATGAACTGTAATTACTGTGTTTCAGGCAAAAGCGACAGCTAATTTTCACACAGCGAGGTCCCACAAAATGAAATAAATGGCCAGTTAACCTGTTTTGGTGGTGGTGGTTGAGATAGGAAAATTGGCATCCAGGCCCGTACACATGGCCTGATATCCTTCAGGAGCTGCAAGGGATTCCAAGCCATCAACATGCAACTGGGCAGTAACGAGCAACGCAAGATCATGCAGGAGACGGGCTGCTTCAATGGAAGGGAAAATCGGGTGTAATAGCAGGCTGCCAATTAGCCATTGCCCGGGTTATGCCCCTGCTGAAGTTGAACGTTCCGCTCAGTCTGTTGCATAGTGCCCAACATTGCCACCTAGAGAGACCTAACAATGGAGCAGGTGATGGCGGGGGAAGCCCACCTATAAGCCTGTTCGTCAGCTGGAAGCTATCCCTGCTGAAATCGCATTTCAGGCTGCCAAGAAACAGTAGTGCAGTGGTCTAATTATCCAGAGAACATGAGCTCAAATCACCACCATGACAATTTGAATTCTGTTAAAAAATTTAATATCAGTGAAAGTGACCATGAAGCTGTTGGATTTTCATTAAAAAAAATAATTGGTTCACTGATGTCCTTTAGGGAAGGAAACCTGCCAACCTTAACCGATATGAGACTCTTAACTATACTCTGAAGTAGCCTAGGAATTCACTCAGTGTTATCAAACCACTACAAAGAATAACAGGAACAGACACTTTCACCACGCTGGCTGTTGCGGTTCAAGAAGAAGGCCCATCACTACCTTCTCAGGTCAACTAGGGATGGGCAATAAATTAATTTAGAAAGTCACGTGGCAGGCTTTCCTAGACGAGATCTTCAGTTAAATGCCACATCGGCCCAATGAATTAGCAACTCCTCTTCACATGAGCACAATCCAGTGGCTCAATACATTTTTTTTATTCGTTCACGTGATGTGGGCGTCGCTGGCAAGGCCAGCATTTATTGCCCATCCCTAATTACCCTGGAGAAGGTCCCTTCTTGAACCGCTGCAGTGCATGATACTTCTCTGTAGCGGCTTGGTACAGCTGAGTGGCTCGCTGGGCCATTTCAGAGGGCAGTTAAGGGTCTGGAGTCACATATCGGCCAGACCAGGTAAGGACGGCAGATTTCCTTCCCTAAAGGACATTAGTGAACCAGATGGGTTTTTACAACAATCCGATAGTTTCATGGTCACCATTACTGATACCAGCTTTTTATTCCAGATTTATTTAATTAACATCTTTAGTAACATTGGTCCCTGCACGAACATAGCTACTATTGGTCTTATTCCTTTCATCTGCTAATCCTGAATTCTGCACTCTCTGATGAAAGTTCTCTAGACCAGCTGAAATAAAGTGCACTTAAATTTAATTCCCTAACAGTGTGACCAATGTTTCTTGCCCAAGTTCCTCCCCTTGGAGATAGTATATTGTTTGTGTTGCGTCCTAAGCTTTTGCTCCTTCTAGACGCTTCCCCGGTGGCAGGAGTGAGTGAGGTGACCAACTCTTGGAGTTGAAGTGGTCCTGTACATCCTTGTGCTGGGTCAGAGGATGGCACTGTAACCAGTGTTACCACATTCTATACTGTGTGGCTAGCTGGTTCTAATCACTTTTCGTCATTTGAGGGACGAGCTGGATGGATTGGTAGTGCATTATGCTGAGAGGTAGGAATCTTATTTGTGCCTACTCTAGCCATGACACTGCTAGAGATTTTAACAAAAGGCCTCTGTAGCTGCATTCTGAATATTCACAAGAGATGATCTAGTTGGTCTTAGGGCCTGTCACTGGGGGCTCTGCAACAGATACCCCTGGAGTTGCTACATGGTGACCATGCATGACTGCACATATGGGGGTGGTGGTCTCCTCCACAGTTGTCACTGGACCTTGCAGTGTGTGTGTGTGTGGCACACACTGTAATGACTGGAGTAAACATTGCATCCCTATGTTGTGCAGCTGAAGGAGGATACAGTATTCTAGCTGTCAGGTTAACGTTCTTCCTCTGCCACTGCTACCTGCTCCTGTTTACTCATGCTCTGTGGCTATAATTACATGGATTTGGATGTACCTGTGCTGGTGCTTGTTATGGATCAAGTCTTTTGATAAGGTCCTCCATAGAAAGAATAATAGGAGCAGGAGTAGGCCATTCGGCCCTTCGAGCCTGCTCCGCCATTCAATATGATCATGGCTGATCCTCTATCTCAGTACCATATTCCCGCTCTCTCCCCATACCCCTTGATGCCTTTTGTGTCTAGAAATCTATCTATCTCCTTCTTAAATATATTCAGTGACTTGGCCTCCACAGCCTTCTGTGGTAGAGAATTCTACAGGTTCACCACCCTCTGAGTGAAGAAATTTCTCCTCATCTCAGTCCTAAATGTCCTACCCCATATCCTGAGACTGTGATCCCTCGTTCTAGACCCCCCAGCCAGGGGAAACATCCTCCTGCATCCAGTCTGTCTAGCCCTGTCAGAATTTTATACGTTTCAATGAGATCCCCTCTCATTCTTCTAAACTCTAGTGAATACAGGCCTAGTTGACCCAATCTCTCCTCATTCAACAGTCCTGCCATCCCAGAAATCAGTCTGGTGAACCTTCGCTGCACTCCCTCTATGGCAAGTATATCCTTTCTTAGGTAAGGAGACCAAAACTGCACACAGTAATCCAGGTGTGGTCTCACCAAGGCCCTGTATAACTGTAGTAAGACATCCTTGCTCCTGTACTCAAATCCTCTTGGCAGATTGGTCACGAAAGTAAAAGCCCATGGGATCCAGGGCAAAGTGGCAAGTTGGATCCAAAAATTGGCTCAGAGGCAGGAAACAAAGGGTAATGGTTGATGGGTGTTTTTGTGACTGGAAGGCTATTTCCAGTGGGGTTCCGCAGGGCTCAGTACTGGGTCCCTTGCTTTTTGTGGTATATATCCATGATTTAGACTTGAAAGTAGGGGCTATGATTAAGAAGTTTACAGATGATACTAAAATCGGCTGTGTGGTTGATAATGAAGAAGAAAGCTGTAGACTGCAGGAAGATATCAATTAACTGGTCAGGTGGGCAGAACAGTGGCAAATGGAATTCAATCCGGAGAAGTGTGAGGTAATGCATTTGGGGAGGGCGAACAAGGCAAGGGAATACACAATAAATGGTAGGACACTCAGAAGTGTAGAGGAACAAAGGGACCTTGGAGTGCAGGTCCACAGATCCCTGAAGGTAGCAGGCCAAGTAGATAAGGTGGTTAAGAAGGCATACAGAATACTTGCTTTTATTAGCCGAGGCATAGAATACAAGAGCAGGAAGTTTATGCTTCAGCTGTATAAAACACTAGTTAGGCCACAGCTAGAATACTGCATGCAGTTCTGGTCACCACATTACAGGAAAGATGTCATTGCACTAGAGAGGGTACAGAGGAGATTTACGAGGACAACAGAAAACGCTGGAAAAACTCAGCAGGCCAGGCAACATCCGTGGAGAGAGAAACAGAGTTAACGTTTCAGGTTGAAACCCTTCATCGGAACTGAGAACAGAGCAGGAAATTAAACAGATAAAAATGCAAGGGGGAGGCTGGGGGGAGGAATAAAAGAACAAAAAGGGTGGTCTATGGTAAGTAGAGACATTAAGAGATGCTCAAGGCAAGACTAGATGGTAATAGGACAGGTTAAGAAACAAAAGGTGAGGTAAAAAGATTTACGAGGATGTTGCCTCGACTGGAGAATTTTAGCCATGAGGAAAGACTGGATAGGTTGGGTCTGTTTTCTTTGGAACAGAGGAGGCTGAGGGGAGACCTTATTGAGGTGTATAAAATTATGAGGGGTCTGGATAGAGTGGACGGGAAGGACCTATTTCCCTTAGCAGAGAGGTCAATAACCAGGGGGCATAGATTTAAAGTAATTGGTCGGAGGTTAAAGGGGATTTGAGGGGAAATTTCTTCACCCAGAGGGTGGTTGGGGTCTGGAACTCACTGCCAGAAAGGGTGGTAGTCAGAAACCCTCATCACATTTGAGAAGTACTTGGATGTGCACTTGAAGTGCCGTAACCTACAGGGCTACGGACCAAGAGCTGGAAAGTGGGATTAGGCTGGATAGCTCTTTGTCGGCCAGCGTGGACACAATGGGCCGAAATGGTCTCCTTCCATGCTGTAAATTTCTATGATTCTATGAAGTGAGTAAAGCAGGTTGCTATGAAGCATCAATTCATTGGGCACCGCTGTGACCTTTGACCAGTTCTTTAGGTTCAATTATGGAAATAGAAGAAGCCCGCATGTCGGAATGCTTGTTGCAAGGCATCCCTTCAAGCAGAGCTTACATAGCTAATAGTATGTGTTACAGTGGTGCACTGAAATGTATGCACGTGAATGAGTAAGTGAGTAGGGGAGGAATAGGAAAAATGGTACTAGCCTACCTGAGCTTCAGGTAGGCCTCCTTCTTCACTATGGACCACACACTCTCAGACTTCAAGACGCTGAGCACAGTCCATTCAAATTAACTCAATGGCTTAAGACAAGGGGCCCTTTTCCCGTTCATGTTTGCTTCCTCCTGTACTGCATTGCCTTGTCCTCTCAGCAGATGAATAGTGTTGAGATGCTGAAAGTTTGAAAAGCAGATAGAGTGACACTCAATTATCCAGCCTAAATCCTAGTTTGTGTCTGAATGAATGATCATCTATCATGCAGATAGATTGCATTGTAAGGTTGTTTTATGGGTGCACTTTTCCAGATGGTTATACAACAATAGTTCCACCTTTAAGTGGCAGTAATAAAATGTGTTCTGGGCGTGGATGTCAAACTAGAAAAGAACTCTTCCCTAAGGGTTTAGCATGCTGCCTGACGAAGGAGCAGCGCTCCGAAAGCTTGTGATTTCAAATAAAACTGTTGGACTATAACCTGGTGTTGTGCGACTTCTCACTTTTGTATTTAAAGGGTGAGAGAAAATTATGTGGAATGCATAACTTGCCCATCTACTTAGTATAGTGAAATACCGGCTAAGCTTTCCTTGGGAAACATCTTGAGGCTATTGACCTTTTTTCCTCATTTCCTCCTAAGTTTTTGGCTATTCAACACAACATTTATGTGCCTAGAAATTCTGGTCCCTAGAGTGATGGAATTCCAGTATAATTGTGGCAAAAAGTTGCAGTTTTGGGTGGAACCCTGATCTGCTGGGTTTTCGGCCAATTTACAGTCTTGACGATTGCTTTATCTGATGACTTTCTCCCAGTACTCCAATGCCTATGAGCATTTAATTTCTCATTAGAACATACTGCGAATGTTGCTAAAAGTGTATATGTGATCAAACATTTCAAAACTATTATCCCTCAACAAAAGTAGCATAGTTCTCTTCCTCTTGGCAAGGTCAAGGTTAAAGGAGCATTGTGGTTAATTTCATTCATCATTGATGTCAAAGTTGTTCTGCCGAAAATGACATTTCATATTTACTGACTGTTTGAAATGTGACATCTTCCATGTGGATGTATAATAAATAATTCATCCTCTCATCCTTCGAGGATTTTTTTGTTTGTGTAAAATTAATGTATTTCCATTACATTTTTTTCTAAAGTATGATTTGGATGACTGCTGAATAGTGATTATGAAATAAAAACAAAAACTGTTGGAAATATTCAGGTCAGGCAGCATCTGTGAAGAGAGAAACAGAGTTAACGGGCTGAATTTTAATGTGGAAGGCAGGTTGGGAGCGGTGGGGGGGAGGGGGGGCGCTCCAAAGCAGTCGGGAAACCCGGGAGAACGGGTTTCCCGCAGGCCCGGCCGAATTTAACGGCAGGGCCTGATTTGCATGGGAAGCCCCTGTTTCAGGGCCAGCACTGGGGGAGGGGGGGTCAGGTGAGGATCGGTGGCCGGGAGCAGCCCGGGCAGGGCCGGAGGAGCGGGGTAGGAGGTGTCAGCAAAGATCAGCGGCCGGAGGAGCAGCGGGGGAGGACACGTGGGGGGATCAGAGGCCTGGGGGGGGGGGAATTCGGAGGCTGGGGGGGGGGGGAGGGGGGGATCGGAGGCTGGGGGGGGGGGGATTCGGAGGCTGGGGGGGGGAAGGGGGGATCGGAGGCCTCATTGGGGGGGGTCTCTGATCGCGGGGTGTGGGTTAGGTAGGGACCCTGGATCCAGCACTCCAGTTTGACGAGGCATGTAAAACCTGACCAGCTGAAGATAAATTCAAAATGGAGGTTAAAGCAGAGGCTTCCAGCCTCATTATGATATTTAAATAAACGACCCGCCTCCTGGCAGCGGATTGGCTGCCCCCCACCCCCGTCCCACCTCTGTTAAAACCGAAAGTGGGCAGGTTGGAGGTGGGTTCAGGTCGGGATTCAGATATTTAACACTTTAACCTCCCGCACACCCCCAACCCACCCATTTTTTTAGGTTAATATTCCCCGCAATGTTTCAGGTCGATGACCTTTCATCAGAATGACAAAAGGTCAAAGACCTGAAACATTGGCCCCGATATTTGCTCGGAGGCAGGGAGGGGGCTGTTTTGCGTTCAGATCCTGCCGAATTTAATGGCAGGATCTGATTAACATTTTTTGTCTCCGTTTCCCGACCGCAGCCAGCCGGATTGAGAGGCTGCCGGGCGGGTAAGCTTTCGGCACCAGGCTGAAGCCGGGGAGCAGAGAGGAGGGAGGGAGGGATCGGAAAGGCTGGAGGGATGGGGCGATTGGAGGCCGGACGGGAGATCGGAAGGGTTGGGGGGGGGGCGGGGTGGGGGGTGAGATTGGCAGGGTCGGGGGCGGGGGGGGGGGGGAGATCGGAGGCTGCAGCTGGGGAGCGCAGAGGATGGAGGGAGGAAGGGATCTTGAAAGACCGGGAGAGGTGAGGTGGGAGATCGTGGCTCGGGGGGAGTTTGTGGCTCGGGGAGGTCTCCAATCGTGGGGGGAGGGGGTGGGGGGGAAGCAGGTAAGCTAGATCAATCGGATAAGTGGAAACACCTGCTGGATCCAGGAGTCCTCACCTCCCTTTAGCTGCCAGGTTACCCAAGGCCTGGGAAACCCGGCCGGCCAGGGTTAAATTTCAAACGCAGCCTTATTATAATATTTAAATGAGGGACTCGCCTCCTGGGAGCGGGTTGATTGCCTGCCCCCCATCCCGCCTCATTAAAACCAGAATTGGGCGGGCTTGAGGCGGGTTGGAGTCGGGGTTGAGATTTTTAACATTTTAACATCCCACTCGACCCAAAACTGCCCATTTTTGGGGGTTAAAATTCCCCTCATTTTCTATTTATATTTCCAGCATCCGCAGTATTTTGCTTTTGTTTTAGTGGTTATGAAACATAGAAGACAACTGACATAATGAGATAACCATTAAGGCTATTGGTTTATCATGAAATGTACAGAACTGTGGATAGTGATCGACTATCTAGAATTCAAATTTGGTGCTAGCAGATCATGGAAATCTCCTGATCTGGCACCATTTCATGCCGAGGTTTTGGTCTGCCAGTTCCTCCCTGATTCTCCTGACTTGCTGCTCCTATATCAGAATGTCGCTCTCTATACTCCTCCTGTTTTACACACCAGCACTTGTGGAGTTGTGGGTTAAATCTGCAGTGGAAGATTGAAAAGTTTAGCAAGTGTGATGGACTTCCAGTTTTTCCTTCCATAAAACAATCTGAGTTCACAAATCCACAGGTTTAAAAAAAAGGGCCACAGGGTTCTCCTGATCTCCTCCTATAACTTAGGTGAGAAGTTCGCAGAACCCTTGGAGAAACAGTGTAAATGGCTGTTTTTAGCCATTTACGCCATTTCTCCGAAGGTTCTCCCAATGTCCCACCAGAGAATACCTGGGAAAATAACAGGCAAAGAAGTTTATTAAGTATCAGGAATCAGAGCTGGAGATAGGGTTGCCTTTCCCTCAGGCGCGTTTGCTGGTGCAGCAGCGACCCAACCGGCAGAGGCGGCGACCTCATTGAAATCATTATCAGCTTGTTGTCAGACACTTAAGCGCCTTTTTCCCCTGATCTTTCAAATTTCCCTGCATGCCCACGGGATTCACGCAGCTCAGGAACCACGTCTGTCAACCTGAGGCGGGAGTTGAGTGGCCATTGATCCAGTTGATTACTTGACAGCATCAAATGTACTATAAAAGCTCCGACCTCACCGCTGATCACTTTCCTCAGGCAGAAGCTGTTGCTGACTACATTGCCAGCACAGATTTAACTTTCTGCAGGCTGCAAGTGTTTCCAGCAAAGTCTCCATCCAGTGTCACCTCATTGGAAGAACCTCTCTCACCATTGACAGATTGCTTCTGTCAACTCTACTTGACCTGCCATCTATTCCATCAGTATGGGTGCCGTTTATACTGTCTCACCTTGGTCCTCAGAATCTGACCACGATGAGCCCCAACACCAGCAGCACCAACAACAACACCACCAACCTTCTGTGCAACCACCTGATGCTGCACAGGACAGAGGGCATCAGCACCTGAGCACATTGCTGCCCGGGGGGCCAGGGATGGCCTCATCATGGCCAGATCTACTTAACTTTATGCTCTACACCCATATGGCTGCCATATGCTGCACCAGGTTGACACCACCCCACAGCAACACCATAAACCATCCCCACAATGACCAAGCCATTCCTTTCACACTGATCACCATTGGTGGAGGTACTGTTATGCCTCACCATTCACTCCGACTCACTAAGCCACTTCCAAAGGTGCACACAAATTACTCCAAGACCGGAAAGTGGTGAAAATAAAGATTTTAATGGTTGAGATCACGTTAACAGAAACTTGACATTAACATTGAATAAAACACCCAAGTGGCTACCCTTGTGAATTAGATATGTCATATGAATAATGGGTACACATACCATTACGCACATGATGACCATTCAGTGGCTGATGACATCAGTCCCCATATGAGTGACTGTTTTACGCCATGTAGCTGTTTGATATGTAATTCTGTCACCAGGTTGCTGAGATGTCCCCCTCTCTCCGTCTCCCACCTCCAGCTGCTCGGCCACTCCCCAGACTTCCAACGCAGCCTCCTCTGCTGTTGTTAGGGTGGCAAATGATGGCGATCTACCTCCAGGTTTCTCCCTCTCTGTCTTATTGTGGGGTCTCTTATCCTGCAAAGAGGGAAAAAAGAGAAGATTGAGTGAGAATGATGGAATGAGTGCAACGAATGAATGGGTTACATCTTTAGAGGGAGACTATGATGGATTGGGGTGGCAATGCCAAGTGGGCTCCTTGCATGTTGTTAGTTCGTATGATTGCATTAGGATGAGGCTGAGTGTGAGGGGTGGCTAGTAAGATGGGGATGTGATAATGTAGATAGAGAGAGAGGGATGGATGGACGTGCAAGGTATGTTGGTGTGAGTAAGGATATGCAGGAGTAGGGTTGGGAAGACAGAGTGATGGGGATGTGATGAGAGGCACAGCAGGATGAAGTTGAGTGTGGCTTTGCACTCCTCACCTTTCCAAATCTAGTGAGATCCGGCACTGCACCCAGGTCCTCCTGAACACATCCCTGCTGTTGACCTCCTCTGCAATTTGGAGCCAGGCTCTTTTTGTCTCCTGGGGAGGTCTCTTCCGCCCTTTGGAAGGGTAGAGGACCTCCCTGCGTGCTCTGACCCCCTCCACAAGTATATGGAGGGATTCATCGGAGAACCTGGGTGCAGCCCTCTGCCTCTGTGCAGCCATCTCTCCAACTATTTGGAGCAATGAAAACCTCTAGTGTGCTGCCTGCACACTCCTAGATGAACCTTCAAATGCAATGTGGCATGGCTCCTTTAAATATACCGGCTGAAAACGCGTCATGGACGATGTCATCAGACCCGCACCGTTTAGTTGGGCCAGGTAACGCGCAGGGCGGGCTTAATAGGCCCCATTAACACAAAGTCGATTTCTGCAGTGGGATGGAAGCAAGAATGGGGTCGCGACCCGCCACGCCGCCCGCCCGCACCCGACCCGCCCAGGTACAGAAAACTCCGGGCAAAGAGTGATCGATGCATGGAATAGACTTCCAGATATAGTGGAAGCAAAAACCCTGGAAGTATTTAACAAATAATTGAATGCTTTAATAGGAGGACTTTAGGATCGTTCTGTGTGGATGGATTTAGATGGGCTGAATGGTCTTCCTCATCTGTAACGATCTTGTGGTCCTGTGATAAAGGAATATAGAAAAAATCCCTCGACGTTTTGATCAAAAATGGGAATCATAACTTCAATTTTGCTGTCCTGCTCAAATTCTTGGCTTCATTATAGCTATGCTTCAAGGATGGTAGCAGGGTATCACTGTAGCCATTTAGCACAGATGGTCGGAATTTTTATTCTATATCAAGTTTATTAACTGCAGTTAGATAGTATTTGGATCATTTGAAACATCTGTGAATTCCAAACAAGTATGATAGTGCAAGAGTACAATAGTATAAAGAGGTATCCACACATAACTCTGAACATAGTTCTGCCTTAAGCTTACTGAGCACATTGTATGAAGAAAGAACAATAGATATTTCAGAGGATGAAGCAATTGCTAAATGTCTGACCACCATAACAGTATGGCTTCAGGAATATTAAGGAGACAAAGAGATTTTGTTCCACAGAACAAGCGATACATTTGCCACTTAATTATAGGTTTCCTTTTTGAAATTTTTTTTGCGTAATTGACAACGTTCAATCTTTGCAAAGTGCTGTAAATGGCTACTTTTGAAGCAGACAATAGCAAATTGTACCAAGCCATTATATGAAAATAAATTGGAAAGACAAATTAAGCAAACTGCAACACTGTGCAGGATGTAGCCCTTGCTTCAACTAGGGCAGCATTCATTTTCAGAGTACTCGGAAACTTGAAATGTGAGGGTCAATTTTCTGATTTTCATAATTAGATTGAAATAAGGGTCAGAAAATTGGGCAGAGATCTATATTGCTACCAGCAGAAGAATCAGCCAGTATGCAGTTTACTGCTGCATCACAGAACTCCTTTTTTGCCAAACATCTGCATAGACTGGTATGCAGCACCAACTGGATTGGGAGACCTAAATTTTGGAGATGTGTGACAGTCCATGAGTACAAAGCACTACTGATTATATCCACGTCACCATTTGGCACCTGTGGGACAGATCAATAGAAAACATTACTGCTTCCTGTACAGATGGTATGTGAGCTCCGGCAAAGAATTTTGGAAGTCAACGCTTGTTTTATGGGCAATGCTCACAATGCACACATATTGATGTAATTAAGGGATCCCTAGCTGGGAGACTACTCCAATTGTGGCTGAGGACACCTTACTAGAAAGCCCATACCCCTGCAAAAAACACCTAGAGTGCTGCACATGCATCTTGGGTCTGCTAAAGCCTGGAAACTTGGCTCCGTAGCGCCCGATTTTTTGGCGTTACAGGCGCCGTTTGGTGTCGAAAATGGCATCCGTGCGCGCATACTTCTGGTGCCGGACGCCATTTTGGTAAGGTCATCTGCGTCGGTGCAGGGACCGTGCGCCGGGAGTATGCAGAGTACGCAGATCGTGATGTCAATCAGCGTGCAACACTGATTAGCGGTACCAGTGAACACAACACCAATTCCACATTCACCCACAGTCCCACACCTTACCTTCCCTCTATTACGGACCATCACAGTGCTACAACAAAAGCCACCACAAAACAAACATTCCAAACCAACTTTATGCACCAATCCATCCAATATTACACAACAAAGTCAACTAATAACCGTTGTGCATTCCCTTAGTACCTTTCTTGCATGTGCCTTTGCCTGTCCTAGTGATCCTATGCAGTGCTACCCCAGTGGCTGCAGCATGGATCGTGGAAGGCTGCTGACTTGCAGCGGGGGAGACTGTAGATGGCTTTGCAGAACGACCTCGAGCAGCTCTGGACCTAGAAGGCCCGGCTTTAGACTTCACCACCTTGGCATGGGCGGCAGCAGTCTGGGCTGGCTGGCTGACAGGCAATAGCAAGGGCACTGGTGGAGAATTTTTTTAATTCGTTCATGGGATGTGGGCGTCGCTGGCAAGGCCAGCATTTATTGCCCATCCCTAATTGCCCTTGAGAAGGTGGTGGTGAGCCGCCTTCCTGAACCGCTGCAGTCCGTGTGGTGAAGGTGCTCCCACAGTGCTGTTAGGTAGGGAGTTCCAGGATTTTGACCCAGCGATGATGAAGGATCGGCGATATACTTTTAAGTCAGGATGGTGTGTGACTTGGAGGGGAAGTTGGAGGTGGTGGTGTTCCCATGCGCCTGCTGCCCTTGTCCTTCTAGGTGGAAGAGGTTGCGGGTTTGGGAGGTGCTGCTGAAGAAGACTTGGCGAGTTGCTGCAGTGCATCTTGTAGATGGTGCACACTGCAGCCACGGTACGCCGGTGGTGGAGGGAGTGAATGTTTAAGGTGGTGGATGGGGCGCCCATCAAGCGGGCTGCTTTGTCCTGGATGGTGTCGAGCTTCTTGAGTGTTGTTGGAGCTGCACTCATCCAGGCAAGTGGAGAGTATTCCATCACACTCCTTGTAGATGGTGGAAAGGCTTTGGGGAGTCAGGAGGTGAGACACTCGCCGCAGAATACCCAGCCTCCGACCTGCTCTTGTTGCCACAGTATTTATGTGGCAGTGGTGGGAGGATGAATGCTGTCATCCTGGGAGAGGACAGCAGGTTCATACTCCACAGACCCACTGCCACTCCCCCGGGGCGGCGCCTCAGAAATCCTAATAATCTGTTGGAGGACAGATTGCTGGAATGCTGTGACACCCTGCAAGCCCGTTTCCACACTGGTAACTGCAGCCATGATGGCAGCAGTCTGTGCCTGCGTGGCAACAAGCTGAACTTGCATGACTTCAGTCTGAGCTTCCGCTGCAGCACTCAGACGTTGGGTTTCTTCTGCTTGTGCTGCAATGGAAGCTGAGACATTGGCCATCAGATGCTGCATCATGGTTGGGTCCACAAGTGTGGTAATGGATCTGCCCACCACTTTCAAGCCCTGCGCAAAGCCCTGTGCAAGGTTGGTGCTGGACTCCTCCATAGTCCTTGACGTTGCATTCAGGCTTTCTGGCAGGCCTGCCAATGCACCAAGCATTTCATTGTGCATACCTACCAGCCTTCTTCTGTAGGCTGCCCCATCAAGGTCCTCATCTGAGCCCTCTGCAGCAGAACTCGTGTGCGATCTTGCCCTCCGGGGAGCTGGCACATGCTACTCTTTCCCCCTGCCCTGGCTGCAGCCCACTCATGCCTGGTGACTCACCACGTGCAGATCCCGCGTCTATGCTACCATCTAAAGTACGCGCATTGCCAGTATCTGAGCTGGTGGGTGCGAGTGTGAGATAGAGTGACGGTGTTTCTTCTTCATCAGTGTCATCTTTCTCTTCCACCACTGCCTGCCCAGATTAGAGTTCTTGGGTGTCTGAAAGGAGAAAGGCATAAGGGTAGGGTTGTGGTGAAGAGAGGGGGGCGGGGGAAGCAAGACTTGCATGCTTACACCATGTGCAGCTTGTAAATCAGAAGAGATTGTGGGATGAGGGGGAAGTGGGTTGTGAGAAGGAGAATTTGGTATGAGCATACCATCAGCTTCAACGGTTCCTCAGTCACGGTCGCTCCAATAATGCCACTGTCCACTGTCTCCTCCATCGGGGTTAGGCTGTGCAGACGCGCCTGTCCCCCTCCGGTTAGCTGCTGCTGCCTGTGGTTGTGCGCCACCTTCTCCTGCAAGAGAGGGAAGTGTGTCATGAGTGTGGTGCAATGTGTTTGGTTGATGTGGCTGTCATGGTTGAATAGTTGGCAGTGTGTGCAAGCTGTGAGATGTGGGTGTGAGGCTTGCCGCAGTGGTAACTGTGTGAGGGTGAGGTAGAGCATATGAATGTTAGTCGTGATTGATAGAGATTGTTGGTAGGTGAGTGATGGGGGTGTGGTGCATTGAGCAGTGTGTGAGTCTAGTGGTGCAGTTGGTGGGATATGGTATTTTGGATATATTCACTGACCTTGACGACTTGTGTGAGGTCATGGAACTTCTTTTGGCACTGCATCCAGGTCCTCGGGGCAACACTGCTGGCATTTACCTCCACGGCTATCTGCTCCCACGGCCTTTGCAGTGTCTATCTGGAGGAACTTCTGCCCCCTGTGGATACAGGACCTCTCTCCTCCTGTCCACCTCCTACACTAAGGCCTTCAGTGCTGCGTCGGAGAACCTTGGCGCCCTCTCTCAGGCATGATGTGCCATTCCTGTTTCTTTGCCTGGTCAAACTTACTTCTGGAATGACTTCCAGCACCTGCTCTCGTCAAACTGCACCTCCCTTTTAAGAGGTGCAGGCTGGCTTTAAGAAGTGCAGGCTAGCTTTAATTGGTGCTAGTCTCGCGTGAACTTGGGCCCCTTGCATGCAGCCAATCAGCAGCATGTTCAGCGCAGGGCTGCGCGCTGCAATCATGTAAATTACCAGCAGCACGAAGTTTGCGTGTTGCCTGCATCGGAACGAACAGGCGCGGGTTGATCGCGCATCGCAATCCCCGTGCCCGTTTTTGGGTCAATCGAATTTTTAGCCCTTGTTTCTAATAATTAGTGCACTGCTGTATCACCCAGATTGAGTTTGCAGAATAAGTGTAATATGTTGCATGCTGCACAATATTGCCACTGAAGGAGGTGAATGGACTCTCGACACAAAGAAGCAGCAACAAATCAGGCACCAGAAAGAGGATAGTTAAAAATATCGTGTCATTTTTTTTTCTCTGGCAAGAGAGAATGAAATGATTCACTGGCTGGAGTCATAGCTAGCACAAAGGTAGATGGTTGTGGTGGTTGGAGGTCAATCATCACAGCCCCAGGTCATCGCTGCAGGAGTTCCTCAGGGCAGTGTCCTAGGCCCAACCATCTTCAGCTGCTTCATCAATGACCTTCCCTCCAACATAAGGTCAGAAGTGGGGATGTTTGCTGATGACTGCACAGTGTTCAGTTCCATTCGCAACTGTTCGGATAATGAAGCAGTCCGTGTCTGCACTAAGACCTGGACAACATCCCGGCTTGGGCTGATAGTAGGAAGTAATTTGCGCCACATAAATGCCAGGCAATAACCATCTCCAATAAGAGAGAGTCTAACCACCTCCCCTTGACATTAAACGGCATTACCATCGTCGGATCCCCCACGATCAACATCCTGGGGGGTCACCATTGACCAGAAACTTAACAGGACTCGTCACATAAATACTGACCCCAGCAGCTCCTTTCCTCCTTACAGCTGCTGCCTATTTCTTTGCCCCTTCTTCGTTAGAAACATAGAACAATAGAAAAATAGGAGCAGGAGTGGGCTATTCGGCCCTTTGAGCCTGCTCCGCCATTCAATATGATCATGGCTGATCCTCTATCTCAATACCATATTCCCGCTCTCTCCCCATACCCCTTGATGCCTTTTGTGTCTAGACGTTTGACTCACCACGCGAATAACAAAAATAGGACAAAAAAAATTCAAATCTGAAATGGAACCGACCTACGTGCGCACACGGAACCGCCATTGGCTGATTTCAATAGTCGTGGGATACTTGAACTGAATGGGTTACAGTTGCCACTGGTGACGCATGGCAGAGAGAGGATTCAGGGGACCGAGGGGGTGAAGAAGAGCAACTGCCCCAATTAGCCCAAGGGGGTGGGGGGGACAACAAACCCACGCAGTGTGGCGTTAGGGCAAGTGTGGGGAGCCGACGAAATATACAGCGGGACCTGGCGAGAGGAGAGTGGAGGACGGAGAGCTCAAGCCGGGTGATCTGCACTCAGCGACCGCCGCCTCGCTCCCTTCTCAGCAAGCCGGGGGGGGGGGGGGGGGGCCTGGGGTCAGCGGCAGGTGTCGCTGTCATCGCAGACGTTCGGGAGAGGGGGGGGGAACAGAGGTCCGATTCAGGCCGGAGCTGCAGTTTGCTCAGCTTGATCCCACCTTTACACCACAGTGTATTTTTCTTTTTTTTCGGCGAACCCCTAGGGGGCCAAGGATCCCCTGTTGAAAACCCCTGCACTACACTACCGTACCCAGTAAAATCAAAAGTTAAACATTTTAACTTCCTTAATATTCCCAATATTAGGAAATTGGCACACTAGTGCTCCTAACAGGTATGATCTCTGTTCCCAAGCTGAAATAATGTTATTGAATATTTTTAAATAACTTTAAAAAATTTAGGAAAACACTCCTATTAGTAAATACAGTGGTCTATGGTATGATGGTGGCACTGGGATATTTCAACTTCATCAAGGTGAATAATTACACCTAAGCAGGTTATAGCACCAAGAAATAGACATGGCATGATTATTGTGTGATGAGTATAGGACAGAGGCATGTATCAAGCAAGCACGTCACCACTAATCATGAACACATTACAGATTGATGGCTGTTACTTTCCTCACTTACCCTGTTATCAGAGGCAATGCAGCTCACTTAAGCCAACTGGCAGTCTGCAGATATTTTCTTGAAGTTAGCAAAAGGCAAATAATAAAGCCCGATTTCTGTCCATTACATGGGACTTTTATACTGTAGTCAAAGCATATATTATAGGCAATGACATTTCACATCAATTCATGGATTCCCTGTGGTTTATTTTCAGAGTAGCTCAACTATGGATATAAAAAAACTGGTGTTTTGCGTTACATGACAGGTGTCTGCAGACACTATTCCTCCAAATGAATGTTAATAAGCTCCATCATATTATTCAGTCTTTATTAAAGCCTTCAGGAAGGTGTTTGACACACCTGTGAAGCGAATGCCAAGAAATGTAATTTTCTGTGTAATACCAAATAATAAGATGTATGTGTTTCATCCTAAGCAGGCTCTTGATACTGCCTTTCTTCACACAAACCTCTTACTTTCCTGTTAAGGTTAAATCTCTTAGGGCTAGGAGATATCTAATTTTATTATAACAGTTGGAGCATAAAGATAGCCTATAATCAGACTGTGATGAACTTTGAAGTCTGAAAGACACTTTTTTGCAAACTTTATTTTAATATGCAACTGACAACAATATAGTGTGGACAATAAATCTGAAATGGTCATTTGGAATTTATAGTTGAAATGGAGAGAATCCTTTGGTAAAGTTGTTACACAGAAAGAAAATAAGATGAAAAGCCACAGTTGAAATAAAATTAATTTCTGTTCTACGAAGTGTTTGAGCAGAAGCTGCTAAGTTTATTGGTATAGTAGATGTACCACAGGTGTAAAAAACAACACCCGGGGGTCATTTTAACCTAACTTGCCCAGCGGCACACTGACGCAGTCGGCTGCCCATTTTACACATGGCTCAATTTTAAGTCAATGGAAAGTAAAATTGGGCCGTGTGTAAACTGGGCAGTTCTTTTTTTGTTAGTTATTGTATATTTAGAAGTAATGTGGAATTGCCCTACCAATATTTAGTCTGATTTTTTGTGATATACCGTGTCGGGAACGATCGGATGGCCGGAGGAGCCGGGAGGTGGGGGGGGTGGTGGGGTGCGCCGGGGTGATCAGCGGAGGCCTGGAGGAGCTGGGTGGGGTCTCACCGGGGGGGGGGGGGGGGGGGGGGGGGTGATCATCGGAGGGCCGGGAGTGGCTGATGATTGGAGGGCCAGGTGCAGCACGGGGTGGGGGGCTGGGTGGGGGGGGGAGGAGGAGGGGGGCAGGAGCAGCACAGTATTGGGGGCCAGGAACAGCATGATCGGGGTGCCGGAGGAGCACGGCAGGGGGAGGCCTCGTGGGCAGGGGTCACCGATCGCAGTGGGGTGCGTTAGGCAGGGACACTGGATCCAGGAGGTAAGTGTAAAGGGACTTACTTCCTAGATCCAGAAGTCCTCACCTTACTTTAGCTGGCTGGTTTCACAAGGTCTGCAAAACCCAACCAGCTACAGTTAAATTTAAAATGGAGGTTAAATCTGAGGCATGGCAGCCTCATTATAATATTTAAATGGGAGACCCGCCTCTTGGGAGCGGGTTAGCTGCCCGTCCCACCTCCATTAAAACCGGAAGTGGGCGGGTTGGAGATGGGTTCTGGTCAGGATTCAGACTTTTAACACTTTAACTTCCCACCCGATCCAACCCACCTGTTTTTTTTGGGTTAAAATTCCCCCCTCTGAGTCTACAATATTTGTATTACATTTCCAGATTATCGTCAATCAGTACAGTTTATATAACTTAAAATCTTTTTTATGTCAATTTAGGCGCTTAAGAAATATGAAAGCAGGATTAGTACAGGTGAGTCCTGATTGGCCATTTGCCTTTCATTAACAACAACTTGCATTTATATAGCGCCTTTAACGTAGTAAAACTTCCCAAGGCGCTTCACAGGAGCAATTAGCAAACAAAATTTAAGACCGAGCCACATAAAGAGATATTAGGACAGAGGTAGGTTTGTAGGAGCAGCTTAAAGGAGGAGAGAGAGGTGGAGAGGTTTAGGGAGGGAATTCCACAGTTTAGGGCTTGACAGCTGAAGGCATGGTGGAGCCAAGAAAATCAGGAATGCGCAAGAGGCCAGAATTGGAGGAGCGCAAAGATCTCGGAGGGTTGAAGGGCTGGAGGAGGTTACAGAGATAGGGTGGGGCAAGGCCGTGGATTTGAATTCAACAAAAACCTCAGAAGCAAAATCCCATTCACTGGCCTCTTGATTTGGGTTTGTTATTTTCTACGATATAAGGGCTGGATTTTAAACTATGTGCAGCATACATATTTAAATGATTTGCAGGATATAGCCTTGTTAGTAAATTAAGATTATTATCTGAACAGCAATAGATTGGGAAAAGGGGAAGTGCAACGAGACCTGGGTGTCCTTGTGCACCAGTCGCTGAAGGTAAGCATGCAGGTGCAGCAGGCGGTTAAGAAGGCAAATGGTATGTTGGCCTTCATAGCGAGAGGATTCGAGTACAGGAGCAGGGATGTCTTGCTGCAGTTGTACAGGGCCTTGGTGAGACCACACCCTGAGTATTGTGTGCAGTTTTGGTCGCCTTATCTGAGGAAGGATGTTCTTGCCATGGAGGGAGTGCAGCGAAGATTCACCAGACTGGTACCTGGGATGGCAGGAATGACGTATGAAGAGAGATTGGGTCGATTAGGCTTATATCCGCTAGAGTTTAGAAGAATGAGAGGGGATCTCATTGAAACTTATAAAATTCTAACAGGACTAGACAGACTAGATACAGGAAGGATGTTCCCGATGGCGGGGGAGTCCAGAACCAGGGGTCACAGTCTAAGGATAAGGGGCAAGCCATTTAGGACAGAGATGAGGAGGAATTTCTTCACCCAGAGAGTGGTGAACCTGTGGAATTCTCTACCACACAAGGCAGTTGAGGCCAATTTATTAAATATATTCAAGAAGGAGTTAGATATATTTCTTAAGGCTAAAGGGACCAAGGGATATGGGGAGAAAGCAGGGACAGGGTACTGAATTTGGATGATCAGCCATGATCACATTGAATGGTGGAGCAGGCTCGAGGGGCCGAATGGCCTACTCCTGCTCCTATCTTCTATGTTTCTATGTTTATGTTTCTAAGTGAAATGCCCCCTTTTCTTGCATTTTAGTAAATAACTTCCGTTTGCATAACATCTGTGTAGCTTTGTAATAAGTTCTCCAATCTAACTTTTTGACTTAGTCCTTGCATCTATGATGAGGAAACTCTCATCTGAGGTTTTAAAGCTTCTATAACTTCAGGATATGGTCTCAGTTTTCTGTAATGCAATATTGAGTTGCTAATATTTTTGAGAAAATCCATTAATTTGAGAAAATACAATAAATACACTAAGCATTTTTGTGTACGATTTGGTTAATGTCCTGACTTTATTCTCAACATTCTGTCCCCAATGATGGCAAAGTTCAGTTATGTAAAGTTATAGAAAATTACACAATAATGTTCTAGAATTTGGGGAGTCCTGCAATTCAGAAAAATTACAATGCTCTTTCATTCTGCTGCTGTCTTTTCATGGGGAAAGTGTCAACCGTCTAATGGCTGGCAGGTATGCCCCATTACCTTAAGCAAGAAAATCATGCCCTGAATGACAAAAATCATAAGGAAGGTAGTGGCTTAGTGGTAGCACTCCAGCAGTACTGAGGGAGAGCTGCACTGTCAGAGGTGCCATCTTTCAAATGAGATGTTAAATCGTGGCCCCCATCTGCCCTCAGGTGGACATAAAAGATCACATGGCACTATGTTGAAGAGCAGGGGCGTTCTCCCCGATGTCCTGGCTAACATTTATCCCTCAACTAACATCACTTAAACAGATTATCTGGTCATTACCACATTGCTGTTTGTGGGACCTTGCTGTGCACAAATTGGCAGCCACATTTCCTACATGACAACAGTGACTACACTTCAAAAAGTACTTCATTGACTGTAGAGCAGTTTAGGACATCCTGAGGTTGTGAAAAGCACTGTATAAATGCATTTTTTTTCTTTCATTACTTCTTTAGTTAATTGGCTCGGAAAGGTTGTAAACAACACTTCCTCAGTCTGTTCTTTTAATTTAATTTTAATCTAAAAGCAAGTAATATATATGTTTGAAAGCTGGTAGAAAAATGAATATCACAAGCTTTGAAAGACCATAAATTTGAAAGAATTTAAGGCTTGGAAACCAAATATTCTTGCTTACAAGGTGACTAATGTAGAGTATCAAAGATGGTGACGGAATGTCATTTAGGAAAATTTTTATATAATGCTTTATAAAAGAATCTTTATTTTAGTATTTCACAGTGAACCTGAATTTCTAACCACCATCGGCCATTCTACTTAGCTGTTGCTATAGTAACAACAGCCTTAATTGTTTGAAGCTTTTAAACATCGTGCTGCTTCGTCACCCCCATAATGCCTTCAATGTTCCTTTTATGTAGCATTTAAGAATTTAAATTAACACTGTCTTCTGAGAAACAGTGTAAAGTAGCTGTGACAAATGTGTTGTAAAATTATCCTTAATAACATTTCAGTTTAAAATTAGTATGGCTCATTTCATCTGTAGCTTTCTGGGTGATTAGTGATCAAAAATGATTAGAAAGGGTTAGAATGATTAGAATAACGCGGAATATGTTAACAATTAAAAAATCTAGTATCTCAACAGAATCTGGAATTGGATCATTGAATAATATCAGATACATTACACGGAAGTATCTTCATATGAGAACTGCTAAGTAATATCAAAGTGACATAAAACACAGGTACAAACAGTGACTGAGGTCAAGGTGGGTGTAGTTGGTTCAGTTCTGCAGTTATATAAGCTGCTGATTTTAAGTCAACAGTGGTAATTACCCTGCCATGTATAATTAACAGATTTTTTTTTAAAGACTACGATATGCATAGTCAGTTTAATCAAAAACTGCATGAATTAAAATAACATTCTTCAGTACATAAATTATTAGTTATTTTTAACATAATAAACAAAACGATTATCAGTTTTGTTTAAAAAAAATCTAGGGCTACATTTCCCTTGCTCAATAACTCTCCAAATTTGTTACAGATTATCCTACAACCATTTATATTACAAGCACATTTAAAAAAAAATCATAATTAATAATGAATCACATAAAAGAGAAAGGGGTAGATTTTTGTATTTACTGTCTGGGTGTTAAACATCACCTGGGCGGAGCGCAGAGAGGAAAATCTCGCACACCATTGCACATTGCACACCATTCACAGAACTGGCTGATTTTCCTTCCATTTAAGTTAATGGAAGGAAAATCCAGTGTGTTGTATGAGGGGTGCTCCTCGCTGTGTTCCGCCCAGGAAATAAAGACGAAAATCTACCCCCAAGTCTCCTAAAATATTGACTCTTCTATAACAAGGGGAGGCCCTTGCTAAAATAATACCATGGGAACAACAGATAGTAACCTCGTGAGTTATCATAAAAAAATTAACTATGCAAATTTTTGCAGCAGATTAAATTCCTATGACTACTTCAGATTCATTTCAATTAAGTTTCCGTAGGGTTCAATAATCCCATGGATAGTTTTACTGTTTATTTCAAAAGATATTAAACTGCAATGATTTTGCTGAAGCTGCCATGTTGGTTAATCACTTGAGTTCAAGTCCCCAGTGATGATGCTGTAGTTGTACAGTGCGCTGCTAAGGCCTCCCGCTGGGCCACTACTGGAAGTTCTCATACATCCAACTGTCCAGGTTTTGTGCGGACAGTCAGAGTTTTGACCCCGTTTTTGTGCAGTCCATGCTTGTGGCTTGAAGTCAGCGGAAATTCAAGTTTTGCGCACTCCTCCGAGATCATCCCATGAGTTACTGTGTCTCAGTTCTTCCGCACATGCCCAATAAACATAGAAGATAGGGGCAGGAGTAGGCCATTCGGCCCCTCGAGTCTGTTCCGCCATTTAATGAGATCATGGCTGATCATCCAAATTCAGTACCCTGTCCCTGCTTTCTCCCCATATCCCTTGATCCCTTTAGCCTTAAGAAATATATCTAACTCCTTCTTGAATATATTTAATGAATTGGCCTCAACTGCCTTCTGTGGTAGAGAATTCCACAGGTTCACCACTCTCTGGGTGAAGAAATTCCTCCTCATCTCAGTCCTAAATGGCTTACCCCTTATCCTTAGACTGTTACCCCTGTTTCTGGACTCACCCGCCATCGGGAACATCCTTCCTGCATCTAGTCTGTCTAGTCCTGTTAGAATTTTATAAGTTTCAATGAGATCCCCTCTCATTCTTCTAAACTCTAGCAAATATAAGCCTAATCGACCCAATCTCTCTTCATACGTCATTCCTGCCATCCCAGGTATCAGTCTGGTGAATCTTCGCTGCACTCCCTCCATGGCAAGAACATCCTTCCTCAGACAAGGCGACCAAAACTGCACACAATACTCAAGATGTGGTCTCACCAAGGCCCTCTACAACTGCAGCAAGACATCCTTACTCCTGTACTCAAATCCTCTCGCTACGAAGGTCAACATACCATTTGCCTTCTTAACCGCCTGCTGCACCTGCATGCTTACCTTCAGCAACTGGTGCACAAGGACACGCAGGTCTCGTTGCACTTCCCCTTTTCCCAATCTATTGCTGTTCAGATAATAATCTGGCTTCCTGTTTTTGCCACCAAAGTAGATAACCTCGCATTTATCCACATTATACTGCATTTGCCATGCATCTGCCCAATCACCCAACCTGTCCAAATCATACTGGAGTTTCTCTGCATCCTCCTCACAGCACACACACCCACCCAGCTTTGTGTCATCTGCAAACTTGGAGATATTACATCTAGTTCCCTCGTCTAGATCATTAATATATATTGTGAATAACTGGGGTCCTAGCACCAATCCCTGCCGTACCCCACTAGTCACTGCCTGCCACTCGGAAAAAGACCCGTTTATTCCAACTCTTTGCTTCCTGTCTGCCAACCAGTTCTCTATCCAAGTCAGTACCTTACCCCCAATCCCATGTGCTTTAACTTTGCACGCTAATCTCTTATGCGGGACCTTATCGAAAGCCTTCTGAAAGTCCAAATACACCACATCCACTGGTTCTCCCTCATCTATTCTACCAGTTACATCCTCAAAAAATTCCAGTAGATTAGTCAAGCATGATTTACTATTTGTAAATCCATGTTGACTTTGTCCGACCCTGTCACTGTTTTCCAAGTGCTCTGCTATTACATCTTTTATAATGGACTCTACCCACTACTGATGTCAGGCTATAATTCCCCGTTTTCTCTCTACCACCTTTTTTAAATAGTGGGGTTACATTAGCTACCCTCCAATCCATGGGAACTGTTTCAGAGTCTATAGAATTTTGGAAGATGACCAGAAATGCATCTACTATTTCTCGGGCCATTTCCTTAAGTACCCTAGGATGTTTCCCGGTACAGCTCAGGATAAAAGAACATCATGACTAATGGAAGGCTGCCACAGAAAGAATAATATGCCAAAAAGTACAAAGATGGCTCGCGGGTAATTTTGACCCCCAAATTTTGGGGTCGAGTGGGAGGTTATAAAGTTAAAAATCTGAAACAAGAACCCAACCCGCCTCGAACCCGCCACTTCCGGTTTTACCAGAGGCGGGACGAGGGGCAGGCGACCAACCCGCTCTCAGGAGGTGGGTCAGTCGTTGAAACCTTTTAAGGAGGCTGTGTGCCTTCATTTTAACAGTATTTCTATTTTTCACCTAGGCTGGCCGGTTTCCTGAGCCTCGGGAAACCTGGCAGGTAAAAGGAGGCGAGAAGGGCTGGACCCATAAGATAAGTTCCTTTACAGCACTTCTTGTGGGTCAGGAGGAGCAGGACTGTTTCCTCCTGGCCCAACAAGCTATCCTGTTCAAACCCCCACGATCTGTCTGCTCCCTCCCCCCGTGATTGGACACCCCCGACCATCACACCCACCCGCCACGCTCTCGCTCCCCCTGACCATGATGTCGCTCCCCCGACTACAATCTCGCCCCCGACCACGATCTCGCTTCCCCCGACCACTAACTTGCTCCTCCTGATCACCATCTCGCTCCACCCGACCAATATCTCGCTGCTCCGCGATCTCTTCCCCCGCCCCCTGACCGCAATCTCTCCCTGCCTCCCTACCTGCGCTTCCGCTACATCCTTGTGCCGCAGGCTTTCCAGCCCGACAGGCAGGCAGCCTGTCAATCAGGTTGGCTGTCGGGTGGGAAAGCTTAAGAAAAAATTAAAAAGTCGTCTTGCAATTTTGTTCGGGAAACCCGTACTTCTGGGTTTCCTGTCCATAACTCTTCCTCCCACTCCGAACACACAGCCCCATAAATATCAGGGCCGAGAATCCAGCTAGAAAAATACCATAAATTTGGTTCATCACTCTTGTTTCTGATATCTGAATAAGGTGGCAATTAATTGTTCTGTGCGGCTCATTTAGTGCACTTTTGAAGTAAAATGTTCTTTTTAAAGAAACAACGTTGGTTTATATTGACACTGTAGGCTGGGGGGGGGGGGGAGGAGGGGAAGTTCCTTTGAAAAATATTTTTGCCCTTGTACTTTCTGCATCTCCCCATGTCCTACAGCTGAAAATAATTTAAAAAGTCTCTACAAACTGCAACAAACAGAACTCTTGCTTAAAATCAAACAGAGTCACTTACAACAGTGTGGGTCTCCAGGTGTGATTGATGGGGGAATTACCCAATCATCTCCATTCTGGTCAGGAATAGTGGTGTCACTATATGCAGCGGAAAAGAAGGTGGCCTGCTTCTAGACCTCTGCCACTGGTACTCTAGAATGGTCAGTGCAAGGTCCAATTTAACATTCCAAGAAGATTTTCTATCTAATTTCTCCCCCTTCCTCAGGGAAGGTATCTGATATCCACTCAGCTCCTGCCACATGTTGTTTGTGGTCTCACTTGAAGTGTGTATAAACAAATACACGATTCACTTGCATCAGTGATTTGCATCAGTCTGTGTGTGTTTGCACGCACATGTCTCATCTATATTGAAGCTACATGTGTGTGTTTGTGTGTGTGTATACGTATACATACATTGAATGCCAGAATATATATCTGAGCACTAAATTCTCACCAACCAACACTTAACCCCATCAAAAGGATTGGTATATTATTCCAAAGAAATTTAAAGTTTTTTAAATCAGTAATGGTCAGATAAGGAAGGAGATTAATAACCAATACCAAATGGCCTGGCACAAAATAGAGTTCAACATAGAAAGACCCAAGTAAGTGTAAGGAAAAAAATGACAGAGGCAGAATGTGGGTGTCCTGAATATTCTTCTTCATGGACCCATTGTCTAACTCCACAGATTCTGGTTTCACATTGACATCAGTGTTTTGAGGGTCTAGTCTTGGTGTCAGCGTTTGACCAAAATCATTGCGGACTAGACTCCTCGCCCCTTGGTGTCATTCTTACCTGAGTTTAGCTGTGAATTGATTCCCACTGCTGCATACTGCAGGCAGGAACTCCTGGAGGCGGAAATTCTTGCAAGATCAGGAGTTCCTGCCTACAGGATGCAACGGTTGGAATCACTTCACCACAGGACTTGGGTAGGGGGCGATGCTGAGTGGAGAGGGAGGAGGGTATGGAATGGATGCCAAAGAGGGAAGTGGGGGAAATGGATGATAATAAACTGGAGAGGGAAAGAGCAAAAACTGGAGCAATGATTTGCAGAAGAATAGGGGAGGACCTGAGAATGTAGCTAAGGTTCCTACCAAGTCCCTGCCTAATCTGCACTGCAAAAATGTTTCGAGGGAGGTTTGTGCTTGTTCAATTAATTCCTGTTCCATTAAAGTGAATAATTTGAATTTTTTTCAAGCAAAAAATGACTTTTAAATCAGAGGAGTAGACTAGTGGCATAATATATATGCTAGTCCTTTACAACTATGTAAACGTTCTTGGTCCATAGTCTTTTATATTTTCATAAGTTCAAAACAGTCAATTTGATTTTGATAAATTTTTATTGTGTTGCAGTTTTTCATTTACATTTAATCTAGCATTCACAAATCAAAATGTTATGCTTGTATTTCCACAGATAGTTCTTCCACATTCACATCCTCGGAATCAACACAAGACATCATTCTGATCAAAGGAAGAGGAGTCAGCTCACGACAATGAAACTGTTATATCTGATGAAAGCACTGAAACCTAAAAGCATCAACAAAGTCTATTCAAGTAACAGATTAGTGACTACATGGTTGGATGGTAGAAGAGCATCTCTCAAATGGAGGAATCCTCTATAGACCAACACAAAAAATGGCACATCAACTAGATTTAAGAGATGTTGGTCTTGAATATCCATAGGGGTTCTACCAATCATCTGCTGTACCTCCCTGGAAAATGGCCGAAATGGCTGAACTTACTCCACTCTGGAAAAATTAGATGAAGAAAAAAGATTAGGAACTGCAATATATAAAAAGTTGTCTACTAACAGGAGGAAACACCTGGGTAAAACATACTGGCTGTGAAATTCGGCACCGTAGCGCTGGAAGTTAAGGCCGTTTTTTTCTAAATGGCATCAGCCTCGCTTCCGGTTGGTGAGGGCGATAGTGCGGGCGGTACGTGCGTGCATCGGCAGTATGCAGATCGTGATGTCAGTCAGCATGTAATGCTGATTTGACGTGCGACCTGCCATTTTTGACATCGCCGCTCCATTCAATGCCCTCTCCTAAACACGCACAACTGAATGTGCATTCAGCTGCACGAGGGACCTGACCCCACCCCCGCAACCCCCAGACCAGCGCTATTTAAAGGGAAACATCCAACTTGCAGGTAAGTTGATTATTTCTCTTATACTGGCTCTTGCAGAGTTTGTATGAATACTGGGTTGCTGGAAGACATTGAAAAAGTTGTTAAAGTGTGCAGGGAGTGCTGCTGGACATTAGGGAGGCATTGGCTGCTACTATAAGGCCTCTGAGTACACCACTTGCTCCCAGTCATGGGGACTCTAGTTGCAGTCCCCCTCGCGCTGCTGCATGACAGGGAGATGGAGCAGAGGCAGCAAAGAAGACAAGCTGTTCGCAGAGGGAGGAGGGCTCTCAGCAGGAGGCCTTACCGACAAAGGGTCTTCAGGGAGCACTTCTCCTACCTGTACCTAAGCCAGGAGCAGTGTGTTCGGCGACTCCACTTCACCAAGGAGGTGGTCACAGTACTCTGCCACCTCTTGGAACCAGACCTGCAGCCTCCGAGCAGGGCGACGACAGCTCTGCCAGTGGCCCTCAAGGTGACTGTGGACCTGAATTTTTTCACCAGTGGACCCTTCCAGGCTGGAACAGGTGACATAGCAAACATCTCGCAGTTCGCCGTCCATTGCTGCATCCGGGAGGTCACAGAGGCTCTGTACTCTAGGAGAGGGGACTTCATTGTCTTCTCTCTAAACAGAGAGAAGCAGGAGGAGTGCGCACGTGGCTTTGCCATGGTGTAGGGCGCCATCAACTGCATACTCGTGGCTTTGCGGGTGACTCATATAAATCCTGAGATGTTCCATAACCGCAAAGGGTACCACTCACTTAATGCGCAGTTGGTGTGCAACCACACCCAGCACATCATGATGGTGAAAGCCCGGTATTGTGGCAGCAGTCATGATGCCTTCATCCTGCACCAGTCTGCTGTGCCAGCAATCTTCCAGCCACCACGTCTAACCCAATGGTGGCTGCTAGGCGATAAGGGCTATCCACTCTACACCTGGCTGATGACTCCCCTCCGCAACCCTACCTCTCGTGGCCAGCACTCATATGACAGCCATACTGACACGAGGAACGTCATCGAGCAGACCATCGGGGTTCTCAAGCAACGGTTCTGCTGCCTTGACCGCTCAGGAGTACTCCCGAGAGCAGGTGTCCCAATTCATTGTAGTCTGCTGCATCGTCCACATCTTGGCCATCATGAGGGTGCAGCCCTTGCCACCACAGGTTCCACAGCCACCTAAGGAGGAGGAGAAAGAGGAAGAGGAGAAGGAAGAGTAGGAGGAAGAGGAGAAGGAGGAGGAGGAAGGAGCCTGCAAATCCACGTTCCGGATGGGCTGTCCATGAGCGCATCATCAGACTCCGCTTCCCTTGAATGAAACCCCACATCCCTGTTGCTCAACACTTCCCCACCTTACGATGTTACAGAACATCAGAGCATCCTCTTGGCCACAATGCTGAAATGAAAGCCACTACAAAACAAACATTCCAAACATATTTTATAAATCATTCATTCCAATACTACATAACAAAGTCAACTAATCAGCATTGTGCATTCTCTTAGTGCCTGTCTTTTGTGTACCTTTGCCTATCCTAGTGCTCCTATGAAGTGATATCCCAGTGGCTGCAGTATGGCTGGTGGAAAGCTGCTGACTTTCAGTGGTCGAGACTGCAGATGGCTTTGCAGGACGACCTTGAGCAGCTCTGAGCCTAGAAGGCCCGGCAGTAGACTGCACCACCTCAGCATAGGCAGCGGCTGGCTTGCTGACAGGCAACAGCAAGGGCACCGGCGGAGTGGCAGTGGTGGAAGGATGAATGCTGTCACCCTGAGAGAGGACAGCAGGTTCGTGCTCCACGGAGCCACTGACACTCCCTCAGTCGGGGTGCCTCAGCAATCCTAGTAATATGTTGGAAGGCAGATTGCTGGACTGTGTGAGATCCTGCAAGCCCCTTTCCACATTGGTAAATGCAGCCACAATGGCAGCAGTCTGTGCTTGTGTGGCAGCAAGCTGAGCCTTCATGAGAGCAGTCTGAGCTTGTGTGACAGAAGTCTGAGCTTCCATTGCAACACTCAGATGTTGGGTCGCTTCCGCTTGTGCTGCAATGGAAGCGGAGACATCGACCATCAGACCCTGCGTCATGGTTGGGTCCACAAGTGCTCTAATGGAGTTACCCATCACTTCCATCCTGGAAATCATGGACTCCAAACTCTGCGCAAAGCCCTGTGAAAGGTTGGAGCTGGACTCCTCCACGCTCCTTGACAGTAACAAGAGGCTGTCTGGCAGGCCTGCCAACGCACCAAGCACTTGTGTGTGCATGCCCATCACCCTTCTTCTGAAGGCCGCCCCATCGAAGTCCTCATCTGAGTCCTGTGCAGCAGCACCTGTGTGCGACCTCACACTCCAGAGAGTTGGCACTTGCACTACCCTTTTCCCCTGCCCTGACTGCAGGTCACTCATGCCCAGTGACTCACGACGTAATCCTGCCTTTATACTACCCTCTGAGTGCACGCAGTGCCATCTTTTGAGCTGGTACCTGTGAGTGTCAGATTGAGTGATGGTGTTTCTTCTTCTCCATCACTCTCCTCTTGTTCTTCCTGCAGTGGTTGGGCTGGTTGGAGTTCTTGGGTATCTGAAAGGAGAAAGGCATGAGGTGGCGGGGGGAAGCAAGAGGTCCATGCATACACCATCAACAGCTTGTAAGTGAGAAGAGATTATGGGATTGTGGGGGGGGGGGGGGGGGGGAAGTGGAATGTGAGAAGAAGGATTAGGTATGAGCATACCGTCATCATCGATGCTATCAGCCTGGCCCAGTGCCACAGCCTCAGTGACGGCCCCTCCAATGATCTCCAGCACAGTCTCCTCCAATGGGGTTAGGTTGTGCAGGCGTGCTTGCCCCCCACCACCTTGGCCTGCAAGCGAAAGGGAAGTGTGTCAGTGAGTGTGGTGCAATGTGTTTGGATGATGTGCCTGACATGGTTGAATAGCTGGCATTGTGTGCAAGGTGTGAGATGTGGGTTTGAGGCTTGCAGCAGTGGTAAATGCGTGAGGGTGAGGCGAACTTTTGATTGTGATGTATGAGTCGTAATTGTTAGAGACTGTTGATAGGTGAGTGATGGGAGTGTGGTGCATTGAGCAGTGTGTGAGGCTAGTGGTGAAGTTGGTGGAATAAGGCATTTGAAGATACATTCACTCACCTTGACCACTTGAGTGAGGTCATTAAACTTCTTCTGGCATTGGATCTATGTCCTGGGGGCAAGACTGTTGACACTGACAGCTTCTGCTATCTCCTCCCACTGCCTTCGCACAGTGTGCCTGGAAGGCCTCCTGCCCCCCTGCGGGTAGAGGACCTGTCTCCTCCTGTACACCCCCTACACCAAGGCCTCCAGTGCTGCATCTGACAACCGAGGTGCACGCTCTCTCCCGTTGAGACATATTGCTCCAGCAACAATGAGGTATTTCTGTATCAGAGCACCTTCCCTTTAAGATGTGCAGAACAGCCTTTGGCTCTGCAGGCAACCTTTAAATAGAGAGCAGACTGCACAAGATATTGGGCCCTCTGTTGAGCGCTGAGCCAACCTTTAGCGTGTTTAGTGCTGAGCTCAGTGCTGCAATCATGGTAATGAGCAGGCAGCACGAATTTCGCGTGCTGCCTGCACTACTTTCAACGGGCATGGGCAGATTGCGCTTCGCGATCCCCGCTATCGTTTTCAGGCCTAATCGAATTTTGCCCCCAAAGTGGCTAACTTTACGAATTCCTGTTGAAAGTGCATGTTGGAAATTTGGGCATTCACTGATCTGATTTTCCAACCATCATGCAGGGTGTTTGTCGGCCACAGTTAGTCAACTTTTCTGTACCATTAAAGGGGAAGCAATGGTACAGAAAAGTTGACTCTACCATTTATGCATTAAAATGTAGTTGGGGGTCTGGGATAGTTTCTGTTGAAAATCATGGGCTATCTGTGCACTCTGGTGACCCTTGCCTCCTGCTTCACTGTGCTATACTCACCAATGGCTGCTACACCCTCAAAATCAGGCAGAAAAGTCCTCTATAATATTCATTTCTTTCACTGCTGTGGTGTTATTACAAAATCTTTGACTTCGTTAAGCTCACAAATGTAGGTTTGTGCGGACACAAAAAAATTCAAACTACAGCCCACTGTACTTTTAAAATAGAACAGAAAATACACCTATTTAAATGGTTTCTCGTCTTCATTTATTTGCTTTCATCAAATATATAATTTTGACCAGCTACTAGAATGCTGGCTCTTCCTTACTTTATTAGTAAGGAAGTTGCACATTATTTATAAACTTTTGTAGCCTACGCTCAGGTCAGCAGTTAGATTATTGCTTTAATATCAATAGTTGTAACCTTCAAGTGAAGAGTCATTAGTTTACTGAAACTAGTGCATAAATGGCTTATTGTCACACAGAACTAGTTTTAAAGTAAAACAGTTACCACCAAGTTATACCTACAATAACATTTGTGAACTAATACTGCCTGGTCTGCCATTTTCTGTGTGGTCGGAAATAAACATAAAAATTAATGATGGTTTGATTATTGCTGCATAGTAAACTTTCCAGTTGTGTCCTGATAGCATCATGTGACAAATGACAACAAGCATAATATTTGATAATCATTTTAACTATCACAGTCACCTTGTAAGGGTATGTACAGGATTTTATTACTGCAAATGCTACATTAAAACATCACATAAATGTAGCCACAGTTTTGATAAATGTTTAAAAAGCACTCTTAAATATAAATGCTCATGTCCCCTGAAAATGGAGTGCTACTGAACTATAACTGCAGCAAGAGGAATAATCACAAACACATTAAGATATTAATTCAGTAAGCTGTGATTGATTTTCTTTTCTATTTTAGGCAAGTTCAAGGCAGCTACATGACAGCTCCTTATTTAACAGCTGTTGAATTGCTCAGTGGCTCCCTTCGTAAAATAGGAGCTGCTGGTGGTTACACTGTCCCAACTTCTGTGTTCAACTCTATTAACTACTGGAGTCTACTGTTATAGCACTTAATATCCTGGCAAATGCCTGAGAGATCATTTTGAAGAGTGCTACATTTAACAGGATGTACATGAGGAGTATTTAACTAAGCATATGGAGCTCAACGCTATCATTGCATTTGGAGTAAAGGTATTGTGCTAAATAAGAATCTTGATGTCTGTTAAAGCATTGCAAATAAACAAAATTACTATTTTTATTTCACAAAACTAAATAAAGTTGCACATTATTTATAAACTTTTGTAGCCTACACTCAGGTCGGCAGTTAGATTATTGCTTTAATATCAATAGTTGTAACCCTCAAATGGAGATTCAATATTTTCCTCTGAGTGTTTTGATATCAATCATGAGCACAGTGCAATAAATCACCATGATTTTCAGATGTAGATCATAAAGAATAGGAAGTAGATAACACAAAGGGGAAGTGGAGGAATTGCACAGAGGATGCAGGTGTGATGTCACACAGAGAGGTTTAGGACAGATTACACCCATCTTTCCCTCCACAATAAACTAACAGTGGGCAGCAGACATACAAAAACTTGATTTTATTCCAGCTTAAGCCAGTGCTAGTGCTTCGTTAACATTAAAAACGGAACTGGCATTTCAGAGGTCTGCGCATTTAAACGTTCATGTGCAGACCTCTGCTTGCCTGACCAAAGAGATGTGCAGCGGACAGTATAATTTAGTACTCCCCATCATCTAAGCAGATATCAGTCTCAAACCAGTGCCCTGCAATATAACAGCAGATTTGTAGCTGTCCTGTTTTGATTAACTTCTTCCATTTTGCTTAGCATTTCTTATAATTGATTATCAATTCTATGAAACACATGGCAAGTTACTATTCCTCTATACCTTATAATAGGTTTTTTCAATTACAAGTAACCTGTGGTTGCTTTAATGTAACACTAGGAACTAAAATCTATTCTTTGTATTTATATCGTTGCAGAGTGCATATTTATCTTTCGATATTTGATCTCATCTGTTTTATGAAACATATTTGACTTTCTATTCCCAGGTTGGTATGCCATTGCTCAAGGAGTTTATATATTTGTTGGTCATGTCTGAAATCAAATTACATTTATTAATAGTGTGGAGTTATAAATGATTAGCTTCAGCAAAATTCCAGTTGTGTCTAATGGGAAAGACACCTTAAAAACTCGGTCAATAACGACTAGATGTCACCATTATCATTATCAAAGTGTAATACTCTGTGACAGATTGGTAGTTCCACTAACCCACACTTTATTACCCTATGTAGATCACTTCCATGAGCTCCAGCAGTCATCCCTACAAAGGGGAGGGGGGAATCTGAATCCGGGAATAGCCACAACTGTCAATTTAAGAAATGTTTAAAATTTTCTAGTTATAATATCGGTTCTGGTTTTTGCCGAGAGGGAAATTTAGGCTACAGTCTACAATCAGACACAACATAGGTGTCAGCATCTGACTGACTAATGGAAGATTTTATCCTAAACTAAGTTAGGCCAAGACATGATTTGTAACAGAAAGTACCAAAGCATATCCACAATTTCTCTGCAAGAAATTAGAGAAAGTGTCCACATTTTTTGCACAATCTTCCACTTCAGCTTAAGTTATAACAAACCTATGCACTTATAGTGTAGCTACATGCTAAAAGCTATATTCAGGGCTGTTTTTGAATGGTTGTTTTTTTGAGGCTGTATGAGCTTTTTTGAAGCTTTTGCTAGTTTTCCAGGTGGAGGAGCTTCTAAGTCAAAACCAACACATTCCTTGCCTCAGACATCTTATGTTGATATTGTATGTGGTTCTTTATTTTGTGTGAGAAACGTAAAGGCATCACTAAATTTAGGATCTGTTTTAATCTGCTGAGATTTGTGTAACCATGGTCCAGATTTTGCTGTGAGCGACAAAGGAACGGCTTTCGCAGTTCACCTCGCGTACAGTTGGCCAGTGACTTTGGCAGGTTTATCAGTGGAGATTTCTAGTTTTCGGGTGTGTGATCCAATGTGGTGCCCTCTACAGGGGATCTGTGGCATCTGTGAGCAGGTTAAGCAGCAGGGAGGCTCTTCAACCAATCAGATTGAAGAATCCTCACTGAGACACGCAGACTGCAAAGCGGGTAGTTAAAAACAGAAAATATAAATTACATTTAAATCATTGTCCAGGAAGCAAAATGCAGATTGTGACATACACATGCTATTAAGGGAAAGACATTAAAGCGGAAACAGAAAATCTAAAATAAACTTCAATTTAAAAAAAAAATCTGCAATATTAATTTTCATCTGAGGGAATCAGACTGTACACTTGTAAAATTAATTTTTTTAGGACCTGAGAGGTTGTTCAGCAGTAATGATCACTTATTATGCCATTAAAAACTCAGTTACTACTGATTGTACAAGCCCTAACTTTTTTATCTGTCTTTAGTGCGAGAATAGTGGGTAATTAGCCTAATTTCACACCATTAGTGATCTCTGTGCAGATTCTATCGGCGAAGACTGCAAAAGCTCAGCCTATCGAGGAGCAGGGTATCACTGACAGCAACTTCCAGACTTCCACGTTTAACTGAGCATGTGCGGACGCCAGAAGTTAGCACAGCAAAATCCTGGCTCATGTTTTTTGTGGTTGTGAGAAGCAATTGGAGTTAAGGGTTTTGCTAAGACAATCTACATTAACTCTCTCATTAAACTTGTTTTATTAGTTAGGTGCACAATCCTCTGGATTAAAGATAAAAGTTTCTTTAACATTTCTATGCTGAAATATTAAATGAAAATTTTCTGGGATTTTTATTGCAGTACACTACTTTACATTAAATTCCTCATTAGACTGGATCCATATTAAATGCCCATGTGGTGTCCTATAGACATGTGAAAATAACAATCCATTGTGTAATCATATTTATCTATGTTTATTGCTACCTTACATGCATCATTTGTAACTGAGCATTACATGTGGACTCATTTCAGAAAAATCCAGTAATGTTCCAAAAACACACTGGACTTTTTATAAGATTTCTCCAGTGTTCAATCACGTGTAAAAACAGAGGGCCGAAAATTGATCCCGGGACGCGAGAGTACGCACTGCGTACTCTCGCGTATTCCCACTCCAATTGCCGGTTTTCTGCATGCCCTGCGCATGCGCTGAAAACCGGCAATTGCTCTTCTGAAAAGGGGGCGGGGCCTGCGTGCATCGCGTGCGCGCTACAGGCTGCGCGCATGCTGTGCACTTCATGCTGTGGACGCGCAGGTAAGTAGGGAAGATTTTGGAAATGTAAAAAGGAGGAGTAAGACCCGCTTTTAAGAAGGTAAGTAGTGAATTAAGTATTTTTTTGAATTTTTTTTTACAGGTATATCTTTTTTAGAGACTTTAAAGACAGGTAAGTTTATTTTTATAACTTTTTAAAAGATTTTAAATTTTTTCAAAAATTTAATTTTTTATTTAAAATGGTTAATTTAATTAACTATACTTATTTTATTAATGTGATGGGTTTTTTTAAATTTAATTGAGGTTTAGCTGTTATTTTGGGGGGGTGTAAGATTCATAAGTCTCACAGCCATGCTGTGAGACTTATGAATGGAAGATGGTGTGCTGCCATTGGCTCTAACTGAGTCACGTGATCCCACAGCTCGCACGAATTAACTACGCCGCTGGGATACGCAAGCCCAGCACAGCTGATGTCTGGAACATCAAGTTCGTGCGAGCTGGATCAGAAAAAGCATAAGCGAGGTGAGACATCGCGGGGAAGGCTTACCCCCGCGGGAACAGAGCGAGATCAATTTCTGGGCCATTGTTACTGGAATCACTTTGATCAAAAAATGTTTATTCAGTACTTTAAATTAGAAAAAAATACAGGATCACCTAAGTTTTCTTAATGACAGTATAAATATTGTAATCAAGTGATAGTTCTGATTTTGGTGCAGAAATGCAATTACAAACAATTACACAGAAGAAGCTCTTAACTGCCTGTATTAACAAACATCAGGTTATAATTAACTAGAACATTCTGTAAAAGCAGAAAATAAGTAAATTTTTCTAGGGCAGTCAATGGTGTTTTTCTACCTGTAGCAAACACGTGAAGGGTGAGTAGGGAGCGGGATGGGTGAATAAAGAGCGGGGATGGGTGAATAAAGAGCAGGGATGGGAGAGTAGGGAGCGGGGATGGGAGAGTAGGGAGCGGGGATGGGTGAGAAGGGAGTGGCGATTGGCGCTCTCTACTCTACAGTTTGCTGTAATATTCAAGGGCAATTAGGAATGGGCAATAAATGTTGGTCTTGCCAGTGACGCCCATATCCCATGAATGAATTAAAAAAAAAAATTCTACCTAGTGCATAATATCATCACAAAGTTCACAGAAGAAATGCTAGTAAAATTACTGTAAGGCAATTATTAGTAGATGAGACTGAACACTACAAAATAGTTCATTTTAAAGCGTTGTAAAGGTTTAAGGATAAGTTCTCGAAACTGCTGGAGAATTGAACATCAATGTGAAAATTAGTTCAACAGCAATTACATTTCTACTCTTGAAGGGGAACTGCTAAAAGACAATTTCATATTTTGCTGTTCAACATTTTGAAGACTGCAATTTCTTTTCCTGCACCAAAATCAGAAATATGACTTGGATAAAGTTTTTTGAGGATGTAACTAGCAGGGTAGATAAAGGGGAACCAGTGGATGTAGGATATTTGGATTTTAAAAAGGCATTCGATAAGGTACCACACAAAAAGGTTGTTGCACAAGATAAGGGCTCATGGAGTTGGGGGTAATATATTAGCATGGATAGAGGATTAGGTTAAAGGACAGAAAACAGAGAATAGGAATAAACGGGTCATTTTCAGGCTGGCTGGTTGTTACTAGTGTGGTGCTGCAAGGATCAGTGCTGGGGCCTGAGCTATTTACAATCTATATTAATTTCTTAGATGAAGGGACTGAGTGTAATGTATCCAAGTTTACTGATGATGCAAAGCTAGGTGGGTAAGTAAGCTGTGAGGACACAAAGGGGGGAATTTTAACCTAAAAAAATGGGTGGGCTGGGAGCTTGGGGGTAGTTAAAGTGTTAAAAATGTGAATCCCAACCAGAACCGTCTCCTACCCGACTACTATACGGTGGCATAGTGGTTAGCACTGGTGCCTCACAGCGCCAGAGACCCGGGTTCGAATCTGGCCTCGGGTGACTGTCTGTGTGGAGTTTGCACATTCTCCCCGTGTCTGCGTGGGTTTCCTCCGGGTGCTCCGGTTTCCTCCCACAGTCCAAAAATGTGCGGGTTAGGTGATTTGGCTATGATAAATTGACCCTTAGTGTTAGGGGGAGATTAAATATGTGGGGTTACAGGGATAGGATGGGATATGTTAGGGGGAATTAAATACGTGGGGTTACAGGGATAGAGTGGGATATGTGTCGGTGCAGGCTTGATGGGGATTCTGTGTGAGGGGGCAGGGACAGGGTACTGGATTTGGATGATCAGCCATGATCGTATTGAATGGTGGAGCAGGCTCGACGGGCCGAATGGCCTACTCCTGCTCCTAGTTTCTATGTTTCTATGTTACTTCCGGTTTTAAGGAAGGTGGGATGGGGACAGGCAGCCAACCCGCTGCCAGGAGGTGGGGGGGTCTAGTTAAATATTATAATGAGGCCGAAGTCTCTTCTTTAACCTCCTTTTTGTGTTTAATTGTAGCTGGTCGGGTTTTACACACCTCGTAAAACCTGGCAGCTACAGCAAGGTGAGGACTGTTGCGTCCAGGAGGTAAGTGCCTTTACACTTACCTCCTGGATCCAGGGTCCCTGCCTAACTCACCCCGTGATCTGAGACCCCCCCCCACCCCGAGGCCTATGATCCCTCCTCCAGGCCTCCAATGCCCCCCCCCTCCGGCCACCAATCCTCCTCCCAGGCCTCTGGTGCCTCCACGAGGCCTCCCCCCGTTGCTCCTCCCGCCTTCCCCGTGCAGCTCTCGGCCCCCAATCCCTTCAGACCCTCCCCCTGCCCCACCCCCCACCCCGCTCCTCCGGCCGCCCTGTGGCCCATCGCCCCCAATCTTCTGCAGACCACCTCCCGCCCTCCCGTGCTGCACCCGGCCCACGAATCTGGTGAGAGCCCCCCCCCCCCATTTGCTGCTCTAGCCGACCCCGGCCCCCATACAATCCCTCCCTCCCTCCTCTTTGCGGTCTAGTGCCGCAGACCTATGCGCCCGGAGCCAGCCAGCCTCTCAATCTGGCTGACTGCGGGTGGGAAACAGAGGCTTCCCATGCAAATCAGGCCCTGCCATTAAAGTCAGCAGGGCCTGCAGGAAACCCGTTCTCCCGGGTTTCCCGACCTCTTCAAAGGCCCCCCCCCATCCCTCATTATAATTCAGCCCAAAGAGTCTGCAAGGGGATATAGACAGGTTAAGTGAGTGGGCAAGCAGGTGGCAGGTGGAGTATAATGTGGAGAAATGTGAAGTTATTCACTTTGGTAGGAAGAATGGGGGGAAAATTCAGTTGGTTAGGGCCTGGTGGGGGCGCTGATGCAGTAGCGCTGGGGCGAGACGAATCCAGCGGCGCACGGCAAATCTGGCTCCCCCCGTAGTGCCGCCGCTAACGGTTACCGCCGGAGACTTCAACACCAGGCAGATCGTGATGTCAGTGAGCGTGCAATGCTCACTGGGTGCCCGATCTGTAAAATTCATTGTCGCCCCCTGCCTTAGCGCCTTGCCCCGACAGCAACAGAGAGAGGAGGCCCTCGTCAAGTGGGCAGATGCTGGCTCAAGGGGTGCTACTTAAAGGGATCATGAGTAATGAGTCGCAGCTGTCAGGTTAGTGCTGTTTCACTGCTTCCTTGTCAGTTTGACATTGTGCAACAGTTTAATTCAGTCATTTAAAGGTTGTTCAGTATCAGGAGTGTTGTGGCTAATAACAATTAGTTACATTTGTTCTCACAACATATCAAAGTGCTACACTTGGTTACATTAATGGGGGCTGTATTGGCAGTCGACCTCGCCCTCCAGGATCTACGGCGGAGGGAGCGGAGGCAGCGAGAAAGATTGGAACATGTGGCCAGAGGGTAAAGGGCCATGAGGGCTGCTAAGTCGTCCGGCTCCTTCTCCTTGCCCTGCTGCTGCTGGCTGAGATGTCTGCACCGCCAGCAATGATGAGAATGAGGTTCTGCAGCATCAAAGAACCTCCCTTTTAAGAAATGGAAGGAGCCTGTGGCAATGATGACTTGTGATTAGACTGCACCTGATATCAGTCAGCGCTTCGAGTTTAACGCCACTAAGCTAGGCCATTAGCGCTTGATTTAACGCTCCAATCCTTTCTTTGTACAATGAGACTTAATTTTGCGTGCAGTCTGATGCATTAGCGCCTGGCGCTAATTCTCAAACTTTTCAAAAGTTACCGCCCATTCCTGGGCTATAATGAATTTCTTCAATATTTTTAAATGGTGAGAAACTATTAAATGTTGGTGTTCAGAGGGATTTGGGTGTCCTTATACATGAAACACAGAAAGTTAACATACAGCAAGCAATTCGGAAGGCAAATTGTATGTTGACCTTTATTGCAAGGGGGTTGGAGTACAAGGGTAAGGAAGTCTTGTTACAATTTTACAGGGCTTTGGTGAAACCACACCTGGAGTTCTGTGTACAGTTTTGGTCTCCGTACCTAAGTAAGGATATACTTGCCTTAGAGGGGGTGCAACCAAGGTTTACTAGATTGATTCCTGGAATGAGAGATTGAGTAGAATGGGCCTATACTCTCTGGAGTTAGGTATCATTGCCCCTCTCTGCATTTCCCGTCAAAATGTACGTTCACTTGTAAATAAGGGCCTTGTCATCCATGACCTTATTGTGGACGATTAAATTGACATCATGGCATTGACAGAGACATGGTTGAGGGGTGATGACACCTTTCCCCTTAATGAAGCTTCCCCAACTGGCTATACTTTCCACCATATTCCACGCCTGTGGTGGTGGTGTAGTCCTTATATCTAAATCACACCTTGGTCTATCTCCCTACTCCTCCAGCAACTTCTCCTCCTTTGAGCATCTTACCTTGTTCCCTCCCTCCCGTCTCTCTTTCAAAATCCTTATTCTGTACTGCCCACCCAAATACCACACCAATTTTCTCAATGAGATATTTTCACTGCTTTCCTCCCTCTGCACCAAGCGACTTCTCATCCTTGGTGATTTCAACCTCCATTTCAACTCATCTTGCTCCCTCTCCTCTGAGTTCACTGCCCTCCTTTCCTCCCTTAATCTCTCCCGTCATGTCAACTCCCCCACCCATATACACGCCCACCCCCTCGATCTTATCATCTCATGTGGCCTCACTATCCTCCTCGTAACCATCACCGATAAGGCAATTTCCGACCATTTCCTTATATCACACTCTACCCATATTCCCCTTCCCCCTCCTAAACTCACTTTTCATATCCGCCCCTGGAAAAAACTCTTCAAGTCCCTTACCACTGCACTTTCTAATTCCCAAATACCTAGCCTTTGGCCTACTATTCTCCATGACATCTCTGCGGCTACTGACTTACTAAATCCCACCCTCTCCACCATCTTTGATGCCCTCATCCCCACTAAAATCATTACACCCTAGTCATTCCCCCTGGTATACCCCTCATCTCCGCTCCCTTAAGTCCAAGGGACGCAGACTTGAACGTCTTTGGCGGACAATTGGTATAATCATCCATCACCAGATTTGGCTAGGTCATATAAAGCACAACCAGGTCCTGCTCTCCATCACTAAAACCGCCCACTATTCTAAGATCATCCAGGGTGGCAAAAACACCAGGCTTCTTTTCTCCACCACTGTCTTCTCAAACCACACTCTCCTGCCTCCTCCTCCCTCACCTCCAACAATAAATGTGAGGAGCTTATGGACTTCTTTGTTAAAAAGATTGACAACATCCGTTCAACTTTTTCTGCTTTCAATTCCCTCCCTTCCCCATGCCCACCAGACCTAACTTCATCTCCGTTTTCCCGTCCTTACCCTAAATTTGCATATTTCTCTAATTTCTCTCCTGTCTTCCCTCTTGCCCTTTCAAAGCTCATCTCGTCAATGAGACCGACCTCCTGCTCTCTCGACCCTATTCCTACTAAATTGCTGACAACCCAACTTTCCTTCCTGGCTAAAATAACAACAGAAAACGCTGGAAAAACTCAGCAGGCCAGGCAGCATCCGTGGAGAGAGAAACAGAGTTAACGTTTCAGGTCGAAGACCTTTCGTCAGAACCTTTCGTTAACTCTGTTTCTCTCTCCACGGATGCTGCCTGGCCTGCTGAGTTTTTCCAGCGTTTTCTGTTGTTATTTCGGATTTCCAGCATCCGCAGTATTTTGCTTTCCTTCCTGGCTCCCATGTTAGTGGATATTGTTAACGGTTCTCTCTCCTCCGGTATTGTCCCCCTTTCCTTCAAATCTGCCGTAATCACCCCTCTCCTCAAAAAACCAACCCTTGACCCCTCCGTCGTTGCAAATTATCGCCCCATCTCCAACTCCCGTTTCCTCTCCAAAATTCTTGAACGTGCTGTCGCCTCCCAAATCCATGCCCATCTTTCCCAGAACTCCTGTTTGAATCCCTCCAATCAGGTTTCCACCCCTGCCACAGTACTGAAACTGCTCTTACCAAGGTCACAAATGACATCCTAATTGATTGCGACAAAGGTAGTCTATCCCTTCTTGTCCTTCTGGACCTGTCTGCAGCCTTTGACACGGTTAACCACGAAGTTCTGCTCCAATGCCTTGCCATCATCCAGCTGGATGGGACTGCACTTGTCTGGTTTCATTCCTATCTTTCCAGCCATAACCATAGAATGGCCTGCAAGGCTTCTCTTCCCGGTCCTGCACTGTCACCTCTGGTGTCCCCCAAGGATCAATCCTTGGCCTCTCCTATTTATTATCTACATGCTCCCCCTCGGTGATATCATCCGGCAACACAACGTGAGTTTTCACATGTACGCTGATGATACCCAGCTCTACCTCGCCTCCACCATCTCTATATTATCAGACTGCATGTCCAACATCCAGGACTGGATAAGTAGAAATTTCCTCCAATTAAATATCGGGAAGACCGAAGCTATTGTCTTCGGTTCACGCCACAAACTCCATTCCCTTTCCACTGATTCGATCTCTCTCCCCGGCAACTGTCTAAGGCTGACCAAGTCTGTTCGCAACCTTGGTGTCATATTTGATCACGAATTGAACTTCTTACCTCATATCCGTTCTATGACTAAGACTGCCCATTTCCACCTTCGTAGTATCACCCGCTTCGCCTTTACCTCAGCTTATTTGCTGCTGAAACCCTCATCACCTCTTGGCTTGACTATTCCATGCACTCCTGGCCGGCCTCTCTAGTTCTACCCTCCATAAACTTGAGGTCATCCAAAACTCTGCCGCCTGTGTGCTAATTCGAACTAAGTCCCGCTCGCCCACCTCCCCTGTGCTTGCTGACCTACATTGGCTCCCAGTTAAGCAATGCCTCGGTTTTAAAATTCTCATCCTTGTTTTCAAATCCCTTCACGGCCTCGCCTCTCCTCATCTCTGTAATCTCCTCCAGCCCTATAATCCCCCTAGACCTCTGCGCACCACCTATTCTGGGCTTTTGAACATCCCCAATTTTAAATACCAACCATTGGTGGTCGTGCCTTCAGCTGCCTAGGTCCTAAGCTCTAGAATTCCCTCCCTAAATCTCTCCGCCTCTCCACTTCTCTTTCCTCTTTTAAGATGCTCCTTAAAACCAACCTCTTCGACCAAGCTTTTGGTCATCTGCCCTAACATCCCCTTATATGGCTTGGTGTCAAAACATTTTTTTTATAACACTGCTGTGAAGCACCTTGGGACATTCTATTACGTTAAAGGCGCTATATAAATATAAGTTGCTGTTGTTGTTGAGTTTATAAGAATGAGAGGTGATCTCATTAAAACATATAAGATTCTGAGGGGGATTGACATGGTAGATGCGGAGAGGCTGTTTCCCTTAGCTGAAGAGTCTAGAACTAGGGGGCATAGTCTCAGAATAAGGGGCCAGCCATTTAGGACTGAGATGAGAAGACATTTCTTCACTCAGAGGGTGGTGAGTCTTTGGAATTCTCTACCTGAGGACTGTGGATGCTCAGTCATTGAGTATATTCAAGGCTGAGATTGATAGATTTTTGGACTCTAAGAGAATCAAGGAATATGGGGATCGGGCGGGAAAGTGGAGTTGAAGTCAAAGATCAGCCATGATTTAGTTACACCCTCAAAAATAACAGATGTCAAAAACGATTTCCCTTTCATAAAACCGTGTTGACTCTGCCTAATCATATTGTGATTTTCCAAGTGCCCTGTTATCACGTCCCTAATAATAGATTCTAGCATTTCCCTTACTGCTGATGTCAGGCTAACTGGCCTGCAGTTCCCTGTTTTCTCTCTCCCTCCTTTCTTGAACAACGGGGTTACATTTGCTTCCTTCCAATCCACGGGGACAGTTCTAGAATCTAAGGAATTCTGGAAGATCAAAACCATTGCATCCACTATCTCTGCAGTCAACTATTTTAAAACTGAAGGATGTAGGCCATCAGGTCCAGGGGATTTGTCCACTTTTAGTCCCATTAATTTCTCCAGTACTTTTTCTTTACTAATATTAATATTTTAAGTTCCTCACTCTCATTAGACACTTGGTTCCCCACTATTTCCAGTATGTTCTTTGTGTCTTCTGTGAAAACAGATACAAAATATTTGTTTAAAGTCTCTGCCATCTCCTTATTCCACATTATAATTTCTCCTGCCTCTGCCTCTAAGGGACCCACATTTCTTTTGCTACTCTCTTACATACTTGTAAAAGCTCTTACAATCTGTTTTTATATTTGTGATGTGATGGCAAGTACACTTGGCAAGAGAGAGTGGGGAGAGGGGAGGGTTGGTTGTACACCACAGGATGTAGGCAAATGTACTCACTTTTCCTGACCTGGTTAGGTCATTAAACCACTTCCTGCACTGCATCTATACTGGGGCACAATGCTCCAGCTGCTCACTTCCTCAGTCACCTCCAATCATACCTTCTTGGTGACAAGTTTCTTCCTCCCACTGCTAGGGAAAAGTGTATCCCTCCTGCTTCTGACTGCACCCAGCAATAATTCAAGGGAAGCATCCCTGAATCTGGATGCCGGCCTTGCTCCTCGTGAATCCATGCTAAATACCTCCTGACTCCACCAAATTCCATTTTTGCATTGGCCCTTTTAATAGTGGACTTCAAATTGCGTCATGCAGGTGTGCATCACGGCCGTGGCGCAGCTTAGAGACGCAAAACCCTGGATGTCAAAATTGAATGATTCAATCAAGTCAAAATGAGAGAATCTGAGCTGCTAAGTTTACTTCCAAGTTTTGAACACGCAATCGCCTCGCCCCCCCCCCCCCCCCCACACTTTACATTAATATCAACGCTATGATGTAATAACTTAAGTTACAACAAACACATTGGGGGAGAGTTTGAGGCCTTCCGCCTGGCAGAAAAGGAGCAGTAGCACCCCAAAATTGGTGGGGATTGACTGACTGCCATATTTCCACTGTTGCTCTGGTCACCACAATCTTTCTCCAGAGTCTGGCGGCAGGCCTTTTTCATTTGCAAATTGGGTCTAAGGCTGTACATGGGATCCCCCTCTTCCATTTTAGGTCAGTACTGGGCGGGGCGTGCGCGCTGCATGCTCCACCCAGTATTAGCTGGTGGTCCAGCTGAAGTGGAGTCTAAAGGTAACTTTTACTGTATTGTTGTGGAGCAGAATTGCTCCTCCAGGCTCCAAAGCCAGGTGGGAGTAGTTGTATTTTTAATATTCTTTGACATGCACAAGCATATTAGAAATCAATGGGGAAAATTGTAACCAAATATTCCAGATAAATTTTATATATTGTATATTATATTCTCTCTTGTTCAAAAAAAGTTGTAAACCCAGTTAATAAATGACATTTAAAAATATTTAAGAAGTAAAAACTTGGATGATTGAAGTCTACAGGAACCATGCATCATTTTATTTTATGGCACCAGCAGAAATGATGTAATGATGTTCCCAACATTATTGACACCGCTGAAACATGAACGACGTAGGTCACATATTTATTTTTAAAAATCAACTTCCCAACAACGTGACAACGATACTCCTTTAAATGCCACCTAACTGCACACTACCTAAATCGCTAAGAGCTATGTAATTTAGCAACATACACACACAGACACTGAGTAAATCCACAAATGAGAATCTAGCAGTTGCATTTTCTCATTATTACTTCGATCAGTACGACCAATTTCGGAAACTAATTGAGCGAGTGAAGTTTAAAAGTTCTAAACAATTTATTCTATAAGCTGTGGATTCAGAAAAAATGAAAATATGGGCTACCTTTGTCATAATATATGTTTATCTCTATCTAGCATTTTCAAGGCTGAGAAGGTTCTTTGTCTTGCCTTGCCGACATTAAACCTGTCAAGTATAACACCATTTATATTAATTTAGTGTCTTCTAGTGACAGCAGCTATTAAGGCTGCAATTATAATCCTACATATGGAGGTTAGGTTTGTGTGTGTGGGTGGACAAGGAGCGGGCGAATAAAATTTCTGTTACTCTTACTCCAAGTCTAATAACAGATAATAACAGAGATACATAAATATGCTTGTAATTACTCTACGAGGATAAATTCATCACTTGCATATTACAATCTTGAAACTTCTACAAAGGTAATAGCCCAAATTTTCCACCGTTTCACACCAGCAATTGTGGCATGAAGTCAACATTGGGGGCCAGAAATATGGGCCGAATTCGACAATGCCAATTCCCCACCCAGTTCACAGTGCCCAACCACTTTCTCTTGGGTGTAGAACATGTGCACGATGCTCTCACCCAAAACTGGCAGCACGCTAATTAGTATCTGAACAATAAATGTGTAAAGAGAGCGCAGACCCTCTGTCCTGTGCAGCATCAGGTGATTGCTGAGGTTGGTATTGTTGTTGGTGCTGCTGGTGTGCCTGGTGCTGCTGGTGTTGGGGGTCATCGTGGTCCGATTCTGAGGACCAAGGTGAGACAGTATAAACGGCACCCATGATGATGGAATAGATGGCAGGTGAAAGTACAGATGACAGAAGCGATCTGTCAATGGTGAGAGAGGTAATGAGGTGAGACTGGATGGAGACTTATGGAAAAACTTGCTGCATGCTGAATCTGTTGTGGAAATGCAGTGAGAAACAGCTTGTGGCTGAGGAATGTGATCTCAGTCAGGTGAGAGCTTTTACTGTACATTTGAAGCAGTCATGTAATCACTTGAAGCAATGGCCACTGAACTCCCGCCTCAGGTTGACAGACGTGGTTTCCATGGCCATGAAGTTAAAGTTAAAAAGTAAGGTAAAAAGCCTGTTAAGGGTTTAGTAAGTACATTATAATTAGTTTAATTGGGTCGCCCGCCGCTGCCCGTCGGGTCTGCTCAGTACTGACAGACCCGACATTGGGAAAGGCGCATTGACAGCGGGTTCCTGACCCGCTGTCAAAAAAAACCACTTTCCCACCTGACCCACCACCCCGATCCCGCCCGCTAACACCCCGGAAAATTCCAGCCTTGATATCAGCAGCCAGTGAAATATGATCCTGTGCATAATGGTAACTTAAAACATTCTTATCATAACAGTTCTAATTCATGTCTTTACTCTCTCACTGGTCCATCAAGTGCCCCTAGGAGGGATAGAAACCTAGTCTTGGGCGTTCATTGCCCCACTGATGTGCAGCAAGGTGCTCTCCAGCTCCTTGCTAGCAGGGAAGTGCGGGTGTCCCATGAGAGGAAGGATGGTGAGGGGACATGGAAGTGGGGACTCGACTCAAAGTGCTCCCACCTCTCCCCCGTTGCCTTCCCCTCAGTCAGAGCCCCATATGCTGCCTCAGATCCTGATGGCCGAGTCTGCCCCTGCACAGGTGCTAGAGGAGCAGTCTTTGGCGGGGCCCTCACAGGTTCCAAAACCCAGAGGACGTGTCTAAGCAACAGAGCAGCCTGCCTCTACCTCTGCTGAAGCCACAGCGGGTCCACGTCGTAGAAGTGTTAGGAAAATAAAAATGCCACAATTGTAGATGCACAAGGGTATGCACCAAGTTTCAGTTGTATTTATGAGTCACATAAATTCATGTATTGGCACCACTTTCCCATCCTGTCCATTTTTGCCTGCTACCTGGGAGGTGGCCTTGTCACTTGGAGTGAATGGTAAGACATTACGTTACCTCGAGCAATGGGTGTGTGTGTGACAGGAATGGTTTGGTCATTTTAGGACTGCTTTGTGGATTTTTGGCGGAAGTGGGTGGGCGGTGGGATTTTGTTTGAACATATGGGTGCACTGGTGCAGCCTAACTAAATTCTGCCATTATGAGTCAATCCCGGGCCTCCCACGCAGTAATGTGTGCCACTGCTGGTGCCATCTACACCTGAGGTTCCACCTCCTCCTCTGAGAAGGCTCTGTGCCTTGCTCCTCCTGCAGCTTCAATCCTCGCTGCTGTGCTATGTTGTGCAGTGCGCAGCATATGACGATCATTCTGGAGACCCTGGCTGGTGTGTACTGAAGGGCTCCTCCAGATCTGTCCAGGCATCTGAAGCGCATCTTCAGCATCCCAACTGCTTACCCTATTACACATCTGGCCATGATGTGGCTTTGATTATAGCGCTCCTCGGCCTCATTGCTTGGCCTCCTCAAGGGTGTCATCAGCCACATCTTCAGTGGATAGCCCTTGTCTCCAGGCAGCCAGTCGGTAAGTCTGGTCGGACTTGCAAATAGCTGAGGGAGGGTGAACTGGCGCGGTGTAGCCAGTTCCTGCAGCAAGAACACATTCAACTTAAATGATACCAACATTAAAGGGTCAAACGGCTGTATTGTAAAGGCAGTTTTATGAAACTGACCAAACTTCGTATCCCAGCATAACATGAGGAAAGACGAGACTTTTAAAAGGAATTTGTAATACATGCTCTGGATTAAACAGCATAAGAACCACAGACATGACTCTTTTTTTACTTCATGAATATGCTAACCAAGGAAGTGGCTAGAACAATCAAACCACACAATGGCATGTGTTTGTGTAAATCCAACTGACTATCCTGTCCAGTGAAACTCCTTGGTCCAGCTGTTAACCAGACTTACAATTGGCTTCACCGAGTCTGGAACGGCTCCCTCATCTTTTGGAAATGTTAATGCCAGGATTGTCGTTGGATTGAAACCCATTCAGTAACCTTTCAAACTGATAAGTAAGGAAGTGTCTTTAATCAAGACATTTCTTTGTATGATAATGGTTGAACATCAAACAGGATGAAGACATTTCTTTTTGTATTGTATGGTTTGAAATCGAACAGAATGGCAGAAAGACGAGATTACGATGGTACAATCAAAAGGGGAAGGGTTTGCGTCAATCTATTGTCACGGGTTTTGATCTTTTGTATTATAAAAGGGTGTGTTTAGAAAGGGAACGGGGCAACTTGCAAGGAAAACTGCAGATGATTTTATCACCTGTACAGCTGGAAACAGACTCCTCCACTTGATCGCCGGGGTGAGTGGTGTTTGAAATTAAATAGTTAAAGGGAACGCTGTATGTTAGTATTGCTTGGAGTTATAAGGGAATAGTGCATTGACGTTTGTATGTTGTTCGTAGTACAATAGTTAAAAGCATACGGAATTGTACTGAGTTTGTGAGCCTTGACCATTTTACTCCATCCGGAAGGGGTTCAAGTCGGATTCTGGAATTATAAGACGGGAGGTACGGGTTCACCTACCTAGAACAGGATGAAAGAGTCATGACAGCTCCATGGGAATCCAGCACACACATGCATGATGATCTTTTTGTGGTTGCAGACGAGCTGTACATTGAGGGAGTGGAAGCCCTTACAGTTCACGAACACTCCTGGGTGATCTGGGGGGTGCCTTGATGGGCACGTGTGTGCAGTCAATGATGCCCTGCACCTGTGGGAAGCCAGCCAGAGCCGCAAAGTCGAGCACCCGCTCAGTCACACTGGCCTCATCAGTGGCAAAGTGCACATAAGTGCCTGACTCGTCAAACGTGGCATCGGTCACCTGGGTGATGCAGCTGTGTATGGCCAACTGCGATATCCTGGAAATGTCTGCTGCAGATCCCTGGAAGGAGCCTGAGGCAAAGAAGTTGAGAGCGATGGTGACTTTGACAGCCACTGGTAAGGTGTGTCCACCAGGTCCACTTGGCAGCAGGTCTTCTGCCGGCAAGTTACAAATGTCTGCCACGACCTGATGTGATAGCCTGAGCCTCCTGAGGCACTGCTGTTCAGTCATATCCACGAAGTTCATCCTCTGTCTACCCCCAACAAAGGGTATATATCGCCTCCGACGAGGTGCACCCCTGTGCTCATCTCCTCTCTCCTGTGGAGCAGCAGGTCGGTGAGGAGGAGACTACTGCTGCTGCTGGTGTGGCTGGTGTTGTTAGTGCTGGGGCTCATCTTGGTCTGATTCTGAGGTCCAAGGTGAAACAGCATCAGCGGCACCCATGCTGATCTAATAGATACCAGGTAAAGTGGAGCTCAGAGGCGCAATCCTCCAATGTAGTGAGAGTGACTTACAATGTAGTGAGAGTGGCTTCCGAGGTTGTAGAAATCACCTGCAAACTCCTGAAAGCAAATTCTCTACACCAATGATGTCAGCAAGAGCCTTTCCCTTGGGCAAGGAAGCAGGTGTGAGTTGTGAGTATTTATGTGATTATTTCAACGGTCAATTGTTCAACTCACACAATGGCTGCTCACCTCTCATCTTGCTTTGACAGGCAAGTTTCAGGAAGCCCGTGAATCCCGTGCACACCCTATAAAATCTGCAACATCACGTTAAAAAGCCTGTTAATAGTCTGTTAACAAGCTCTTAAATACTTGAATTAGGTCGCCCACCTCTCCGGAGCGGGTCTCTGGCGCGCTGAGAAACGCGCCGGAGTTAAAGGCGGAAGTCGGCAGGATGAAAGCAGCTTCCCGACATGCTGTCAATTCGTGTTTTTAACAGCTCACTCCCTTGCAAACCTGCACTCATTTCAAAGTGAAAATTCCGGCTATAGAGTGAGAATAAAGAGGATGGTAAAATGGTACTAGCCCTTAGCTTGGGGGAGGCCTCCAACTTCTCCATTCTCCACCTTTTATGCATCTTCCATGCCTAAGTGTTACCTCTTCAAAACAACTGAGGAGCTGGTAGTTCTGTAGCCCTCCTCCCATACGAGTCTGTTCTCAATGATTATGTGCCCGCGTGTCCTGCAAGGAGAGAAGCATAGGGAGACATTCACATTGGCAGAAATAGATACAGGAATAAATTAGGGCCATTGTGTGAGCAACAGTAGAAATGATTACATGGCCGTGCATTGTGCAGCTAAGTTGGTAAGGAAGGAGAGTGCAATTTCCGAGGAAGGTTGTGAGTAAAAGCACAATTGTAGGTAGTTGCTGAGGATTTCAAAGGTATCCTGTGGCTAAATGGACATGCATAGTTTTCAAATCCCTCCATGGCCTCGCCCCTCCCTATCTCTGTAACCTCCTCCAGCCCTACAACCCTCCAGGATCTCTGTGCTCCTTGAATTCTGGCCTCTTGCGCAACCCGATTTTAATCGCTCTACCATTGGCAGCCCTACCTTCAGCTGTCTAGGCCCTAAGCTCCAGAATTCCCTCCCTAAATCTCTCCGCATCTCTCTCTCCTCCTTTAAGACGCTCTTTAAAACCTACCTCTTTGACCAAACTTTTGGACATCTGTCCTAATATCTCCTTATGTGGCTCGGTGTCAAATTTTGTTTTATAATGCTCATGTGATGCACCTTGGAACATTCTACTACATTAAAGGCTCAATATAAATGCACGTTGTTGTTGTATAGTACATATTAAAATGAGTGATAGTGTAAGGGGCCTGAAAGAGTACAGTGTGCCATGCATAGTTTGTTATCACACTTAAGAGATTGTAATGATTCTTAGCCCTACGTTTTGAGGCATTATGGAGGTCTCTAAACATCTTTCTTCCAACCATGTGCTGTGGATGTTGCTTTCAGAATTGACACACATTGCCACTTCCATCCAGTCATTTTGTAGTAAAATTCTGTGATGCCTGTGTCCATGTGTTCCAAGTATTGCTCTGGGCCTGCAACTGAAAATGCTTGGCTCTTCTTTCTGCAGGTAGATCTCCCGCCTACACCCGGAGCTCACTTCCTTAATGTTAGTAAGGTGGGTCATGGAAGCATGAGCATGGCTCACCTCCTACCAAATCAGCAGGTATTTGACAAGCAGCCTACAGTTTTCACTTCTCTTCCACCACCACTCCACTCCACTGCCGCAATTCAAAAATATTAATAGAAAAAAATGTTTTATACTTTTGTAGCTGACATTTGTTAATAATTAAAGAAAATGATTTTGACAAACTGGAGAAAAGCATCAGGATATTGTCAATTACAACCAGCAATTATTCTGAAAAATTGAATTACTAAAAAAAATGTAAAAATGTTTCAAACATTTGCTGGTAATTTCCTCAGGGCTTCTTACACTCTGCCAGCATAACTTTGGTGAACATTCAGTGGAAACAGGGTTTCCCCCAAACCTACACCAAAGTTACAACAGCAGAGCAGAAGAAGCCCTGAGGAAATTCCCGGTGATTGTAATTTAAAAGGGCACGGTCTTTATTGCAAAATTGTTCGGTATTCAAACAATAAAGATTTGCCAAACATTGCGATGTATTGGTGTCAATTAAATTTCTCTACTGGGTTTTTGGCTGAGCACACATTGCTGTAGGTGTGAACCCCAATGGAGAATGACAAGAAGGCTGTTTCCAGTGCGGTTCGGGAGGGCTCAGGACTAGGTCCCTTGCTTTTTATGGTATATATCAATGATTTAGACTTCAACGTAGGGGGCATGATCAAGGAGTTTGCAGATGACCGTGTGGTTGATAGTGAGGAAGAAAGCTGTAGACTGCAGGAAGGTATCAATGGACTGGTCAGGTGGGCAGAGAAATGGCAAATGGAATTAAATCCGGAGAAGTGTGAGGTAATGCATTTGGGAAGAGCTACCAAGGCAAGGGAATACACAATAAATGGTAGGATACTGCAAAGTGCAGAGGAACAGAGAGACCTTGAAGTGCATGTCCACAGATCCCTGATGGAAGCAGGACAGGTAGATAAGGTGGTTAAGGCGGCATACGGAATACTTTCCTTTATTAGCCGAGGCATAGAATATAAGAGCAGGGAGGTTATGCTTGAACTGTATAAAACAATAGTTAGGCCACAGCTAGAGTACTGCGTACAATTCTGGTCACCACATTACAGGAAAGATGTGATTGCATTAGAGAGGGTACAGAGGAGATTTACGAGGATGTTGGCAGGACTGGAGAATTTTAGCTATGAGGAAATATTGGATAGGCTGGGGTTGTCTTCTTTGGAACAGAGGAGGCTGAGGGAAGACTTAATTGAGGTGTATAAAATTATGAGGGGCCTAGATAGGGTGGATAGGAAGGACCTATTTCCCTTAGCAGAGAGGCCAATAACCAGAGGGCATAGATTTAAAGTAATTGGTAGAAAGATTAGGGGGGAGTTGAGAGAACTTTTTTCACCCAGAAGGTGGTGGTGGTCTGGAACTCACTGCCTGAAAGGGTGGTAGAGGCAGAAACCCTCAACGCATTTAAATAGTACTTGGATATGCACTTGAAGTCAGCATGGTGTGTGACTTGGAGGGGAACTTGCAGATTATGGCCCAAAAATTAGTGTCTCTACGCGAGAGTACGCACTGTGTACTCTCGCGTATTCTGTCTCCAATTGCCGGTTTTCTGCATGCACTGCGCATGCGCTGAAAACCGGCACTTGGTGATTTCAAAAGGGGGCGGTTCCTAGGTGAACCGCGTGCGCGCTACAGGCTGCGCGCACGCAGTGCACTTAGTGCTTTGAACGCGCAGGTAAGCATGGAAGATTTTGCACATAAAGAAAGGAGGCGTAAGACCCTCTTTTAACAAGGTAAGTAGTTAATTAAGTATTATTTTGAATTTTTTTCAACAGGTATATCTTTTTTAGAGACTTTAAAGAAAGGTAAGTTTATTTTTATAACTTTTTAAAAGATTTTAAATGTTTTCAAAAATTTAATTTTTTGTTTAAAGTGGTTAATTTATTTAACTATACTTATTTTATTAATGTGATGGGTTTTTTAAAAAAATTTAATTGAGGTTTAGCTGTTCTTTTGAGGGGGTATAGATTCATAGCTTTCACAGCACTTGCTGTGAAAACTATGAATGAAAGATGGTGTGCTGCCATTGGCTCTAACTGAATCACGTGATCCCACAGCTCGCACGAATTAACTGCGCCTGTGGGATACGGAAGCACTGCACAGCTGCTGTCTAGAAAATCAAGTTCGTGCGAGCTCGGAATGAAAAGGCAGGCGCGCAGTGAGATATCGCGGGGAAGCCTTACCCCCGCACGAAGGCTCCGTCATTAATTTCTGGGCCAATGTCCTTCTCATGATCTTGCTGCTCTTGTCATTCTCAGTGGTAAGGCCACAGGGGAGGGAAGTGCTGTTGAAGTAACCTTGGTCATTTACTGCACTGCATCCTATATATTTAACATATAGCAGTTACAGTGCACCAGTGATGAAGGGGCTGGATATTGAGTCTCGTGGAAAGGGCATCAATCAAGCTAAGTGCTGTGTCCTGAATGGTGTCCAGCTTCAAGAGTTTTGCTGCAACTGCATCCATCCAGGCAAATGGTGAGGATTCCATCATACTCCTGCCAGGATCTCCCTGCAGCTCAACTTTGCCACCCAGAGAAGCCTAAACGGTGGAGGACGAAGAGGCGGAGGCCCACCAACAGCCCAGGGCAGAGCAGGATACTGCGAGATGTGAATGTCTGACTAACATTATGCTGTACAGTTCTTCAGAAAGAAGCCATTCCAGGATGAACAAGAGCCAATGTAGTTTAATTGGCCACACCTATCAGGATGCCACCAACTATCTCTTAGCACTCCTACATAGCAATGATCGGAGGGAACTGTCTTCTCAGGGTCAGTGGAAAGGCAGATGCAGTGCTGTACATGGGCATCTGCAGCTACCATATACCATAATGCTGGCACATCCAGTGAAATTAATGGTCTGCTTTGGCCTGTAACTTGGCTCCACCTCTTGCAGGCATCCCACTGTGCTGATCTATGGGGATGGTACGATGGAATAGCACAGAGGGAAACCCTCCTCGCACCACCCCAAGCAATACTATCTCCACTTCAGCAGGCATCAATCAAGTGTGGGGCTGCTCCGTCACATGTTTGGAGGATCACACCTGCGCCTTTGGTTTAATTTCCTTTCACCTTTGCTTGTCACTTCTTTGTCCTCCCCCCTTCAGCCTTGACAAAGCCTGCTAATAGGTTGAGATGCCTTCTGAGTTTTTCCAAAATTCTTCTAAATTTTTGTCTCCCTATTCTGACACTCCACTTTTATTGACCCCATTCTTTTAAAATTCATTTGTATGCAATTTTTTGCTCCCTAACGTACACCTGAAGCTATAGAATTGGGCTAAGCTTGGAAAATTGAGTGCAAACACCGCAATTCCATTTCAGTCGGTCTAAAGCCCACCAATAGCTATTCTGGCAATCACGACACTAAAAGTGGAAAATCTCGGCTAAAGATTCAGCAAAGTTTTCAAATATCTGTGCTTGTCTCTTTAAACTTATTTCCATCTTCTCTTTAGCCCCATTTTATGTGGGCATCATTATCACTTCATTTCAAGGTGCCTGGCAAAAATGACAGCAGAAAATTGGGTGCATACAACAGTGAGTGGGGATCCAACATAAAAATGGCACTATATTCTCCCCTGCAACCACCCAACACCCACCACCACCCCAAACAGGCGGTAAGCAATGGAAAATCCAGGCTTCACAGCACTAAAACAGATTTGTTTTCATTTTTTTCCCCATTATGTTTATAATTTTGTTAATTATTTCTCTCCTCTTGCTCATTTTCCTTCCCTTTATTTTTTTCTCTCCCTACACTTTCTTCCACTGCAGCATTTGCTTTCATAATCTTTCATCAGTAGTTGAAAATATAAATTATTTTGTCTATTTGATACTTTTAGTGAAGCTGTCCAGACAGTCTTGGCAGTACTGGAGAGGTTTGTTTATCATTTTGTGATGACTCCTTTCTTTGGAAAGGGTAACATTAGCAAGTACATTTGAAGAGCAGGCCAGGTAGGTCTGACGGATGAAAAAGGTCACATTATCTAGTTTGGGGCAAGTAGTCCATGAAGCCCCAAAAGCTGAACTGGTACACCAGCACTGTGAGCTGCAGGTACTATTTTGGTTACAGCTAAATACTGGATATTTGTAGTTTACAATGTGCTTTCTAAGGGAAGGAAGCAGCAACAATCTGTAAACACAATTGTATTTACATACCTATCCTAACACCGTGTCATTTTAGTTTCCTTTCTAAACCTACCTCTTTGACTAAGCTTTTGGTCACCTGTTCTAATATTTCCTTATGTGGCTGTGTCAAATTTTGTTTTTATAATGCTCCTGTGAAGCACCTTAGGATGTTTTACTACGTTGTATCTGCTATATATGTTGTTGTTATACTCCACGCTTTGCTCACCACAACCAGCATATAAATCAGTAAATGTTATTTATGCAATCAAATACTCTATCTTCTGCTGAAATTATCAAAACTCCATCAAATCAAAATAAAGTTACAATTTTCTGATTAAATGTAGATTCGGTTTCGTAAAATATTCGCATTAAGCTAAATGAACTCCAGCTCATTTGGATTACATTTTGCAGCCAACGGGCTCGATTTTAATAGCTGAGGAGGCAGGTCAGCTGTAAAAATCGTAAAAAATGGTTTCAGACACCCAACCCGCCTCCATCCTGCCCCACACGATTTTTGTGAGGGTCGGTTCAGCCGCTCCCAAACTGACCTGACTCCAACTGTTAGGACAAGTAGTTAAGGCAGTTAAGAGCCTGTTAACTGCCTTGATAATCCTATTTTGATAGTGGTTTCCCATTTTCGTGCCTCTGGCTCCTGTTTCCCGTCTTGTCAGAAACAGTCCAGCTGCAAGGAGACGAGTTGGTGGAGGACATGATCTGTAGTCATTATTGGTGCAAAACTTTAAAAGCGCTCCTGTAACATGGCTGGCATTCAAATGCAACAACTTTGTTATTGGAGGTTTGGGATAAGATTTTGCAAATCTACTGACCTGGTGACTGGTCAAGCTGACACTCATCTGCTGTTTGAACTGATTGGAATAATTTCAGGCCACTTTGAGTGTGCGCTTGCAAGCTTCTTGCCTCAACTGAAATCTATAACAACGGGATGGGAACTATTTTCATCCTCTCATCCTGGTCGTCAGATTCGGAGGAAGAGCAGCGCAGCTTAGTGTTGCCGGATAAACAAGTGGCTCAGCACACAGCCTCCTTGGAAGAAGATGACGAGGAGGAGGAGGATGAGTAGGAGGACGGGGAGTGACGCCTTGCGGGGCCAGATGTGGCCAATCTAGCAGCAGGCGACCACATTGATGGCCGTCAGGCAAGGGATGCACTCAGCCATGCCAGATTCGCATAAGCTAACACTTCAACCACAGATGGCTGGCACATGGAGTTGAATATAAGTCCGACAGTCTCGAACCCCAGGCATCATCTGTCCAATAAACGGTGGTTTGCGCTCAGTGTCACCGCCATCATTCTACATGGAAATTGCCCTGAGCTCTAACTTCCATTTCCCAGAACACAGAGGCCACACTTTAGGTGATCTCAGCAGATCATTAAACCTTTTGAGACACTAAACCCATGTGCGTCTGCACACAGATCTCGAGCTCACCTCCTCAGCAATTTGCAGCCAAGCTGCCTTGGTTTGCTGAGGAGGCCTCCTCCTTTCCTTTCCAGGGAAGAAGAGCTCCTGACGTCCTCTAACTCCCTCAACAAGAGCATGGAGAGAGCCCTCATTGAACCTGGGTGCAGCCTTAGTTTTTGGGGCTGCCATTCCTGCAGCTCCCAACACCTTTAAGAGAAAAAAGCATTAATATTACTAAGCAAATGATTGGAACACATCTGGCATCTTTTTCATTTCAGTCAGATAATAAAGTCATATATCAAAAAATCATGAATCTCTTTCTGGAATAATATGACCAGCAATATCATTCATTAAATTTTCCTCAGAACAGATGGTCAACTCCCCTTTCAAGATAATAAAGCACCAAGCCATCCCAATGATATTTGTATGCAATGGGGACATGGCCCCTTTAAATTTTCAAACAAACAAAGCCTCATCAGACGCGAGAAACTGGCATCCTGCCAGCAATTGCCTGGCGGGACCCGACCCGCTCGTCGGCCGTAACGACACCAATGAAGCCAAAATCAGAAGTGCTGGGAGGCGGCAGCCGGGTGCGGGTCCGAAAACTGCCGAGCAGCGGGCCCGCCCTCAACCTCCCTCCGTTATTAAAATCTAGCCCAATGTGTCAGTTCTTCAGCAAACACCATTAAACTAATGACCTGAAGTACATGATAGTGTTAACATGAGGTCCTGCAGCTCACAATGTATCAATTTCAGCAGTTTTTGCACAGCAGAATCTGAAAAACTGAATCAAATGTGAAAATGGTACACTCTGCTTATGATGAATTATTTAAATCACAAATTGCAATTTCTCACTGGCTTTTGTTTCTAATAGTTGAATAGGTAAACTCAATGTAACAAAATTAAATACTGCGGATGCAGAAAATCTGAAATAAAAACAGAAAATGCTGGAAATACTCAGCAGGTCAGGCAGCATCTGCGGAGAGAGAAACAGAGTTAACATTTCAGGTCGATGACCTTTCCTCAGAACCGGTTCTGAAACATAGGGCTGGATTTTGATACTGGGGTGGGTTGGGGTCGTGGTATCCACTTTTCGTGTTATCCACCCGACTGCAATTGAGTGGGAGATTGATGCGATTTTCACCTAATTGGGCAATTGAGTTCCAGCATGTGAGAACCCATGACCCAATTAGTGTTTTCAGTCTAAAAGTCACCTCTGATGATGTCATCATTGCTGCTGCATTGAAGGTCTGCAAAGACTGCCTGGCCTTTGCTGTGAGAGGACCTGAAGGCAAAATGAGCAGCAGCAGCCCTAAGTCTGCTCCCAGATATTTTTGTACCACCACTCCCAGATATTTTCTTCTACTACTACTCCAACTCCACATCTCCGTTGTAATAGTGGACCTGATAGTCAGCTACCGCCAGGTTTCACATTCGTGGTTCAGAACAGGCGTGCTTCACATAGAAAAAGGGTTAAAATCACAAAGGCCTTTCAAAATGGCATTATAGAGGCAATTTAGTGCTTGTTAAGGGCCTTAACAGCCTATCCCGCCTCTTAAAGGCGGGACCAGCAGACACGATTTAATGAAAATCGCGTGGAGGCGGGATGGAGGCGGGCTTGTGCCCGCCCGCCAGTTTTCGCAATTTTAACCCCCCACACGCCTCCAAACCCGCCTCCACGGGTCAATGAAAATCCAGCCCAAAGACTCAATGTAAAATGCTTCCTTTAATACTGCATTTCAAATCAGCACTTCCACCAGCTTCTTTATGAGTCACTGTAAGGAGCAGAGGACCTAATTTAAATGCAGTTACTATTTCATTGTTATATCACTCCTTCAGTTTATGAGGGGTGAATTACTGGTATTAGCTAGACAGGCCTGTGCCAATAATTGATCCATAATGCAATGAAACCTCTTTTCATAACTGCACAAGCTATACTGGCATTGTGACTTGCAACTAAGCCAGATAAAGCAAAAAAGCTTTATTAACATTTATTTTTTGATATTTAGATTCTTGGTGAGGTGTTGTCATCTACCCACTATTTCTAGAATCCTAGTTATATTTAAATTATATCTGATTTATCATGGCAGAAAAAGCATAGAATTAAATAGAGAACAGATAACTGGAAAATTAAGATGTTGATGTCTTCATTTTACTTTTCCATATGCTCAGAAGTTTTTTTTAATGTTAAGTTTGTATCTTACAGTATCTACTTCTGGAAAACATTATTCCAGTCAATATACTGTACAATATCACTGGTACTAAGGAGGTTAAAAACAGCCTCTTTCTCTGTGTTCCTCTGATGACTAAATGCATAAATGCATACCTTATGTGATGCTCAGCTCATACAGACCAGAAAGGTCCCAAGTTCAATCCCCGGGCTAAGTAAAGTTAGCTAATCTCATCCAGGGCATCAGTGGAGGTACTATAATTTGCTTTAGCTGCCCAGCATAGGGAGGGAGAAAAATCTACCAGTATTTCTGCTTCAGATCACAATCTAGTGATTTCTGTGTTTGAGAGGACAGGATCAAGCTTGGCTGTGATGCTCCTGTGGTGAATGCAGTGCCAATGCTCTAGGTTAATACATGTAGAATGGCCAGTTGAGTGTGGTATTGGAGGGCTGCAGATCCCCATGGAACTGTATCCCAACATGAATTTGTACCTTCAGAAGAGAAGTAATTTAGGGAAAAGAAACATAAACTGCCTCTATAGTACAAGCAGATTGTGTCGCTGTTGAATTGAAATTTAAAAAATATAGGCTGGAATTTTCTGGGGTCTGTGTGGGCGCGATTGGAGGCGGGTCGGGTGTGAAATTTGAAGTATCTTGCAGCGGGTCGGGAACCCGCCGTCATCCCACCCCCACGCGCCTTTCCCTCGGGCGCGTTTTCCAGCGTGGCAGCAACCTGAACGGCAGAGTCGGGCGAGCTAATTTAAATCATTATGAGGTACTTGTCAGAGCCTTAAGCACCTTTTTCACCCTACCTTTCAAATTTCCCTGGATGAACACGAGAATCACACAGTTCAGGAACCACGTACGTGAACCTAAGTCGGAAGTTGAGTGGCCATTGATCCACCTCATCAGTGCACAGCATGAAAAGTACAATAAAAACTTCAACCTCACAGCTGGTTACTTTCATAAGGCAGATGCTGTTACTGACTGCATTTTCAGCACAGATTTAGCTTTCTAGAGGTTGCAAGTGCTTCCAGCAACATCGGCATCCACTGTCACCTCATTGGTGGAACCTATCACACCATTGACAGATTGCTTCTCTACTTGACCTGCCATCTATTCCATCAGCATGGGTGCCGTTTATACTGTCTCAACTTGGTCCTCGGAATCGGACCACAATGAGCCCCAACACCAGCACCACCAACAACATCACCACCAACCTTCTTCTCAACCACCTGATACTGCACAGGATAGAGGGCATCAGCGCAGGGCTGCACCGCATCGGAGGAGATACCCCCAACACAGGGTATATAGGCAGAGGATGAGCTTCCTCAACATGACGGAGCAGCAGTGCCAAAGGAGGCTCAGGCTATCGCACCAGGTCGTCGCATATATTTGCACATTGCTGGAGGAAGACCTGCAGCCCAGAGAAGTGGGTGGACACGCCTTACCAGTGGCTGTCAAAGTCACCAGCACCCTCAACTTCTTCGCCTCAGGTTCCTGCCAGGGATCTGCAGCAGACATTTGCGACATCTCGCAGTCAACCGTCCACAGATGCATCACACAGGTCACCGATGCCCTTTTTGACATGTCAGCCAATTACATCAACTTTGCCACTGATATGGCTTCAGTGTTACTGAGCAGGCACTCGGCTTTGCCACTCTGGTTGGCTTCCCATGGGTGCAGGGCATCATCGACTGCACACATGTGGCCATCAGGGCATCCCATCATCACCCAGGAGTCTTTGTCAACCGCAAGGGCTTCCACTCCCTCAATGTGCAGCTCGTCTGCAACCATAGGAAGATCATCAGGCGTGTGTGCGCAAAATTCGCTGGCAGCTGTCATGACTCTTTCGTCCTGCGCCAGTCCACCCTCCCTCAGCTCTTCACTCCTCCAAACAGACTTTCCGACTGGCTGCTTGGAGACAAGGGCTATCCACTGAAGACGTGGCTCATGACACCCTTGAGGAAGCCGAGTACTGAGGCCCAGGAGAGATATAATGAAAGCCACATTTCCACCAGATGTGTCATAGAGCAGACACTAGGCATGCTGAAAATGCGCTTCAGATGCCTTGACAAATCTGGAGGAGCCCTTCAGTACACACCAGCCAGGGTCTCCAGAATCGTCATGGTCTGCTGCACCTGCACGACATAGCGCAGCAGCGAGGATTAGCGCTGCATAAGGAGCAAGGGACTGAGGGCACAGCCTCGTCAGAGGAGGAGGAGGAGCATTAGCTGGAACATGAGGAGCAGGAGGAACCTGCGGTCCAGGTCCCACCAGAACCCGAGCACATTGCTGCCCGGGAGGCCAGGGATGGGCTCATCATGGCCAGATTTACTTAACTTTACACATTACACCCATATGGCTGCCACATGCTACGCCAGGTTGGCATCACTCCACAGCAACACCATAAAGCATCCCTACAATGACCAAGCCATTCCTTACACACTGACCACCATTGCTGGAGGTAACGTTATGTCTCACCATTCACTCCAACTCACTAAGTCACTTCCAAAGGTGCAGACAAATTTGTCCATGACCTTAAAGTGGTGAAAATAAAGATTTTTATCTGTGACATCACAGTAACGGAAACTTTACAGAAACATTTAATAAAACACCCAAGTGGCTACCCTTGTGAATCTACTTGTGTTTCATCTTTCTCTTACACGTGCTTCTATGAGGTGCTACCCCTGTAGCTTCAGCAGAGGTAGAGGCAGCCTGCTCACTTCCCTGCTGCGACTACACAGACCCTTTTGGTGGACGTCCTGTGATGGCCCCTGCCAAAATCTGATCCTCTTGCGACTGTGCAGGGGCAGATTCGGCCATTGCGATCTGAAATTTTATTACTGAGATATCTTCACTGCTCTCCTTCCTCAGCACCGAATGACTTCTCATCCTCGGTGATTTCAATCTCCATCTCAATTCATCATGCTCTCTCTCCTCTGAGTTCACTAGCCTCCGATCCTCCCTTAATTTCTCCCTCCATGTAATCTACCCAACCCATATTCACGGCCACCCCCTCTACCTTGCCATCTCTCGTGGCCTCGCTACTCCCATTGTGTCAATGGCAGATAAGGCCATCTCTGATCACTTCCTCGTATCGCTCTCCACCTACATCCCCCTTCCACACCCCCAACCCTACTTCTTTCTGTGTCCGCCCCTGGAAAAAACTCTCTCACAACTGCACTTATGAAATCCCAACTGCCCAGCCTTTGGCCCTCCATTCACCATGACATTTCTGCAGCTACTGATCTGCTCAACCACACCCTCACCACCACCTTTGATGCCCTAGTCCCTACTAAAACAATTACTCTCTCTCACCCTGGCCGTTCCTCCTGGTACGACTCTCATCTTCGCTCCCTTAAGTTCAAGGGACGCAGACTTGAATGGCCATGGCGGACAACTAGTTTAGCTATTCACCACCAGATCTGGCTGGACCACATAAAGGATTATCGGGTCCTGCTCTCGTCTGCCAAAATTGCTCACTATTCCACAATCATTCTGGAATGCAAAGATAAACCCCGGCTCCTATTCTCTACTGCTAACCGTCTTCTTAAACCCCTCTCCCCTGTCTCCTCCACCCTCACCTCCGATAACAAGTGTGAGGAGCTCATGGACTTCTTTGTCTCCAAGATTGAGACCATCCATTCAGCTGCCTCTGCCGCTTCCCTTCCTTCCCCTAGCCCACTGGGCCAAACTTCCTCTAAGGTTACCCCCTGCCCTAGCCCTGAACTCACATCTTTCTCCAGTTTCTTTCCGATTTCCCCTCATGACCTCTCCGCGCTCATCTTGTCCATGAAACCCACCTCCTGCTCCCTCGACCCTATTCCCACCAAACTGCTAACCACCCAACTTCCTTTTCTGGCTCCCATGTTAGCTGACATTGTTAACGGTTCTCTCCCCTCAGGTACTGTCCCCCTCTCCCCTCTCCTCAAAAAACCAACTCTTGACCCCTCCGTTCTTGCAAACTACCGCCCTATCTCTAACCTCCCTTTACTCTCCAAAGTCCTTGAACGTGTTGTCGCCTCCCAAATCCATGCCCATGTTTCCCGCAATTCCATGTTTGAATCCTTCCAATCAGGTTTCCGCCCTTGCCACAGTACCGAAACGGCTCTCAAAGTCACAAATGACATCCTTTGTGACTGTGACAAAGGTAAACTATCCCTCCTCGTCCTTCTTGACTTGTCTGCAGCCTTTGACATGGTTGACCACTCCATCCTTCTCCAACGCCTCTCCACCGTCGTCCAGCTGGGTGGAACTGCACTCGCCTGGTTCCATTCTTATCTATCTAATCGTAGCCACAGAATCACCTGCAACAGCTTCTCTTCTCGCTCCTGCATCGTTACCTCTGGTGTCCCCCAAGGATCTATCCTTGGCCCCTCCTATTTCTCATCTACATGTTGCCCCTCGGCGACATCATCCGAAAACACAGCTTCAGTTTCCACATGTACGCTGACGACACCCAGCTCTACCTCACCACCACTTCTCTCGACCCCTCCACGGTCTCTAAATTGTCAGACTGCTTCTCCAACATACAGTTCTAGATGAGCAGAAATTTTCTCCAATTAAATATTGGGAAGACCGAAGCCATTGCGTTCGGTCCCCGCCACAAACTCCATTCCCAAGCCACTGACTCCATCCCGCTCCCCAACATCTGTCTGAGGCTGAACCACACTGTTCGCAACCTTGGTGTCATATTTGACCCTGAAATGAGTTTCCGACCACATATCCGCAACATAACAAAGACCACCTACTTCCACCTCCGTAACATCGCCCGTCTCCGCCCTTGCCTCAGCTTATCCGCTGCTGAAACCCTCATCCATGCCTTTGTTACCTCTAGACTTGACTATTCCAACGCACTCCTGGCTGGCCTCCCACATTCTACCCTACGTAAACTTGAGGTCATCCAAAACTCGGCTGCCCGTGTCCTAACTCGCACCAAGTCCCGTTTGCCCATCACCCCTGTGCTCGCTGACCTGCATTGGCTCCCGGTTAAGCAGCGCCTCGATTTCAAAATTCTCATCCTTGTTTTCAAATCTTTCCGTGGCTTCGCCCCTCCCTATCTCTGTAATCTCCTTCAGCCCCACAACCCCACCCCGAGATAGCTGCGCTCCTCTAATTCTGCCCTCGAGCAACCCTGATTATAATCGCTCAACCATTGGTGGCCGTGCCTTCTGTTGCCTAGGCCCTAAACTCTGGAATTCCCTGCCTAAACCTCTCCACCTCGCTACCTCTCTTTCTTCCTTTAAGACTCTCTTTAAAACCTACCTCTTTGACCAAGCTTTTGGTCACCTGCCCTAATTTCTCCTTATGTAGCTCGGTGTCAAATTTTTTGTCTTATAATACTCCTGTGCAGCGCCTTGGGACTTTTTACTACGTTAAAGGTGCTATATAAATACAAGTTGTTGTTGAGGAGGCATCTGGAGCTCTGACTGAGGGGGGGCAACGGGCGAGAAGTGTGAACGCTTTGAGAGGAGCCCCCACTTGCATGCCCCCTCTCACTATCATCCCTCTCATGGGCCACCTGCACTTCCCTGCTAGTAAGGAGCTGGAAAGCACGTTGCTGCACAGCAGTGGGGCCATGAGAACCCACTTCTACGTTGACATCCCTCCTAGAGAGGACGTCTATGAGCCTGTCATCTATTCTCCATAGATAGCCATCTATTCTCCATAGAGATCATGTGCTCTTGTGAGTGGCGCATTAGCTGCTCCATGCAGGTGACCATCCTATCCATGGAAGAGCCTACAATCACCATTTGCCTGCAACACGGTGGTGCTCATGTTGGAGATGGGCTCCTCCATTCTCTGGACATTTGCAGACATCGCAGTCACAGAACCTGTCAAAGCCTCCTGCACTTCTTGTTGCATCTCCAGGATTGCCCTCTTTCTGGATGGCCCAAGAGGCTCAGTGTCTGCATGAAACAGAGCAGAGCTGGGAGCGTCCTGCGCCCTCTGGCGAGGAGTCTCCACTGCTGTCCCTGTCTCCAGCATCTGCTCTTGCTCACTTGTGAGTTGTGAGACACCAGGTGACAACACTACTCTATCTCACGTGGGACCCACCAAGGTGTAAGTATCTGCGCTGGTGTTGGGTGCGCTTATGTCTGGTGACGGTGCACCTTTAGAGGCTGCTCTGAGGAGTCGTCTTCCTCTTCCTCCTGGACAATGCGGGGGGCTCTTGATTGACCTGTGAGAGTAAAGAGATGAGTTAGACATGTCATATGAAGAATGGGTACAGATACCATTATGCACATGATGAATATTCACTGGCTGCTGACATCAGTCCCCACATGAGTGACTGCTGTATGCCATGTAGCTGTATGATATGCAATTCTGTCACCAGGTTGCTGAGATGGCCCCCTCTCTCCGTCTCCCACCTCCAGCTGCTTGGCGACTCCAGAGACTTCCAAGCCAGCCTCCTTTGCTGATGTTAGGGTGGCCAATGATAGAGTGCCACCTCCGGTTCTCTCCCTCTCCTTGCGGGATCTCTTTTCCTGCAAGGAGGGAAAGAAGAGAAGGTTGAGTGAGAGTGATGGAATGAGTGTAACGAAGGCTACATCTGGGAGAAAATGTTTTTGTTTGTCCAATCAGGATGTAGCTTTAAAGCATCAGAATGCTTTTGTTGTGATCGACAGCAAGATTTGTCATTCACAGAGCAGGTCACTTCTCTGCTTGTAATCCACTCTCCTCTGAATTTGAGCAAAAGGTTGCAACCTTAAACTGAATTCTTGGATTTGTAATCCATCAGAGTACTATTAGTGTATTCGTTTCCTATATTACAACAGTGACCACACTTCAAAAGTACTTCATTGGCTGCAAAGCGCTTTGGAATGTCCGGTGGTCGTGAAAGGCGCTATATAAATGCAAGTCTTTCTTTATTATAGGTGTTCTATTGCACTACCTGTTTGAGCCTCCATATCAGCAGGGAAGACAATGCAAGTTCCAGAACCACAGCAGAACTCAAACCCTAGGCTGGAGGGGGCAGGCTTTGTGGAGGGAAATGTTACTGTACAGATTTTAAACACAGAAAAGACAACTCTATGGGAAACTTTAATGTTATTTATTTATGTTTTTATGTTAAGAATTGTTTAGCACAATATCCTCAGCCTAATGAGAAAGCAAAAAACTGAAAGCATTTTCAAAAAATATTTTGAGCGATTCACTGATTGCTCTCCTCCAACTTGCTAGTTGTTTATCGGTAATTTTTTAGTTGTTTGCTCCAGGCTTCTACCAAAGTTGTTCTTGATAATGTCATAAGCAGATCCACAAGGAGATAAACAACGCTGACCCAGGTTGCCCTTCCAATTCTCCTTCCTTCCTTCCTTGCAATTCTTCTGTCTTCTACTTGATATCTTCCCCCAGCTAAGTTGGGAATGTGCCACTTTGGGGGAGAAACCCATATCCACCATGTCTCAGTGCAATATACTTTCAATATGCTTAAAAAAACCACCATTCTGATAGCCTTTCAGTTTTTAATTCAAATCTGTTTAAAGCAATGTTTGTTTGGGGACATTTAATTACTCAATTTAACCTTATTGCTAAGTCATACCAGGTGATGCTCATTAGATTATAACAACATGTTTATATACTCAATAGCTTGCATTGGATTATATGATAAAGTCTAAAATTAGATTGCAAATTGAATTACACATGAAAACATGTAAATTCAGTTGGCATAAAAAAGGCCTACATCATTCTGCTGCACTTTTTATTGAATCAGTAACCCAGTGTAATCAGTCCAATCCCAGTACTCATCCTAATCAAGACCTGCAGTTGGTCCAGATACATATTATGTTGATCACTAAAAATAGCTTATTTAGATCATTATGAAGGTTAGAATGGATTTCCCTTGCTTAGCTTATTGAAATTGGTTTCTTCCCTACAACGGATTCCAAATTAGGTTTGATTTTCTTATTCCACTGGTCTCAAAATTGAATTTCAAACTCATGACAGCATTTACCAATTATCCCCAAACTTTATATCCAATGTGAATTATTCAGTTTTATTTTAACCTAATTAAGTCAAATTCTATAGGTTTAATTAGTTTCATGCCACAAAATGATGAAAGTGTAAGATCAAATACTCAGATATTATTATTTGTAACAAATTTGCTTATATTCTAGAGGTGTACAATAAAGAGGGACCATATATACTGCATTATAGGTATATCTTACCAATGCTCCCTTGCCTACTTTTAAGTAAATATCTAATGCATTTACCATCTTTTTGTCTGTCAAATATCACTTTATACAATAAAAAACAATATTTATGCATTATTTGTTTATGTAATATTTTATACAGATTATCTTTCTTTCAACATATTCTCACTTACACTCTGAATAGCATGTATTAAAAGATCAGTGTTATCACTACAGCAGATCTATTCAAAATCTCATGCTTTACAGAAAGCAGCACAAAGAAATCAGTGTAGAATTTAACAAACAGATTAAAGACTTTTAGAATTCCAAAAGTAATACATTAATTTATTTAAAAAACAGTTGGAGGTACTTTTGAAAGTAATTGTGCAAGTAAAAAAGCATATTAGTTGGCTTATAATAACTGCACAGACAAGGCTTTGTTTATGTAAATATCTAAATTTATACTCCAGTGAATAAGGAAACCATAATTGGCTAAGAACGAGGAGGCCAAGATACAAAGCAGAGCCCAAATCCAAATCTGCTGTATTACTTGATTCTTTAAACCTCCAAAAGTAGGGTCTGGTAGTACAAACTATCGATGGGCTTAATTGCATACTTCATGATTACTTGTATTTTGAGTTGATTTATACAGTCTTAATTACAAGGAAATGTTATAAATTGCACCAAAAACTGTTTCATTATTGGACTGAGGATAATGTTTCTTAAATGCGTTTAAATAAGTCATTAATTGTGGTTGTTATATTATTGTTACAAAGCACAGGTGTAGACCTCAGACAAGTTGTTTCATAGAATTTCTGTTAACTCAGTGGATCCCATGAAAATGCAATTCTACATCCATAAAGTAGATCCATACAACAAGTAGACCTTATTCTAATGTTTCCTATGAAATGGTTTTAGTGTTGTCTTTCAATTTTTGGGAGGAAATGTTGACATAAATAACCAAATGTATGCTTGAACAGTATATTTTAATGCATACTCAGAAGGGAATATTATAATATGCCTTTGTAGTCTTGTGGGAGGGTTTTAGATAAATCCTCAGTATACAGTTTCAATAACTCAACTGTTTGAAATTCATAAGTGCTGATATAGGAGCAACTGCTCACCTATTGTTAGTATTGGCAGTGCAATGCAACCCAGATCCAAGATGACTGCCTTTCATTTGTTCAGAGACTGGATAGGTTTGTAACATTTATTGATGGAAAAACTAAGTGACAGGATTTGCAGTAAAATATCACTAGTAAACAGCACCCTGAAACATTAATAATGCTATTGTAACAAATATATCAATGTTACTAGAAATTAAATTGCATTAAATGTTATTGGAATGGATTGGGAGGTTGTGGTGGTTGGAGGTCAATCATCTCAGCCCCAGGACATCGCTGCAGGAGTTCCTCAGGGCAGTGTCCTAGGCCCAACCATCTTCAGCTGCTTCATCAATGACCTTCCCTCCAACATAAGGTCAGAAATGGGGTTGTTCGCTGATGACTGCACAGTGTTCAGTGCCATTCGCAACTCCTCAGATAATGAAGCAGTCTATGCCCGCATGCAACAAGGCCTGGACGACATTCAGGCTTGGGCTGACAATTGGCAGGTAATGACTATCTCCAACAAGCGAGAGTCTAACCACAGCCCCTTGACATTCAACGGCATTATCATCGCTGAATCCCCCACCATCAACATCCTGGGGGTCACCACTGACCAGAAACTTAACTGGATCAGCCACATAAATACTGTGGCAACAAGAGCATAGAAACATAGAAACTAGGAGCAGGAGTAGGCCATTCGGCCCGTCGAGCCTGCTCCACCATTCAATACGATCATGGCTGATCATCCAAATCCAGTACCCTGTCCCTGCTTTCTCACACAGAATCCCCATCGAGCCTGCACCGACACATATCCCACCCTATCCCCGTAATCCCACGTATTTAATTCCCCCCAACATATCCCATCCTATCCCTGTAACCCCACATATTTAATCCCCCCCCTAACACTAAGGGTCAATTTATCATAGCCAAATCAACCTAACCCGCACATTTTTGGACTGTGGGAGGAAACCGGAGCACCCGGAGGAAACCCACGCAGACACGGGGAGAATGTGCAAACTCCACACAGACAGTCACCCGAGGCCAGATTCGAACCCGGGTCCCTGGCGCTGTGAGGCACCAGTGCTAACCACTATGCCACCGTGTTGCAGGTCAGAGGCTAGGTATTCTGCAGCGAGTGTCTCACCTCCTGATTCCCCAAAGTCTTTCCACCATCTACAAGGCAAAAGTAAAGAGTGTGTAAGGATTGCCTGGATGAGTGCAGCTCCAACAACACTCAAGACAGTGTCCAGGACAAAGCAGCCCACTTGATTGGCACTCCACCCACCACCTTAAACATTCACTCCCTCCACCACCGGCGTACCGTGGCTGCAGTGTGTACCATCTACAAGATGCACTGCAGCAACTCGCCAAGGCTTCTTCGGCAGCACCTCCCAAACCCGCGACCTCTACCACCTAGAAGGACAAGGGCAGCAGGCGCATGAGAACACCACCACCTCCAAGTTCCCCTCCAAATCACACACCATCCTGACTTGGAAGTATATCGCCATTCCTTCATCGTCACTGGGTCAAAATCCTGGAACTCCCTCCCTAACAGCACTGTGGGAGTACCCTCACCACACGGACTGCAGCGTTTCAAGGCGGCGGCTCACCACCACCTTCTCAAGGACAACTAGGGATGGGCAATAAATGCTGGCCTTGCCAGCGACGCCCACATCCCATGAATGAATATATTTAAAAAAGAATTTAGCCAAGGACAAGCTGGTGTTAAGTTATTTAAAACATTCTTACCATTTTTTTACTTTTTTCATAATTATATAAACATTTATAATATATACCAGTTGATTTCTCACGATGTTGCACACAGGGAATCAAGACAAAGTGCAGTCTTCAGGTGAAACCGGGTTAAAGGGCGGAGGATAATTGGGCCAGGGCACGCAGATGTAATTCAGTCCCCATTTTAAAATCATACATTCTGTCCTTATTTTCATATTCCCACTATAAATTCTTATGTCTACATTAATATTGGAAATTGCCTATGTAAACTTGTCATGTTGTAATTACATCCTCCTGCCAGTGGTGGCACTGCAGCATGACAAGGCCATCTCTATTATAAATGTGGACATAGCAACTAACAATGGAAAAAGTTGATAGGAAGTGTGCACAGATGTAAGATTTTTAATGCATTACAGATAAATGCAATCCTTATGTTAGACACATCTGTTATATTTGGACCATATTCCCAATTAGTACCAGCACAATGAGTGCATAGCGTAACAAGTTGCAAGCAGTGGTGATATTTTCAATTATTCAAAAGCTGTGAAAAATGCACAAACTGTAAAGTCAACTAAATCAAACAGCAAACATTAGTACAGGTATAGCCAATAAGACTTGCACTATGACAATAGCAGTTTAAAAAGAGATAATGTAAATACTGCACTGTAGACGTATTCTACATTTAAAGCTGGACAATATGAGAAATTGTTATCTGAAAATAATAAATGCCTGGGTTTGGAGCATTATTTTCATTATTGGATGACAAAGAATTTGCAGAATATTATTAATATCAAAGAAATATAAAGAGTGAGTGATAATTTTAATAGTTTACAAAATAAATAAAAATGTCAACATTTCACTCATCATAAAACTGGAAATATACCACTGAGATAGTATCAATTAGATGCACACACATTTTGTACTATTTGGTTAACAGTATTTTCATTATTCAAACATTGCAAACATTGCTCTTTTTGCCATTAACAACATAGTTGTATTGTGCTCCATACACTATCAAAATAAAATTGTTTCACTGATTGTTATTGATCGATTTTCCATAAAAATCAGTATAGTAAAATAGACTTAAACAAAAAATAGATTATTTTATTATGTCTTACTGTAAGTCATTGCTTGAAGATTGAGCATTTTGGATTTGCTTTGTAATTCCAGATATTGAAATAACATTAAAACTTTCCAAATTATTATTTATATTTACATTTTCTATTACTATTTTTCCAAAATGAGGCAATCTTCAGTTCTGACTAGTGCTACACGCATAAAATGCCAATAACCTGTCTTTTCTCTTTACAGATGTTGACTGACCTGCTGTATATTTACAGCATTTTCTGGTTTTATTTTATTTTCTAACATTTGGAGTTTGCATTTCTTTTAGTTTGTGGCATGCTTGGTTCAGTGTTAAGAATATGTAGGTATGAATTGGCAATAATTATTTACAACTATCATTATTTGACAATTATTTATGATCAACAATTGCCACAAATCTCTCATGTTGGGTCCCGTTATGTTCATGATACATTTGCCATTTGTACTTTATTGAGAGATTAGAATACTTGTGTAATATATTTTGAAAATCTGTACATGCTGTTAAAATATCCTAACCACTACCAATAATTTTGTCAGAGAGTTTTTATCTGGAAGATACTATATTGTCTGTCTTTATATAACAATTCAAGTTTCTATGTCGCCATATACTTAAATTATTAATTAAACATTAACTTAATCATACCCAATGGAACATTTCCAACTCTATTTTGTGCTGATGAAATGTATTTTCTAAAATACTAAAAATGGAATTATGATCACTTGTGTCAAATGATCATTACATAAGTACAATTTATTGTAACTATATATAACATTTGACAGTAACTGATATTCATTCATATTGATCTTTGTATTAAGCATGCATAGTTATAAATGTCTGCTGTATCAGTACTTGACAAGGGATAAGACGATCAGGATAGCATTCTGGTACACCTAATAAAATTGCACATATCCCAGTCTGTAATACTAGCAAACTGTCAGTTTATTTGCAGCTCTGAAGCCTATTTCGAGGCAGTTTTTCCTCTGATAAAAGTGGAATAAAAGTGCCGCTGTAAGAATTTAGTAAACTATTACTGAGCGAGAGGTTACTATTGCTACTGGCTTTAGTGACCACAATATCTACCTGTTCATTTCTGGAATCCCCAGACTCTCCGTCCTTAGCATTCAACTCCATTAGTTCAAGTTCGTGTTTTGCAGCCGTTTCCAAAACTTTCTGTTTGTTATAGTACCTGACAAAATTATTTATAATAGGGTGGATAGGCAACGCGATGGCTATAATGCCGCAGAGAAAGCTGATAGCTGCGTTGAGTTTTCCCAAAGTTGTCTTTGGGTAAATATCCCCGTATCCAACGGTGGTCATGGTGATGATCGCCCACCAGAAGGACTGAGGGATGCTTTTGAAGAGGGTTTCGGGGTGGCTTTGTTCCATGGTGAATCCCAAAGCCGAAAAAACGAAAATGCCAACTGCCAAGTACATGAGCAATAGGCCCAGTTCTTTAAAGCTTCTTTTCAGTGCGTAGGTGAGTGTTTGGAGACCGCTGGAGTGGCGCGCCAGTTTAAAAATTCGCGCTATCCGCATGATCCTAAGAGCCTGAATGGCCTGCTGCACATTAGTCAGCTCCATCAGGGTTGCCCCGACTGTAGTCAAGATCAGGCTCACATAGAAAGGCAGAATCGTTAGCACGTCTATAATGTTCATGAAAGACAGTACAAATTTTAGTTTGTTGGGGGCCGAGACCAGCCTCAGTACGTACTCGGCTGTGAACCAGCCGATGCATGCCGTTTCGATGGAGTCGAGGACTGGATGTTCTATTGGGCTCCCTTCCTCATCAGTCACTTGGAGGTCAGGGATGGTGCTGACACACATTACCACGGATGAAATTAAAATAAACAGAAAAGATAAAACTGCAATCACTCTGGCCGGATAGGACGAATCGGGCTTTTCCATCAGTTTCCAGAGGAATTTTTGAGCTTTCCCCCAACAGCTATCAGCCGATTCCCCCCTGTCGGCCAAAATAAGCTGCACTTGCTGTGCGATTTCTTCGAGCTCCTCATTTTTCTCGCCTAAGAGGCATTTGCAACACTCGTCCAAAAAGTCCACCTCGATCTTCCAGAAGTCTAGCTCATTTTTGAAACAAATGGGGCAAATCCCTTTTTTCATGTGGATTTCTCCGAAATAGTAGACGTCCAGTACACATTTGAAAGAGTCCGGGTCTCGATCGAAGTAGAACTCTCCTTTGCTCGGATCGTAGTCATCGCAAAGGGAGAAGATCGCTTCGTATCCACTGCAGTTTAGCAGTTCTGCCAGTCTGCTTTCCGGGTAACGGTTCAGCACATCCCCGTACAAAATGTGGCGGACCCCGCCAATATTCACCACCATCTCCTGATCTTCCGAAGCTTCTGATTCACCAGAGTCCGGGCTTCTGGGTTCCGTCCCCATGGTTTAGGTATTATACTAAATCAAGTTCAACAAACACACTTTTCGCTCCTTTGATAAATGTCTAAACGCAACAACTTGCATCGACGTCCTCGGTATTTCGTAAGATGTATATATATATATATATAAAAATAGAGAGCAAATATGCAACATTTACTATAACACTGATCCTCAAATTGGGGGAAAAGGTCTTTCAATGGGGAATATAGTGAGGAAAGCGCTTTAGATCAAAACTCACCAAAGTCTGTTGCGCTGAAAGTTGGAATCACGGACTTATAAACCTCACACAGGAGAGCCATTGAAGTACAATAGCACGTTATCGTCTGGCAATTGATGAATGAAATATATTCAAATTAACGGGACATCAAGCGATCTGTCAGGTTGCTAATCTTGTGAAACCAGAACAAAAACTATACCTCAGAAACGTGGAGTTTGAAAAAGGCTGTCTTTCCTGCAGGCAGTTTGATAAACAGGCAGTAACCTGATAACCTGTCGATCGTGTCTATGCAGTGTTGCACAATGAGTGAAGCAAATTTTATCACTGCGATCCACAGCCCTGGAGAATGTCAACCGTTCGGATCATAAAGGTAACATAATCCGTCTCTTGGACGCGCATTGAAATTCTTCACATCCACATGAGATAATACCAACTGTACCAGCAAAAGCAAGCTACACTCCCTGCTGGTTGAAAGACTGCACAGCGTCTGAAAATAGTCAACGATACTGCAAGCTCCATTACGTTTTTTCATATTTCACAAAGCAAACACAAGGGAACCATGGCGATTTACCAAACTATTACTAAATGGCTACATAACATCTAGCTACAGTCTGCACAAACCATTTTTTTATGTTTTGCTGAACTAATCCAATAAAAAATTAAGGTTTTCTTCCTTTCATCGGTTTTTAAGAACAAACTAGTTGATCTCCCATACTACTGCTGCTGCTTATAATTTCTACTCATGCTCAACACAAAAGTCAGCTTCCGTAGGTATCCCTGTGCTTATGATCAGTAACTTGACCATATATACAAAAGTATCTGGAATGAAGTACGCACAGGACAAACAGTGAACCCTTTCCCCATTGTTATGTACACCGGAACACATTAGTGGTTACCCCTAACTCATCTTCCGAAAATCAGCAGAAAATAGGAAAATAGTATGCTGACTGACCATGTAGGTCAGCCTTAAAACTACTAATTAGCATTGATTAAGAGATATAAATAACAGAAACAAAACGGGCCAATCAGCAGAATGAATATAATAGAATACTTAATTTTTCAACAGAACTTTCAAACTGTTCCAAAATAATAAAATTCGGCAGTCCTTGGGAGTTCTCTGCAGTCACTTTTAAAACTTCCACCACAAATTTGTGAAGAAAAGATTATGTGAGTTCCTATAGCCTTCTTCTGCACACAAGGAACAGTGCTTAGGCCTTAGCAGTTCACAATTTATATCAATGATTTGGATGAGGGGACCAAATGTAATATATCCAAATGTCCTGATGATACAAAGCTAGGTGGGAATGTAAGTTGTGAGGAGGATGCAAAGAGAATTCAAGGGGATATAGACAGGCTAAGTGAGTGGGCAAGAACATGGCAAATGGAATATAATGTGGAGAAATGTGAGGTTATCCACTTTGGTAGGAAAAATAGAAAGGCAGAGTATTTTTTAAATGGTGAGAGATTGGGAAATGCTGGTGTTCAGAGGGACCTGGGTGTCCTTGTACACGAATCACTGAAAGTTAACATGCAGGTACAGCAAGCAATTAGAAAAGCAAATGGTATGTTGGCCGTTATTGCAAGAGGATTTGAGTATAAGAGTAAAGACGTCTTACTGCAATTATATAAGGCCCTGGTGAGACCACACCTGGAGTATTGTGTACAGTTTTGGTCTCCTTACCTAAGGAAGAATATACCTACCATACAGGGAGTGCAATGAAGGTTCACCAGGCTGATTCCTGGGATGGGGGGATTGTCCTATGAGGAGAGATTGCGTAGACTCGGCCTATATTCTCTAGCGTTTAGAAGGAGAGGTGATCTCATTGAAACATACAAAATTCTTACAGGGCTTGACAGGGTAGATGCAGGGAGGATGTTTCCCCTGGCTGGGGAGTCTAGAACCAGGGGGTCACAGTCTCAGTATAAGGGGTCGGCCGGCCATTTAGGACTGAGATGAGGAGAAATTTCTTCACTCAGAGGGCGGTGAATCTTTGGAATTCTCTACCCCAGAAGGCTGTGGAGGCTCAGTCGTTGAGTATATTCAAGACAGAGATCGATAGATTTTTGGATATTAAGGGAATCAAGGGAAATGGAGATAGTGCAGGAAAGTGGAGTTGAGGTAGAAGATCAGCCATGATCTTATTGAATGGCGGAGCAGGCTCGAGGGGCCGAATGGCCCACTCCTGCTCCTATTTCTTATGTTCTTACAAGCTTGCATAGTAAGAAGGGAACTGGAGATCCTAGATTGCCACATAATTGTATGCTTCTTTTCTTTGAAGTCAAACTGGTACAAAAGAAAGATTAAAAAGATGCCTTCAAAATCAATCAAAGCTGTCAATCAAAATAGATTTCAAAGTCTGTGCTATTAGCTTTTAAATAATAACACTGTCCTGGACAGAAAGAATGTGAATGGTCAGTTATTTGTCTTCTGTCCCTTATTTGATTAGTTACAAGATCAGAGATCTTGGTTTGGTTGATGAAGACCACTTATCTCCAGCATCATTTTGTAAACAACAGGGCAAAAAACATCTGGTTCATAAAGCTAACATACAGTTATACATAGGCCGGAATTTTGCCGTCGCTCAGGGGGCGGATTTGGAGGCGGGACATCCGGCAAAATTGCAAAGATTGACAGCGAGTCGAAAACCCGCTGTCAAGCCGCCTCCAAACAATCTTCCCAGATGTCGGGTAACCCTATTTGCGCATGGACCCGACACCTAACGGCGGGAAGAGGATTAGAGGCACTTAACTGCTTGTTAACAGGTAGTTAAGAGGCTTTTTGCAATTTTGACAAGTCTACTGCGGACCAGGTAAGTGTGGCGTGCTGTGGCTCTGCTGTAATGTTTCTGCATTGATGACAGCTGCAGAAGTGGTGTGAAGATCCAATGGTACACTGGTGAGTTTCAGAGGTAAGAAAATGTTGGGAAAATCATTTTAAATGCATTTACACTTTTCTGTAGGTGACAAGTTTTGGATTGTGTGTGTAGTCCCACCTCATTGGGAGAACTTCTCTCACCAGTGACAGATCGCTTCTGTAGCCTCACCTGCAGCTGCCATCTGTTCTAGTCTAAGGAGGGAGTCACTGGAGAGCCTGGGTGCAAGGGCTCACCTTTGTACAGTGATTGTCAGTGTTTGCAGCACCTCAATGCTGTCAAACACTGAAAAATCAGCTGTCAAAAAAAATTGTGCATGGCCCCTTTAAGAAAACCGGCAGATGACGTGTCATCAACTGACGTCATCTGACACCGGCTTCCTCTTAATTGGCCGGCAAGCCCGCAGGGCGGGCTTAACAAGGCCAATTGATGCAAAATCACGTCTGTGCGCCGGACGTCGTTGGGGGCAGGACTGGAACCTGGAAGGCAGCAGTCCCGCCCCCAAGCCGCATCGACTGGAAAAATCGCGGCCATGGTTCCTCAAATATAAGTAGAAACATAAAATAACCCAACATTATATTATTTTATTATAGTGTCAGGGATACTGCAGCTCCAACCTAGACAATTCGATGCATCTTTCACATCTTTAAGCAGCAGTCACAGAAGACAATTTTAACATTATTACAATACTGGGAAGGATAAAACCCTAATTTAAAAATACGTAAGGTAGAAATTCTTAGGATCTTCAGCAGGACAGATCTCCAGTGTTCATAGCAAGAAAATTAGAAATGTGTCAATCTTTCCTGTAACTGTCTATCTTTCTCCTACCGCAATACTTTTTAGCTTCCTGTTTGTCTTCCACTCTACCTCCTGTACTCTCTATACACCTTGCATACACTTTCTCTCTTTCTCATCTCTATCACATTGCCTCCAACAGGTTCTCACTTACTTTCCCTCTTTTTGTAAGTCTATTCTTCTATCTGTCTCTCTCCTCTTCTCTATGCCTCTTACCTAATGGTCCCTTACTGATACACAGAAAGATTGTTCCGATTGTCAGAGAACAATCATTGCACCCTCAGGAAATTGCTGCAAGTGTTCCTCAGGGCAAACTTCTCAGGTGAACCATCTTCAGCTGCTTCATCAATGACTTTCCCTCCATCATACCATCAGCTGTATGCTTGGCAATTTCACACTGTTCCAACTTCATACACAATTCTTCTGATAATGAAGCATTCAGGCTTGGGCTGACAAGTGGCAGGTAACATTTGTGCTGCCTAAGTGCCAGGCAGTGACTATTACCAAAAGAGAAAGATTAACCATTTCCCCCTGTACTTCAGTAGCACAACTATTGCTGAGTCCCTCATCATCCAAAAGTTTAACTTGACCAGTCATATCAACACTGTGCTTTTTACATTACATAAGATATACAGCACAGAAATAGGCCATTCGGCTCAACCAGTTCATGCCGCTGTTTATGCTCCACACGAGCCTCCTCCCGTCTTTCCTCATCTAACTCTATCTAACCCTCTATTCCCTTCTCCCTCATATGCTTATCTAGCCTCCCCTTAAATGCATCCATACTATTCGCTTCAAGCACTCCCTGTGGTAGCGAGTTCCACATTCTCACCACTCTCTGGATAAAGAAGTTCCTTCTGAATTCCCTATTTTATTTCTTAGTGACTATCTTATATTGATGGCCTCCTCTTCCCCACAAGTGGAAACACTCTCTCTGTATCTACTCTATCAAAACCTTTCATAATTTTAAAGACCTCTATTAGGTCACCCCTCAGCCTTCTCTTTTCAAGCTTACAAGAGAAGAGTAGAGGTTAAGTATTCTGCAATAAATTACCCACTTCCTGACCCCCTCAATGTCTCTGCACCATCTACAAGGGTCAAGTCAGGAGTGTAATAGAATACACGCCACTTGACTGGACAGGTGCAACCACAAAAAACAAGAAGTTCGAGACCATCCAGGATAGAGAATTCTGCTTGACTGGCAGCCCTGTCACTGGACTCAATATGCATCCTCTCCACCACCAGCACACAGTGAGTGCTGTATGGATATAGCATGTACTGCAGAAACTCACCAAGGTTATTTCAACAGCATCTCCCAGCTTTGCGACCTCTACCAACAAGAGGGACAAGGGAAACAATGTCATGGGAACACCATCACCTCTAAGATCTCCTTCAAGTCACACACCATTCTGAACTGGACATATATCACAATTTCTTCTTTATCGCTAGGTCAATATCATGGAATTCTTATGGGGCACCATCAGCATAAGGACTGCAGCAGTTCCAACCACCGATAGCTGGGACCTCCTGAGGCCCATGTGCACGATTTTACGATGGCTTCAAACAATGTGCTCGAACTACTCCATTCATCAGTTAAAACAATATGGCAACATTCAAACCCCTTTTAAATCTGTTTTTATTACTTTCCTCCTTAAAAAGCCTACCTTGACCTCTCTTTCATCACAAACTGTTGTCCTATCCTTTCTAAGGTTGTTCAACAAATCCTTGCTGACCGACTACGAGCTCACCTCTCTCAGCACTTTCTGTTCGAATCCCTCCAATTGAATTTCTGACAAGCCTACAGCAGCAAGACTAGTCAAAGTGCTCAACAACATTCTGTGATTGCAATTGTAGCTTGCTGTCCCTCCTCGTTCTTCCCACCATTTTCAACACTGTTGACCACTCCATTCTCACCCACAGCCCCATCTACACTGTTCACTTTAGTAGCACTGTGCTATTCTAGTTCCACTCCTGCCTGTCCTAATACAGCACTATATCTCCTCAAGACTATTTTCCTCTCATACCCAGTCACCCCATATATGTCCTAGGGCTTCATGCGTGGTCACCGACTAATTATTATCCACAAGCATGAGTTCAGCTTTCAGACCTAACCTGATGACTAAAACTCGATATCTCTGCCACCACCATTAACTCAATGATCCAGGGTTATTAGTGTATTATCTAACTACCTGTCTGCCACTAGTTCCAAAATGAGCCAATAATTCCTACAGCTGGTTGTTTCTCAGTAGCATATTGGGAGATTCCTTACACCTCTGCCCCCCCGACCCCCCCCCCCCCACCCCCACAACATTCAGTGTGACCCATGTCTGGTCAAGATCACCTTCTTCTACCTCCATAACATTGCTCACTTACACCCCTACTTCAACACAACTCCTGCTGAAATCCTCATCCAAGTTTTCATCACCCCATGGATCAATTTCTCAAATGCTCTGCTCAGCAGCCTTCACAAATTTTAGCTAAACCAGAACACTGTGGCGGACGGACCAGCCGGCATCGACTTCGGCACCTGCTACGGACACGACAACGGCACACCCAGCCCAGTCAACCCTGCAAAGTCCCTCTCACCAACATCTGGGAACTGGTACCAAAATTGGGAGAGCTGTCCCACAGACTAGTCAAGCAACAGCCTGACATATTCATACTCACAGAATCATAGCTTTCAGCCAATGTCCCAAACTCTTCCATCACCATCCCTGGGTATGTCCTGTCCCACCAGCAGGACAGACCCATAAGGGGTGGCAGCACAGTGATATACAGTCGGGAAGGAGTGACACTGGGAGTCCTCAACATTGACTCCGGACCCCATGATGTCTCATGGTTTCAGGTCAAGCATGCGCAAGGAAACCTCCTGCTGATTACCACCTAACGCCCTCCCTCAGCTGATGAATCAGTACTCCTCCATGTTGACCACCACTTCAAAGAAGCACAGAGAGTAGCAAGGGCACAGAATATATTCTGGGTGGGGGATTTCAATGTCCATCACCAAGAGTGGCTCGGTAGCAACACTACTGACCAAACTGGCCAAGTCCTGAAGGACATAGCTGCCAGTCTGGGCCCGCGACAGGTGGTGAGAGAAACAACACGAGGGAAAAACCTACTTGACCTCGTCCTCACCAATCTACCTGTCGCAGATGCATCTGTCCATGACAGCACTGGTAGCAGCGACCACCGCACGTTCATTGTGGAGACGAAGACCCGTCATCACACTGATGACACCCTCCATCGTGTTGTGTGGCACTACGACCGTGCTAAATGGGATAGATTCAAAACAGATCTAGCAGCTCAAAACTGGGCATCCATGACAAAGCTGAAGCATTTGCAACCATCTTCAGCCAGAAGTGTTGAGTGGATGATCCATATCGGCCTCCTCCGGAGGTCCCCACCACCACAGAAGCCAGTCTTCAGCCAATTCGATTCGATTCACTTCACGTGATATCAAGAAACAGTTGAGCACACTGGATACAGCAAAGGATGTGGGCCCTGACAACATCCCAGCTGTCGTGCTGCAGACTTGTGCTCCAGAACTAGCTGCGCCTCGAGCCAAGCTGTTCCAGTAAAGCTATAACACTGGCATCTATCCGACAATGTGGAAAACTGCCTAGGTATGTCCTGTCCACAAAAAGCAGGACAAATCCAATCCGGCCAATTACTGCCCCATCAGTCTACTCTCAATCATCAGCAAAGTGATGGAAGGTGTCGTCGACAGTACTATCAAGCAGCACTTACTCACCAATAACCTGCTCACTGATGCCCAGTTTGGGTTCCGCCAAGACCACTCGGCTCCGGACCTTATTACAGCCTTGGTCCAAACATGGACAAAAGAGCTGAATTCCAGAGGTGAGGTGAGACTGACTGCCCTTGACATCAAGGCAGCATTTGACCGAATGTGGCATTAAGGAGCCCTAGTAAAACTGAAGTCAATGGGAATCGGGGGGAAAACTCTCCACTGGCTGGAGTCATACCTAGCATAAATGAAGATGGTTGTGGTGGTTGAAGGTCAATCATCACAGCCCCAGGTCATCGCTACAGGAGTTCCTCAGGGCAGTGTCCTCAGCCCAAACATCTTTAGCTGCTTCATCAATGACCTTCCCTCCATCAGAAGGTCAGAAGTGGGGATGTTCGCTGATAACTGCACAGTGTTCAGTGCCATTCGCAACTCCTCGGATAATGAAGCAGTCCTTGACGCATGCAACAAGACCTGGACGACATTCAGGCTTGGGCTGATAAATGGCAGGTAACATTCGCGCCACACAAGTGCCAGGCAATGACTATCTCCAACAAGCGAGCGTCTAACCACCACCCCTTGACATTCAACAGCATTACCATCGCCGAATCCCTCACCATCAATATCCTGGGGGGTCACCATTGACCAGAAACTTAACTGGATCAGCCACATAAATACTGTGGCTACAAGAGCAGGTCAGAGGCTGGGTATCCTGCGGCGAGTGTCTCACCTCCTGACTCCCCAAAGCCTTTCCACCATCTACAAGGCACAAGTAAGAGTGTGATGGAATACTCTCTACTTGCCTGGATGAGTGCAGCTCCAACAACACTCAAGAAGCTCGACACCATCCAAGGCAAAGCAGGCCGCTTAATTGGCACCCCACCCACCACCTTAAACATTCACTCCCTCCACCACCGGCGTACCGTGGCTGCAGTGTGTACCATCTACAAGATGCAGTGCAACAACTCGCGAAGGCTTCTTCCGCAGCACCTCCCAAACCCATGACCTCCAACACCTAGAAGAATAAGGGCAGCAGGTGCATGGGAACACCACCACCTCCAAGTTTCCCTCCAAGTCACACAGCATCCTGACTTGGAAGTATATCGCCGTTCCTTTATCGTCGCTGGGTTAAAACCCTGGAACTCCCGTCCTAACAGCACTGTGGGAGCACCTTCACCACACGGACTGGAGCGGTTCAAGGCAGCGGCTCACCACCACTTTCTCAAGGGCAACTAGGGATGGGCAATAAATGCTGGCCTTGCCAGCGACGCCCACATCCCATGAACAAATAAAAAAAGTCTTCTCCCCACCATTACCCAGTTGCACTGTCATCTGGTGCCTTAGTGTATCACCTTTGAGATTTTTGTTCTCATTTTGAAATTCCTCCATGGCCTCACCTACTTCATTTGGGAAGTCTTCCGCAGTCATAAAGCCTAACCTGCATCTTGTCCCTTTGGCTCTGGATTACTGCTCGTCCCATGCCTCCTTCTGATCCATGATCAGGCACCAATCTTTCAGCCATTATTTCCTATGCCATCTGGAATGCTCATCGAAAATCACTGTGCCTGGCTATCTCTTTTCCTGTCTCCTGATAACCTACTTTTTTGACAGTAGGTTCATTTTTGTCCTCCCCTTAGCCCCAGTTCCTTTACTTTCTCTCCCTCCTCTGTAAAGCTCAGGAATGTTCTTTAATTGTAGATTGTTGTTACAGAAAATATTTATTTTTATTACTATTAGACAATACATATTGCAAGAAAACAAAATTTGGCAGAGCACAAGTATGAGATGAATATGTTTGCAACCACACCACCACCTCCAACAAACATTTGTGAAATATGTGATTATTGGTTATTTTAATGTTTTGAAATGTACAGGTGCAGATTAATTTCCTACTATTACAATATAAAAACATGATTTTAAAATTCCTTAGTTATGTGTTTAGAGGTTTAGTAGCCTACTTTCTTGATCCCTATATTTTTTCAACATTATATCTCCTGGCTGATTAGCAAATTTCAATTAATTTACATCTTGACCACAAATCTGATTGTCCAGACATCTGCTGTCTTAGAGAAAGATCTCCAATGAACTGGTTGAATCTTCGGTTTGTTAGACTAACCACAAATATCTGAACCCTCTAAAATGTGACAGCCTAAAGCAACATTTATAGTACGTTTATGTCACTTCGAATCAGATTACGATAGGCATCAAAATGATAACGACACTGCAATTTGGGAGTCAGGGGGCAATCTGAGTCCTGAGTGCACTGAAACCAAGAGATGCAAGACCACCTCTAGTAGACAGTCTCACACTACTTGGGATTTGCATCAGCCAGGTGCAAAGTCGCATTTAAAAAGTCTACTGGACCTCCTAGATTTTTAAAAAATTTAGTATGGATTTTTTTTAATGTAATGAGAACTGACACTGCTGCCTGCTCTCTCAGAATATTAAAAATCAACTGCCTAATGAGCAGAGCTCTGCACACAAGCACATGGCGTGGCTTTTATGGTTGCTCAGCGCAACCAACAGTAAAGCGCAGCTGTGAGTGTTACTAGAGTTTGCTGGTGTGCAGATACAATACAATACAGATACCGATCTCAAACCGGTGTTCATAGTATAATTTGCGTTAGAAAGCGCCTTTAACATTGAAAAATGTCCCAAAGCGCTGCACAGAGTCGGCATTTATTTTACGCAGTCTTATTACTGTAATTTGAATTTGATAATGGTACCTAACTATGTTTAGGTAAATCAGATTTACCTGGCAAAGATTAATTATTGTTGAATAAACATTGTGACAAAGAATCACAATGGTACACTCCACAGTTCAAACATTCAGCAGGGGATGTTTTACCACTTATCAGTCTACTATAATGCTCGTTCGACACTTCATTTAAAGAAATAACCCTCTAGTAATTACGTAACTTCATGTTTTCCCAATTATGTAAGAAGTACATTTGAACTACAATAAGTAATTGTTATTCACAGAATTTATACTGTAATACCAATTATAAAAATGGGCGTCTAGTGGCAACGGCGGTATCCTTCATCTAATGGTTTTGGAGATGTCCAAGGCAATTAGATATTTACCAAGAAGCTGGAAAGGATCTATTGAAATGATTTATTCTGCATATACATCTTTGTTGGCCACCAATATTTTGGACGGGGAACGGGGGATTCTCATTTCTGGTCTTAATCCTGTCTCTCTAATAATGCAACTAAAAGTTTAATGCGGGCTGATTAAATAAATGATATCGCCAAGTTATTTAATGTGAACTGTGATTACAAGACTAGAATATAGTACAGCTTCAAGCAAGAGCAGAGATTAGAAGAATGTTCCTCCCCAGAGTAGTAAACATGTGAAATAGACTCATAATAAAACTACTTAATGCTATGGCAGACAACTCCTTTAAAAGACCTGGACGAATATCTGGTTAAAAACATGATTGAAAGTTGTAGTTATAAACTTAGATGTCACATAATTTATAGATCACTATGGTGCCAATCCACTCGAGCTCATAGACTGTCATCTGTGAAAAGTCTGGTTACAGTAGAGTTACAATTTATATCAGATATGTCATCGATTGCCTGGCTGGAGTTTTCATACAATTACTTTTGAGAAGCAACAAGAAATCTCAGGTTTCAATCCTTCTTCCACAGGAGTAAATTGGTCCAGCAATGCACTGGATAATCGAATAGCCGAGCAAATTTAATCTTATGGGACCCAGAGCGGAGCCAGTTGATTCCAGCCAATGAACGTTTTCAGTCACAATGCGACGACTCTTCATTTAAATATAACAGAAGATGCTTTTTTTTGCGTGTGGGTTTTTATATACCTGTTAAAAAGTGCAACCATTGTCATTCATAGAATCATAGAAATTTACAGCACAGAAGGAGGCCATTCGGCCCATTGTGTCCGTGACGGCCGACAAAGAGCTATCCACCCTAATCCCACTTTCCAGCTCTTGGTCCATAGCCCTGTAGGTTACGGCACTTCAAGTGCGCATCCAAGCACTTTTTAAATGTCATAGAGTTATAACGGCACAGAAGGAGGCCATTCGGCCCATCGAGTCCATGCCGGCACTCTGTGGCGCAATCCAGTCAGTCCCATTGCCCTGCTCTATCCCCGTAGCCCTGCAAGTTTATTTCCCTCAAGTGTCTATCCAGTCTCCCTTGAAAACATTGAGTGTTTCCGCTTCTACCACTTCCATCGGCAGCGAATTCCAGGTCCTCACCACTCGCTGCGTAAAAATAGAGTCATAACGGCACAGAAGGAGGTGTGATGAGGGTCTCTGCCTCTACCATCCTTTCAGGCAGTGAGACCCAGACCCCCACCATCCTCTGGGTGAAAAAAGTTCTCCTCAAATCCCCTCTCAACCTCCGACCAATTACTTTAAATCTATGCCCCCTGGTTATTGACTTCTCTAAGGGAAATATGTCCTTCCTATCCACTCTATCTAGGCCCCTCATAATCTTATACACCTCAGTTCAGTCTCCCCTCATTCCAAAGAAAACAACCCCACATTGATCCTGATCTTTGGTCACCCCGGTGCTGGGGGGGGGGGGGGGGGGGAGGCCACGGGCAGGTCGGGCGACCTCCTCGTAGGGACTGCTCCTGAGCCTGGCCAAAGTGGCCATCAACTGGTCCGGGCAGCTGGCGGTTGAGGGGGGGCCATTCGGGCCCGACTGCCTGCCTCTCTTCCGCGGCCACATTGGCTCTGCATAGTGGCCCTGGAGATGGAGCACGCGGTGTCCACCGGTGGGCACCGTGGGAGGAACTGGAGTGCATCATCATCCCCCTGGGAAACCAAATCTTAATTTAATTTGTTAAGTTTCATTTGATGCATTTTTAAGTCACAGTTTTTGTTTATTGATCGCACCAAAAGAGCAACCCCCCCCAAAAAAATGTTTAGATTCCTACCCCATTTCTCTTGACTCAACATTTCAACCACTGTTGGTCTCCACCCTTTGCAGTTATTGCTGGCTGCCTGGGCTCTTGCTGTGTTGGTGGTGCATTGTCCGCTGGGCGGGCCGGCGGGCTCGCGCCTCTTCGCTCATTGGCGCCGCGCCGCCGCGCGTGCCGCTCCCTAACCGACCTATGCTAATGAGGCACCCTTTGAATTGGCCAATCGGCGGCTGGAGTGAGCGCGGCGCGGGCGGGCGGGCGGCTCCTCCCCGTCGCCGTCCGCTGGTGTCCGCGGTGACCGGAGAGGAGGAGGAGCTGCTGCCGCCGCCTCCGCCTCCGCCTCCTGACTTGTCAAACATGAGCACTGGTGGAGTAGGTGAGTCTTCCTCCGTGGGCAACATCTCAATGCTTGCTTGGCACTCAGCTGGAGCATTGACTTTCATAATCCCCCCCTCCCCACCCCCAAACTCTGGGCAGGAAGAGATCAATGGCTGGGAACCACAGGCTCTCCCTTAAGTGGCAGTGATGGGGACTCGGCACCTGGCCCCCAGGTACCAGCACCTGGGGCTCGGGGTGAACATAAGAACTATGATACAGGGAGGGCGTGAGGTAAAACTTTTTTACGCAGCGATCGGTGAGGACCTGGAACTCGCTGCCGACAGAAGTGGTGGAAGCGGAGACACTCAATGTTTTCAAGGGGAGACTGGATACGTACTTGAGAGAAATTATCTTGCAGGGCTACGGGGATAGAGCAGGGGAATGGGACTGACTGGATTGCTCTGCAGAGAGCCGGGATGGACTCAATGGGCTGAATGGCCTCCTTCTGTGCCGTTATAACTCTTATGAGGAGCAAGAGTGGGCCATTTGGCCCCTCGAGCCTGCTCCGCCATTCAATAAGATCGTGCCTGATCTTCTACCTCATCTCCACTTTCCTGCACTATCCCCTTAATATTCAAAAATTTATCGATCTCTGTCTTGAACATACTCAACGACTGAGCCTCCACAGCCCTCGAAAGTTCTCCTCATCTCAGTGCTAAATGGCCGACCCCTTATTCTGAGACTGACCCCTGGTTCTTGACTCCCCAGCCAGGGGAAACATCCTCCCTGCATCTACCCTGTCAAGCCCTGTAAGAATTTTGTATGTTTCAATGAGATCACCTCTCATTCTTCTAAACTCTAGAGAATATAGGCCTAGTCTACTCAATCTCTTCTCATAGGACAATCCCCTCATCCCAGGAACCAGTCTGGTGAATCTTTGTTGCACTCCCTCTATGGCAAGTATATCCTTCCTTAGGTAAGGAGACCAAAACTGTACACAATACTCCAGGTGTGGTCTCACCAGGGCCCTATATAATTGCAGTAAGACATCTTTACTCTTATGCTCAAATCCTCTTGTAATAAAGGCCAACATACCATTTGCTTTCCTAATTGCTTGCTGTACCTGCATGTTAACTTTCAGTGATTTGTGTGCAAGGATACCCAGGTACCTCTCAACACCAACATTTCCCAATCTCTCACTATTTAAAAAATACTCTGCTTTTCTATTTTTCCTACCAAAGTGGATAACTTCACATTTCTCCACATTATATTCCATTTGCCATGTTCTTGCCCACTCACTTAGCCTGTCTATATCCCCTTGAAGCCTCCTTGCATCCTCCTCACAACTTACATTCCCACCCAGCTTTGTATCGTCAGCAAACTTGGATATATTACATTTGGTCCCCTCATCCAAATCATTGATATAGATTGTGAATAGCTGAGGCCCAAGCACTGATCCCCGCTATTACAGTCTGCCAACCCGAAAATGGCTTGTTTATTCCTACTCTCTGTTTTCTGTCCATTCAACCTTACCCCTGGTAGGTTTGGAGCTAAAGGTTTAAATAGAGCCCAGGCCTAGGTGGATTTCTGCAGGACTGGGAAGTTGATGATGCGGTCAGCCTGCTGTGGAAGTGGATAACCACCATCGCTGATTTCCAGGCAGGTGATCCCATCTGGAGGGTACTTGCTAACGCATGAAACTAACTTCTCAGGACACTGTCTTCTACTCAACTGAATTTAGAAGTCTCATAACAGTTGTCAACATTTCAGTTTCACCCTAGAGAATAAATGCTGTCCAGGATCTGAAAGATTTGACCTGCCAGTTGCAGCTTTGGTTTCCCCTCCTGAAGCAGGGTACTTATGGGGGTATATGACAGGAACATAATTGCATTGTGCCCCCTTTCAAGCTCTTCACTTCATCATCATCGTCAGTTGACAATCATCGGAGCTCCTGTGACTGTCATCCACACCTCTTTATTCATGATGGTAATTCTTCTATGGGAATTTCTGTATTCCATACAAATTGAATATTGTACTTTAATTCTAGGCCTATCTTTCTTTTTGTTTTTATGTTTTGTTCCCCAGAATAACAGTTCTGAAATCAATTTCTCTTTTGCTCTGAAGGAATGGCCAGCAAGATTCAGCCTTCTATACTTTATTAGTGTTGTTATTTTGTCTATGTCCCCATATAATATCTCATTTGGGATGTGGCCTTTCCAGCTGCCATCTAAGGCATTTCTCATCAGTCTTGTGTAGATGCCATCTAGTTTCTTTTCCAGTTTCTTAGTAAATGTCTAAGTGTCAGTGCCATATTATCAATACTGACTCCACTGTGTTTCTGAATATCTCAATCTTATCTTTCCTGCCCAACTCTTTGCACTTCTAAACTCTATTCATTTGATTACAAGCTGACCAAGCCTTGCTTATACTGGTGTAAATATCCTTTTCTGTTATTCCATACCATTATCCCAAGTATTTAAAGTCATTGACCTCCTGTAATACTTAATTTTGCATAGTTCTCTTTGTTTGAAAACCAATTTGTGCTGATTCTTTTTCCACCTTGTTTAATAAATCCTGTCTAAATGGTAAGAAAGCCCGTCTGGATTACATCTTCGTACAGAAAAGGTTTAAAAAAAACAGCGTTGGGTATATTGAAGCTTACAACTCATTTAATATTGTCAGGTCAGACCATAGAATTATGAAAGCAAACATTAGTCTTAACTTAAGGGCTTTAAGTATTTATGTGACTGGTCCAGTTAAGTTTCTGGTCAGTGGTGACCCCCAGGATGTTGATGGTGGGGTATTCAATTATGCTAATGCCATTGACTGTCAAGGGAAGGTGGTTAGACTCTCTCTTGTTGGAGATAGTCTTTGCCTGGCACTTGTGTAGTGTAAATGTTATTTGCCACTTATCAGCTCAAGCCTGGATGTTGTCCAGGTCTTGTTGCATGTAGGCACAGACTGCTTCATTACCTGAGGAATTGCAAATGGAACTGAACACTGCAATCATCAGCGAACATCCCCACTTCTGACCTTATGATGGAGGTCAGGTCATTGATGAAGCAGCTGAAGATGGTTGGGCCTAGGACACTGACCTGAGGAACTCCTGCAGCAATGTCTTGGGGCTGAGATGATTGACCTCCAACAACCACAACCATCTTCCTTTGTGCTAGGTATGACTCCTGCCAATGGAGAATTTTCCCCCTGATTCCCATTGATTTCAGTTTTACTAGGGCTCCTTGGTGCCATACTCGGTTAAGTGCTGCCTTGATGTTCAAGGGCAGTCACTCTCACCTCACCTCTGGAATTCAGCTCTTTTGTCCCATGTTTGGACCGAGGCTGTAATGAGGTCTGGAGCCGAGTGGTCCTGGTGGAACCTAAACTGAGCATCAGCAAACTTGCTACCACAAGGAATAGTTGAGGCAAATAGCATAGCTGTATTTAAGGGGAAGTTAGATAAACATGTGAGGGAGAAAGGAATAGAAGGATATGTTGATGGGGTTAGATGAAGAAGGGTGGGAGGAGGCTTGTGTGGAGCATAAACACCGGCATGGACTTGTTGGGCCGTATGCCGTTTCTGTGCTGTAAATACTATGGCTCGGATTGTGCGGTCAGCGGTGAATGAAAGGCGCTAGCCATTCATTTCACTTGCACTTGCCCACACACTTTCTGTGGGGTTTTGCACTTGAAGTTGCGGTAATTAGAAATCCAAAACAGCACGCCGCCATCTACAGGAGATCTGGCACCTGTGACCAGGGCAAGCCATGGCGTGCCTCCTTAATCAGATTGAAGAATCCTTACTAAACCAGGAAGTATAAGTTAGAATAGTTAATTCAATGCCAAATCATGTACAGAAAGCGAAATAAGAGAGGGAAAGAAAGATGCGATTAAGAGAGAGAGAGAGATAAAAGAGACAGAAAGAAAAAGTAAAAAAGAAAATTTAAATTTTTTAAATCTCCAACAATAATTGAAATCTGAAGGAATGAGATTCTACAATTGTAAAAGTTAATTTTCAGTGCCAGAGATATTATTTTGGCAGTAATTAAGACTTATCTCACCATTAAAAATTCACTTACACTTAAATGGACAAGCTCTAACTTTTTTTCTGGCTTATTTAGTAGGTATCTATCACGTAAGTACAGCAAATTGACGCCGTTGCATGTATCTGAATGCTGAGTCTCTCAGTGGGATACTGTTATAGCGAAGCTTTTGAAGGAGCAAGGCAACTCGACCAGCAACTTCCTGATTTCCGCATTTAACTGCGCTGGTGTGGTCGCTGGAAGTTGCTGTCCGATTTACTCTTTAATAACAAAGGGCACTTATAGCCTCACCTTTATTTTTACCTCAAAATCGAGGCCTATGTAAGTCCTTAATTCCGCAAAAGATGGAGACTTAAAACTAATGTCAAAATAACAGTTTCCATGTAAACCACACAAAGGCCAAACTGCTCAACATCTTCCTGAATGGTAGAGGCTGGGCCATGACCCAAAGTGTGTATCTAGGTGTTACACTGAATGGTGCATTAACTTTCAAAGAACAACAACAACAATTTGCATTTATATAGTGCCTGTAACATAGCAAAACATCCCAAGGTGCTTACAAGAGCAGTTTAAATAAAAATGTTGACACTAAGGCTGCAGATCGGTCGAGAAGGATGAGGAGGGATAGTTTACCACAGTCAGTCACATAGAATATCATTTGTGACTTTGTTAAGGGCCGTTTCAGTACGGTGGCATGGACGGAAACCTGATTGGAGGGATTCAAACATAGAATTGCGGGAAAGATGGGCACGGATTTGGAAGGCGACAACACGTTCAAAGACTTTCGAGAGGAATCATAGAATGGTTACACCACAGAAGGCCATTCAGCCCGTCAAGCACAAGCTGGCTCTCTGCAAGAACACCTCAGCTAGTCCCACTCCCCCGCCCTTTCCCCATAGCTCTGCAAACATTTTTCTTTCAGGTACTTATCCAACTCCCTTTTGAAAGCCATGATTGAGTCTGCCTCCACCACCCTTTTAGGCAGTGCATTCCAGATCCTAACCACTCGCTGAGTAAAAAAGGTTTTTTCTTATGTCGTCTTTGGTTCTTTTGCTAATCACCTTAAATCTGTGTCCTCTGGTTCTCGACCCTTCCGCCAATGGGAACAGTTTCTCTCTATCTACTCTGTCCAGAGCGCTCTTGATTTTGAACACCTCTATCAAATCTCCTCTCAAAGGGAGGTTGGAGATGGGGCAGTAGTTTACAAGGACAGAGGGGTCAAGGGTGTTTTTTTGAGGAGAGAGATGATGATGGCAGATTTGAAGGGGAGGGGGACAGTACCTGAGGAGAGGGAACCGTTAAGAACATCAGCTAACATGGCAGCCAGGAAGGGAAGTTGGGTAGTCAACAGTTTGGAAATAGGGTCGAGGGAGCAGGAGGTGGGTCTCATGGACAAGATGAGCTTGGAGAGAGCACGATAGGAGATGGGATAGAATCTAGAGAAAGATGTGAGTTCAGGGCTAGGGCAGTGGGGAATATTAGGGGAAGTTTGGCCCAGTGTGCTAGGAGAAGAGAGGGAAGCGACAGAGGCAGCTGAAGGGATGGTCTTGATCTTTGTGACAAAAAAGTCCTTGATCTCCTCGCACTTGCTATTGAGGTGGGGATGGAGGAGGCTCGAGAGGGTGGTTTATGAGGATGGTTTGTGGTGGAGAAGTGAAGCTGCGGTTATCTTTGCATTCCGGGATGATCTTTGAATAGTGAGCAGTTATAGCAAAGGAGAACAGGACCTGATAGTCCCTTGCTGAAAATTAAGATGAGAAACAACTTGATCAGGGAACTAGCAGGTTTAACCTGGCGACCCAATATGCACACACTAAGAAACTCTGGTTTATTCTGTAGCAGCGTATTGCTCCCTGGTATGACTCAGCACTTCTCCAACAGGTCTACTAGAATCAAGGACCAGAATTCACTTCAATACAGTTGAAGGAATGTCACTTGTGTCAATCTTGGTAATCAGTAACTTCAACAGAAACATTTTGTAGATAGTCTTTGCACACTAGGGTACAGTAGTATAGTGGTTCTGTTACTGGACTAGTTACTGGAGAATGTGAGTTTGAATCCCACTGTGGCAGTTTGAAAATTCAAATTCATTTAAAAAAAAATCTGAAAATAAAAAACTGAAATCAGTAAAAGTGACCATGAAGTTGTCATAAAACCCAACTGGTTGACTAATGTAATTTAGGGAAGGAAACCTGTTGTATTTACCTAGTCTGACCTATATGTGCCTCCAGTTCCATACCAAAGTGGTTGACTCTTAACTGCCCTCTGAAGTGACCAAGCAAGCCACTCAGATGTATCAAACCACTACAAAGAATACCACACAAGCTGCAGCAGTTCAAGAAGAAGGTCCACTATCACCTTCTCAGGGCAACTAGGGATGGGTAATAAATGCTGGCCTTGCCAGCGATGCTCACATCCGAAGAATGAGTTAAAAAAAAACTTCATGATGTGATTAGAATGTGCTTGTCATACATACCTGACAACAACCAGAGGGAACTGTCTTTTGAGGATCTGGGTCAACTGAGAGACAAATGCAGCTATACCAACTGCTGTAAGGATACCTGCAGCTACCATGTAGCATATGCTAATATCCAGTGCCAGTAATGGTCAGCTGTGGTCTGAAATACGGCTCCACCTCCTTGCTGCAACAACAACAATTTGCATTTATATAGTGCCTTTAACGTAGTAAAACATCCCAAGACACTTCACAGGAGTGTTATCAAAGAAAATTTGACACTGAGCCACATAAGGAGATATTAGGACAGGTGCGAGGTAGGTTTTACAGAGCATCTTAAAGGAGGAGAGAGGTAGAGAGATACAGAAGTTTAAGGAGGGAATTCCAGAGCTTAAGGCCAAGGTAGCTCAAGGCACGGCCACCAATGGTGGAACGATGAAATCATAGATGCACAAGAGGCCAGAATTGGAGGAGTACAGAGATCTCAGAGGGTTGTAGGGCTGGAGGAGGTTACAGAGATAGGGAGGGGTGAGGCCATGGAGGGATTTGAAAGTAAGGATGAGAAGTTTAAAATAGAGGCGTTGCCGGACCGGGAGCCAATGTAGGTCAGGCAACACGGGTGAACAGGCCTAGGTGTGAGTTAGGTTACAGGCACCAGAGTTTTGAATAAGCCAAGTTTACGGAGGGTGCAAGGTGGGAGCCCGGCCTGAAGAGCATTAGAATAGTTGAGTCTAGAGGTTACAAATGCATGGAATAGGGTTTCAGCAGCAGATGAGCATGGCAGGGGCAGAAACAGTCGATGTTATGGAAGTGGAAGTAGCCGGTCTTGGTAATGGAGAGGATATGGGGTCAGAAGCTCAGCTCAGGGTCAAATAGGACGCCAAGGTTGTGAACGCGCTGGTTCGGCCTCAGACATGGCCAGGGAGATGGATGGAGTTGGTGGCTAGGGAACGGGATTTGTGGGAGGTACTGAAGACAACGGCTCAGCCTGCAAAGAATTTGACTCTGATCTTCTGTATTTTAATGCTATGTTTTCCTCTATTAGCAAAATTTACAGTAGAATGGATATTGGGCAGATTTAAGACAGCCTGAAACAGAAGTGGGGTATTCAAACCCAGTTTTCCTAACTCAATTAATTACTGTAACTTCAGGTACAGATTCGAATAGGAACATTCTAGAAGTGGAACTGGAAAATTCGATGTACATAAAATTGAAAGGGTTGGAAATAATTTAAGGGGATTGTTATAATAAGGGGCAAACATTCTGAAAGGTTTTGGAGAGCCTCAAAAGTCATTTAAACCCACTAGAAGCCTTTAGCAAAATTCCAGGGGTAGAGGACTGAGAAATGACATGCAAAGAAAGTAAACCCAAAGTGCAGACATGAGGCTACAGGCAAGTGGCAAAGCAGCACAGCACCCAAGCACCTACAGGAAACTTTCGTTTATCCGGCACTCAAATATCCGGAATTCTCGCTTAACCGGCAAAAATCATCCTCCGAAAACTCCTCTCAAATAACCGGCAATGTTGCCGAGTCGCAGTCGAGTCTCCGCGAACGCCGAGTGCTCCGAAAAATCCTCTCAAATAACCGGCAATGTTGCCGATCCCGAGTCCGAGTCCGCGAACGCCGATTTAGTCAGTAGGGGTACTTTTCAAAAGTGCCACTACTCGGCCTCCTGGCGCTGTTGCAAGTCCGAAACATTGCAGTAGCATGAGTAGATTCTCCCGTGCTGCTTGGAGTCTCTTTGTTAAAAATAGCCTCGGTAGATATAACTCTCTGTTATCCGGTACTTTCGATAAACCGGCACCACGCCGGTCCCGTCGATGCCGGATAAACGAAAGTTTCCTGTATATAGAGAGAGGCCTGCTGAAATGGAAGTGGTGCTGCACGAGATGCTTGTGAGGTTGAAGGTGCTCTATACCAGTCATGATGGTGTTGTGCGACCTCTCAATTTCCTCTATACCAGCCCATGGCACTATCCTCATAGGTGAGCAGTGCAGCAAGCATGCCGGCAAGCAGATGGAGTCACATTTCAGGCACAGTGCACCATTGTTGTCACTGGATGTGCCAGCCCTATGTTGCATGGTGGTTACAGGTGCCCTTGCACCAGATGGCACAGCATCTGCCCCTCTGCTGATAGGACTCTGAGAAGATAGTTTCCCACAATTATTGCTGGGTAGGTGTGCCAGGGCCTGCAGAAATGGTTGGAGGCATCAGGGCGTACTGCCTGCTGATTACCCTGACGTATCTTCTTTTATGTAGCGCCACTGAAAGCGTGACATATCATGATTGGGTTGCTGCTGAGGAAGCACTCAGCATTGATATTAGTCAGACATTCATATATCTTAGTGATGACCTTGAGTCTGCTGTCGCTGCTTCCCTTTGGCAGTGGAGCCTCCACCTGCACTGCCTGCCAAAGTGAGATATGTTTACCCATGCCTGTAAATTTGGGTACAGGCAGGTGCCAGCGGGTGGGCACAGAACATTATGCATACTGACCTGCGTAGTATCCCCTCCTTCCCTCCTCCGGCCCCCCGATCCTCCTCATTTTCTCCATTGGTGCTAGTAATTGTGTACAGCGCAAAACAAATGACAACATTGGGCACCAACGGTCGTGAGAATCTTAAATGCCAGAGAAAATAACATAAATGGAACATGGTTTGGAAATGGCTAAAATGCATTTACCTTTAATATTACTGGGTCCTTTTCACGGCCTTCCATATATCTACTGCCACCTAGTAACTCTGGACATCTGTTTCACACGGATGTTCTTTACGTTGGATGTCCTGCATGTACAAACAACCTGAAATGGTGTGTAGGCCTGACACCCCCCCCCACCACCAAATTAATATCCAAATGAAGTTCCAGCCTGTTTGAGGTGGGTTTCCACTGGAAAATGATTTGGATGCAAAGTGGGCAGAATTTTAATGGGATGAGACTTCTGCCCAGTCTACTTGAATAATATTTGAGAATCAATCAAATAACATTGGAAAATCCAAACTTAAATGTTTCTGTTGCAGGGTGGCAAACAATTTAATCAAAGAAGAAAACGTCGTTCCTGTCTCGCCATTTGTTGATTAAGTTCCTTGAGCCACTCCATATAAATGTCTGTGGTCACCAATTGTTTTTTATTTGCAAAGTAGATCATCTGTGTCAAACATATTAGCCTAGATTTTTCACTTGGACGAAAACCTGAGGAGAATAAAGGCGGGACACCATTTAATCCTGCCTGAACTAGTGTGCTTACTCCACCACAATTTCAGGAGTTTGTTTAATTTTAGTAAAGCAGATGAGGTCCCTGAAGTATTACCACCTCTGATTGGGACCTTCCAATTTTGGGGCAAGAACTTGCATGACGCTGCACGACTTAAAGGTCTGCAGCATCTTAAAGGGGTCAGTGCAGGAGAAAATCTTGAAGAAAACTATGGCCCGGATGCATAGGCGGTTGTAAGTGCCCCGCAAGTTCCAGGTTTCCGCATGCGATGCACATGCCGAAAACCCGGAACTTGCGATCTGCCAAGTTTTAGCTTGACAGATCGTACGAATCCGAAGGAAATGGACATTCGCTAGCGCAGGGTTGCGCTATTTGCCCAACTACTGCCCAGCGAATACCCACAAAACTCTTACACCTGGTAAAAGCAGGCATAAGGCCTGCTTTTACCAGCGTAAGGGTTTAAATAAATATTAAAATAATTTTTTTTAAATCATATAAACATTCAAAAACCTTTAAAATTAGTTTAGGCTATTTTTCGCCCCATTAAAAATGTTTAAATTTATTTTTCAAAAAATTAAATTTTTCTTTTAAATGTTTAATTAAATTGTATTTTAATTTATTTTAAACGTGATGATTTATTTTTATTTGGGTTGTGTGAAAATGTATTTTTTATGTGATTCCTATTATGCTCATGGGGATTCCTTACGTAAATGGAATCCCTATAAGAATAATGGGAATCCCCCTTTTTGATTGGTTGGGCCATCCCACGTGATCTCAGGGATGCTTGCGAACCGCATGCGCCCCTGGGATACATGGGCCTATACGCAGGAATACGCCTGCAGGCCCAGGAACGCGAGTCTTCGTAGGTTCAGGGCCATCAGGTAAGTATGGATTTTACTTGCGGTTCGGAGGCATTCGCCCACAGGAAGCCTCTGACCGCAATTTCAGGTCCAATATAACAATTTAGTTTGCACGCAATGTCTCTCAGTACTGCGGGAGAGATGAGCGGCAGAAAGTAAAGTAGTCGACAGAAAAAAAATTTAAATCCCAAAATTGGTTCAGAAATAAATGGCTGGATATTTTTCCGGGGTGGTTTCACCACCAGAGGTGGGTGAGGACGGGACTAATGCCTGCTGCCCTGACCTTGCAATGACCCCAACCCATTTTCCTTAGTTGGTAGGTCATTAAAAATGTAGGGTGGGCTCCTGGTAGGAACCCCATTCTATAGCGGGAGCCTGCCACTGCAAGAAAGGAAAGAGGAGCTACTATTAAAGAACATGATGTGGAGATGCCGGCATTGGACTGGGGTGGACAAAAATGAGAAGTCGCACAACACCAGGTTATAGTCCAACAGATTTATTTAAAATTACAAGCTTTCGGAGCTGTCGCTCCTTCAGGAGTTGTAATTTTAAATAAATCTGTTGGACTATAACCTGGTGTTGTGCGACTTCTCACTATTAAAGAAGGCAGAAGTGCCCTGAAGATTTTTGGAAGTTTTTTTTAAATTAAAGTCACTGAATGAACTAAGGCCAAAATACTTTGGGTATGGGGGCAGAGGAGAGGGAGAGATGGCTACAACAAGGCCCTCTCCCTCAAACAAGGCCATCGGTGAGCTCCCTGCCACAGCTGCTGTCAATACTGCTACCCTAGTACTGGTTTTACCTGGGGTCAGGTGCTGCAGCAGGTTTTCCTAGCTATGCTGTCATCTATAATCAGCAGGACTGTCAAGAATTGGGCAACTGGGAGGAAAATTTTACGGGCAGGCATCCAATGGTAGGTCTCCCTGCCCCATTTTACCTTCACTGCCACTATACTGCTGGATTTCGGGAAGTATAACAAAGGAAAATTCAGGCCATGGATTCTGCAAAGCTTTAGGATTTCTGTGTTTGGCTTTTTCAAATTTTCTCCCTCCTTTTTCTTCAGCATTTAACAATGCTAGGCATCCACTATATACGGGTATGATTGGCTCTGCACATAAATAGGCGGTAATGATGGAAATTGGGATGAATGATATCCCACGTCATTATCGTCTTATTTAAAGAAACCACATACTTTAGATTGGATGCTTCTGCCATAGATGGCAAATGACAATGCAAAAACTGGGCAGGTGCTAAACTGGATGGGGATATAGTAAATATTGGGAAGAAAGAATAGGAAAAAATACAGGTGATCATGTGGGTCATAGACACTTCCTGTGAATAGCCATTTCTCCTTCCAGTCAGCCATAATATCTTCTGCTATATCTGTACTCTCACCATTTGCAGTAAGTGTAGCAAATGATCCTTCTGTGCACCCTCCAGACTGAATCGAGCATAGCCAACATGTGCACCCATTTCCCAATACTCTTATTCAATCAGATGATGAACTGTGACATCAAAAATGCATTGTTCAATCATGCGTGAAGAACAATAAAGCAAAAATATCTAACATTTTGCATAGCATTTTGTAAATAGTTGATCATTATATATAAGTGGAATTACTAAACAGAATTGGGTACATTGGCTGGATACATTGGCTACAATATAGACTATACAGATGACTGCATTATAGAGATAACTCAATAATAGAGTCATAGAGTTATACAGCACAGAAAGAGGCCCTTCGGCCCATCGTGTCTGTGCCGGCCATCAAGCCCTGTCTATTCTAATCCCATTTTCCAGCACTTGGTCCGTAGCCTTGTATGCTATGGCATTTCAAGTGCTCATCTAAATGCTTCTTGAATGTTGTGAGGGTTCCTGCCTCTACCACCCTTTCAGGCAGTGAATTCCAGATTCCAACCACCCTCTGGGTGAAAAAGTTTTTCCTCAAATCCCCTCTAAACCTCCTGCCCCTTATCTTGAAACTATGCCCCTTGGTTATTGACCCCTCTACTAAGGGGAAAAGTTCCTTTCTATCTACCCTATCTATGCCCCTCATAATTTTGTACACCTCAATCAGGTCCCCCCTCAGCCTTCTCTGCTCTAAGGAAAACAACCTCAGCCTGTCCAGTCTCTCTTCATAGCTGAAGCGCTCCAGCCCAGGTAACATCCTGGTGAATCTCCTCTGCACCCTCTCCAATGCAATCACATCCCTCCTATAGTGTGGCGACCAGAACTGCACACAGTATTCCAGCTGTGGCCTAACTAGCGTTTTGTACAGCTCCATCATAACCTCCCTGCTCTTATATTCTATGCCTCGGCTAATGAAGGCAAGTATCCCATATGCCTTTTTAACCACCTTATCTACCTGTCCTGCTGCCTTCAGGGATCTATGTACATGCACACCAAGGTCCCTCTGATCTTCTGTATTAGCTGTAACATTTATTAGCTGTTGATTTGAACTGTAGTTTTCAGCTACAAGGTGACTTTTCCATGAAGATAAAAGTAAGTACAGATTGTCTGTAAATATTGAAATACTTATTAAATATTAAAATGTTTTCTCATTTCAGGTATTGTAGTCTGCACATGCATTTTGACTGTGAATGCATTCTACTCCTCAAGTAATGTGATAAAATTAACTTCAATAAATTTCAATTCTCAAGTTATTCAGAGTGACAAACTTTGGCTAGTGAAATTCTATGTTCATTGGTAAGTGAAATGTTTCTTAGTTGGCCTTGTACTTTACTGCCAGTGTTGTAGTAGCTGCTAACTTGTTTGATATACATTGCAGGTGTGAACACTGTGAGCAATTTGTTCCAGAGTGGATTAAGGTAGCTACCGCTTTGAAGGTAAGCTGGCTAGGTCACGTAAAGTATATAATTAGTTATTTTCCTTCGTTATTAACTTAATTTATGATGAAGGCTGTCTTTGTTTGAAAATGTTTCTCATTATGAACAGGGTATTGTTAAAGTTGGTGCAATAGATGTGACCAAATATAAATCGATCGGACATCAGTATGAAATTGAAGAATTTCCTACTATCAAGTTCTTTGGACCCAATAAGAACAAGGCAGAAAAATATTATGGTATACAATTATCCTCTCTTTATAATGGTTGAGGTTTCGATACTTTTGTTTGCTATGAACATGAATTTTGGCTCACTTTAAAAAAAAAAGTAGTTTAGTTTAAAATGCCTAATATATAATTTGATTAATCAGGTGGAAGGTCAAGTGCAGCCATTACCAATGGAGTCCTTAATTCTATACGGTTCATAGTAAGGGAGAGACTGATTGGAAAAGGCAGTCTATGTGGATCTGGAGGACAGGTGAAAAACACAATTTTGTCTATAGAAAGCCTTCACTTCATCCAAAATAATTTTTCTTAAGAGAATTTTTTTTTATATCTCCTTTGCTGATGCTAAAAGTGCTAAATATGTTTTTTGTCGATGTGAAGAAAATTTGAGTGTCAGAAGATGATTATTTTAAGTACTTACTTTGTATTTTCCGAAGATATTTTTGTGCCATCCTAGTTATTTTGCTGAAGTGCTTTGGAAAATGGTTACATATTATGTCTGGTCAGTTTATCAACACCTTCCTGCCCAAGACATGCTTACCATTTTGGTAGAACATATACTGTTGATTTTGTATTGTTTTTATCATGTGTCAGGCTGAAATCCAACTAAAAGTGTGGTGTGGCATCATCCTATTAGATTAAATTTAAGTTTATTAGCAAATGATTATGTTCAACAGTGGCGAGAGCAACACGTTCTTTAAAAAATGGGGAATCTGTAGCACCATATCACTCAGTTTCTAGTCTTCCACAATGGAAAGCCTGACAGAGATGCAGGAATAGCTACAGCAATTTTTTTTAAATCAGCAAAAATTTTATTGCAAATTTCGATCCTGGCTTAGATATTTTCTTGGGTATAGTGCTTGTTGGTCATTGCATAAACAATCCAAGGATCTTGCTTTCAGGAGTGTGCCTGTATTGCCCAATATCTAATTATATAATAGTGTAACATGGGGGTGTAGCAATAGGATCCCCTTGTCATTTGAATGGGATATTGTCTTTCGCACGTGTACTCATGCGATTCTCCAAACTTTCAGATGGTGGACTCGATTCATGGGCACTGGCATCAGTACTGGGGAAAGATGGAGCTGTTCTGTTGGGACGGGCTCCACTTAAACCGGGCTGAGACCAGTGTCCTAGCGAATCAAATAATAAGGGCTGTAGATAGGACTTTAAACTAAAAAGGTGGGGGAGGGGCAGGTGAGGGGAAATTTAGTAATCTAAAGAGAAAAGTCAAGGCAGTAGAGCAGTGTAGTGAATTGGGTAAAGATAAGTAGTGTGTGACAGGAAGGGACAGAGAGTTTAAAGGTAATAGTGCATCAGCGAATAAGGTGAAAGCAGGGAATGGTAAAAAGTTAAAACTAAAGGCTCATTACCTGAATGCACGAAGCATCTGTAACAAGATAGACAAATTAGTGGCGCAAATAGAGATAAATAGGTTTGATCTAATAGCCATTACAGAGACATGTTTGCAAGGTGACCAGGATTGGGAACTAAATATTCCAGGGTACTTCACGATTCGAAAAGACAGGCGGTCTGGAACGAGGGAGTGGGGGTGTGGGTAGCCCTGACAATTAAGGATGACAGAAGGACAGTAGTGAGAAAGGATCTTGGCTCAGAAGATCAGGAAATAGAATCAGTATGGGTGGAGATAAGAAATAACTAGGGTAGCAAACAGTGGTGGGAGTAATTTATAGGCCCCCTAACATTAGCTATACCGTTGGACGGAGTATTAATCAAGAAATAATAGGAGCTTGTAACAAAGATAATGCAATAATCGTGGGGAACTTTTATCTTCATATAGATTGGACAAATCAAATTGGTAAGTGTAGTCTGGAGGACGAGTTCATGGAATGTATTCGAGACAGTTTCCTAGAACAATACGTCATGGAACCAACCAGGGAACAGACTATTTTAGATCTTGCTTTGAGACAGGGTTAATTAATTAGTAATCTTATAGTAAAGGATACTCTAGGGAAGAGTGACCAAAATATGATAGAATTTCACATTGAGTTTGTTAAGTCCGAAACTAGAGTCTTAAACTTAAACAAAGCCAATTACATAGGTATGAGGGGCGAGTTGGCTAAAGTAGATTGGGAAATTAGATTAAAAGGTATGACGGTAGATAAGCATAATATTCCAAAATTCTCAATGAATATACATTCCATTGAGAAATAAAAACTCCATGGGAAAAGTGATCCATCCGTGGCTAAGTAAAGAATTTAAGGATAGTATTAGATCAAAAGAAGAGGCTTATAATGTTGCAAAGAATAGTAGTAAGCCTGAGGATTGGGAGAGCTTTAGAAACTAGCAAAGGATGACAAAAAAACTGATAAAAAGAGAGTAAATTAACAAGAAATATAAAAACAGATCGTAAGAGCTTCTACAAGTATGTAAAAAGGAAGAGAGTAGCAAAAGCAAGGGTTGGTCCCTTAGAGGCTGAGACAGGAGAAATTATATTGGGGAACAAGGAAATTGCAGAGACTTTAAACAAATATTTTGTATCTGTCTTCACTGTAAAAGACACAAAAAGTATACCAAGAAACTGGGGAACCAAGGGGCTAATGAGAGTGAGGAACTTAAAGTAATTAATATCAGTTGAGAAAAAGTACTTGAGAAACTAATAGGATTAAAAGTCGACAAATCCCCTGGACCTGATGGCCTACATCCTAGAGTTCTAAAAGAGGTGGCTGCAGAGATAGTGGATGCATTGGTTGTGATCTTCCAAAATTCTCTAGATTCAGGAACGGTCCCAGCGGATTGGAAGGTAGCAAATGCAACCCCACTTTTCAAAGAAGGAGGGAGAGAGAAAACAGGGAACTATAGGCCAGTTAGCCTGACATCGATCATCAGGAAAATGCTGGAATCTATTATTAAGGAAGTGGTAACATGGCACTTACAAAATCATAATATGATCAGGCAGAGTCAACATGGTTTTATGAAAGGGAAATCGTGTTTAACAAATTTATTAGAGTTTTTTGAGGATGTAACTAGCAGAGTAGATAAAGGGGAACCAGTGAATGTAGTATATTTGGATTTCCAAAAGGCATGCTATAAGATGCCACATAAAAGGTTGTTACGCAAGATAAGGGCACATGGGGTTGGGGGTAATGTATTAGTATGGATAGAGGATTGGTTAATGGACAGAAAACAGAGTGTAACGATAAACGGGTCATTTTCTGATTGGCAGGCTGTAACTAGTGGGGTGCCGCAAGGATCAGTACTTGGGCCTCAGCTGTTTACAATCTATATTAATGACTTAGGTGAAGGGACCGAATGTAATGTATCCAAGTTTGCTGACGATACAAAGCTAGGTGGGAAAGTAAGCTGTGAGGAGGACGCAAAGAGCCTGCAAAGGGATATAGACAGGTTAAGTGAGTGGACAAGAAGTTGGCAGAGCAGATGGAATATAATGTGGGGAAATGTGAGGTTATTCACTTTGGCAGGAAGAATAAAAAAGTAGAATATTTTTAAATTGGTGAGAAACTATTAAATGTTGGTGTTCAGAGAGATTTATGTGTCCTTGTACAGGAAACACAGAGTTAGGATGCAGGTACAGCAAGCAATTAGGAAGGCAAATGGAATGTTGGCCTTTATTGCAAGGGGGTTGGAGTGTAAGAGTAAGGAAGTCTTGCTACAGTTGTACAGGACCTTGGTGAGACCACACCTGGAGTACCGTGCACAGTTTTGGTCTCCTTATCTAAATAAGGATATACTTGCCTTGGAGGCACTGCAACGAAGGTTCACTAGATTAATTCCTGGGATGAGAGGATTGTCCTATGAGGAGAGATTGAGTAGATTGGGCCGATACTCTGGAGTTTAGAAGAATGAGAGGTGATCTCATTGAAACATGTATGATTCTGAGGGGGTATTGACAGGTTAGATGCTGAGAGATTGTTTCCCCTGGCTGGAGAGTCTAGAACCAAGGGTCACAGTCTCAGGATAAGGGGTCGGCCATTTAAGACTGGGATGAGGAGGAATTTCTTCACTCAGAGGGTTGTGAATCTTTGGAATTCTCTGCCCCAAAGAGTTGTGGATGCTCAGTCGTTGAGTATATTCAAGGCTGAGATCGATAGATTTTTGGACCCTAGAGGAATCAAGGGATATGGGGATTGGGCGGGAAAGTGGAGTTGAGGTTGAAGATCAACCATGTTCTTATTGAATAGCGGTGCAGGCTCGAGGGGCCGTATGGCCGACTCCTGCTCCTAATTCTTACGTTCTTATGGAACATTTTGGTGAGACGAGGCCAAATATGAATCATTAAGCTGCTTTAGTTTACAGACAGCAAGTGAACACACAGATTGCTAGCTGTAAATTCATTTCACTTCCCCCAGGAGGAATGAGAAAAAATAATAAATAATGTGCCCTGTCACTTTCATGGGCTGACTTACTTATTTTTGACATTACCATTCTTTCTAACTGCAAAAACTGAGCTCCTTCATCTTCCCTTCGAGCCCGAGGCTAAGGTCTGCTCCTCACAATCTCTTGTTTAAAACATGACTGTCTGCCTGTGTGTCACTTCTTTTTTTTCCCTCCTTGCATTCACCAGAAGTGAAAAGTCCGCTGAATCATTCAGGGATTCACCAATAGGTCTGTTAACTATACTGACTACCCCTCTCTCCCAAGAGTACATTGTCAGCAAACATCTCATACTGAGCTCACATGAATAGAATCATCCCCACCATAATGGATGTGGATGTTTTGTTAGGCCTTCTGAGACAAGATAACACCCTGCTAAATGTCCCCAATAGTTGTGGAAACCATACAATTAACACCTCAATCATCCACCATCTCTTTTTCTCAGAGGCTGGAGCCAGTGGCTTTTTCAACCTGTGTGAATTTACTTTGCTTTAATACACAATAGTTAAATGTAGACCATGAGCTTAGTGCCAGGTTTGAGGTCCTGGTCTTCAAACACTCTCTTCCTCAGGCGACCGAAGGCTGCACTGGCACACTGAAGGCGGTGTTGGACTTCGTCATCGACGTCTGCCCTTGTTGACAGTAAGCTTCCGAGGTATGGAAAGTGGTCCACGTTGTCCAAGGTCTTGTCGTGGATTTTGATAATCGGGGGGCAGTACTGTGTGGCGGGGGCAGGTTGGTAGAGGACCTTTGTCTTACGGATGTTTAGTGTAAGGCCCATGCTCTCGTACGCTTCGGTGAAGGTGTTGACGATGGTTTGGAGTTCGACCTCCGAGTGAGCGCAGACGCAAGCCCTGCTGTATGCCTCAGAGACATGGACCATGTACAGCAGGCACCTCAAAGCACTGGAGAGGTACCACCAACACTGCCTCCGCAAGATCCTGCAAATCCATTGGCAGGATAGGCGCACCAACGTCAGTGTTCTTGCTCAGGCCAACATCCCCAGCATCGAAGCTTTGACCACGCTCGATCAGCTCCGATGGACAGGTCACATTGTACGCATGCCCGATACGAGACTCCCAAAACAAGCGCTCTACTCGGAGCTCCGGCACGGCAAGAGAGCCCCAGGTGGTCAGAGGAAACGCTTCAAGGACACCCTCAAAGCCTCCTTGAAAAATTGCAACATCCCCACTGACACCTGGGAATCCCTGGCCCAAGACCGCACAAAGTGGAGGAGAAGCATCCGGGAAGGCGCCGAACACCTCGAATCTCTTCGCTGGGAGCAAGCGGAAGCCAAGCACAAGGAGCGCACGTCAACCCAAGAACCCCACCCACCCGCCCCTTCAACCACCGTCTGCCCCACCTGTGACAGAGACTGTAGGTCCCACATTGAACTCATCAGTCACCTGAGATCGCATTTTTAATGTGGAAGCAAGTCATCCTCGGTTCCGAGGGACTGCCTAAGAAGAAGAGTTAAATGTAACTCCAAATCCTTTTCCTGAAAGAAAAATGATCAAAAATCCTGAAACTTTTTTTTATTGTTTTGTGTTTGTTGTAGAGTTTGATCCTTGAGGTTCCGATTGCATTATTACAATTAGGTTGCTTATCATTAAGTCTTTTGGTTTTGATGGTAACTTGAGTAAACCTGGAATGTCACCCTCTGCACACTACACTTCTGATGTGATGCACACAGCTGCTTTCCTGTTTGATGCAGGGAGTGCTTCAACTTCCCTCCCTGCCGCCCAATAGCATTGGAAAAAAACACGCCTTCAGTCGCACACATGTACAAACTACTGAGCAAAGGCCTATGGGTGAGAAGGAGGTACTGAGAATGCAGTTAAATTTGCCCAGCAAACTCTTTTACCATATTTTGTGAAGACAGCTGTATATAAGTATTATTTATTTAAGATATTTCGTGCCTGTTGTTGTGCTTGAGTGTTGCAGAATGGGCGTGTAATTGCCAAATTAATTTCAATATCGATAAATATGAGGTGGTGCATTTTGGTAGGAAGAATAAGGATGCCACATACTCTTGGAAAATAAGAGTCTAAATGGGGTAGAGGAGCAAAGGGATCTAGGGATACAAATACACAAATGACTAAAATTAGTGACAAAGGTTAATAAGACCATAAAAAATAAAGCACATGGTTTCATTTCTAGAAGGATAGAAGTTATGTTAAACTTGCATAGAACCTTGTTTAGACCACACTTAAGAGGACTGTGCACACTTCTGGTTTCCATATTATAAAAAGAGTACAGAGCCACTGGAGAAGGTGCAAAAATGATTTATAAGGATGATACCAGAACTTACACCTACCAGGAAAGATTGAACAGGCTAGGGCTCTGTTCTCTAGAAAAGAGAAGTCTGAGGGGCAACCTGATGGAGGTCTTTGGGTTTGATAGGATAGATGTAGATAAGATATTTCCGCTTGTGAGGCAGATCAAAACTAGGAGCCATAAATATAAGATAGCCACTAATAAATCCAATAGAGAATTCAGGGGAAACTTTTTTACCTAGAGAGTGGTTAGAATGTGGGACTCGCTACCACAGGGAGTAGTTGAGGCGAATAGCATAGATGCATTTAAGGGGAAGCTAGATAAGCACATGAGTGAGAAAGAAAGAGAAGGTTATGTTGATGGGATTAAATGAAAAAGGGTGGGAGGAGGCTTGGTGGAGCATAAACACCGGTATGGACCAATGAGCCGAATGGCCTGTTTCTGTGCTGTGCATTTTATGTAATTCTATGTATTGGATAGCCTGGGTGCAGCAAATAGGGGAAAATCAGCCAGGGAGGATCACATGCCCGTACGATTTCTTCTGTGCACTGCACCTAGGCAAATCAGTATACCCAAACCAAATAACAGGAATATCTGTCCCTTTATTTGTTGCTTCTAAAATTATTCTGCTGAGTAAATCTGAAGTTTTCTAATTTATGAGGATTGTTTCACTTTTGAACAAAAAGCACATATTTCCTTGCAGCTGATTGCCCCTGATATTTTGACCGAATTCAGGAAAAATAAAACTAGAAAATCAGAAGGCTTGCTTATTGTTAGCTCTTTTTTAATATATCAGCAACATTTTTCTACTCTTTGATACAGTGTAGACGAATAAACAATAAAGATGCCTTTGAACTGAATGATATCAACTTTGATAACCAAGTGGCTAGAGGTGATGAGATATGGATCGTGGAGTTTTATGCACCTTGGTGTGAACACTGTTTAAGGTGGGTAATAAAATACTTTGCAGTTTTTACAGAATTTCCACCTGATTTTGGTTGAAAATTACATTAAAATGGACATACATACAAGCTAGAAAATGTACATTATTTATTTCAGCTTCATAATGATGTGTACAGATTTGTACTGCTGTTTTCCATTTTGTGCAAGTGATTCGTTTCATGTGAAAATTACTCTATATCAAATACTGGTTCTTGAGCTGTTGGACCATAGAATTGTCATGTCATGGAAAGCAATTAGTCAAAGGTAAATAAAGTAGTCTGTAAAGCTTGATATTATGAAGTATTGCTCAGCTTCCTTTGCGAAGGAGGAGGCTAAGAAGAAATATTGTGAACATTTGAGATTGAAATTAGTTGGGTAGAATCCATGAAAGGATTGTACATTGTACATGATCTATGGTAGGATGGGTCAAATAGCCTTTTCTTGTTCCATGCATTTCTTTTTTAAAGGGTACAAATAATAAGAAAAGTTTGAATGTTTCTTCAGGATAGATTTTAACTTTCACCGCCAGTTGGAAAACTGGCGTTAGTGGATCGGCTAACCTTTATACACCCAGCCCAATTACCTTTCTGCTTGGCAATGGAAAAGAAAATCTATGCATATCCAGTTTTCAACTCGGCAATGTACATTAAAATTTACCCCTTTCTATCAATTAGAATTTAATTTAATTTAACTTTTCAAGGAAAATCATTGTGCCATAAGTGCCTTGGGACGTTTTACTACATTAAAGGCGCTATATAAATACAAGTTGTTGTTTTTGTTATTGTAAATGGTTTACACTGTTAAGGAAACTATGTTTTGTCTATTTTGCTGTATTATTGATAAAATGAAAGTTACCAATCTGAACAATTAGATCTTTAATAAATCTTATCCTATTTTCAGTGAGCTTTGCCATTTTAAATGCTTTTCAAAAAGTCAACCAACGTTTTAATAAGAGTCATAGATCTTTACGTCATAGGAGATCATTTGGCCCATTGTGCCTGCACTGATTCTCTGAAAGAGCCATCCATTTATCCCTATTGGCCTGCTGTTTTCCTATACCCTTTAAAATGTTTCTTTTCCTATTATTTATCCAATTCCTTTTTAAAAGCCCCCCTACCCAGACTCTCCATTGTTCTAACTCCGGCTTCTTATGCGTCCCTGCTCTCTTTGCCCCACTATTAGCGGCTGTGCCTTCAATCGCCTAGGCTCTACCTTCTATCATTCCCTCCCTAGATTCCTCTGCCTCTCCTCCTTTTAAGACCCTTCTTAAAAACCAACTCTGACCAAGTTTTTGGACAACCCCTCCTACTTTCTCCTTCTTTGGCTTGCCATCTATCTTTTCCTTGCACCTCTGTGAAGCCCATGAGATGTTTTCTGCATTAAAGGTGCTGTATAAATGCAAGAAGTTATTGTTCATATTTAAATTTGCCACCAATGAGAATTGGACATTTTGCACATGAAATCATGGTATCCACTGACAGTGAAGGTAATTGGAGACACCAATGGCAAATAATTCGGATTGGATAGTTTACTGAAAAAAAAAATGTTTTATTCCCAATTGCAGGATAAACAAGTTCTTGCCTACCTGTTGGCAAGATTCCAGACATTTCAATTTTAAAAAAAAAGAAGACTTTGGTGTACTTCCAGCTGTGCTGAAACCTATTTTAGGGACAAATGCTCTGGTTGTTTTATGTAACAACGTGGTTAATAGAGATATCCTCTAGTTGATATTTCTAGCAATATTGTAAATGGGTTTATCAGTTTCCGAGAATTGCCAATCAGATCTCACTATACATAGTGACCAGAGTCATTCATCCGCCATTGAGATGGTTTAGTGCTGTTGTATGACTTAATGCAACAAATTGGAAAAGATCCACTAACCCAATCCTAATTTAAACTAATAAATTATAGGAACATTAAGGTCAATTAGAAAATAACTTGGGAAGCAGAAGCTGCTTATTCCCTGGCAATCATGCGTTGGTAAATTCAGCATCAAACCAAAAAAGATCACCCGAACAACTCTTCTCATGTATTTGGGGAGATTATATGAATAAAAGGAACAATACAACAAAGCGTAAATAACTTTTGAAAGAAAATATTGAAGATACATATTTTTAAATGAACAATGCATTTAAAAGAAAATAATATAAACATGGGATTATAAAATGTTTATAATATAATCTTAAAGCTCTTGCCATTTTCACCTTATGAAAGCTATTTTTGCATCAGTATTCCAATCATGCACTATTTTGGTTCCCGCAATGGTATAATTCAGCATTTCAGAACACTGATTAATCTTTTCTTTTTGTAGTCAAGAGCCTGAGTGGACTAATGCAGTTGTTGAACTAACAAGACGGACTAAGGGAATGGTCCATCTTGCAGCTGTGGATACTACAATAAATGAGATGTTAGCCAGTCGATATGGGGTGAGCATATGCATAGAACCGTAGACTTTTATAGCACAGAAAGAGGCCATTACACATGTTGGCCGTGATTTTGCTGACCTCGGCGGGTCCGTGGCGGTCGGTGTCGGGTCGTGCCCCGCTGCTGGCTCCATCTGCTCTGTGAAATGAATTTCCCTTGATAGGGCTTGTTAAGCCTGCCTAACGCATTTCCTGGACCAATTAGAGGAAGCAGGTCTGGTGACGTCATTTGATGGCGTGTCATCAGCTGGTTTCCTTAAAGGGGCCATGTCCAAATTTATTTTGACATTTGTGCTGTCAGTGTTCTACAGCATTGAGGTGCTGCAAACACTGACGGTGACTGCACAGAGGTGCAGGGCTGCACCCAGGCTCTCCCATGACTCCCTCCATATGCTTATGGAGGGAGTCACAGCATGCAGGGAGGTCCTCTTCCTTCCCATGGGTGGAAGAGACCACCCAGATCATCAACACAGCCTGGTTGAAGATTGCAGAGGAGGGCACAAGCAGGGATGTGGTCAGGAGGACCTGGGTGCAGTGCCGCAAACGTTTCAATGATCTCAGTGGATCACGAAAGGTTAGTACAAACCCACACTCACCTTCATCCTGCTGTGCCTCTCATCACATTCCCATCACTCTGCCTTCCCTACCCTACTCCTGCACATCCTTTCTCACACCAACTTACCTTGCACCTCCACCCATCCCTCTCTATCTATATTAACACATCCCCATCTCACTAGCCACCACTCACCCTCATCCTAGTGCAATCATACCAACTAACAACACACAAGGGTAGCCACTTGGGTGTTTTATGCAATGTTCATGTAAAGTTTCTGTTAATGTGCTGTCAAACATTGAAACCTTTATTTTCAATACTTTGCGTTCTTGGACAGATTTGTGTGCACCTTTGGAAGTGGCTTAGTGAGTTGCAGTGAATGATGAGACATAACGGTACCCCCTGCAGTGGTGATGAGTGTGAAAGGAATGGCTTGGGCATTGTAGGGATGCATTATGGTGTTGGTGTGGGATGGTGCCAACCTGGCACATCATGTGGCAGCCAGGGTGTATGGCATCAAGTGAAGCAAATCTGGCCATGGTGAGTCCATCCCGCCGTCCCGGGCAACAGTGTGGTCGGGTGCTGATGCCCTCTGTCCTGTGCAGCATCAGTTGATTGCGGAGAAGGTTGGTGTTGTTGTTGGTGCTGCTGCTGATGTGCCTGGTGCTGCTGGTGTTGGGGCTGATCGTGGTGGGATTCTGAGGACCAAGGTGAGAGAGTTTCAAGGGCACCCATGCTGATGGAATAGATGGCAGGTGAAGTAGAGATGACAGAAGCGATCTGTCAATGGTGAGGGATGTAATGAGGTGAGACTGGATGGAGACTTGTGTAAAGACTTGCAGCATGGGTGAATCTTTTGTGGAAATGCAGTGAGGAACAACTTGTGGCTGAGGGAAGATATCTCTGCAAGGTGGGAGCTTTTACTTTACATTTGAAGCTGTCAACTCAACAACTGATTCAATGGCCACTGAACTCCCACCTCAGCTTGACAGACGTGGTCCACGACCAACGTTGGCCCCATGGGCGAGCTATCAAATGCAAAAGGTAAGCTGAAAATCATTCTTAAGTGGCTGTAACCAAACTGAATTGGGTCGCCCGCCACTGCCTGTAGGGTCTGCTCAGCGCTGACAGATCCAACATCGGGAAAGGCGCGTGGGAGCGAGTTGACAACTGGTTCCTGCTGTCAAAAATATCAAATTTCCCACCCGACCCGCCACCAATCCCACCCGCTGACCCCCTGGAAAATTCCAGCCGTTGTGTCTGTTGGCAGTTGCTAAAGCAATCAAAACTAACCCCACTGCCCTGCTTTCTCCTCATAACCTTGTATCTTTCTCTGTTTCAAAAAGAAGCAAATCCTAGAGCAATTTATTATCTTAATGGCAAGAAACTGGAGAGTACTGAAGTGCAAAGGGATCTGGGGGTCCTGGTGCACGAAACTCAAAAGGTTAGTATGCAGGTGCAGCAAGTGATTAAGAAGGCAAATGGAATGTTGGCTTTCATTGCTAGGGGGATAGAATATAAAAATAGGGAGGTATTGCTTCAGTTGTACAAGGTATTGGTGAGACCGCACCTGGAATACTGCATACAGTTTTGGTGTCCTTACTTAAGGAAAGACATCCTTGCTCTCGAGGCAGTGCAAAAAAGGTTCACTCGGTTAATCCCGGGGATGAGGGGGTGGTCATATGAGGAGAGGTTGGGTAGATTGGGACTCTACTCATTGGAGTTCAGAAGAATGAGAGGCGATCTTATTGAAACATATAAGATTGTGAAGGGGTTGGATCGGGTGGATGCGGGGAGGATGTTCCCGATGACGGGTGAGACGAGAACTAGGGGACATAGTCTTAGAATAAGGGGCTGCTCTTTCAAAACTGAGATGAGGAGGAACTACTTCACTCAGAGGGTGGTAGGTCCATGGAATATGCTGCCACAAAAAGCTGTAGAAGCTACAACATTAATTAAATTTAAAACAGAAATAGACAGTTTCCTAGAAGTAAAGGGCATTAAGGGTTACGGGGAGCGGGCAGGAATTTGGACATGAGTCTAGGTTCGGATCGGTCATGGCCCTGTGGGTAGTGGAGCGGGCCCAGGGACTGTGTAGCCTGATTCTGCTCCTATTTCGTGTGTGCAATTCTGTTAGATGCAGGAGATGGTTCTGTGATAGATAGTAGATTGGCGGTTAGGATCAGATCAGCCATGATCTTATTGAATGGCGGAGCAGGCTCGAGGGGCCGATTGGCCTACTCCTGCTCCTATTTCTTATGTTCTTATGTTCTTATGTTCTTATCTCCTCAACCACTTCCTGTGGTAAAGCATTCCATACTCCAGCAGCCTTCTATCTAAAGAAGTTTCTTTTAACATCTCACATAATTTGCTTAGTGATAATTTCCTATTGACTACTCAACTTCCCAACCAGAGAATATTTCCCTATTGACTCTGTCTAAACCCCTTGTAATTTTAGAAACTATTAAATCTTCTCTTTGCCTTCTCTGATCCAGTGGTAATACTCACTTACTTCAAATCTGTCCACGTAACAATGGTTTCCCATGCCTGGCATCATTGTGGTGATTCTATGCTGCATGCTCTCTGTGGCTTTAATGTAATTTCTGTAACTGCACACAGTCCTCTAACTGACCTAACCAATATTTTATATAAATTTATCAGTACTTCTTTAATTAATCGAAAATTCTATCGGCCATTTTATGGCTTTATCTACCTGTGCTTACATTTTCAAGGAATTTTTTTTTTTCATTCATGGGATGTGGGCATCGCTGGCAAGGCCAGCATTTATTGCTCATCCTTAATTGCCCTTGAGAAGGTGGTGGTGAGCCGCCTTCTTGATCCGCTGCAGTCTGTGTGGTGAAGGTACATTCACAGTGTTGTTAGAGAGGGAGTTCCAGGATTTTGACCCAGCAACAATGAAGGAACGGCGATATATTTCCAAGTCAGGATGGTGTTTGACTTGGAGGGGAACGTACAGGTGGTGGTGTTCCCATGCGCCTGCTGCCCTTGTCCTTCTAGGTGGTAGTAGTTGTGGGTTTGGGAGGTGAAACCTTGTTGGGTTGCTGCAGTGCATCTTGTAGATGGTACACACTACAGCCATGGTACGCCGGTGGTGGAGGGAGTGAATGTTTAAGGTGGTGGATGGGGTGCCAATCAAACGGCCTGCTTTGTCTTGGATGGTGTCGATCTTCTTGAGTGTTGTTGGAGCTGCACTCATCCAGGCAAGTGGAGAGTATTCCATCACACATTTGACTTGTGCCTTGTAGATGGTGGAAAGGCTTTGGGGAGTCAGGAGGTGAGTTAGTCCCTGCAGAATACCTAGCCTCTGACCTGCTCTTGTAACCACAGTATTTATGTGGCTGGTCCCGTTAAGTTTCTGGTCAATGGTGACCCCCAGGATGTTGATGGTGGGGGATTCAGCGATAGTAATGCTGTTGAACGTCAAGGGGAAGTGGTTAGACTCTCTCTTGTTGGAGATGGTCATTGCCTGGCACTTGTGTAGCACGAATGTTACTTGCTACTTATCAGCCCAAGCCTGAATGTTGTCCATGTCTTGCTTCATGTGGGCATGGACTGCTTCATTATCTGAGGAGTTGCAAATGGAACTGACCAGTGTGCAATCATCAGCGAAGATCCCCACTTCTGACCTTATGATGCAGGGAAGGCCATTGATGAAGCAGCCTAGGACACTGCCCTGAATAACTCCTGCAGCGATGTCCTGGGGCTGAGATAATTGGCCTCCAACAACCACAACCATCTTCCTTTGTGCTAGGTATGACTCCAGCCAGTGGAGAGTTTTCCCCCTGATTCCCATTGATTTCAATTTTACTAGGGCTCCTTGATGCCACACTCGGTCAAATGCTGCCTTGATATCAAGGGCAGTCACTCTCACCTCACCTCTGGAGTTCAGCTCTTTTGTCCTTGTTTGGACCAAGGCTGTAATGAGGTCTGGAGCCGAGTGGTCCTGGCGGAACTCAAACTGAGCAACGGTGAGCAGGTTATTGGTAAGTAAGTGCCACTTGATAGCACTGTCGACGACACCTTCCATCACTTTGCTGATGATTGAGAGTAGACTGATGGGGTGGTAATTGGCCGGATTGCATTTGTCCTGCGTTTCATGGACAGGACATACCTGGGCAATTTTCCATTTTGTCGGGTAGATGCCAGTGTTGTAGCTGTACTGGAACAGCTTGGCTAGAGGCATGGCTAGTTCTGGAGCACAAGTCTTCAGCACGACAATGGGATGTTGTCAGGGCCCATAGCATTTGCTGTATCCCGTTCACTCAGCCGTTTCTTGATATCACGCGGAGTGAATCAAATTTGCTGAAGACTGGCTTCAGTGATGGTGGGGATGTCAAGTAGATGCCGAGATGAATCATCCACTCGGCACTTCTGGCTGAAGGTGGTTGCAAACGCTTCAGCCTTGTCTTTTGCACTCACGTGCTGGGCTCCGCCATCATTGAGGATGGGGATGTTCATGGAGCCTCCTCCTCCCATTAGTTGTTTAATTGTCCACCACCATTCACGACTGGATGTGGCAGGACTGCAGAGCTTTGATCTGATATGTTGGTTGCAGGAACGTTTAACATGTATGCTGTCCTCTGTTGTAGCTTCACCAGGTTGGCATCTCATTTTAAGGTGCACCTGGTGCTGCTCTGGGCATGCTCTTCTACACTCCTCATTGAACCAGGCTGATGGTAATGGTAGAGTGAGGGATATGCCGGGCCATGAGGTTACAGATTGGTGGAATACAATTCTGCTGCTGCTGACGGCCCACAGCACCTCATGGATGCCCAGTTTTGAGCTGTTAGATCTGTCCTGAATGTATCCCATTTAGCACGGTGGTAGTGCCACACAACACGATGGAAGGTGAAGATGGGACTTCGTCTCCACAAGGACTGTGCGGTGGTCACTCCTACCAATACTGTCATGGACAGATGCATCTGTGACAGGTAGATTGGTGAGGATGAGGTGAAGTAGATTTTTCCTTGTGTTGGTTCTCTCGCCACCTGCTGCAGGCCCAGTCTGGCAACTTTGTCCTTTAGGACTCGGCCAGCTCGGTCACTAGTGGTGCTACCGAGCCACTCTTGATGGTGGATATTGAAGTCCCCCAACCTTGCTACCCTCAGTGCTTCTTCCAAGTGGTGTTCAACATGGAGGAGTACTGATTCATCAGCTGAGGGAGGAGGTTTTCTGTTGGCCTGATGCCATGAGACTTCATGGGGTCTGGTGTCAATATTGAGGACTCCCAGGTCCACTCCCTCCTGAGGTGCCACTGTGCTGCCACCCCTGGTGGACCTGTCCTGCCGGTGGGATGATGATGGAGGAGTCTGAGATATTGGCTAAAAGGTATGATTCTGTGAGTATGACTATGTCAGGCTGTTGCTTGACTAGTCTGTGGGACAGCTCTCCCAATTTTGGCACAGGTCCCCAGATGTTAGTGAGGAGGACTTTGCAGGGTTGACTGGGCTGGGTGTGTCTTTGTCGTGTTCAGTGCCTAGGTCGATGCCGGGTGGTTTTATTCTTATTGTAGATTTTCGTAGCGGTTCTGATACAACGGAGTGGCTTGCTAGGCCATTTCAGAGGGTAGTGAAGATTCAGCCACATTGCTGTGGGTCTGGAGTCACATATAGGCGACCAGGTAAGGACGGCAGATTTCCTTCCCTAAAAGACATTAGTGAACCAGATGGGTTTTACAACATGTTTCATGGTCACCATTACTGATACTAGCTTATTATTCCAGATTTATTTAATCCTTAGGTGTCTTGTCCATCATCATGTCCATCTTGAATGTCTTTCCATCTGCCAAAATATATTAACTCACACGTATCCTCATTAAACTGCATCGTCACCTGTCTGCCCATTCTTCTGACTTGTCTATGTCTTTCTGAAGTCTATAATTTGTTATACATTACTCAATCCCCCATGTGTTGCACATAGGGAGTGAAGAGCAAGTGTCGTCAGGGCAAGCAGATATAATTGAACTTTTCATTTTCTAGTTATATATTTTTTTTATTTTTATATAATACTTTTATTTGATATCACTTATAGTTAATTAGCAATATTTAGGGCAATTTGGGAAGCAGGAGAGTAGAGTGGAGTGGAGCATAGAAGTTTCTCTGGTATAGACTAAGGAGTTAGGAGACACAGCGCTGAAGCGCTACAGCCCCACCACTGGTGGGAGGGTGGAATTATGGTGTGACGAGTTAAATAGGTAGTTTCCATTATAAATGTCGACATAGGAATTTATAATGGGAAAAGTTGACATAAAAATATAACGAGAGGAAGCAAGGTTTTGTAGACTTGAAAGTGCACGCAGAAGTAAGATTTTTATATAGATATATATATAGATATAAAATATGTGCTGATTACCTATGCAAGTAATAATTCTGGTAACTGGTTTTGATGTTTTTTTATTATTATTCCACCATCTGGGAACATGATGTGCTTTATCTGTTTCAATGATAAGTGCAAAATAATTGGATAAAGGTTCTTGGCCAGTTTCATTACTGCTTTGTAATGATGCAGAGTGGTTTTGAATGCACATTGATGCAAAACCAGTAGTATAACTCAGGGATTCGACTGCTGACTGCAGAAGATGGTCTTGCATTACTTGGACTTCACACCAGACCAGTATACATGTAGTCTGGTACAAAGCTAAGTTTAAAAACTTTCCATGCAGGGTTTATCCTAAATCCCTGCAGCTTTGAGTTTAATTAATAGTCTTTCATGTGGAACTTTATCAAAAACCTTTTGGAAGTTGAGGTAAACCATATGATAAGGCTTACCACAGTCCACTTGGGTTGTCACTTTCTGAAAGAGGTTGAGGAAGTTGGTCTGGCAGGATATTCCCCTTTTGAATCCATGCTAACTGCTGTTAAGTAGGTTATTATTGTACAGATTATCTCAAATTTACTCCTGATACTTCCATTTCAGGTAAAATAATTGAATTGATTAAGAATAATAGTTCTGTAATAGTCTGTGTCTGTTAAGTCACACTTTTTGAATACAGGCACCATATTAGCATATTTTCAGAGTGCTGGTACCTTCATGGTGTTCATTGATTCCTTCATAATGATTGTCAGTGCCTTATGAATCTTCTCCCTAATCTCTATTAGCACTCTGGGATAAATACCAACTATGCCTGGGGAATTATTTTTGAGCCCATTTAGACTTCCATTTAATTTATAATGAAGTCATTGATTTTATTTTGGATATCTTTATCTAGCAACATAATGACTGAAAAAAGTCCAGAATAAACCTGCCCTTCCTCACCACTCACCATTTTCCCTATCCCAGTCTATTTTTGGATAATTAAAATCTCCTACAATTACAAATATCCTTAATTTCCTTTCCACTGTTCAGTGGTCTGCATAATACTCCCAGTAGTGTGACTAATCTCATATCATTCCTTAGCTCATTCCGAAGGGATTCTACTTGGACCACTTTCCTATTTAAATTCTTACTCTCTAGTAATATCTTGTTTCAATATTACCCCTCCTCCCATTCTTCCTCCATATCCCACCTGAAAGTTTTAAAACCACAAATATTTAATCGCCAATTCTGAACCAGCAGCAGCCACATTTCAGTTATTGCTAATGGCCCAGATTTTACGGTGGTAATTATGGTGAAACTGTCAACGTTCGCCATCATTAACCCTCTGAAACGGACCATAACTTCAGGATTTAGCGCAAGCGCAGATAAATGTGGACATCCTGAAGTTGCAGTCAGTCAATCCCTGCTCCACCACAGGTTGCGCTGTGGAACTCTCCAGAGCCAGCAATCAATTCAAATCACTTGAACTGACAAAAACTTCCCCTTTTACGATGGAATATTGCTGTTTAAAAAAAACCCTAAAACATTAAGCCGTGTTGAAAGAGGTGTAACTGAGTTTTTAACGGCCTATTGACTGCTGAACAACCGTTCCGGTCCTGAAAAACTAATTTTATATTTGTGGAATGTCCATTAATATGACTAAGAATTACAAGTTTTTAATAATATCATAATATAATAATGAAATTTCAGCTTCTACCTTAATCCTATGTGTATGTCCCAACCTTTATTTCGCTCTCTGTAAAATTTATAACAAGTAAATTAGAATCTGCATTTTACTTCCTGGTTTGCAGTCTGTGAGAATTCTTCAATGTGATTGGCTGCTTAGCCAGCTTGATGACATCACTGTTGCTGGATGCTTGGGATTCACTTGATTTGGTGCCAAATTCAAACAAAGGTTGGGAGAGCTGAAATCAACGCCACAGAGATCGCTAGATCTTTGTGGGCAGCTTTCTTCGAGGTTTGGGGCGAGCGCCGTCACTTCACCACTGATTGCAAATTCCGGGCCATTATGTAATGATTTTCTATTTTAATCAATGATTCTAGTTTCCCAATTTTGTTTCTTATACTTTGTGCATTAATGTACAAAGATTTTAGTTTGGATTCCCTTGGTTTGGTATTTTTAACTTTTTTTGTTTTCTTGCATCCCAATTTGATATTTTGCTATCTTCTATTAAACCATTTAACCTTTCTACCTCCTTATTACCTATCCATCTAAAGCTTGCTTTCCCTTCCAAGCTGCCTACTCTACTCTCTTGCCTTTTCTCCTATCCCTGCCATATTAGTTTAAACTCTTCTCTACGGCTTTAGTTAACCTCCCTGCAAGATTATTGATTCCAGTTCTATTCGCGTGTTGGTAAAACTTACTCTGGATCCACTGCCCAAGAATCAGAATCTTTCTATTCCACACCACACCTCTAGCCATATATTTATCTCCCTAATCTGACTAGCATGTGGTACTGCTCGTTATCCTGAAATTATTACCTTTGAAGTTCTGCTTCTGAATCTACTTCCAAACTTCTGCAACTCCTGTTGCAGTAATTAAATTCTATTCTTCCCTAAATTATTAGTTTTGACATGACTTCTGTCTGTATCATAGATATGCAGCAAATACCTATCGGAGAGTTTCAGATCTCTGGGAGTTTACTGCACTGCTTCTGTTTGATCCACTTCCCTTCCTCTGCCTCACTATTCCTCTCTAGCCACTTCCTGTAATGTGTACTCTGGAAACTTTCCTCTTCCTGTATAGTGCAGTGTCTACAAATCTTGCTCAAGCTTCGTAACTACCTGGACACATTTCTTACACCTGTATTCACTCAACTGCCTTCTCATTCCCTAGCCTCTCAAAACTTGATTGCCTCTCGTCAATCTACTTAAATCCTCTCAAAGCAACACACAGTCAATTCAAACACAAATATCACATTCAAAACAGCCCAATTAATGAAAAATCACTGCAAAGCAAATTCTAGCTGATAGCAAACTTTTAATTTAGCATTTACCTACTCATTCCAGTTTAGGCCAAAGTTCATTTACTCACTCAACTCCCCTTTCACTCATTTGGTCTCTTCCAACTTGGCTGAAAACATTAATTGTAGAATTCCAAATTCTAGGAATTTTGCCACAATAATGTACATTTTTCAGATTCATTAAGTCGATGAACAATAGGATATCAGGGCTTTTGTCTTTGTCTTTCCTGCATTTTCAAAATGTTTATCGTCCCCTCTTTAAGTGATTTTGTTTTGGTGAAGGAAATATCAGTTCATAAGTATAATTATGTAATTCATTTTAAGCTAACATAAAATGGTGTTGCTTTCTAGATTCAACAAGTTCCAGTGATTAAGATATTTCAAACAAACAATGAAGGTGTTGTCTATAATGGTGAGAAATCTGCATCCAGCATTATTGCTACAGGACTTGATTTGTATGCTAAGATCCCACCATATAAGCCATTTGAGGTAAGAAACGGGGTTTGGAAAGAACCACGATCCAAAATCAATCTTATTTTTGTGAATTACAAAATATAGGGGTAAATTTTCCAGGTACATACTGACAGTAGACAAGGTAGATACTGACGCCGCATAATTCGAAAATTTAAACTATACAGCGGAAGTCGCTTATAATTGACTCATTTATACATTGTGATTCTGTCTATTATTGCATTGGGATTCTTTAATTAAATAAATAAAACAAGGTTATGTAGGTATGACAGTGCAGGAGGTGGGAATTTGTGGAGAGCATCGCGATCCTGGACAACCACATCTGCAGTAAGTGTCTGCATCTCGAGGAACTTCAGCTCAGAGCTGTTGAGCTGGAGTCCGAGATGCGGACATTGCAGGGCGTCATGGGGGGGGCCGGACACTTTGATCCAGAAGGCAGTCACACCTCTTTGGTTAGCTAGTGATGCAGGTCTGGTTAGTGGTCACGGACAGGAGGGTGTGACTGCGAGTCAGGCAAGTAAGGGGACTCCAGGTGCAGTGCTGGAGGAGCCTCAGCCTTTTCCCTTACCCAACAGGTACGAGGTTCTTGCTACCTGTGTGGGTGAGGGCAAAATCTGCAGGGTGGATGAGCAAACTGACCACGGCACTGTGGTACAGGATGCTATTGAAATGGGGGGGGGAGTGAAAAGGAATGTGGTAATGGTAGGGGACAGTATAGTCAGGGGGATAGACAATGCTCACTGCAGCCGTGACCGGAAGTTCCGAAGGTTGTGTTGCCTGCCCAATGCCAGGGTTAAGGATATCTCCTCACAGCTGGAGATGAACTTGGAGTGAGCGGGGGAGGATACAGCTGTTGTGGTCCATGTAGGAACCAACAACATAGGTAGAACTAGGATTGAGGTTCTGCTGAGGGAGTTTGAGGAGTTAGGATCCAAATTAATAAGCAGAACCTCAAAGTTAATAATCTCTGGATTACTACCTGAGCCATGTGCAAATTGGCACAGGGTCAAACAGATCAGAGAGTTGAATGCATGGCTCAGAGTGGTGTGGGAGACGGGTCAATTCATGGGCACTGGCACCAGTACTGGGGAAAGTGGGAGCTGCTCTATTGGGACAGACTCCACTTAAACCGGGCTGAGACCTGTGTCCTAGCGAATTGAATAACTAGGGCTTTAAACTAAAAAGTGGGGGGGGCGGAGGGTTCAGGTGAGGGGGAAATTATAAATCTAAAGAGAAAAGTCAAGGCCATAGAGCAGTGTAGTGACAGGAAGGGACAGAGAGTTTAACGGTAATAGTGAATCAGTGAATAAGGTCAAATCAGGGAAAAATAGTAAAAAGTTAAGATTCCCAAGGACATTCTTGCTATTGAGGGAGTGCAACGAAGGTTCACTAGATTGATTCCTGGGATGGCCAGACTGGCATATCAAGAAAGACTGGATCAACTGAACTTGTATCCTCTGGAGTTCAGAAGAATGAGGGGGGATCTTATAGAGACGTTTAAAATCCTGACTGGTTTAGACAAATTAGATGCGGGCAGAATGTTTCCAATGTTAGGGAAAACTAAAACCAGGGGTCACAGTCTAAGGATAAAGGGGAAGCCATTTAAGACTGAGATGAGGAGGAACTTCTTCACCCAGAGAGTGGTGAATCTGTGGAATTCTCTACCACAGAAGGTTGTTGAGGCCAGTTCGCTAAATATATTCAAAAGGGAGTTAGATATAATACTCACAACTAGGGGGATCAAGGGGTATGGCGAGAAAGCAGGAATGGGGTACTGAGGTAGCATGTTCAGCCATGAACGCATTGAATGGCGGTGCAGGCTCGAAGGACCGAATGGTCTACTCCTGCACCTATTTTCTATGTTTCTATGTTTCTATTAAAGGCGCTGTATCTGAATGCACAAGGCATTTTTTTAAATTTGTTTATGGGATGTGGGTGTCGCTGGCAAGGCCAGCATTTATTGCCCTCGAGAAGGTGGTGGTGAGCCGCCGCCTTGAACCGCTGCAGTCCGTGTGGTGAAGGTACTCCCACAGTGCTGTTAGGTAGGGAGTTCCAGGATTTTGACCCAGCGACGATGAAGGATCGGCAATATATTTCTAAGTGAGGATGGTGTGTGACTTGGAGGGGAACTTGGAGGTGGTGGTGTTCCCATGCGCCTGCTGCCCTTGTCCTTCTAGGTGGAAGAGGTCGCGGGTTTGGGAGGTGCTACCGAAGAAGCCTTGGCGTGTTGCTGCAGTGCATCTTGTAGATGGTACACTGCAGCCATGGTACACCGGTGGTGGAGGGAGTGAATGTTTAAGGCGGTGGATGGGGCGCCAATCAAGCGGGCTGCTTTGTCCTGGATGGTGTCAAGCTTCTAGAGTGTTGTTGGAGCTGCACTCATCCAGGCAAGTGGAGAGTATTCCATCACACTCCTTACTTGTGCCTTGTAGATGGTGGAAAGGCTTTGGGGAGTCAGGAGGTGAGACACTCGCCGCAGAATACCTAGCCTCTGACCTGCTCTTGTTGCCACAGTATTTATGTGGCTGGTCCAGTTAAGTTTCTAGTCAATGGTGACCCCCAGGATGTTGATGGTGGGGGATTTGGCAATGATAATACCGTTGAATGTCAAGGGGAGGTGGTTAGACTCTCGCTTGTTGGAGATAGTCATTACCTGGCACTTCTGTGGCGCGAATGTTACCTGCCACTTGTCAGCCCAAGCCTGAACGTCATCCAGGTCTTGTTGCATGCGGCATGGACTGCTTCATTATCTGAGGAGTCGTGAATGGCGCTGAACACTGTGCAGTCATCAGCGAACATCCCCATTTCTGACCTTATGTTGGAGAAAGCTGAATTAGTGGCACAAATAGAGATAAATGAGTTTGATCTAATAGCTATTACAGAGATGTGGTTGCATTATGACCAAAGTTGGGAACTAAATATTCCAGGGTACTTGACATTTCGAAAAGACAGACCAAATAGAAAAGGAGGGGGAGGGGGGTAGCCCTGATAATAAAGGATGATAGTAGTGAGGAAGGATCTTGGCTCAAAAGAGCAGGAAGTAGAATCAGTATGGGTGGCGATAAGAAATAACATGAGGCAGAAAACACTGGTAAGATTAGTTTATAGGCCCCCTAACAGTAGCTATACTGTTGGACAGTGTATTACTCAAGTAATAAGAACAACTTGTAACAAAGGTAATGCAATAATCGTGGGGGACTTTAATCTTCGTATAAATTCGACTAATCAAATTGACAAAAGTAGTTTGGAGGACGAGTTCTTGGAATGCATTCGAGACAGTTTCCTGGAACAATGCGTCGTGGAACCAACCAGGGAAGAGGATAGTTTAGATTTTGCCTTGTATAATGAAAGAGTTAATTAGTAATCTCATGGGAAGGAATCCTCTGAGAAAGAGTGATCACAATATGATAGAATTTCACGTGAGTGCGAGAGTGACGTACTTGAATCCGAAACTAGAATATTATACTTAAATAAAGCCAATTACATAGGTATGAGAGGCGAGTTGGCTAAGGTAAATTGGGAAATTAGATTAAAAAGTATAACGGTAGATAAGCAATGGCGAACATTTAAAGAAATATTTCATAATTCTCAACGAATATACATTCCATTGTGAAATAAAAACTCCACGGTAAATGTGATTCATCCGTGGCTAACTGAAGAGGTTATGGATAGTATTAGATTAAAAGAAGAGGCTTATAATGTTGCCAAGAAGAGTAGTAAGCCTGAGGATTGTGAGAATTTTAGAAACCAGCAAAGGATAACCAAAAAATTGATAGAGGGAGAAAATAGAATACGAGAGTAAACTAGCAAGAAATATAAAAAACAGATTGTAAGAGCTTCTACAAGTACGTAAAAAGGAAGAGAATAGCGAAAGTAAACGTGGGTTGCTTAGAGGCTGAGAGAGGAGGAATTATAATGGGGAATAAGGAAATGGCAGAGATGTTAAACCAATATTTTGTATCTCTTCACAGTAGAAGACACAAAAATATACTAGAAATAGTGGAGAACCAAGTGTCTAATGAGAGTGAGGAACTTAAAGTAATTAATATTAGTAAAGAAAAAGTACTGGAGAAATTAATGGGACTAAAAGCTGACAAATCCCCTGTACCTGATGGCTTACATTCTAGGGTTCTAAAAGAGGTGGCTGCAGAGATGGTGGATGCATTGGTTGTGATCTTCCAAAGTTCCCTAGATTCTGGAACTGTCCCAGTGGATTGAAAGGTAGTACAGGTTGAGCGTCCCAAATCCGGAGTTCCAGAATCCGGACTTGGGGACGATTGGTGGCAGGGGTCCGGAATCCGTAAAATGTTCCGGAATCCGGACACCCTGAGGGAGGCTTACCAAAATCGCAACCTGGGCTCAGGCATTTCCGGACTCGGCATGTGTTTCTGATGTCCGAAGTCCGGAAATATCGCAACCTGGGCTCGGGCGTTTCTGGACTTCGGACATCAGAAACACGTTCCGAAGTCCGGGAAAACCCGAAAACCGGCTCCGCCTCGGTCCCGAGGTTGCCGGATTCGGGACGCTCAACCTGTACCACTATTCAAGAAAAGAGGGAGAGAGAAAACAGGGATCTACAAGCCAGTTAGCCTGACGTCAGTCATCGGGAAAATGCTGGAAATTATTATTAAGGAAATGGTAACAGGTCACTTAGAAAATCATAATATGATTAGGCAGAGTCAACATGGTTTTATGAAAGGGAAATTGTGTTTGACAAATCTATTAAGAGATTTTTGAGGATGTAACTAGCAGGGTAGATAAAGGGGAACCAGTGGATGTGGTATATTTGGATTTTCAAAAGACATTCGATAAGGTGCCACACGAAAGGTTGTTACACAAGATGAGGGCTCATGGGGTTGGGAGTAATATATTAGCATGGATAGAGGATTGGTTAAAGGACAGAAAAATGGGGTAATTTTCAGGTTGGCAGGATGTTACTAGTAGGGTGCCGCAAGGATCAGTGCTGGGACCTCAGCTATTTACAATCTATATTAATGACTTAGATGAAGGGACTGAGTGTAATGTATCCACGTTTGCTGATGACACAAAACTAGTTGGGAAAGTAAGCTGTGAGGAGGACACAAAGGTCTGGATTTTGTCAATGGGGGCGTGTTAGGGGTGGGACTGCTGGTTTTCGGGTTTTAGTCCCGCCTCCAACGACGTCCGGCCAACCCATGCTATTTTCCCTTGATTGACTTTGTTAAGCCCGCCCTGCGGGCTTAGCCGGCCAATTAAGGGAAAGCTGGTGACACAGGACGTCAGCGTATGATGTTTCATCTGTCAAAAACTTTTGACGGATGAATTGTCAGCGTTTGACAGCTTTGAGAAGCTGTCAAACACTGACAATCTCTGTTCTAAGGTGAGCCCTTGTACTGAAGACTCACCAAACCTCTTTCCTCAGCAGAAATCAGATGGCTGCCGCATGTGTGAATGCAGCAGCCATTCTGTCATCTCTGCCGTTGAGATGAGGCACCTCCGGATCCCCAAGGGTTGAAGCCTGCAGGAAGAAACAAAGGTAAGTAAACTTTTTCTAACACTTTACAATCACCTCTCATACTTACCTCTCCACACTTGCACCCATCACTCACCGCCACAGCGCACTTTTCGATCCCTCTCACCCCCGCAGACCCACTGCTCGCCTCGCTGACCCTGGCGAGGTTCGCAGCCGTCTGGAAGCTCGCACTTGCAGGGGTAAAATGGGGATAAGCCTCAAAACTGCCTGTTAACTACCTGTTAACAGGCAGTTAAATGGCTGTAATCCCCTTCCCGCCTCGAGGAGACGGGTCCCTGCGCGACTCGGAGACCCACCTCCCGGGAAGATGGGTTCGGTACCCATTCCCAGTTTCTGCTATTTTCCCGGCAGTCCCACCTCCATACCCGCCTCCCCAGGGCTGGCAAAATTCCCCCCCCAGAGTCTAAAAAGAGATATAGACAGGTTAAGTGAGTGGGCAATAAGGTGGCAGATGGGGTGTAATGTGGGGAAATGTGAGGTTATTCACTTTGGTAGGAAGAATAAGAAAACAGAGTATTTTTTAAATGGTGAGAAACTATTAAATGTTGGTATTCAGGGGGATTTTGGGTGTCCTTGTACACGAAACACAGAAAATTAACATGCAGGTACAGCATGCAATTAGGAAGGCAAATGGAATGTTGGTCTTTATTGCAAGGGGGTTGGAGTACAAGTGTAAGGAAGTCTTACTGCAATTGTATAGGGCTTTGGTGAGACCACACCTGGAGTAGTGTGTACAGTTTTGGTCTCCTTATCTGAGGAAGGATATACTTGCCTGAGAGGGGTTGCAACGAAGGTTCACTAGATTTACATAAGAACATAAGAAATAGGAGTAGGAGTAGGCCATTCGGCCCCTCAAGCTTGCTCCGCCATTCAATAAGATCATGGCTGATCTGATCTTGGCCTCAACTCCACTTTCCTGCCCGTTCCCCATAACCCTTGATTCCCCTGTTTTTCAAAAATCTGTCTATCTCCACCTTGAATATATTCAATGACTCCGCCTCCACAGCTCTCTGGGGTAGAGAATTCCAAAGATTCACGACCCTCTGAGAGAAGAAATTCCTCCTCATCTCTGTTTTAAATGGGCGACCCCTTATTCTGAAACTATGCCCCCTAGTTCTAGATTCCCCCACGAGGGGAAACATCCTCCCTGCATCTACCTGGTCAAGCCCCCTCAGAATCTTGCATGTTTCAATAAGATCATCTCTCATTCTTCTAAACTCCAATGAGTATAGGCCCAACCTGCTCAACCTTTCCTCATAAGACAACCCCTTCAACTCAGGAAACAACCTAGTGAACCTTCTCTGAACTGCCTCCAATGCAAGTATATCCTTCCTTAAATAAGGAGACCAAAACTGTACGCAGTACTTCAGGTGTGATCTCACCACGCCCTGTTGTAGCAAGACTTCCCTACTTTAACACTCCATCCCCCTTGCAATAAAGGCCAATATTCCATTTGCCTTCCTAATTACTTGCTGTACCTGCATGCTAACTTTTTGTGTTTCATGTACAAGGACACCCAGATCCCTCTGTGCTGCAGCATTCGGTAGTCTCTCTCCATTTAAATAATATTTTGTTTTTTTATTCTTCCTACCAAAGTGGATAACCTCACATTTTCCCACATTATACTCCATCTGCCAAATTTTTGCCCACTCACTTAACCTATCTATATCCCTTTGCAGACTCTGTGTACTTCTCACAACTTGCTTTCCCACCTATCTTTGTATCGTCAGCAAATTTGGCAACAGTACACTCGGTCCCTTCATCCAAGTCATTAATATAGATTGTAAATAGTTGAGGCCCCAGCACCGATCCCTGTGGTACCCCACTAGTTACAGTTTGCCAACCTGAAAATGACCCATTTATTCCGACTCTGTTTTCTGTCAGTTAGCCAATCTTCTATCCAGTCTAATATATTACCCCTAACACCGTGAGCTCTTATCTTGTGCAGTAACCTTTTATGCGGCACCTTATCAAATGCCTTCTGGAAATCCAAATACATTCCTGGGAAGAGAGGTTTGTCCTATGAGGAGAGATTGTGTAGAATGGGCCTATACGCTCTGGAGTTTAGAAGAATGAGAGATGATCTCATTGAAACATGTAAGATTCTGAGTGGGCTTGACAGGATAGATGCTGAGAGGCTGTTTCCTCTGGCTGGGGATTCTAGAACTAGGGGGCATAGTCTCAGGATAAGGGGTCGGCCATTTAGGACTGAGATGAGGAGAAATGTCTTCACTCAGATGGTTGTGAATCTTTGGAATTCTCTACCCCAAAGGGCTGTGGATGCTGAGTCGTTGAGTATAATCAAGGCTGAGATAGATAGATTTTTGGACTCTATGGGAATCAAGGGATATGGGGATCGGCCGGGAAAGTGGAGTTAGGTTGAAGATCAGCTATGATCTTATTGAATGATGGAGCAGGCTCGAGGGGCCGTATGGCCTACTCCTGCTCCTAATTCTTATGTTCTTATATTATAAACCATTGTTCAATATACCCATCAGAGGTTTTGACCACCTTTTCTATGTCAGAAAGGTCATCATCTTGGTACAGGTTTTTTTTTTAACATTTCTGGGTATTTTCTTACTTTTTTGTACAGATATGGGTATCTATATATTTGCAATGTACGATCAACTGCAGGAGCTTTTGAATGGCTTTATAAATTCTGTACATTTAATTTGGCAGGGTAAAATTTGATTGTATCAAGAATTTATTACTGTAATTTAGCAAAATAATTCAATCACTAGCTTCATTCCCAGACTGTATTTCAATCAAAAAAACAGATCTCAAGTTAGAGCAATTTATATGTGAATATTGTTGACTAAGGAGAATAGCGGCTGTTGTTGATGTGGCAACACCAATCATGTTTTGAATTAGAAGCACTAAATTCAAAATAATATACAACATATTACTCCATAAGAAGGCACTTTTAGATTATGGTTCTAAATCTTTATGTTGTGTGTAACACCGCAAGCTGTTGTTTCAGGTCAGTTTAATGTACCACATATGATCAGACATAGAAAATGGACTACATCAGGCTTCCAAAAATGTTAGGCCAGCAGGCCAGAAAAATTGGTCCCAAACAGTACTGTACTGTCAGTTTTAAAAAAGATTGATTTGAAATATTTTGTTCATGTTTTTGTTCATCCCAAGATGTTTCTGTAAAAAAAAATGTTTACAGGCTAAAAGGCGTCTGCTTTATTATTCTCTGTGCCTGTTGAAATGATTAGTTATTTTCACTGTTGATTACACTTTTTGTTCTTTACCATACTGGGATTTTTTGTGAGTTATTTACCACTTTCAGCATTTCTTCCTCCACGTAAGCCAACTAAAGAGAGATTTCCAAAGGGGCACCCATACTCCATAGGGTTAGGAATCTATCAAAGATGAGGTCATTAAATCCCTCCTATTTATAAGTAGCGTACGGAACTGTTACTAATATTTATTCAGAACAGCAAGGAAAACAAAGTTCCAAACTATTGATAGCTGCATGGCTTTTTAAATGTTTTTGAACTGAAACAGCAGCCTTTGATCTATGAGTGCTCAAGCTATCAGGATGTTGTGAAGAACTGATGTAATCCTATCAGTAATATTGCAAATTTAGGTTGATGTCTAACCAATGTCACTTCCTGCTAATTTCATTGACCTAGAAATTCCACACAGTGGTTGCACCGATGTTATGCCAGTGCACTGCCTCTGTGTTGTCAGACTGCTCCAGTCTTGGATGAACCACAATTTCCTCCAATTAAACATTGGGAAAACTGAAGCCACTGTCTTCAGCCCCATCTCCAACTCCTTTCCCTAGCCACAAATTCCATCCCCCTTCATGGCCACTGTCTCAGGCTGAACCTGACTGTTCTCAACCTTGGCGTCCTATTTGAGCTTCCGACCCCATATCCTTTCCATCACCAAGACCGCCTACTTCCAATTCCATAATATTGCCCGTCTCCGCCCCTGTCTCAGCCCATCTGCTGCTGAAATCCTCATCCATGCTTTTGTTACCTCCAGACTCAACTGTTTTAATGCTCTCCTGGCCAGCCTCCCATCTTCCACCCTCCATAAACTTGAGTTCATCCAAAACTCTGCTGCTCATATCCTAATTTGTACCAAGTCCCATTCACCCATCATCCCTGTGCTCACTGACCTACACTGGCTCCCGGTCCATCAACACCTCAATTTTAAAATTCTCCTCCTTGTGTTCAAATTCCTCCATGTCCTTGCCCCTCCCTATCTCTGTACCCTCCTCTAACTCTGGCCTCTTGTACATCCCCCACTTCGTTCACCCCATTGACAGCTATGCCTTCAGCTGTCTAGGCCCTAAGCTCTGGAATTCCCTCTCCAAACCTCTTTGTCGCTCTCTCTCCTTTAAGACTCTCCTTAAAACCTACCTCTTTGACCAAGCATTTGATCACCTATCCTAATGTTTCCTTTAGCAAAATACTGCGGATGCTGGAAATCCGAAATAACAACAGAAAACGCTGGAAAAACTCAGCAGGCCAGGCAGCATCTGTGGAGAGAGAAAGAGAGTTAACGTTTCAGGTCTGACGAAAGGTCTTCGACCTGAAACGTTAACTCTCTTTCTCTCTCCACGGATGCTGCCTGGCCTGCTGAGTTTTTCCAGCGTTTTCTGTTGTTATTTCTAATGTTTCCTTTGTTGGCTCGGTGTCGATTTTTGTCTGATTACACTCCTGTGAAGCACCTTGGGATGTTTTACTATGTTAAAAGGTGCTATATAAATATATGTCGTTGTTGAAAAATTAGTTGTGTCTAATGATGGTCTGGAGAGGTATTTACAGGAATATTTCCTGGGTAAACTAATTTGCATAATCTATTGGAGTACTCATATTGGTATTAAAACAGGAGTAATCTGCAGGTGTGCAAGGATATTAGCGTGAAACTTTGAATGTGAGGTTGCTTGACGGCATGAGGGCATGGCACACAGGCAGAAAAGATGTCACAATTTCACAGCGTCTGAACTGCAAGCTTTCCTTGAGGAAAGTGAACTCAGGAGAGACAGACTGCAAGGTGTCTGCGGGAGGAAATCTGCCAAAAATGTGACTTATGCCATGTGGAGGGAGGTGACACTGGAACTGAGTGCCAATTCTCTCACTCCCAGGGCTGTAGCCAGTGCAGCCACAAGTTCAGTTATCTGACTATGGCATGCAAGGTAACATACTGGCCACTTTTTTCCTTTATACCTTGGACACCTGCACACTCGTCTCTTAAATAACAGTTCTACAGCTAACCCTTCACAATGCACTTTGGTTAAGTGGGGGCACTAACTTGGGATCTTACAGTATGCCATCCCATCTCCCCGAACATCAATGGACAACCCTAAAACTCTTTCCTCCACTTTAACAGGTTGTTGTCATTACATCTTTTGAGCTTTCCATGCCACTTGACATACACTCCTCAACTACTACTATTCATGTAATTTACTCAATCTTGTTGCAAGAGAAAATGGTGTACAATCCCCACAAGAGGCAGACCAACGGAGGGGGTATCTTCAACCTGAAATACTTCACGGCCTATGAGAAAAAGGCTCTGAGCTCATGGTGAGATACTTTGCTCTTGCCATTGGAGATGGTGAGGTCGGGAGCAAATTGCCAGTGCCAGCTTAATGACTCAGTACCTACATTGTCACATGGCATCCCATGCCCATAGGGAATGCCATACCTGCTCCCAAGAAGCCCTCACTGTGGGTAGGGGTTGAAAATCTCTGTTGGTCTGAAGTAGTGAGAAACAAGTCCATGTCTTTGTAGCAGAATGCCAAAAACAATTGCAAAAAATTGTTTCCAGCTACAGAAATCACTACCAAAACTGTCCACATTCTTCAGCAGATCCTGGCAAGAGCAGTGCAACTTACCCCAAGTGTAAAATCATGAAGCTCGGGCCCTTAGCACCACTGGCCTTCATTATAATATATTTAAATAATGTCACTTGGAACTTGGTGGGAGGATTACAATAACGGCCAAAACCCAAGAAAGAATTCAGGGAGATCGGTTTTTGGTTGGAAAACTGGCATAAACAGATTCTGTCCCATTTTGCTGCCAAAAATGTTACTTCCCCCAATTATACCCTGAAATTATGCTAATAGGTCATGGAAAATCTAGGCTATTATGTTTATGAAGCTCCCATTAGCTACCCCAAACCCCACCGGAAAATAAAATAAGAGCTATATGGGTGCAGATCAGTTGGGATCAATTGTCCAATTTCACTCTCCAGTATTCCTTGTTTCCAGGCTGTAATGCAGACTAAAATTAGCCCCGTGATTCTAGTTGGGAGAATATCCCACATATTCATTGCTTTGTAAGAGAATTTTTATATAATGTCAAGTTTGCTTGTGTCTTCCAGTTTTATGGCTACAATCCAGATTCAACCAGCTTGCATCTGTATTATCTATCCCTTTCAGTATTCTCTCAATTTATTTCCTGCAATAAAAGGAATTTCAGTTCTTTGAGTCTCTCCTCATAACTTAGAACCCTAAGTCCCGGGTCATCACTGAAGTTATTTTCTAAACCCTCTCATCACATCAATATGCTTTGAAGCTTAGGTATCCAAAAATTACTGAGCCTGAAATTTCTAACTCAAGCGTGAAAATGGTAGAATCCGTGTTTCCATTCCTCTGAACCCCCATCTTTAAAATGTTAGAATTATTTCCTTCTAAACTCCCTTTAGAAGAGATTGATACTGAATTTCTGAGAATGATCTGAAATTGGCAAAGCGATAATAAAGCTGTGAAATACAAAGTAGACCAACTCTTTTAGACTGTTTATATCTTTTTTATTATTACACATGAGACATCAATATTGAGGAAATCAAAATCCTATTAACATAATAAACTAATATTGTTTTCTATTTTCTTTTCATTTGTTTAGCAAATGATCAGTGAAGAAGTCTTAAAGACAACCTGTGGCCATCGGCTGCTATGTATTATTGCAGTGCTGCCTCACATTTCTGACACAGGTATGTTATCCAGTGAAATAATGTGAAATTTTGTGTTATATATTCCCTATATTAATTTTGAATAAAGTTTTGCAGTTTATTTTTTAATGGAACTTTCATGTTGCCAGGGATTAGTGGCAGAACTGATTATCTGGGCTTACTGGTGAAAATGGCAGACAAGTACAAGAAGAAAAAATGGGGGTGAGTAATTTCCACGAAGAGTTTCTTTTAATTGAAGCGTAGTACAAGTCTAAAGTGAGAACAATATTAATACAAATTTTCATGCAAGTTGAAAGGACCTGTTGATCCTGTCCATCTTTTGGTAAATAACTCTTTGGTTTCAAATAGCTTACATTTTTTTCTCCATTTTAATGTATTACAATGCCCAAATAAATAAAGAGCAGGGCTCTCTCAAGTACTATTCTAAATCCTCATGTAAGTCACAAATCATTTGCTAATTAAACTTGTATTTCTAATTATGTCTGACAAATTTGTAAAATAATGCACTGTCTGTAAATCCTATGGGATGTATCTCTTTCCATAACCATTGGTGGTACCAACTATTTTATAAGCAGCTTATAAAGATGTCCGCCTTGACTCAATGGTAGCGCTCTCACCTCTGAGTCAGAAAGTTGTGGCTTCATGCCCAGCCCATAATCTAGGCTGATACTTCAGTGCAATACTAAGGGAGTGCTGCACTGTCAGAGATGCTGTTTTTTGGATGAGATGTTAAACAGAGGACCCATCCAGTTTATCAGGTAGACATAAAAGAACCTTTGACACTATTTGAAGAAGGGCAGAGGAATTCTCCCAGTGTCCTGGCCAATATCAATCCCTCAATCACTAAAACAGATTATCTGGTCATTAATCTCGTTGGCCGGAATTTTTTGGGGTCCTGTGCGGGCGCAATCGGAGGCTGTAGGTTTTAAGGAGCGACTTAAAGGAGGAGAGAGAGGCGGAGAGGTTTAGGGAGGGAATTCATAGTGTTTTGGGATGTCCTAAGATGGTGAAAAGTACTATATATGCAAATGCTTTCTTTTATTAGCAGCAAGTTGTACTCTGTGACATTATTTAGAACTGCCACTTCAGTAAGCAACAAGCTACGTGCAGTGGCAAAGTAGAATATGGTGCCTTGCACATGTACATCAAAGTACTAAACAAAATGCACATTGCTACACATTTTAGTCCATAATGGTTTAGTGAGGTATTCTCTAAGCAGACAATTTGATGGTTCAAAAATGTTACTTTAGTCCTTTTACGATTACTGTATGAATATGTATAGCAAATTTTTCTTCAGCATAACGGGAGGACGAAGCTCCAAGAATATCCCCATCCTCAATGATGGTGGAGCCCAGCACGTGAGTGCAAAAGACAAGGCTGAAGCGTTTGCAACCAACTTCAGCCAGAAGTGCCGAGTGGATGGAATACTCTCCACTTGCCTGGATGAGTGCAGTTCCAACAACACTCAAGAAGCTTGACACCATCCAGGACAAAGCAGCCCGTTTGATTGGCACCCCATCCACCACCTTAAACATTCACTCCCTCCACCACCGGCGTACCGTGGCTGCAGTGTGTACCATCTACAAGATGCACTGTAGCAACTCGCCAAGGCTTCTTCGGCAGCACCTCCCAAACCCGCGACCTCTTCCACCTAGAAGGACAAGGGCAGCAGGCGCGTGGGAACACCACCACCTCCAAGTTCCCCTCCAAATCACACACCATCCTGACTTAGAAGTATATCGCCGATCCTTCATCGTCGCTGGGTCAAAATCCTGGAACGAACTCCCTAACAGCACTGTGGGAGTACCATCACCACACGGACTGCAGCGGTTCAAGAAGGCGGCTCACCACCACCTTCTCGAGGACAACTAGGGATGGGCAATAAATGCTGGCATTGCCAGCGACGCCCAGATCCCATAAACGAATTTAGAAAAAAGCATAAGCTGTTATGAAACATATTTTTAAAATATTGTTTGATTAAGTACTTGGACAGTACTTGTAGTAAGAGTTTACCATGCTTCCCTGATGGTCTAGTAAATAAAGGCACCACTCAGCGTAGCATTAAGTCATGCAGGCTAGTAGGTCCCTAGTTAGATTCCTATGCCGAGTTAGCTAATCTCAGCAGTTAGGCTGCTACAATTGCCCTTGGGCTTCTGAGCTAAGGAGTGAAAAAAGTCATCCAGGATTCACCTGTTGATTGCTATCTACAACAACATCTTGCATTTATATAGCACCTTTAACGTAGTAAAATCCAAAGGCGCTTCACAGGAGGGTTATAGAACAAAATTTGACACCGAGCCACATTAGGTGGTATGAGGACAGATGACCAAAAACTTAGTCAAAGGTTTTAAGGGGAGTCTTAAAGCAGGAGGGAGAGGTAGAGTGGCGGAGAGGTTTAGGGAGGGAATTCCAGAGCTTAGGGCCTAGGCAGCTGAAGGTACGGCCGCCAATGGTGGAGTGATTAAAATCTAGTTCCACCTATTGGAAAATGCACATGTGAGCATTTCATGGACCAGGAGTAGGCTTCACTGTGATGATCTCCTTGGTTAAGTAACCATTTGACACTTGCTGTCAAGGTTCACATGTGAAGAATGGGCATTTTGGCAAGGTACCGGAAGCTGCTCATTCATCTGTACTTAAGCAAAAGTCAGCATTTTCAGGAGAGGAGAGAAAAAAAGAAAAAGCTAGTCATTATCTTCATACTCTCTCTGCTATTGGAAGATAGTTTAAATATTTGCTTCTCTAACTGTGTTTCTACTCAGAATGTACTGTTTCAGAAGCTTTAATCAGATCCTGGTCTTTTACTAATTGCCATAATTTTTGTTAGTACAAACCAACAAAATAGATGCACAGAAAAAGACCAGTTGGTCCATCGAGTCTGACCCATTCAGTCTTATTGCAACTAAGCATCATGACTCTCAATGCTCCCCACCCACCAGCAGCCATTTAATCTCCTAGAAGATGCAAAAAAAACAGTTTTGAAAAAACCCGAGGCCAATTCAGGGGGACAAAGACTCTGGGAAATTCCACTCCCACCCCCTGAAGGTGATCAAAAAACGAGTTCCAGGAGATAACAGTGACTGCGAAGTACATCACCCAACATCCCACCTACCTTTTGTACGCAACCTATTGACCTATAATTCCCAGTTCTGATCTGTTACCTTTTTTGAATATCAGTACAACATGAGCCTCCTTCCAGCCTGTAAGAATAATCCTAGACTCCAGAGAGCTATTAAATATAAAAGCAAGGGGCTCACTTAGTACAGCTCCCAATTCTTTGAGCAGCCTCACGTGAATGCCATCTGGACCAGCAGCTCGATCTGATTTGAGATCAGTCTTTCAGCTTCTAAAGCCTTCAATTAAATTTGAAGCTATGTTCACATGGATATTTACTATGTACGATGATAATACTGTAATTTAAAAAAATATATTTTTCATGTTGTTGCATGACTGTAGTGTAACAAAACTGTTGTGTTCTCATTTTAGCTGGCTGTGGACAGAATCTGGGGCTCAGCCAAAGCTAGAAAGGGCTTTGGGTATTGGAGGCGTTGCGTACCCTAACATAATAGCCATTGATGCAAGAAAAAAAAAATATGTACTCTTGAAGGGTTCATTCAGTGAACGTGGAATAGCTGAATTTTATAGGTAAAAATCTAAACCTTTATATTAAGTAAGTTTTTTAATTGTTTTAATCACAGTTGTGCCCAGTTTTGTGTGCCCTACTTTAGGAAGGATGTATGCCATCAGATTTTAGGTCATTAGCCGCTTTGCATTTATGAAAAGGTGAAATTTCGACCAGCTTGTTTCAAGGCTGCAACCAAGTCAAACTTTAGTCTTCAGTCTCCTGAGCGATTAGAAACTCAAACTTTGGAAGTGGTTTTTAAACACTCCGTCACTAAATTTTATTGATGTGGGTTTAACACCCTGAATGAAGTGAAGGTTGGTGGAGGCACAGAAAAACAGGAAGGCTAAGATTATAAAACTAAATTTAAATTAATGTCAAAATAAATAAGATGTAATGTAAGTTTGAAAGGATAATCACTAGTCCTAGTCCCTTTGGGGCTATCCCGGATCAGGCGTATTTCTCAGATGTTCACTTTCAACTAAAGTTTGAGGTAGCCGAATCCTAAAGACGCTTAACTGGGTCTAAAGGTCTGGGCTATCTCTCCCTAAAGGAAAGGAGCAACCCGAGAATGTTACCATCCTCCAGATAGCACTTTTAATAAGTTTAGCCAGACTGTAATGTCCCGGATATTATGAGGGTCCGGAGATCTCCTTCAGAAATGTACCTCTCCACCAAAGAGTGTACAGAGATTGGGTTCGCGAGTTATTGATACAGAAGACTTATGTGAGACATTTCTAAAAATATAGAGATTTATTAAAAGAACCGACATGCAATTTACAGTTGGTGAATCAGTCAAATCGTAACGTTAACAGTTCTAAAAAGAGAAAAAATACGATCTTATTAACAGAGAATCTTACTTTTAAATCTTAACTTCACTACAGTATTACAGTTCTTAAAATTTTCTATACAGGATATCCATCAATATCAAATTACCTTCGATCCCCGAGGTACAAAGAGTGGAAGACCACAGAGCCGCCTCTAGTCGAGAATCGTTTTGCCCGATTAAAGCGATTCTGATATCCCATTTGAGACTTCAATATTTATACCCTTTTTCAGTTGTATCCCATAAGGTTTCTGCTGATCCAAGTTAATTATCACTATTCATCTTTCTGCTGACCTCTTGCAATTCTTACTGCTACATCGGCAATAGTTATTGGGAGTTTTTACCATATAGGTGTGAAGGCAGATATTCCTTATTTCATGTGTCATCTTTACGAGGGCAGATGTTCCTTATCTCGTGTCATCTTTACGAGGTTTAATTTAGATCACTTATCCAGGGTTGACCATTGTTCTGTTCCCAAAAGGCCAGCCACTCGGAGCCACCCATTCTTCTGTTTCAATAAGGTTATTTATTCAGGGTCAACAACTTGTCCTGTTTCAAAAGCCAGAATTCTTTCATAGCTATTTCATAGTTAGGTTTCTAAATTTCCAAACCCAGTTTGTCATGTTTTAAAGAATTTATAAGGTAGAGTTCCTTATAAGGTACTCTTCAGGGTCAACCACTGTCTTATCTCAACAAGGCCAGAATTCTTTCATAAGATAGTGTATTTTTCTAAAAAGGCTATATAGTATATTTTTCTAAAAAGGTTATATTGTTGAGGCTGCCGCGAAACACGAATGGAGGCTGAATCCATATGTGGAAAACAAGAAGCTTTTATTCACTGCATGGCAAAACAAAATGTCTGAGAAAGCTGCTCCCAGAATTCTCTGGGTAAACTCCCAGAATTCTCTGGGTAAAACCTGAGGCCCCGCCCCCTTCTGCCTTAAAGGGAAGGGGCTGGAAATTTGTCCACAGACGGAAGAGTGGATTATGCCCGTTTTAGGTGGCGATCCGCCACAATATAGTATATTCCTTCACAAGTTAAAGTTTTACTAAAATAACCTTAAAGGTACCGTGTAAGTTCAGTTAATTATTGTAAGGCTCGAGTGAGTCTTGAATATGTGATGTCAGACTTGAAGGGGTCTTAAATTTGCGACATAGTTCATGAACAATGAATTACAGAAAAATATCTTATTTGTATATAATTTATTTTCATGGTTAGTTTGGTAATCTTTATTTTGGCCTTCATTTCTTCATAAATTCACTGACCAGACACAAGCTATATTGGGTGAAAATGCTGGAACAGAGATACTGGCCGGAATTGTCCCCAGCTAAGCGGGTTGGGGGCGGGGGGCCTCAGAGGCTGGTGGGAAACTCGGGAGGCCGGGTTTCCCGCAGGCCTTGAGAAGCTGCTGGCTGTGGGTGGGTAGGCCTCCGAAGCGAGGGGCCGGTTCGGGGGAGGGATCAGCAATTGGGAGGGGGAGAGAGCATCGGCAGGGGTCGGGGATCAGGAGGGGGGAGAGAGCATCGGCAGGGGTCGGGGATCAGGAGGGGGGAGAGAGCATTGGCAGGGGTCGGGGATCAGGAGGGGGGAGAGAGTATCGGCAGGGGTCGGGGATCGCGGGGGGTGGGGAAGAGAGCATCGGTAGGGGTCAGGGATCATGGCAGGGGAAGAGAGCAGCGGCAGGGGTCAGGGATCGTGGGGGGGCAGAGAGCATCGGCAGGGGTCGGGGATCGCAGCAGTGGGAGAGTGAATCAGCAGGGGTCGGGGATCGCTGGGGAGAGAGAGCATTGGTAGGGGTTGGGGATTGCGAAGCGGGGAAGAGAGTATCAGAAAGTGTCGGGGATCGCGGTGGGGGGTTTGGTCGGCCGGGTATCGGTAGAGATGAGGTCGGACAGGGATCTAGGGGCGTGGAGAGAGGATTGGGGCTGGCCTCATCATCAGCGTTAGAGGGGGAGGCTGGGAAGGTGATCGGAGGCCTCGTGAAAGGGGGACTCCGATCGCGGGGGGTGGGTTAGGTAGGGTCCCTGGATCTAGGAGGGAGGTATAAAGCCACTTACCTCCTGGATGCAGCAGTCTCCACCTCGGTTTAACTGCTGGGTTTCACGAATTGTGTGAAACCCGTCCCCATGCAGTTAAAAACAAAATGGAGAGGAAAAAGAGGCTTCCAGCCTCATTACATTATTTAAACTGAGATAATGCCCCCTGGGAGCGGGTTGGTCTCCCGTCCCCATCCCGCCTCCGGAAGTGGGTGGGTTGGAGGCAGAATCAAGTCAGGAATCCCATTTGTAATGCTTTAACTGCCCCAAAGCCACCCGTTTTTTTAGGGGAAAATTCCGGCTACTGCAACTGTGCTCCAGTTGTCTAGATAAAATACGTTGAGTATTTTGCTTTTGGGAGTTGGAATCCTTGCACAGATACTGATCTTAAAAAATCTTGAAAATTGTTGAATTAAAAATAACTTTCCTTAAATATTTATTGTTTCATTAGAAGGGAATGTTTATCCTTCACTGACCCTAAATATGCTGGTATAACCCACTTCCTTTTTTGATCAGCATTTATAAGAGCCTCCAAACCAAGCTACTAAGTAATCCACATAGGCAGGGATTATGTACTGAATTTTCCTGAATGTACCCAGGAGGGTCAGAGCAGCACTTCTTCCCAATCCTGGCATGACCCCAGCCCAGTTACCTGGGTTGGGAAGGGAATCATTAAGTATTCAGGGTATGTGCCTTGCAGGATCCTCAATAGCTAAAGGAAGCTTGCCCCTTCCGGCCAGGAAAACTCAGGCAGTATCTGAATAGGAGGCCACTTAAGTGGGTGGAAGAGCACCACAGGTCATAAAGGACTTTATTGCTAGACCTTGTACTGGGCCCAGGCCTAAAAAGCGGAATGTTTAAGGCCTATGGGGCGAAGAGGAGGTGCCCATTAATGGTCCTTTTCCATCCAAAAAAGGGATCAAGGGCCTTTTGCCACTGCAATAAGGACTACTCCCACCCTTCTCATAAGAATAAAGGAACAGGATACCGTTGTGAACTCTGATTTGATCTATTCCTGGAGATTTGATCATGTGACATTTGATCACATGGCATTCGATCACGTGACATTGCACATGTGATGCTTAATCATATGACATTCGATCACGTGACATTTGCCCACTGTTTGCAAATGTGATTTAATTCACCTTAGTTGAGCGTCTATGTAACACCAAGCCCTGAATAAAATATTTTACTTTTTGTTTAGTAGTGAGATGAATAACATCATTTATGAATCAAAGAAAGAATACAAAACAATAGAAAGATTTAAGGATAAGTAATGTTTAAATAAAAGCTATTTCTGTGATATTTCTACAGTATTGACCACAATGAGAAACACCAAGTAAATTCCACTGATTCACCAAAAAAATCATCGATATAAGTAATTGATAACTAAAGTTTTCATACAATTTTATGACTTTTTACAATACACAGCAAGTTATAAAAATAATAAATAAAACCGAAACCAAGCTTAATTAAATTCACTGACTCCCACTGCTGAAACCCATCTTCAGGGAGGTGAGGCTCAGTCCTCAGGGAGGAGCACCAAAGCTGCCTGAGTCCTGGAACGAAACACATTATACAACCATGCACATCACAGGCTGACATGAACTCTCACTCTCTCCAGTTTGTGTTTCTCCCATCCCCCAATTTGTGTTGCTCTCTCCCTCCCTCCCCCAGTTTGTTTTTCTCTCCCTCCCTCCCTAGTTTGATTCTCTCTTTCCCCACCCCCCCCCCACCCCCATTTGTGTTGCTCTCTCCTCTCAGTTTGTGTTGCGCTCTCTTTCCCTCCCTCCTCCAGTTTGTTTCTCTCCTCCAGTTTGTGTTTTTCTCTCTCTCTATAATCAGGACTCACGGAGTTTCCAGGTGATTTTCGTTGACCTCAAAGCCGCCATCCTCACAACCGGCAAGGAAGCAGTGTGTTCCGAATAGCGGGGTGACCAGCAGGGCCCAGATAATGCAGATTGGCTGCAAGCCAAGACAGCCGGGGTACTGCGCATGCGCGATCCACGCATACAAAGACTGTTTCTCCCGAGTCACCAGCAGCTACACTCAGGATACCAATCACCAATTCTGGGAAACTCCCATCGAAAGCGGGAGGGTTGGGAACCCTAGAATAGGAGTAGGCCATTCAAATCCTTGAGCCTTTTCTATCATTCAATTAGATCATGGCCTATCTGTACCTCAATTTCATTTATCCGCCTTTGAACAATATCCTATAGATGTTATTTATATGGACTTCCTGAAGGCATTTGATAAAGTCCCACATAAGAGACTGTTAACTAAAGTAGAAGCCCACAGAATTGAGGGCAAATTATTGACCTGGTTAGGAAATTGGCTGAGCGGCAGGAGACTGGCAGTAGGGATAATGAGTAGGTACTCAAATTGGCAGGATGTGACTAGTAGTGTCCCGCAGGGATCTGTGTTGGGGCCTCAACTATTCACAGTATTTACTAATGACTTAGATGATGGCATAGAAAGTCATATATCCAAATTTGCCGATGACACAAAGACAGGTGGAATTGTAGGCAGTGTAGATGAAAGCATAACATTACAAAGGGATATCGACAGATTAAGTGAATGGGCAAAACTGTGGCAAATAGATTTCAATGTAGGTAAATGTGAGGTCATCCACTTTGGACCTAAAAAGGATAGAACAGGGGACTTTCTAAATGGTGAAAGGCTAAAAACAGTGGAGGTCCAAAGAGACTTGGGGGTCCAGGTAAATAAATCATTAAAATGTCATGAATGGGTACAGAAAATAATTAAAAGGGCTAATGGAATGCTGGCCTTTATATCTAGAGGACTAGAATACAAGGGGGGTAGAAGTTATGCTGCAGCTGTACAAAACCCTGGTTAGACCACACCTGGAGTACTGCGAGCAGTTCTGGGCACCACACCTTAGGAAGGATATATTGGCCTTGGAGGGAGTGCAGCGTAGGTTTACCAGAACTCTGACTTCGGGTTAAGTTACGAGGAGAGATTACACAAATTAGGGTTGTGTTCTCTCGAATTTAGAAGGTTAAAGGGTGATCTGATCGAAGTTTTCAGGATATTAAGGGGAACAGATAGGGTCGATAGAGAGAAACTAATTCCGCTGGTTGGGGATTCTAGGACTAGGGGGCATAGTCTAAAAATTAGAGCCAGACCTTTCAGGAGTGAAATTAGGAAACTCTTCTATACATAAAGGGTGACAGAAGTTTGGAACTCTCTTCCGTAAATGACAATTGATGCTAGATCAATTGTTAATTTTAAATCTAAGATTGATAGCTTTTTGTTAACTAAAGGTATTAAGGCATATGGGCCGAAGGCAGGTATGTGGAGTTAGGTTGCAGATCAGCCATGATCTCATTGAATGGCGGAACAGGCTCGAGGGGCTGAATGGCCTACTCCTGTTCCTATGTTCCTATCCCTTAATACCCTTGCCTATTAAAAATCTGTAAATCTCAATCTTGAAAATTTCAATTGACCCAGCATCAGAGCCTTTTGTGGAAGAAATTAAAGATTTCCTTACTCTTGTGCTTCCTGATTTCACTTCTGAACGGCCTAGCTGTAATCACTCCCACACTGATCTCTCTGTCCTCGGCCTATTACATTGTTCCAATAAAGCTCAACGTAAGCTCGAGGAACAGCACCTCATCTTTCGATTAGGCACTTTACAGCCTTCTGGACTCAACATTGAGTTCAACAATTTCAAACTATAACCCCTGCCCCCATTTTTCATGCTGTATGATTTTGCCATTCCCATTTGCAACATTTAATTTTTCCTGCCTCTTACATAAGCACAGTATATTCCTTCAATTCCTTCCTCCCCTCCCACCGCCCCCCCCCCCCGTCTCTGCACCTGTTTAATATCTGTTACATCTCCAGCTTTTTCCAGTTCTGATGAAGGGTCCCAGACCTGAAACGTTAACTCTGTTTCTCTCTCCACGGATGCTGCCTGGCCTGCTGAGTATTTCCAGCATTTTCTGTTGTTATTTCAGATTTGCAGCATCCGCAGTATTTTGCTATTGTATTATAAGTGTGGAGTCTCATTCCTTCAGGTTTCAATTGTTGGAGATTTTAAAAATGTCAAATTTAAAAAAATTTTTTTTAACTTTTCCTTTCAGTCTCTTTTTTTCTATCTCAATCCAATCTTTCTTTCCCTCTCTTTATTTCTCTTTCTGTACCTGATTTGACATTGAATTCACCCACTGTAATTTACACTTCCTGCTCAGTCCTTACACTGTTAATTTCACAATCCTTCAATCTCATTGGTTAAGGCGATACACAGTTGCTTGCCCAGTTTACTCAGGTCCCAGATGCCCTGTTTCCCTCGCTGCAACATTGTCATCTCACACTTTCAGCAACTTGCCACGCAAAAATGTTTAAAACCTAAACATGCAAAGCTAACTAACGGCAAATGCAGTTCGATGCCCTGCCACAACAAATTATGGGCCATTACTGCTGAATATGCGCATGTTTTACACCAGTTTTTATGTTCCGGCATAGGCAAATTAGCTTCACAGGAAATTTAGGCACATGTTCTTGACAGCAAGATTGGCACAAATTTTGGCATAATTTCTGCGAAAGTGCAATCCAGAAAATTCCATATCTATATAGAGAATACTTAAGAAAATTTGAGTCTGACACCAATTATGGTTGCAACTTAAACCTTTTATTGTGTTCACACTTAATGGGCTGCATTTTGTCAGTGTGGGCGGGCTGGGGCGTGACAGGTGGAAATCGTGTCAGGACCCCGACTCCGAAGTGAAGTGCTGAAAAAGTGTGATTTTCCCCTAATTGGGCAATTGATTTCCTGCGTGTAGGAACCCCTGGCCCTATGAGTCTTTTCATACAGAAAGTCGCCTCCGATGACGTCATCAGTGCTGCTGGATTTAAGACCCGCAAGCAGCCTTGCTTCCTCTGGAGACTGCAAAGGCTCTGCAAATTGTATGAAGGTGTTGATTTCCCAACAATGTCCACGATCAAGCAAAAGTGTGCACCTCGGTTTGATGAGCCCTCCCTCCAAGCTCTGGTGCATGGATCCAGCTGTAATAAGGAGGTGCTGTTCCCTTCCTCAGGGAGAAAAAAGCCACCACAACAGACTAAAGCTGTGTGGCTGCAAGTGGCCCACGAGGTCAACTCCATTTCGCTGAGCTGCAGAACCTGGCTGCAATGCAGGAAGAGGTTTCATGATCTTCTCCGCACAGGAAAAGTGAGTATGACTTTCCCATCACCCTCAATCTGATCCCCATCGCCTCTCCTCACCAGCACTCTGCTTTGCCAACCTCTTCCTCCACATACCACTTGACACTTACATGCCTGCACCCTTACCCATTCCCTCTCTCTCGAAGGTCACATTCACTTAACCATTCGACCGTGCAGCACTCACACTCCCTATCACTGTGATGCCATGACAACAACAACTTTCAACACACAGGGATGGTCCTTTGTATCCTTCTAATCATCTATGCTATGGATTATCTACACTCACTCCTTCATTCTCACTCAAACTCCACTTGTGTCCCTCATTGCAGGAAAAGAGAGCCCACAATAAGAGGTAAAGAGCCATGACAGGAGGAGGGCCACCCTCAGTAGCCCAGCTCACCGCCTGGGAGGAGGCGGCCCTGGAAATCGCGGGGATCGAGGAGGGTTCCCAAGTGGGGGACGGACAGATGGGCGCATCGCAGCAAGCTGGTGACAGAATAGTTTGGCATCTCTCTCATTGACATTGCATGAGTCACTGATAATGAATCTGATGCTCTAACAGATTGACTTATGATCATCTGCACTATTCAATGTTCATGTAACCTTGACCTCACATCTCTAACTCTTTCCTTTACTCCCCCACAGGACCATCGAAAGCCCCCGCCCCCACTGTCCAGGAGGAAGAGCCTGAGCTTCCAGACTCCTCAGAGGAAGCTGCAACCTCTGAGGGCGCAGCCTCAGCAGAATTCGACGCACCCAGCACCAGCGCAGACACTCGCACCTCGGTGGGACCTTCGCGAGATAGAGTAGTGTTGTCACCTGGTGTATCACAGCTCACAAGTGAGCATCAGCAGATGGTGGAGACAGGGACAGCAGTGGAGAGTCCTCGTCGGAGGGCGCAGGACTCTGCCAGCTCGGCTCAGCTGCATGTCGACCCTGTGCCTCCGGGTCCATCCAGAATGAGAGCGGTGCTGGAACTCCAGGAACAGGTGCAGGAGTCTCTGGTAGGTTTTATCTCCAGGGTTGCTGCGAGTGTCGAGCGAATGGAGGAGTCCATCGCGAACATGAGCAAAGCCTTTGTGGAGGCATTGGTGCATGAACGCATCACCACGGAAAGGATGGCAACCTCCGTGGAAAGGATGGCTACAGTAGAGGAGAGGATGGTTACGGCCATGGAGGAGCTAAGTCGCCAGAGTGTAGAAAACCTGGTCATTGTTCAGAATAGACTGACATCTCTTGAGGAGCGATGGTCAGCTACTGAGCATAGAAACCAGACCTTCATGGAAGTCCTCTGGAGTAGGACTTCCAGTGCAGAAACGGGTCCTCATGGCCCCCCTGAAGTCCAGCAAGGTGCTGTCAAGCCACTTGCTAGCTCTGAAGTGGGGCTGACCCATGAGAGGGATGTTGGTGGCAGACAACAAGGAAGTGGGGGCTCCTCTCCAAGCGCTCAAACGACCATGCCACTGCAAAGCCCTCGGTCAGAGTCCTCACCCAGCTGAGATGGGCGTCTCATCCCCTGCACAGCCGCAGGAGCAGCAGACTGTTGCCGAGCCCTCACAGGTTCGCAACCCCAGAGGACGGCCGCCAAAGGTGTCGAGACAGGAGCAGCAAGAAAGTGAGCAAGGGGCCTCCACATCTGCTGAAGCCACAGGGGAAGCACCACGTAGGAGCTTGCATAAGAGGAAGATAATGCACAAGTAGTCACAAGGGTAGTCACTTGGGTGTTATGTTGTGTTTATTTTTGAAATGCCACCAGTTGCTTGTTGTGATAAAAAATTCTGATGGCAAACTGTTGAAGTTGTGGCCTGTGTCATTTCGCAAATGGGACTTCCACATTGAGGGCTTAGAGCGACTTGCAATTGTCAGTATGGTGGTCAGAGTGATAGGAATCCGCAGGTTCTTGTCCATTGTCGATGCTCTGGTAAGAAGGTGCGAGGCAAAAGTGTTTGATTGTACAGGCTAAGCAAATGTGACCAACATGAGTGCGTCCCTTGCATCCCGGGCAGCAATATGGTCGCGCTCTGGCGACTTCTGGCCTGTGCATCTTCAGGTGGGTGACTAGCAGCTTGGCGCTCCTGTTGATGCTCGTGCTGTTGGTGCTGCTGTTGCTCATGGTTCTGCTGCTGCCACAGCTGGTCTTCATCCGAATCTGATGTTCAGGAGGAAAGGAATTAAATGGTCGCCATGCTTCTGGTATATGCCCCAGTTGAGGAAGCGCTTAGTCAAGGTGGGGAGAGGGGTTTCCCAGGAGGTCACACTGGAGATGGGTATCAGGCTCCAAACTTCCACAACACTGAGTATGCCTGCTAAAAGCTCCCCCAGACCTGAAACAACAAAGTCTGCCACCTGCAAATGATCATTGGTGAAAACTCCTTTGTAATGGTGGAGCTGCAGCTGTTCGTAAGCAATCCACTTGTGAGGCCGCCAGCATTACCTGGCGTGTTCCAGAGGAGGCGTGAGGGATGGGGGGAATGACTAAAAATCGGAAAGGCCTCTCAAAATGGGATTATAGAGGCTATTAAGTGGTTGTTAAGGGCCTTAAGGGCCTATCCCGCCTCTTGGAGGCGGGATGGAAAGGGGGTCAGAAAACACACTTTTGGGAAAATTGCTCGGAGGCGGGATCAGGCCCGTCCGCCATTTTTGGTGATTTTAACAACTCACACGCCTCCAATCCCGCCTCCTCGGGCCTGGCAAAATCGAGCCCAATGTCTCTAAGCAGTAGTCGTACAGAGAAATAAACACAATTACCCCGGTTTTCCTCTGAATAGAGACGTAACCTTTATTGAACTTTTCGTTCTTGTATCCCTACCAATTGTGAAGGAAACCTCAATATCTTTATAGGCCTCTAGTCAGGCATACTGTCCTTGTAATCTTGATAACAAGAGTTTGTTGTAAAAAAACAGACCCCCAGAAATGAGGTAGTTCCTGACAAAACACCAGATGCTAACTTGTTTACCATCAAGCATGTAACTAATCATCTTGGGCCCATTGTCCCTTTTCCGATTTTAAGACTAGCTCATTTCACAATGTATTGACAAAGTCAAGTCAAACAGGCACGAATCACACATCCTGTACTTCAGCAGGAAACAATCGGCACAGTCAGCTAAATTGTGCACTGACATTATTTCTAGCTACAATACAAATCCACAAGCCATCCACAAGTTTAAAAGAAAGCAAAAACCTTAAAATCATAAGAGATTAAACCAAATCCTAATCCTACGCATATGTATATATACACGAATAGGGTCTCTTACAATACTGGATAACTTTTTGTGACACACAAGGATGTAATCCAGTAGAAGGGTTCAGATGATATAAATTGCAAATACCAAAACTTAAGTATTCATGTATTGTCAAGTAAAGCCTGAGATTGGATTACTGTTTTAAATTGATTGGTATTGTATCGTATGTAGCAATTTCCTATTGTCTGTGTATCAATCAGTTGCTATTGAAATAATGTGTTACAGTAGTTGTAGTTTCAGTGGTAATAATGATCATCATGTATCATGACTGTGCATCATGTAAAACCTTAAGAAGTGTTGAGTCTTCAGTATTGCAAAAAAAAATGTTGACAGTAAATTATGAAAATTGTTACCGTCAATTCATTGGCCAGGATTTTGCGGTCAGTGGCGAAGGGACGGCGCTCGCCGCTGACCTCAAAAAAAGCTGCCCACAAAGATTTAGTGGGCTGTTTAGAGTGTAGAATTCCTCTATTCCGACGTCATTTTGAATTTGGTAGCATCTATAGGGGATCTGTGTCATCCAGCAATAGGCAGGCTGATCAGCCAATCAGATTGAAGAATTCTCATAGCCAGCAAAGCAGGAAGTAAAAAACAAAGAATATAATTCACATTTAAATCATTGTGCAGAAAGCAAAATAAAGATTGGGACATACACATGGGATTAAGGGAGAAGCTTAAATATAAAACAAACTTAAAAAAAATAAAAGCAATTTTTAAATGTTCTTCTGAGGGAATGAGACTCCATACTTGTAAAATTAGTTTTTCAGGGCCAGAGAGGTTGTTCAGCAGTAATTATGACTTAGTACACAGTTAAAAACTTAGTTACTCCTGATTGAACAAGGCTTAACATTTTCATTCGTTTTTACAGCGAGAATAGTACATAAATAGTTGAAGTTCACATCAAATCAGTGATTCTGTGTTGATTCCATCTGTGAAGACTACAACAGCGCACCCTGTGGAGGAGCAGGGTTACACTGACAGCAACTTCCGGATTTTCCCGTTTAACTGCGCATGTGCAGATGCCAGAAGTTGCTGTCAATTTTACACAGCGCTGACAGCCTCGCCGTTATTACTAATGCAAAATCCGGGCCATTATGTTTTAATTTTAACTGAGAATGTTTTGCAAACGTGAGTTTTTGCTACAGTAACCCATTTTCTTTGGACCAGGTCTTTTAAGTCAAAATCAATTTGTCTTAAAATTCTGTCTTATGGTTATTGAAATTACATGGTACAATAATTAAAACTGATTCAAATAAGATGCTTAAAATGCAAAGTAGGGTGATGAATACTTTATTTGAATCTAACAGTAAAAATGGTATGTGATATATTCTCACATTTTGATTGTGAAATACAGAAAAAAATAATTGTGAAGAAGCTTCCTTTCCCTTCCAATGTAATAAAGTAACCATTGTGTTTTAATTATTGCTGATCAATAGAAAACTTTCTACGGGACATATTTCCAGAACACCAATAAGTGATGTTTTTCCGAAAGTCAAAACAGTGAAACGCTGGGATGGCAAAAAGGAAGAAGTAAGTTACTTCTATTTAATTAGGACTCATAGATATAGACCTGGTTGAAGATTTATTACTTTAAAACATAGAATGGAGTATTATTTGTCTTTGAGTCTGTAATTTTTTGTTTAAATTATTAAAAACAATGGCCTAGAAATTGGATATTGGTAAAAACCTGCCGGTGCCACCGCGGGCCGGTGTTAACGGCAGCCAAAAATAGTGACACTGGCAGGACCGGTAAATTGGTGCAGTGCAAAGCCGTTCTGGTGGCGTTCGTCCCGGCAGGAGGCCCCAATGTAGCGTGGTCGTAGCGTCATTGCAGCAAGAACAGCCTGCTCTTAAAGCAAGGCTGTCATTTCAGAAAGGAAACTGCCTTCTGAAATGAAAAAAATAAAAATCATGTAAAAATAGGCAGTTTTTAGCCCTTACAGCTAAACTGCCTTCTGAAAAAACAATTAACATTAAAAGAATTCCCAAATGGGAGTCTTCAGCTTTTAAAGCTGAATTGCCTTCTGCACCTAAAAAAAATAAATAAAAGTGCTTCAGCAAGCCAGGGAAGGGGCACTCAAGTTATCGCATGCAGTACTCCAGCTTTGTGCAGGGGGTCAACACTGCAAGAGAGTTCCTCTACCCACAGGGACCAGGAGGCCCTCCAGAAAGAAGAATATGGGACCAGATTACCCCCACCACCCGCCTACACTGCCCATAGAAGCTTCATGACCTCAGACCAGTGGTCAAGGTCAGTGAATGCATCTTCAAACGCCGTCTCCTACCAGCTGCACCACTAGCCTCACACACTGCTCAATGCACGACCTCCCCCCCCCCCCCCCACCCCGGCCAATCACTCATCTACCAACAATCTGTACCAACTATGAGGCACACCCCCCATTCCTAGCTTCACCTCACCCCCTTGGAGGAGAGGGAGCTGGCCATTCTTGAAAGGGGCATGGCTGAGCCCTTGGCCAGCGGCAGGGCTGAAAGGATACAAGATGCTGGTATCCTCATACGCTATCCTCCTTCTCGCATGCACCTCTTGCTTTTCTGCCCTCCCCTCACCACAACGCCACCCTTGTGCCTTCCTCATTTCACACACCCAAGAAGTGCAGCCTGCACAGCCAGTGGTTGACCAAGAAGAAGGAGAGGAGAATGAAGAAGAAGAAACACCGTCGCTCGATTTCACACTCCCAGCCACCAGCTCCTCAAGGTCAACCAGCAAGGCCATTTGCAGTGACCCTGCACTGAAAGTTAGCAGCCTTCCACCAGCCATGCTGCAGCCACTGGGGTAGCACTGCGTGACATCAGTAGGATAGGCAAAGGCACACACAAAACAATCACTAAAGGAACGCATAAGGGTGATGAGTTGATTTCTTTATGTCATATTGGATGGATAGATGTATAAAGTTGGATTGGAAAGTTTGCCTTGGTGGCTTTTATCTCAGCATTGTGGCCAAGAGGACACTGTGATGGTCAGTAACAGAGGGGGAAGGTAAGGTGTGGGACTAATGTTGAAAGGGGAATTGGGGTTGTGGTCACTGGTACTACAGGCGGATGATTCGCGGCAACAGAAAGGCGTACTTGCAGAAAGATGAGTTCCCCTGCTGTCGTTGTCGCAGTCGTTGCCACTTCCTATCCCCGAGGTTTGAATGCGCCCTCACCCCACCCCCCCACCCCCAAAATGCAGCAGCTGGCCCTGCCGGTAAGCCTCTAATTCACACTGTGCCCAAAGACAACTGATTATAATTCTTCTGCCTCGTGTAAACATAGGGATGTCCTTCACTGCAGAGTCTATCTTGGACTTAACAGACATAACAAGTTGTTCTGGTAAACACACCAAGGGCAGTCTGTTCCATCTTCAGAGCTCTTTCACTATTGTACATAGTTCTTAAAACTCACACAATATTTAAGTCATTGTAATTTTAAAACAATGAGGCCGCTCCCTGGAGTTTGACTCAACTTGGGTTAGGTACCCAGAGGCTGGCTAATGCCCATGGAAACATACCCCAACAGAGTTCAGTGTCTATCGGAAGGAAGGGGAATATAAAGTTAGTAAAGAAAGGGTTATGTACATTTCATGCTGGAATCCAGCAACAAGGTTATATTAATAGGAGAAATTACCAGCACTCTTAGATGCCTTGAAATGACTGTTGGTGTCACAGTGAACACCTGCACTATCGTGTACTGCAAAGCAGTAATATCGGGACAGAGGAGCTGTCCCTGCTGGTCCACTGCAGTTTGAATCGCCCTGCCGCCACAGTCCCTGCCATTCCCAAATGTTTGAATCCCCCTGCGGCCACTGTCCCTGCCATTCCGCGGAGTTTGAATCCCCCTCCAGCCACTGTCCCTGGCTTTCCCCAATGTTTGAATCTCCCTCCAGCCACTGTCCCTGCCATTCCCCAGAGTTTCAATCTCCCTATAGCCACTGTCCCTGCCATTCCCTGGAGTTTCAATCTCCCTATAGCCACTGTCCCTGCCATTCCCCGGAGTTTCAATCTCCCTCCAGCCACTGTCCCTGCCATTCCCCGGAGTTTCAATCTCCCTATAGCCACTGTCCCTGCCATTCCCCAGAGTTTCAATCTCCCTACAGCCACTGTCCCTGCCATTCCCCAGAGTTTCAATCTCCCTACAGCCACTGTCCCTGCCATTCCCCGGAGTTTGAATCACCCTACGGCCACTGTCCCTGCCATTCCCCGGAGTTTGAATCACCCTACGGCCACTGTCCCTGCCATTCCCCAGAGTTTGAATCTCCCTACAGCCACTGTCCCTGCCATTCCTCGGAGTTTGAATCACCCTACGGCCACTGTCCCTGCCATTCCCCAGAGTTTCAATCTCCCTACAGCCACTGTCCCTGCCATTCCCCGGAGTTTGAATCTCCCTACAGCCACTGTCCCTGCCATTCCCCGGAGTTTGAATCACCCTACGGCCACTGTCCCTGCCATTCCCCGGAGTTTGAATCACCCTACGGCCACTGTCCCTGCCATTCCCCGGAGTTTGAATCCCCCTCCGGCCACTGTCCCTGCCATTCCCCAGAGTTTCAATCTCCCTACGGCCACTGTCCCTGCCATTCCCCGGAGTTTGAATCCCCCTCCGGCCACTGTCCCTGCCATTCCCCAGAGTTTCAATCTCCCTACGGCCACTGTCCCTGCCATTCCCCGGAGTTTGAATCTCCCTACGGCCACTGTCCCTGCCATTCCCCGGAGTTTGAATCTCCCTACGGCCACTGTCCCTGCCATTCCCCGGAGTTTCAATCACCCTACAGCCACTGTCCCTGCCATTCCCCAGAGTTTCAATCTCCCTACAGCCACTGTCCCTGCCATTCCCCGGAGTTTGAATCACCCTCCGGCCACTGTCCCTGCCATTCCCCGGAGTTTCAATCTCCCTACAGCCACTGTCCCTGCCATTCCCCGGAGTTTGAATCACCCTACGGCCACTGTCCCTGCCATTCCCCGGAGTTTGAATCCCCCTCCAGCCACTGTCCCTGCCATTCCCCGGAGTTTCAATCTCCCTACAGCCACTGTCCCTGCCATTCCCCGGAGTTTGAATCACCCTACGGCCACTGTCCCTGCCATTCCCCGGAGTTTGAATCCCCCTCCAGCCACTGTCCCTGCCATTCCCCGGAGTTTCAATCTCCCTACAGCCACTGTCCCTGCCATTCCCCGGAGTTTGAATCTACCTACGGCCGCTGTCCCTGCCAGTCACCGGGTGAGGGCAAAAGGTTTGCTGATTCAAGGAGCCATAAGGTGTGATCAGCCATGTTTAGATTGGGTAGCCCACATCTTCCAGGTACAATTCTTGCATTCTATCATCCCCCTCGACAATTGGGGAACTCTTAATTCCCTCAAGATATGTGAATTGTGACCACTCTCTGGATAATTCCCTCAAGATATGTGAATTGTGACCACTCTCTGGAAAATGAGGGGTAAGTTGTGAACCTTTTTGCTGGCGGTCACATATCATTGGAACACTAAGGAAGCAGTAGCCTTTTTGTTGCTAAAAGGGAGGGCACTGCCTGAAGCTGTAAAAATGGTTACATAAATGTATAATCAGTGGCGCTTTGTACATGGGGAATGCCAGATGATGAGGCAACGAGTATCTGCGTGCAACCTGGCTAAAATGCGTACTAATAATGACCCTTTTGAAAATACGGATACCTGCAAAAAAAAGGATAACTGATGGCTTAGGAATCCATAAATGTAGGCTTCACTGTAATTTTTAAATAGAATTTCACCCAATGGGATGTCAGTTTATTATTAAACATTTACAGTTTGTTCAGACAAGTAAATAATGGCTGTTGCAAAAGGGGGATGATTATTTTATGCAATAGCATGACTTAGATTGATGATGCACTTACATAATGGAGGTCTTCATTTGGCTGATTTGTTTTTATTTCCATAAATAGTTCCTTTTCCTTTAACAACACAACAAATTAATAATGTACTATCTTTCTGAGGAGTTTAGTTCACCCTGTGCACTAGAGCAAGTACATGAATTAAGGGATTGAAATTTTGTGCATTAGCATTGACAGAACATTAGAGAATTTTTAGTCTTCTGCTTGGGTGCAAACGAAGAGGAAGTGGGCCAGAAAAAGATGAGTGGGCCGGACGCCCCCTCCTACCTCATCTGCTTGCTTACACTGGGCTTGTGCCTACTACAGACACAGGTCCAGTTACGTCAGTTTTGGGGATGCCTTGAACAACTCAGAGCAGCATTGTGGGGTCAGGGACTTGATGCAGTGGGTCTCTGCTTCTATTTCCTCTTGCTGTGCCTGAGATCTAAACGTTCCCCAGGTGCAACAAAGTGGAAAGTCTGCCCATTTAATAAAGCAAGAGACTTTACGTGAACTCTGCAGCTTGGGTATTGTGTCAAGTCTGTCAATGTTAAATGCTTTGGAGGAAGAGTGAGGAGGAGGAGGTTGAGCATGTACAGCAGGACAACATGGTCTGAGAGGTTTGAGGCCATGGGAGGTGTTCTTCTAGGACTTGGTACTTGATGCATTGTGAGTACTGCTGCCATCTGGCGGCACTCTCCTTGGACGTGAAAGTGCCCAGCGCACTCAGCTTCTATACCACCAGGTCCTTCCAGGCACCAAGAGGTGAAGTAACTAATAAACTAGTATACAGTTCAAGGATGCATGACCAAGATAACAAGTCCCCTTCTCCGTTACATATTAGCATACCGCAAGTTCAACAGTGGCATGCAGCACCATCTATAGAGGCAGATGCAATTTTGGCCTCATCATCTGGCATTCCCCATGTACAAAGCGCCACTGATTATACATTTATGTAACCATTTTTACAGCTTCAGGCAGTGCCCTCCCTTTTAGCAACAAAAAGGCTACTGCTTCCTTAGTGTTCCAATGATATGTGACCGCCAGCAAAAAGGTTCACAATTTACCCCTCATTTTCCAGAGAGTGGTCACAATTCACATATCTTGAGGGAATTATCCAGAGAGTGGTCACAATTCACATATCTTGAGGGAATTATCCAGAGAGTGGTCACAATTCACATATCTTGAGGGAATTATCCAGAGAGTGGTCACAATTCACATATCTTGAGGGAATTATCCAGAGAGTGGTCACAATTCACATATCTTGAGGGAATTATCCAGAGAGTGGTCACAATTCACATATCTTGAGGGAATTATCCAGAGAGTGGTCACAATTCACATATCTTGAGGGAATTATCCAGAGAGTGGTCACAATTCACATATCTTGAGGGAATTATCCAGAGAGTGGTCACAATTCACATATCTTGAGGGAATTATCCAGAGAGTGGTCACAATTCACATATCTTGAGGGAATTATCCAGAGAGTGGTCACAATTCACATATCTTGAGGGAATTATCCAGAGAGTGGTCACAATTCACATATCTTGAGGGAATTATCCAGAGAGTGGTCACAATTCACATATCTTGAGGGAATTATCCAGAGAGTGGTCACAATTCACATATCTTGAGGGAATTAAGAGTTCCTCAATTGTCGAGGGGGATGATAGAATGCAAGAATTGTACCTGGAAGATGTGGGCTACCCAATCTAAACATGGCTGATCACACCTTATGGATACTCCAGACCCAACAAGAAATAGCTTACAATTACACACATTTGCAAAGCAGAAATATAACCGTGCAAACCTCTATCATGTTAAAACATTTCCAATATTTACAATATTCTGGTGCTGGATTGCGGTACGACCTGGAACGAATTAACAAGATAGTTGTAGTATGTTACAAGCTGCACAGTATTACTAATGAAAAGCATATGCCTGCTTGTCAAAGAACAGGTGCAGCAAGGCAGGTCCCAGGAGAGAATGAAGGGAACATAAATAGCTTCAATGGCAGCTCAATGATTTTTTATTCCACCTTTATGCAAAAAGGACAGAACTCTAAACACGTGAGGGCCAATTTTAACTCGCTCCACCCGGTGGGAACTGAGCGGTAACGACCCTAAAATCAGAGTGCTGCACTTCCTGTCTAGTTCCCGGTCTGATCCTGCCGCCGCAGTTTCGCCCAGGGCCTTCGCAAGAGCAGCCCAGGGGCCAGCCTAAAGCAGGCAGGAACCTCATTAAAGTAAATTGAGGCCCTATGATGTCGGCAGGACTCCTACCACTATTTTAAGGTGTAAAAGCGGAAGTAGCAGTACTACTGGTCGGTAGAGGCATAAAACGGCAATTGGAACGGTATTTAAAGGGGCACTCGCCTGCAAGCACTCGATCATTGGTATCTGTATACAGTTCACATGGCTGAAATTTTTCACAAGTCTTTCCATTGGAATTTGCTGATTTTCACTTTTCTTCTTCTACGCCGTCAAGAAGCACAGTGCTCAAGATAGGAGTCATCCTGTGCACTCTACTGTGGTTGAAGGAAAAGGAGCAGCAGCAGCAGAGCAGGGAGCCTCAAGTCGGGGCTCCCTGGAGACGTCACAAGGAGAGCTGCACACAGGCGTCTTTACCCATCCATAGGGTCTACAGGCCCAGAGTCACCTACCTCCAATTTTACGAGGAGCAGTGAATCTGGAAGCTACGCTTCTTCAGAGAGGCTATCACACTCCTGTAATCCTCTTGCAATAAGACCTGCAACCCACTCTTGCAGCAGTCAGAGCTATTTGCCAGCAGTTGATTGCTCAACGCTTCAGCTGATCTACTCCATTCCCTTACCCTACCTCCCACCGCCACATTAACACTCCTCAATACGACCTCTACCAGTCCTTACACCCTGTAATAAAGAACTTTGAAACTCTGATCAACTTTCATATACATGACACCTGACTTTGCAGGTTCAGTAGCTACTATGACACGACGCTGCAGAAAAAGTTGGAAAGTGAAAAGCTGTGATTTTTGTTTAATGGCTGATACAAGAGCCATAACATCATATTTTTACCCATGTGTTAACCCATAGTGCTTTTGTTAAGTAACTTCTTGCCTGTTCTAATACTCCTACGAAGTGCTCCCCCAGTGGCTTCAGCATGGGTGGTGGAAGGCTGTTGATGCTCAGATGAGGGCCCTTGAAATACTCGTGGTCGGCGACCTCTAGGAACTCGGGCCTGAGACAACGCGGTTGCAGACTGCAGCATCTCGACTGCTGCCAGGCAGTCTGGCCCAGCTGATTTTCTGGCATCATAGCTGGCTTTGGGTGAGGGAGCAAACATACTGTCATCCTGAGAGAGGGCAACATATGCCACTCCTGTTGCATCACTACCACTCCCATGGGGCTTCAGCTCATCACTCCCACTGATCTGCGGGACAGCAGGCTGTAGGAGAGCTGCGACACAATTGAAGCCTTTCGAAGGCAGTGGTGACATGAAGCCTTGAGCTTGAATGGCACTAGTTTGAGACACAGACTCCTGGTGTGAGGGCCCAACTGCAGCATTCACAGAGGTGACCACACACTCCATGGTAGGCTACAGAGCACTGATACCTTGCACAAGAATGCCATACAAGCGGGAAGCGGATATAGTGCTGCAGCTTCAAGGCAGGTTTTCCAATACCTCATACAATTGCATATATGCAGAAAGAAGTTTTCTTTTGAAGGCTGGGCCCCTGAAGTCAGCATCTCTTCTGTCCTCAGCAGAGCTGGAGCTGAGCTATCCCTATGGTGAGCCATCTCCTGATCTGTCCTTTCTACTAGCCCCTGTTCCTGCTCGCTTGTGCTCTGTGATTCACCAGGTGCAGACCCCTCTAACTTACTATCTATCCCACCTCGGGTGGTGGGATGGAGTGAATGTTGGTGCTTCTTCAGGAGGACTCTTCTCAGTGATGTTCTGCAGGCTCCATGTCCTCAGATGGACCTAGAAAAAGGGGAGAGGGATATGGGTAAGCATGACACTGAAAGACTCAGCAGTGGCAGATGATTAGCAGCACTATGCAGCATTAGGTTGCCAAGCTGCCTGAATGTGTGATTAGCTTGAGGAAAGAGAAAAGGTACAAGTAATAGGCCTCACTGTCACTGATACTCCCTGCTGTGCCTGCCCCGAGGATGTCTATGGCTTCTTTCTCCATCTGGGTTAGGGCTAGGATGGAGGCTGACGCTGCCTCCAGTTCTGATCCTCTCCTGATTATTGTAGAAAAAGAGGGAGAGTTATTACGTGGTTCCTGTAAAGGGTGTTGAGCAGATGTGTGAGGCAACTTCATATAGTGTCGTAAGAATGAGCCTTACGCGTGGTGAACTTAAAGTAAGCTTTAATCAACTAAAAAGGTGCTACATACAAAAGAGGTCTTACTCTATGCCTCTCCAGGATCCAACTGATCAGTCCAGTATTTATCCTGGACTAATCACAGGAAGTGATGCAATAAAGTTCGAGTCACAGGAAGCTGTATTGTGTTACCACATTCTCCCCCCCCCCCCCCCAAAAGATTAGGAGGCCGGGATGCTCCCTCCATTTCGTAGCCGCTGGACGAGGGAGAGCCGCACCCGTTTGGGTTCTCGTAGCGGTAGAGGGCCCCTAGCCCGTTTACCCGCCGCGGGCCGTGGACCAGAGTCCGAGTGATCCAGCCCGCTCTGTGAGGGGTCAGGATGATCCTGACTGTGTACTGGTGCCCGAACGGGTGTCGGGCAGGGCTGTGGCAGATCCGTTTCCGAGCGTACGGTACGGGGTGGATCGTGGCTGCGCGTGCGAGCCCCGACGGGCTCATAGTCAGTCTGCCCCAGGTCGGCACGCTGGAGTGAGGTACCAGCCGGCGTCAGATCCAGATCGTGATGAGAGGCACCTGGCGAGCCCAGAGATGTGCCTGGTACAATATCATCCCCTGGTGTCCCTCTATGTTTCGGCGGGCAGGGAGCCAGATCCCGCAATGACACGGTAGATTCCCGACCGTCAGGATACCGAATATAGGCGTAGGTAGGGTTGACGTCAGTGAGCTCAACCTCATCTACCAGGGGGTCATTCTTAGACGCCCGGACATATCTTCGGAGTAGCACTGGTCCCGGTGCAGTCAGCCACGACGGGAGAGATATCCCATAGGATGAGCGACGCTGAAATCGGAAGAACCGTTCATGAGGCGTCGTATTTGTGGCGGTCGAAAGGAGGGACCGTGTGGAGTGTAATGCGTCTGGAAGTACTGCTTCCCATTGCTGGTTGGGTAGGCCCCGAGATCTCAAAGCCAGACGTACCGCATTCCAGATGATAGCGTTAAAACGCTCGACTTGCCCATTCCCGACCGGATGATAAGGCGTCGTTCTGCTGGCAGCAATACCCCGTTCCGAGAGATAGGCCTCGAGTTCTCCTGACATAAAAGAAGGGCCCCGATCCGAATGAACATAGGATGCCATGCCACAGAAAGCAAATACCTGCTCAAGGCAGCTGATAACCGTGGTCGTCAGCATATTGGGGCAGGGAAAGGCAAACGGAAAACGGGAATACTCATCGACCATGGTCAATAGATAAGTGTTGCGAGTTGAAGAGGGCAACGGCCCCTTAAAATCGATGCTAAGCCGTTGCATTGGCTGGGTCGCATGTATGAGTATACCACCCGAGGGGCGGAAAAACTGAGGTTTCAATTCCGCACAGACTCTGCAGTCCGAGCACATCTTCTTTACATCCCCGGTAGAGAATGGGAGATTTCGGGACCGCACGAAGTGTAGCATGCGAGTAACGCCCGGATGACACAACCCATCATGGATGTCTACGAGCGTAGAGGGTGCCATGGCGGAGCAGAATGCTCGTGTGAGGGTATCCGGAGCCACATTCTCCTTGCCAGGTCGATAGTGGATGGTGTAACCAAAAGAGGCCAATTCCAGCCGCCAAAGCTGGATTTTATTATTTTTAATTTTCGTCCGTTTTCGATTATCGAGCATGAAGGCGACCGATCGCTGGTCCGTGATTAAGGTAACGTGCTGGCGAGCTAGGAGATGACTCCACTTCCGTACTGCCTCTATAATGGCTGTAGCTTCTTTCTCGACTGGAGGATAATGTAGCTCAGCCCCTTGAAAAGTCCTGGACAAAAATGCCACCGGACGACCTTCCTGATTCAGAGTGGCCGAGATCGCCACCTCCGAGGCATCACACTCAACAACAAAAGGAAGACTCTCATCGATGGAGTGAAGAGCCGCTTTCTCCAACTGTTTTTTCAGGAGGTTAAAGGCTGCAACAGCCGCTGTGTCTAGTGGGAATGTGCTGGCCTTCAGTAGAGGTTGGATTCGGTCCGAGAAGTTAGGAATCCATTTAGCATAGTATGCAAACAGGCCGAGGGCCCGGCGCAAGGAGGCCGGATTCTTAGGTGGCGGGAGTTCTTGGAGTGGGCGAAGCCTTTCAGGGTCAGGTTTAATGATGCCATTGCCCACACAATAGCCAAGGATGTTGATGGTTGGTTGTGACTCAATGGATTTAGCCGCATTTAATGTCAAATTACGGTGCTGGAGTGCATCCCAAAATCGTTGGAGATTGGCGTCATGTTCCCGCTGATTGCGACCTGCGACAGTAATATTGTCCAGATAAGGAAACGTATCCTTCAAGTCTTCCTGTTTGACCAGGTCATCCATTGCTCGCTGGAAGACAGCCACTCCATTAGTGACCCCAAAGGGGAGGCGACGAAATTGATACAGCCGTCCATTGGCTTCAAAGGCCGTATACTGCTTGTCTGAGACCTTCAAGGGTACCTGATGATAGGCACTTTTCAGATCATATGTTGAGAACACCGTGTACTCAGCCAGTTTATTAACCATATCATCGATGCGCGGCAATGGGTATGCGTCCAAGTCCGTATATTGATTGATGGTCTGTGAATAGTCAATGCACAGCCGTTTCTTGTGAGGTTGTAGAGGGTTCTTAACAATAACGACCTGGGCGCGCCATGGCGACGAACAAGGCTCGATGATATCCTCTGCTAAAAGCCGAGAAATCTCAGCCGCAATAAAAGACTGGTCTTCCTGACTGAAACGTCGTGACTTTGTTATAATCGGTTTGCATCGAGGAGGGATACTGGTAAACAGTGAGGGTTCATCCAGTGAAGCTGCTGACAATGCACAGAACGGTAATCGAGGTAGTATATTAGAAATAGTGAGTTCAGGTTTGGATCCGCCGAACTCAATGGTGAGCTTCTTATGCTGCTTTTAAAAATTCAGCCCTAAGATAAGATCACTACATAAGTCCTTGAGCACCGAAAGCCGGGTGGAGGGATACCTGTGACCATTAAGTGTTATTTCAACCATACAAAAGCCAGAAATTCTGGTATTAAGTGATGACTGAGCCATCGCAATTGCCTGGTCCGATGGGAAAACATGTAGCTTTAACTCTGCAACAATCTGTTCCCTAATGAAACTATCAGTGCTACCTGAGTCAATTAAGGCATCTAAAGTATGTCCATTAATTGATGCTTTTGTAGCTGCATGGAATAGGTTCTGAGGACAAGCAGCTGTAATTGGTGTCGTTGCACAAAGAGTGGCTGAAACTCTAGGTGTGTTTCTTCGAGAGGAAACCCGAGAGGAAGCACGATAGATTTTAGCCGGAACATCTTGATAGGCCCTTACCGGGGCAGTTCGGTAGGACTTAGCTTGATAAGCCCTCGTAGAGGCTCTTGATAGGCAAACCTTTGCAAAATGACCCTTTTTGTTGCAATGACTGCAAAACGCATTGCGAGCAGGGCAGAATTTCCGAGGGTGAAACTCATCACCACAAAAGAAGCATTTCTTAGATTGCCAAGAGGCTGCCACAGTGGGGTCATAAGAACATAAGAACATAAGAAATAGGAGCAGGAGTAGGCCAATCGGCCCCTCGAGCCTGCTCCGCCATTCAATAAGATCATGGCTGATCTGATCCTAACCGCCAATCTACTATCTATCACAGAACCATCTCCTGCATCTAACAGAATTGCACACACGAAATAGGAGCAGAATCAGGCTACACAGTCCCTGGGCCCGCTCCACTACCCACAGGGCCATGACCGATCCGAACCTAGACTCATGTCCAAATTCCTGCCCGCTCCCCGTAACCCTTAATGCCCTTTACTTCTAGGAAACTGTCTATTTCTGTTTTAAATTTAATTAATGTTGTAGCTTCTACAGCTTTTTGTGGCAGCATATTCCATGGACCTACCACCCTCTGAGTGAAGTAGTTCCTCCTCATCTCAGTTTTGAAAGAGCAGCCCCTTATTCTAAGACTATGTCCCCTAGTTCTCGTCTCACCCGTCATCGGGAACATCCTCCCCGCATCCACCCGATCCAACCCCTTCACAATCTTATATGTTTCAATAAGATCGCCTCTCATTCTTCTGAACTCCAATGAGTAGAGTCCCAATCTACCCAACCTCTCCTCATATGACCACCCCCTCATCCCCGGCATTAACCGAGTGAACCTTTTTTGCACTGCCTCGAGAGCAAGGATGTCTTTCCTTAAGTAAGGACACCAAAACTGTATGCAGTATTCCAGGTGCGGTCTCACCAATACCTTGTACAACTGAAGCAATACCTCCCTATTTTTATATTCTATCCCCCTAGCAATGAAAGCCAACATTCCATTTGCCTTCTTAATCACTTGCTGCACCTGCATACTAACCTTTTGAGTTTCGTGCACCAGGACCCCCAGATCCCTTTGCACTTCAGTACTCTCCAGTTTCTTGCCATTAAGATAATAAATTGCTCTAGGATTTTTCCTGCCAAAGTGCATCACCTCACACTTTCCAGTGTTGTATTCCATCTGCCAAATCTCTGCCCACTTACTTAGCCTGTCTATGTCCCCTTGCAGGTTTTTTATGTCCTCCTCACTCACTACTTTCCCTCCCATCTTTGTATCATCTGCAAATTTTGATATGTTACACTTGGTCCCTTCCTCCAAATCGTTAATATAGATTGTGAAGAGTTGGGGACCCAGCACTGACCCCTGTGGAACACCACTAGTTACTGATTGCCAGTCTGAGAATGAACCATTTATCCCAACTCTTTGCTTTCTGTTAGATAGCCAATCCTCTATCCATGCCAGAATATTACCCCCAATCCCGTGATTTTTTACCTTAAGCAATAATCTTTTGTGTGGCACCTTGTCAAATGCCTTTTGGAAGTCCAAATACACTACGTCCACTGGTTCCCCTTTATCCACTCTATATGTTACTTCCTCAAAGAACTCCAGCAAATTTGTCAAACATGACTTCCCCTTCGTAAAACCATGCTGACTTTGTCCTATTAAATTATGATTATCCAAATGTCCTGTTACTGTTTCCTTAATAATGGACTCCAAAATTTTACCTACCACAGATGTTAGGCTAACCGGTCTATAGTTACCAGCCTTCTGTCTACTGCCCTTTTTGAATAAGGGTGTTACATTAGCAGTTTTCCAGTCTGCCGGGACCTTAGCGGAATCCAGGGAGTTTTGAAAAATTATTACCAATGCATCTACAATCCCTACCGCCACTTCCTTCAAGACTCAAGGATGTAAGCCATCAGGTCCAGGTGATTTATCCGCCTTGAGTCCCATTATTTTACCGAGTACCACTTCCTTAGTGATTTTGATCGTGTTTAGCTCCTCTCCCCCTATAGCCCCCTGTTTGTCCAGTGTTGGGATATTCTTAGTGTCCTCTACTGTAAAGACTGATACAAAATATTCATTCAGTGTTTTTGCCATCTCCATATTTCCCACCATTAATTTCCCGGTCTCATCCTCTAAGGGACCAACATTTACTTTAGCCACCCTTTTTCTTTTTATATAACTATAAAAACTCTTACTATCTGTTTTTATATTTTTTGCTAATTTACTTTCATAATCTATCTTCCCTTTCTTAATCAATCTTTTTGTTATTTTTTGCTGCCTTTTAAAGTTTTCCCAATCCTCTGTCCTCCCACTAGATTTCGCTACCTTATATGCCCTTGTTTTTAGTCGAATACTATCCTTAATTTCTTTACTTAGCCACGGATGACTGTCCTTTCTTTTACACCCTTTTCTTTTCAGTGGAATATATTTTTTTTGGAAGTTGTAAAATAACTCCTTGAATGTACACCACTGATCATGTGTCGTCTTACCCTTTAATCTATTTTCCCAATCCACTCTACTCAATTCCGCTCGCATACCTTCATAGTCTCCTTTATTCAAGCTTAGCACGCTTGTTTGAGATCCAACCTTCTCACCCTCTAATTGAATATGGAATTCAACCATGTTATGGTCACTCATTCCAAGGGGATCCTTTACTAGGACATTTTTAATTAATCCTGTCTCGTTACACAGGACCAGATCTAAGGTTGCTTGCCCCCTGGTCGGTTCAGTTACATACTGCTCAAGAAACCCATCCCTAATACACTCAATGAACTCATCCTCAAGGCAGCCCTGCCCCATTTGATTTGTCCAATTAATATGATAGTTAAAATCCCCCATAATTATAGATGTTCGTCATCATCCTCTTCATCAGTGAAGTCATCAGATTGATCGTCAGGGATAAAGTCCTCCCTAATAGAGTTCACCTGTGGCCTCTTAAATTGCCTGACTGTAGTTAAGGCAGTAGACCGAGGTCTGGGCACTGTATAAAGGTCTGCATTTCTTTTTGCCAGATCTAGAGAGCAAGCCATGTCATAAGCTCTCTGAAGCTCAAGTGTCTTACTTTCCAGTAGACGCTGGCGTATAAATGGGGAGGCAAGCCCGCAGATGAAAGCATCACGGATCATTTCTTCACGGTACAGCTCAGCTGAGGCCGCCTGAAAGTTACAGTCCATACTAAGTCTGCGAAGCTCTTGGAGGAATTTATCAATGGATTCCTCCGGCCCTTGTTGGGCTGTAGCTAGTAGATGTCTGGCATAGACCTCATTCGGTGTCTTAGTATATAGTCTCTTAAGCGTCCGAATTGCCTCCTCGTAACTGCCCCATTCCTCCACATACTGAAATACATTCGGGGTGACACAGTTGATGAGTATCCGCAACTTTGAGTCATCATCAGCCTTGCAATATTCAAGAAAATTGTCAAACGTGCGATACCAGTGTTTCCACACCTTACCGGCTGCTGGGGTGTTTGGGTCCAAGTCAAGACGCGATGGTTTAAGGATGTTTTCCATGATGGGTGATTCCCTGGATCCTTAGTTCCGAGTTCGTCCAAAAAGTTTGAGTGCGAAGTTTTCCAAAGTTGATTAAATTGTCGTAATAGAAACATAGAAAATAGGTACAGGAGTAGACCATTCGGTCCTTCGAGCCTGCACCGCCATTCAATGCGTTCATGGCTGAACATGCTACCTCAGTACCCCATTCCTGCTTTCTCGCCATACCCCTTGATCCCCCTAGTTGTGAGTGTTATATCTAACTCCCTTTTAAATATATTTAGCGAACTGGCCTCAACAACCTTCTGTGGAAGAGAATTCCATAGATTCACCACTCTCTGGGTGAAGAAGTTCCTCCTCAGCTCAGTCTTAAATGGCTTCCCCTTAATCCTTAGACTGTGACCCCTGGTTCTAGTTTTCCCTAACATTGGGAACATTCTGCCCGCATCTAATTTGTCTAAACCAGTCAGGATTTTAAATGTCTCTATAAGATCCCCCCTCACTCTTCTGAACTCCAGAGGATACAAGTTCAGTTGACCCAATCTTTCTTGATATGTCAGTCCGGCCATCCCAGGAATCAATCTAGTGAACCTTCGCTGCACTCCCTCAATAGCAAGAATGTCCTTCCTTAAGTTAGGAGACCAAAACTGCGCACAATACTCCAGGTGTGGCCTCACCAAGGCCCTGTACAACTGAGCCTTACGCGTGGTGAACTTAAAGTAAGCTTTAATCAACTAAAAAGGTGCTACATACAAAAGAGGTCTTACTCTATGCCTCTCCAGGATCCAACTGATCAGTCCAGTATTTATCCTGGACTAATCACAGGAAGTGATGCAATAAAGTTCGAGTCACAGGAAGCTGTATTGTGTTACCACATATAGTGTGCATGCTGAGAGGGAAAAGCAGCAAGTTGAGAGCAGGATGGAGTGGGGTCATGGTCATGTGCAAGAAAGTGGCTTCAATGTGAAATGAGAAAGCAGGCAGCAGGAGTTGCTACCAGGTAAAAGCAGAATGCTGTTAGTGCCTGTTGTGAGGGCAGCAGCAACAGCTGAGTGTGTGATTGGAATGAGGAGAGTTGGCACAATGTCCCCTTGTGACTTGTGGAGAGGCATGTGGTGCAGGGAAGGGAAGTGTTTAGAATACTGAGGTGAATATTTATCCCTCAATCTAACATCACAAAAAACAGATCATCTGGTCATTATCACATTGCTGTTTGTGAGAGCTTGCTGTGTGCAAATTGGCTACTGTGTTTCCTACATTACAACAGTGACTACACTTCAATAGTACTTCTTTGACTGCAATGAGCTTTGGGGCGTCCTGAGGTTGTGAAAGGCGCTATATAAATGCAAGTCCTCCCTCCCTCCCCTTCCTTCCTTCCTTTCAGATTTGATAGAGATGTTTGAAATAATGAAGGATTTAGATAGAGTAAATAAAGAAAAACTGTTTCCAGTGGCTGAAGGGTCAATAACGAGATGTCACAGATTTAAGGTAATTGTCAAAAGAACCAGACGCGACATAAGGAAAACCTTTTTTACACAGCGAGTGGTTAAGATTTGGAATACACTGCCTGTTAGGGCGGTGGATGCAGATTCAATAGTAGCCTTCAAAAGTGAATTGGATGAATACTTGAAGGAGAAAAAATTGCAGGGATACGGGGAAAGAGCGGGGGAGTGGGACTAACTGGATTGCTCTTTGAAAGAGCCGGCGCTGACTCGATGGGCCGAATGGCCTCCTTCTGTGCTGTGCTATTCTATGATTCATGTTCCTGTTATTTGCATACATGCACCACTTTGGAGGTGGGTGCATCTTCTGCCAGCAATTAATGCTACCAGAATTTAGCATATATTGCAGAATAGTTATAACTCTGGTGCATCTGATTTACGCCCAAATCCCAGTCCCCTATGTCAGAACTACACCGTTTTTGCACCCAAAAAAATTGTGTTTTGGCCCCTATGTATTAGAAGTAAAAGTAGGAGATATGTGCACTCATGGATGGGATAGAACTTGCCAGAGAAGATGAAAGAGACTTAGGGTACTAGTTGATTTGTGGTTAACTGTGTCTAAACAATCTGAGATGACAATAAACAGAGCAGATAGTATGCTGGATTATATTGTCAAATCAGTTGAGTTGAAATCTCCAGAGGTCTTGCTGAAGCTGTACAGTGCCCTGATCAGGCTGTAGCTGGTGTACTGTGTATAGTTCTGGTTGCTGCAACATAAGAAGCCCATTGAGGTACTTTAAAGGCAGTGCAGAGGAGAGCAATGGCCATGAGTCTGGAACTGCTCCATATAGTTACTTTCTTTTGTTGTTAACAGGCGCTAAAAGGTACACCACATAGTTAATGTCTGAAAAAAAATTGTGACTAAAATAGATGTTAGATAGCAGGAAGAGACTGCAAGGCACTTGAATCTTATTTTGAGCATGGCAAATATAACAGTGATACTGTGGGTGCACATGATTCAAGGAAAGATATGTTTTATGAATCATTGTGAAGAATGTTAATGCTGAGGAATGGAACACTATCCCAGTGCTATAATCAGGTACTCCCAGTTTAGGCACCGCACAGTTGGATGCAGAATACAGCTCTTTCTATTTTCCCCAGTCTTAGAAGAATATCCCCTAATGCATCAGTGTGACATTTTCCATTTCCCACACTAGCTATCCTGAGCCCTCCATGAATAGGACTATCAACTTAGTGCTGAATTATGGCCTATGCTCACTATATTGAAGCTGCCCACATTCTTTTTGAACTCTTACATCCAGCAGACGTCTTATCCCATCAACCTGTACCAGATTTCAACACAAGCCCTGGAGGTAAAATGGCTCACTTATACACCTGTAATCCCTCACAGGATTTTTTTAAGTAGCAAAGAGGAAATAATGTATTGTGGACTTCTCAGATTTTTTGAGCATTCCCCGTCGGTGTGTTTAGTTAAATTTCAACATCTAATCTGGAGTAATTTTCCTAATTTAGAGATTCCTTAAATTAAAATTAGATCTCAAAAATAATTTTTTCTGCATTTTGGACTGAAATGTTCCAAGTCTGTGAGCCTGGATTTGGAGAGTGGTGTGTGATACAATTTTTGTTATAAATTCAAAGAGCCTAATGGTTCCCATATTATGTGTCAGTCCCAGGACTTAAATATCATCAAGTACTTGGAGCTCAAGCTCCGTAAGAGTTCAACACATCTTCCACTGTAACTCTGGTGAGAGACTGGCAAAATCCCCATGGAAGCGACTGGCCATTTCCTGAGTTACTGTATGAAATGGGTGGAACCCCCACAGAATTTCAGCCCCATTATTTTTATCATCTTTTTATATTTTAAATGTGATGATCTATAGTTTATGTGGAAATCAGTAGGTACAGGTATCTCATTGAATATAATTATTTAAAATAATCATCTCAAGCCTCACTTCCCAAATCTGGAACTCCATGTATTGTGCTAACATGTTGTCTTACCTTCTTTTCTACTTTAATTATATTCTGTTTAGAAAGTGTTCAAATATACATATTTGTGTTTTTAAAGTTGCCTAAGAAAGAGCCTATTATCCTAAGTGGTCCAAGCTTTGCAGATTTAGAAGATGATGAGTTGTGAGTCAATAGCAAACTCCTTCTTCAAGGATTTCAACTGCCAGAGGAAATGCATGCTGTAAAGTATAGCTTAAACTTGTTCATAATATTTTTCAACCAGTAGTGGCCTTTTTAAAAAAAAAGTATACTTGTACTTAGAATATAATTTCAATCTTTGATAAAGCAATATTTATCACCTGATCTGACAGATACGTACCTTAGTATCATCTATCAGTTCAGATTCTTCTGTTTCTGTTTTTTTAATGACTGCTTGTAATGTGTGTTAAGCACACCCAAGTAGAGTAGAAATTCTAACAATATTGTGCTCTATACTGCAGTCTACACTGCTTTTGTAAGCTAGTTGGTCAGGTTCAAGACTTTTATTCTGCATACACACCAAAAGTTGCTATTTTTCTGAAGTTCTTTGGAAATTTATGTACTTCAGTTACAGAATAAAAATTATTTTTGATAAAAATACTTTTGTGTTGAGCTACTCCATGGAAAATACCTAACTTATAAAATATAGGGCCTGAAAACCCAAAATTCTGCTCTGGCACCATAACAGTGGTGGAGTGCAACTTCTGACCTGCAAAGGACCTATGTGCCCGACCCTGTCGGAATTTCCCGGGCTCCGGCAATTTGCATAATACTGGCGGGCACCCATGCGTAAATTGACAAAACTGGAGTGTCTGCCAGGGGTGGGGGTAGGGGGGCAGAAAAATGCAGCGCTGGCAAGCCACTCGGGCACAGCCAGCAGAAGATTGGTGAAAGTAAAAAAAATCTGCCTCTTTGCAAGAAGGCTGCTCATCCCTTGGTAGACGCTCCTTGAAATAACTGTAGCAGGCCTTCAAACTGATCTAAAACAGCCCTGTGATCTCCACTTCCACCCTGTCAAGTACTGTGTACCTGCTTCTTTCCAATAGGTGTACAGTACATTGGGGGCACTGGAGGCAGGACGAACGGGAGTTCTAGCAGTGATGCCATCCCAGCAGTCCCACCTCTATTTTGATGCGAAGCTATGAAAGAGATTCTGAAGGAGACAAAACCAATATGGTGTGTAGCGAGTATATTTTATTAATAGATTTAAAAGACACAGCAGTCACAGAGTTAACAAGCTGACTCACTAGCAAAACACAAATCTTACGCTCAAGTACGGCCCAGTGCTTCAAAAAGTTACAGCGATTAATAGAGTAGACACGATATTACCCGGTTCCAGTATTGCCAAAACCACCGCCTCATAAATCAGGAGACAACTCTTAAAAATCATGAGATTTGGTATAGCAATCATGAGTTGCTATTTTTTCAAACATAAACCAATATAGATTAACAGTTGGTTTATAAACCTCATTCGTGGCTTTATTTAATCTCTAACAGGTCACAGCTCTTTACAAGAACTATATTACTGCATCTGAAAATGCTTTACAAAAACCTTTTTAAAAATCCTACCCGTTAATCACCTGGTGCCCAACACAACCACCATGTAATGCAGTCCTTGCAGCTGTCAACCAAAGGTACGTTTTTGGAAAAGAAAATCAAAAACACCTTCCCATGGAGACAGGAGTCACGATCACTGACTAATCCCCACCTCGCAATCACCCCGCCGAAACCGCTCCAAGCCCCCTTCTGGGACTTGCCTGAGGGCTGGTGCTGACATTGATGTCTTTGCTCAACCAAGCTGCCTGTGGAGGCGTGACCAGTGTCGGCACCTCGTCCCGAGAATGCAGATGTAGCCCGAGGACCGATTTCTATCAATCCCCGAGCCTCTTGCTTCCGAGGCCCCCCTCCCGTGTTATAAAAATATTCAGGGACCCCCTGTAACACAATGAGTATTTTTTCTGTATAAAAATGAGTTATATAATTAAGCATATATATTTATTATTATTTTTGTTTTACTTAATGTAAGAGCAGAAAGCTGCCTGGGTTCGATCCCTGGCCGATGCTGAGTTACCAGATCTGAGCTAGGGTGGCAGTAGCGATGCTACAATTGATGTGGAGATGCCGGTGTTGGACTGGGATGGACAAATGTGAGAAGTCGCACAACACCAGGTTATAGTCCAACAGCTTTATTTGAAATCACAAGCTTTCGGAGCGCTGCTCCTTCGTCAGGTGAAGAGATGCATATAGGCACAGCATATATAGTCAGAGAACACTGCCAGATGATTACAGTTAATCTTTCTAACTGCCCTTTATCACACCTCAGCAGAGAGATAATCACGGGCAATCAAAGGTGTGGATGGTGTCCAAACAGGTCAGTCAGGAAAACATTACATCAAAGACAATGAGGTGGGGTCACAAGGGGTCAAATGTGGCAGATGCTGGGGTCTGTATGGAAAACAAAAAACTTTTTTTGCTGGAAATCACAGCAGGTCTGGCCGCATCTGTGTAGAGAGAACAAGCCAACGACGACTCGTGTCTGGATGACTACGTCAGGTGGGGTTACATGTAGCGTGACATGAACCCAAGATCCCGGTTGAGGCCATCCTCATGGGTGCGGAACTTGGCTATCAGTTTCTGCTCAATGATTTTGCGTTGTCGTGTGTCTCGAAGACCGCCTTGGAGAACACTTACCCGAAGATCGGAGGCTGAATGTCCTTGACTGCTGAAGTGTTTCCCGACTGGGAGGGAACACTCCTGCCTGGCGATTGTTGTGCGGTGTCCGTTCATACGTTGTCGCAGTTTCTGCATGGTCTCGCCAATGTACCATGCTCCGGGGCATCCTTTCCTGCAACGTATGAGGTAGACAACGTTGGCCGAGTCACATGAGTATGTACCATGTACCTGGTGGGTGGTGTCCTCACGTGTGATGATGGTATCTGTGTTGATGATCTGGCATGTCTTGCAGAGGTTGCCGTGACAAGGTTGTGTGGTGTCGTGGTCGCTGTTCTCCTGAAAGCTGGGTAATTTGCTGCGAACGATGATCTGTTTGAGGTTAGGCGGCTGTTTGAAGGTGAGTAGTGGAGGCGTGGGGATGGCCTTAGCGAGGTGTTCGTCATCATCGATGACATGTTGAAGGCTGCGAAGAACATGGCGTAGTTTCTCCGCTCCGGGGAAGTACTGGATGACGTAGGATACTCTGTTGGTTGTGTCCCGTGTTTGTCTTCTGAGGAGGTCTATGCGATTTTTCGCTGTGGCCCGTCGGAACTGTCGATCGACAAGTCGAGCGTCATATTCCCGTTCTTACGAGGGCGTCTTTCAGCGTCTGTAGGTGTCCATCGCATTCCTCCTCGTCTGAGCAGATCCTGTGTATTCGCAGGGCTTGTCCATAGGGGATGGCTTCTTTAACGTGGTTAGGGTGGAAGCTGGAGAAGTGGAGCATCATGAGGTTGTCTGTGGGCTTGCGGTAGAGTGAAGTGCTGAGGTGTCCGTCTTTGATGGAGATTCGTGTGTCCAAGAATGAGACCGATTCTGAGGAGTAGTCCGTGGTGAGTTTGATGGTGGGATGGAACTTGGTGATGTTATCGTGTAAAATTGGTCTCAAAGCCCCTATTTCCTCTTATCTCAATACCACATCCCAACACGGGTTACAGCTTTACTGCAGGTCCAGAGACTTGCAAGTCTCTTCCTTTCCGCCCCCCGCCCCCGGCAAGGCCACATGGCGCGCACACACTCTCCAGTGATGGCGCCCCTTCCCCATTTCAACCACTGACCAGTTTAATGAGGAAACGCAACCGGCTTCCAACCAACACAGGGCCTTGGGCGGCTCCGCACGAGGCGAGGGAAAGAAGGGTTGAAAAAAGGAAGGCACGCCCTCAGCCCACGTAACACCCAACTAACTTTCCCGCCCTCAACTCAGGTTCTCAGGTTTCAAGATTAGTGGAGTGAAATTGGATAAAGTTTAAAAACGAGCGCAGGGAGCACGCAGTGCGACATGCCTGCGCCCATTCAAAGTGTTACAGGCAGCACACAAACTTTGTGCTGACTGCTCATTATAATGATTGCAGTGTTGATCTCAGCGCTAAACGCACTGCTGGTTGGCTTAATGCTCAACAGGGGAGCAATATTGGGCGCAGTCTACTGGCCAATAAAATTTGACCTCGGCTTTCTGCACCACTTAAAGGGGAGATGTTTTGTTGCAGAAGCACCTCATCGTCACTCTGAAGTCATGGTCCAACAGGGAAGAGAGATGGCAAGGAGGTTCTCTGATGCTGCACTGGAGGCCTTGGTCCTGGAGGTGCACAGACAACGTCAGGTCCTCTACCCGCTGGGGGGCAAGAGGCCTTCCAGGCAGCACGGCAGAAGGCTGTGGGAGGAAATAGCACAAGCTGTCAGTACCACGACTGTTGACCCCAGGACCTGGATCCAGTGCCGCAAGAAGTTTAATGACTTCACATGAGTGGTCAAGGTGAGTGAATGCATCTTCAAATGCCATATCCCACCAACTGCACCACTAGCCTCACATACTGCTCAATGCACCACACCCCCATCACTCATCTACCAACAATCTCTAGCAATCACTACTCATACCTCACAATCATGGCTTCACCTCACCCTCACACATTTACCACTGCTGCAAGACTCACACCCACATCTCACACATTGCACACACCACCAGCTATTCAACCATGGCAGGCACATGACCCAAACACATTGCACCACACTCACTTACATACTTCCCTTTCTCTTGTAGGCAAAGGTGGCGCACAACCCCTGTAAGCAGCAGAAGATGGACGGAGGGGAAGCCTGACTGGATGGAGCTGGAGGACACAGTGCTGGAGATATTCGGAGGGGTCGTCACTGAGGTCATGACGAGGTTGAAAGTTTTTCTTTTTTATTTGTTCCTAGGATGTGGGCATTGCTGGCAAGGCCAGCATTTATTGCCCATCCCGAATTGCCCTTCAGAAGGTGGTGGTGAGTCGCCTTCTTGAACCACAGAGGGCAATTAAGAGTCAAGCGCATTGCTGTGGGTCTGGAGTCACATATAGGCCAGGGCAGGATTGGGTATTAAATATTCCTGGTTATAAGGTGTTCAGGAAAGATAGGGAAGGAAAGACAGGAGGTGGTGTGGCAATATTGGTTAAGGAGAATGTTAGTGCTGGAGAGGGAGGATGTCCTGGAGGGGTCAAGGACAGAATCTATATGGCTAGAGTTAAGAAATAATAGAGACGCCATTAAACTACTAGGTGTATTCTATAGACCACCAAACAGTGGGAAAGATATGGAGGAGCAAATTTGCAGAGAAATTACAGAGAGGTGCAAGAACTATAGAGTAGCATTAATGGGGGATTTCAACTATCCTAATATAGACTGGGATTGTAATAGTGTAAAGGGCAGAGAAGGGGGAGAATTTCTGAAGTTTGTTCAGGAGAACTTTCTTGATCAGTATGCTTCCTGCCTGATGAGGGAGGAGGCATTGCTGAATCTGGTTCTGGGGAATGAGGTAGGTCAAGTGGAGCAAGTGTCAGTAGGTGTACATTTAGGGAACAGTGATCATAGTATCATAAGGTTTAGATTAGCTATGGAAAAGGACATGGAGCAATCTAGAGTAAAAGGGGGAGAAATTCAGTATCGCCCCATTTGGGGCGCAATTATCGGCCGGGCGCAAAGATTAGCGCCTGGCTCTAATTATCGCCACCGACTGCAAACTTGACTTTTATCGCCCCTGGAGGTGATTGGAGCGCTAAATCAGGCGCTTCACACCTGTCTTAAGGCGCAAAGGCCGAGGAGCGAGGCGCTACCTCAGAGCGCTGGCGAAGCTCATGTGATGTCAGTCAGCAATGGAACACACACAATGGCACGGGCCAGTTCTTAAAGGGGATGGTTAATCTTGCTTTCCATCCACATCCTGCTCATTGCAGCCTTGAATCTCGGCCTGGAGAGACCTGCACATCAAATCTGCTGGAAAGAACAATGGAGAGTACCAGGCAAAGAGCTCAGAGTGCAGCCCCCACAATCTCTTCTAAATCGATACAAGGAATGGCAAATCAAAATGAACCTGCAAAGTGCTGCTCAGTACCCAAAACTCCTTCACACAACGTTGAATCTCTCCAGAAGTCTCTCTCTCTCTCTCTCAGAATGCATAGTTCAAAAATGGCACCAACAATAAAAGGCAGGAAGCGGTCACCTTTAAATAGCGCTCCCCCAGTCCCCTCATGACTGCAAAACGCTCCCCTCAACCTGTCGTTGCTAGCGTCAGGCGGTAAGGCAGGGGGTGCCACTCAATATCCGCTCCGGGGCGATATCGGGGCGTTGCGCACTCGACTGACGTCACGATCTGCCAGCGCAGGAGATCGTGGCAGTAGTGTTTAGCGCCGCCGCAAAATGTCTAGTTAATTTCGCGAGCGTCGCAAACTTCGCCGCGCCTGGGCGCTAGATGCTTTGCGCCCCATTAGCGCCCTCTTAAGGCGCTAACGGGAGGCGCAACCAACTGAATTTTTCCCCCAAAGTGTTTAATTGGGGGAAAGCCAATTTCAGTGGGATGAGAACGGATCTGGCCCGGGTGAACTGGAATCAAAGATTGGCAGGCAAAACTGTAATGGAACAATGGGCTGCCTTTAAAGAGGAAATAGTTCAGGTACGTTCCCACTCGGGGGAAAGTCAGGGCTCCCTGGATGACGAAACAGAGAGAGAATATGATGAAGCAGAAAAAGAGCGCGTATGACAGATGTCAGGTTGCAAATACATCTGAGAATCAGGCTATATTTAGAAAGGTCAGAGGAGAAGTGAAAAAGAAAATAAGAGGGGCAAAGAGAGGGTATGAGAATAGAATGGTAGCCAACATAAAAGGTAATCCAAAAGTCTTCTACAGGCATATAAATAGCAAACGGGTATTAAGAGGAGGGGTGGAGCCGATTAGGGACCAAAAAGGAAACCCATGCATGGAGGCAGAGGGTATGGCTGAGGTACTAAATGAGTATTTTGCATCTGTCTTCACCAAGGAAGAGGATGCTGCCATAGAGATGGTGAAGGAGGAGGTAGTGGAGATACTTGATAGGATAAAAAGTGATAAAGAAGAGGTATTAGAAAGGCTGGCTGTACTTAAAGTAGATAAATCACCAGGAGTGGATGGGATGCATCCTAGGATGCTGAGGGAATTGAGGGCGGAAATCGCGGAGGTACTAGCCATAATATTCCAATCCTCCTTAGATACAGGGGTGGTGCCAGAGGACTGGAGAATGGCAAATGTTACACCATTGTTCAAAAAAGGGTCTAAAGATAAATCCAGCAACTACAGGCCAGTCAGTTTAACCTCGGTAGTGGGGAAGCTTTCAGAACAGTAATCAGGGACAAAATTAAGTCACTTGGATAGGTGTGGATTAATTAAGGAAAGCCAGCACGGAACTGTTAAAGGTAAATCGTGTTTAACCAACTTGATCGAGTTTTTTGATGAGGTAACAGAGAGGGTTGATGAGGGTAATGCGGTTGATGTAGTGTACGTGGATTTCCAATAGGCGTTCGACAAAGTGCCACATAACAGGCTTGCCAGCAAAGTTGAAGCCCATAGAATAAAAGGGACAGTGGCAGCATGGATACGGAATTGGCTAAGTGACAGGAAACAGAGAGTAGTGGCGAACAGTTGTTTTTCAGACTGGAAGAACATATACAGTGGTTTTCCCCAGGGGTCGGTTCTAGGACCACTGCTTTTCTTCATATATATTAATGACTCGGACGTGGGTGTATAGGGCACAATTTCAAAATTTGCAGATGACACAAAACTTGGACGTATAGTGAAGAGTGAGGAGGAGAGTGGTAGACTTCAGGAAGACATAAACAGGCTGTTGAAATGGGCGGACACGTGGCAGATGAAATTTAACGCAGAAAGAATGAGGAGAGGACGTATAAACTAAAGGGTACAATCCTAAAGGGGATGTACGAACAGAGAGACCTGGGGGTATGTGTGCACAAATCGTTGAAGGTGGCAGGGCAGGTTGAGAAAGCAGTTAAAAAGGCTTACGGGATCCTGGGCTTCATAAATAGAGGTATAGAGTACAAAAGTGTGGAAATTATGATGAACCTGTATAAAACACTGGTTCGGCCCCAGCTGGAGTATTGTGTCAGGATGGAAATGATGGGCAACACCATTGGGACACTTGTGGACCCAACCATGATGATGGGTGTGATGGGCGATCTCGTAGCTTCCATTGCAGTACAAGCGGAAGCGACCCAACGTCTCACTGCTGCAGTGGAAGCTCAGACTGCTCTCCTGCAGTCTCAGCTTGCTGCCACGCAAGCTCAGACTGCTCTCCTGCAGGCTCCGCTCGCTGCCACGCAAGCTCAGACTGCTCTCCTGCAGTCTCCGCTCGCTGCCACGCAAGCTCAGACTGCTCTCCTGCAGTCTCCCCTTGCTGCCACGCAAGCTCAGACTGCTCTCCTGCAGTCTCAGCTTGCTGCCACGCAAGCTCAGACTGCTCTCCTGCAGTCTCCGCTCGCTGCCACGCAAGCTCAGACTGCTCTCCTGCAGGCTCCGCTTGCTGCCACGCAAGCTCAGACTGCTGCCATCATGGCTGGGTTTACAAGTGTGGAAAGGGGCTTGCAGGGTCTCGCAGCAGTCCAGCTTATCTGTGCTCCAACAGATGGCATAGGAATGCTGAGGCACCGCCCCAGTGGAGTGGCAGTGGCTCTGCGGAGCAAGAACCTGCTTTCTTCTCACAGGATGACAGCATTCCAACTCCCACCATTGCCAGTCCGCCGGTGCCCTTGCTGCTGCCTGTCAGCCAGCCAGCCCAGACTGCTGCAACCCATGCCGAGCTGGTGCAGTCTACAGCCGGGCCTTCTAGGTCCAGAGCTGCTTGTGGTTGTCCTGCAAGGCCATCTGCAGTCTCACCCACGGTAAGTCAGCAGCCTTCCACCAGCCATGCTGCAGTCATTGGGGTAGCACTGCATCGGAGCACTAGAGTAGGTAAAGGAACATGAAAGACAGACACTAAGGGAATGCACAGGGATCATTAGTTGACATTGTTGTGTAGTTTGGCATTGATAAATTTATAAATTATGTTTAGAATGTTTGTTTTGTGGAGGCTCTCATTTCAGTACTTTGGGGGCGGGTGGCTTTTTGCTTTTACTCGTGCTTCTACAAGGTGCAAGTCCTGTGGCTTCAGCAGAGGTAGAGGCAGGCTGCTCACTTCCCCGCTGCGACTGCTTAGACCCTTTTGGCAAACGTGCTCTGTGTTTTGGAGCCTGTGAGGGCCCCGCGGAAGACTGCTCCTCCTGCGACTGTGCAGGAGCATACTCAGCCATCGCAATCCGAGGAGCCATCTGGGGCTCTGACTGAGGGGGAGGCAACGGGGGAGAAGTGTGAGCGCTTTGAGAGGAACCCCCCCCCCCACTTCCATGTCCCCTCTCACCATCATCCCTCTCATGGGCCACCCGCACTTCCCTGCTAGCAAGGAGCTGGAGAGCACCTTGCTGCACATCAGTGGGGCCATGAGGATCCAAATCTACGTTTAGATCCATCCTGGCGAGGAGGTCTATGAGCCTCTGCCATCTGCAGCTGAGCAGAGCTGGGAGCATCCTGCACCCTCCAGCGAGGAGTCTCCACCGCTGTCCCTGTCAACACCATCTGCTCTTGCTCACTTGTGAAGTGTGAGACACCAGGTGACAACACTACTCTATCTTGCATAGGACCCACCGAGGTGTGCATATCTGCGCAGGTGTTGGGTGCGCTTGGGTCTGTTGGCGGTTGACGGTCCGCCCTGCTGTATGCCTCAGAGACATGGACCATGTACAGCAGGCACCTCAAAGCACTGGAGAGGTACCACCAACGCTGCCTCCACAAGATCCTGCAAATCCATTGGCAGGATAGGCGCACCAACGTCAGTGTTCTCGCTCAGGCCAACATCCCCAGCATCGAAGCTTTGACCACTCTCGATCAGCTCCGATGGACGGGTCACATTGTCTGCATGCCCGATACGAGACTCCCAAAACAAGCGCTCTACTCGGAGCTCCGACACGGCAAGAGAGCCCCAGGTGGGCAGAGGAAATGCTTCAAGGACACCCTCAAAGCCTCCTTGAAAAAGTGCAACATCCCCACCGACACCTGGGAATCCCTGGCCCAAGACCGCTCAAAGTGGAGGAGAAGCATCCGGGAAGGCGCCGAACACCTCGAGTCTCTTCGCCAGGAGCAAGTGGAAGCCAAGCGCAAGGAGCGCACGTCAACCCAAGCACCCCACCCACCCACCCCTTCGACCACCGTCTGCCCCACCTGTGACAGAGACTGTAGGTCCCGCATTGGACTCATCAGTCACCTGAGAACTCATTTTTAGTGTGGAAGCAAGTCATCCTCAGTTCCGAGGGACTGCCTAAGAAGAGCCTGGAGGCTCCTCTGAGGAGTTGTCTTCCACCTCCAGCTGGACGGCGGGGGGGGGGGGCTCTTGATGGACCTGCGGGTGAGTAAAGAGATTATTTAGAAATGTTATATTAAGAATGGGTAACGATACCATTATGCACATAATGAACATTTACTGGCTGCTGACATCAGTCACCATATGAGTGAATGCTGTGTGCCATGTGGCTGTATGAGATGTAATTCTGTCACCAGGTTGCTGAGAGGTCCCCCTCTCTCCGTCTCCCACCGCCAGCAGCTCTGCAACTCTCGACACCTCCAGGGCCACCTCCTCTGCTGCAATAAAAGTACTGAAGGATGGAGGGCCACTCTCCCTGTTGTTGTGGGATATCTTCTGCAAAGAGGGAAAGAAGAGAAGTTTGACTGAGAGTGATGGAATGAGTGTAAGGAATGTGTGGGTAATATCTGTAGAGGGTGACTATGAGGGAGTGTGGTGCCAATGCCAAATGGCCTCTTTCTGTGGTGTTACTTGGTATGATTACATTAGGATGAGGGTGAGTGTGAGGGGTGGTTAGTCAGATAGGGATGTGGGTATGTACATAGAGAGAGGGATGGGTGGACGTGCAAGGTATGTTGGTATGAGCAGGAGTAGGCTTGGGAAGGCAGGGTGATGGGGATGTGGTGACAGGCACAGCACTGCACTGAAGTGTCAGTCTAGATTTTGTGCTCAAGTCTCTGGAGTGGACAAACTTTTGACCCAGAGGCGAGAGTGCTACCACTGAGCCACAGCTGACACCTACATTAGCATTTCTATTCAATTCTGTTAAAATAAAACAGAATTGGAGAGATTAACACCCACCCCATCTTCTAAAATCGGAAAACTCGCCCTGGTATTCTTGGGAAACAAATGTTGTCACTTTTGCTTCTAACATTTTAGAAAAAGGGCAAAACTCTAACAGAACCACCTCGTCACTTTTGTGAAATAACAACAGAAAACGCTGGAAAAACTCAGCAGGCCAGGTTAAACCGCCACAGCCTCCACATTCAATGGATCATCCTCCGCCACCTGGCCTGCTGAGTGTTTCCAGCGTTTTCTGTTGTTATTTCAGATTTCCAGCATCCACAGTATTTTGCTATCGTATTAGTCACTTTTGTGGTTTGGTCCTGTCCGATAGCCAGTGCTGGTGTTTCACTCGGGATGCCTGGACTCCTCCATATGCTATTTTATTTAGTGAAGTGAATGTTTAGGGATCTTGGGTACAGAGGATGCCAACCTATTGTGAAACTTTAAACAGGAGTACCTGTACAGTCAGCATTCTCCCCGGTCCACCGTCCGCTGGGCTGACATACTCTGGTACTGGAGCCAATGAGCTGATAGCCAGGCTGACAGATGAAGTGCACTTCGTGATCTGTGCTGTACCTGGAGCCAAACTTCTTGCCATGCTTGGGAGCCTCCAGTGAAGGGCACGATGTCACTAAAATGAAACACAAAGGGGGACAAATTCAGTAATGACCATTTTGGGGCGCTAATATCGCCTGGGCGGTAACTTTAGTGCCCAGTGCTAATTAGCGCCGACGACCGTGAAATTGAGTTTTAGCGCCCCAAGAGGGAAGTGGAGCGCTAAATCAAGCGCTACACACTTCTCTTAGGGCGCTAACGTCGGAGAGCGGGGCGCTACCTTCAGAGTGCTAATCAAGTTCCAGCGCTGTCAATTAGAAAGTCGTCAGACAGACTGGCGCCTTCCAATTCCTAAAGGGGAGGTTTAATCATGCTGCACAGCCTTACTCTGATCATTGCTGCTTGTGAACTGGGCCTGCGAGGAGCTGCAAGCCTTCACTCAAAGAAGTCATGGCTGATCAGAGGTCAGGGTGAGTACATGCTTCAAAAACCTGTACATGCCACCTTCTCAACCTCACTCTGTGCACACACTGCATAAACCGCCACATCCCCAACACTCATCCACCAACTATGCCCACCTACTAAAAGTCACATCCACATCTGACGAGTTGCATATATTAACAGCTATTCAACTATGGTAGGCACATCTGCCAAACATATAGCTGCTCACTCACTCACACGCTTTCCTTTTTCTTGGAGGCCAAGCTTGCTCACAACAGGAGGGAGCAGCTACGAATGGGAGGAGGTGAGGCAGACCTGCACCCCCTTACACACCTGGAGGAGTGAGTGGTGCGCATCATTGGGGGCCAGGTCATGGGTGCTGTGGCCGTCGGAGATGTCGACCCCCTTGGAGACAACAACAGTATGTTCATCACTTCTCCCTCTTCTCTCATACCACTTCCCCCTCACATCATAAGCCTTTCCCTCTTTCCATCTAAGTATACTGTCTCCATTCCTTGCTCCCTTCCTGCCCCCCTCCCCTGACCTTAAACCCACTCTTGTGCCTTTATGCTTTCAGATAATCAGCCACCATCTGACCAACCTGTCCCCCAGCCTCCCAGTGGCAGCGACGCGGGAGAGGAGGAGGAAGAACAAGCCAGAGCCTCACTGCCTGTGTCTCCCGAAGGCGCTAGGTCCGATAATGTGGCGACGCGGTCGCTGGAGGGGAGCCTAGTAGATGGGTCTGATGTGGGTGAAGCTCCGGGACCAGCGGGCTGCAGGAACGCCAGGGGGAAAGTGAAGCTTGGGGGCCATCTCCCCGGAGGGAGAGTTCGTGTGTGAGTTCTGCTGCACAGGACTCAGATGAGGATGTTGATGTGGAAGCGTTGACCAGACGGGCGATGGGCATGCACACCGAGCTCATGGGTACAATGGCAAGGGTGCCCGAGAGCATGGATGCACTGGCAAGGAGCGTGGAGGAGTCATAAGAACATAAGAAATAGGAGCAGGAGTAGGCCAATTGGCCCTTCGAGCCTGCTCCGCCATTTAATAAGATCATGGCTGATCTGATACTCACCTCAAATCTAAAGAACACAAGAAGTAGGAGCAGGACCTGGCCACTCAGCCCCTGGGCCCGCTACGCCACCCACAGGGCCTCGACCGATCCGAACTCAGCCTCATGTCCAATTTCCTGCCCGCTCCCCGTAACCCCTAATTCCCTTTACTTCTAGGAAACTGTCTATTTCTGTTTTAAATTTATTTAATGATGTAGCTTCCACAGCTTCCTGGGGCAGCAAATTCCACAGACCTACTACCCTCTGAGTGAAGAAGTTTCTCCTCATCTCAGTTTTGAAAGGGCAGCCCCTTATTCTAAGATTATGCCCCCTAGTTCTAGTTTCACCCATCCTTGGGAGCATCCTTACCGCATCCACCCGATCAAGCCCCTTCACAATCTTATATGTTTCAATAAGATCGCCTCTCACTCTTCTGAACTCCAATGAGTAGAGTCCCAATCTACTCAACCTCTCCTCATATGTCCACCCCCTCATCCCGGGGATTAACCGAGTGAACCTTCTTTGTATGCCTCGAGAACAAGTATGTCTTTTCTTAAGTATGGACACCAAAACTGTATGCAGTATTCCAGATGCAGTCTCACCAATACCTTATATAACTGCAGCAATACCTCCCTGTTTTTATAATCTATCCCCCTAGCAATAAAAGCCAACATTCCGTTGGCCTTCTTGATCACCTGCTGCACCTGCATACTAACTTTTTGATTTTCTTGCACTAGGACCCCCAGATCCCTTTGTACTGCAGTACTTTCCAGTTTCTCGCCATTAAGATAGTAACTTGCTCTCTGATTTTTCCTCCATCTCCAACATTGCACTCAGCTCTGCTCACACCATTGAACCCATCCTTGGCAGTTTGCTAAGGATGGTCGACTCGCAAAGAGACTGTGGGGACCCAGTCCTTATGCCGCGTGTCATGGGTAAGGTGGCAGCAGCTATTGCAGCACATGCCGAAGCAACGCAACGGCTTAGTGCTGTAATGGAGTCAGTGGTTGGTGGCATCCAATCTCAGATTGCTCTCATGCAGTCTCAGATTGATGCCACGCAAGTGCTGACTGCTGCCATCATTGCACACAGTCCACCGGGGATCTCACGGTGCTGCAGCAGGCCAGCAATCTGTGCTCGAGCAGATTGCTCCGGATGCTGAGGTTCTGCCCCGGGGGAGTGGCAGTGTGTCGGTCGAGCAGGAAGGTGCTGTCCTCTCTCAGGATGACAGCATTCCTGCTCCCACCGCTGCCACTCCGCCATTGCACTTGTCGCAGCCTGTAACCCAGCCATCCCAGACTGCTGCCGCCCATGCTGAGATGGTGCAGTCTGCAGCCGGGCCCTCCAGGTCCAGAGCTGGTCGAGGGCGTCCTGAAAGGCCATCTGCAGTCTCTGGCTCCCAGACTCAGCAGCCTTCCACCAGCCTTGCTGCAGCCACTGGGGCCACATTATGGAGCAGCAGTAGGATTGGGAGGGGGGTAACTCAAAAGGGGAGGGAAATCATTGAAGAAGGGGGAGTAAAGAATACTTTAGTAGCAAATCGGGGTAGTGTGTGTTAATAAATTGATGTGTTTGTAAATATATTATTAAGTTTATGAACAAATAGTTATGCTTGTAAATAGATATTTGTGTTTGGTAACAAATAGTTCAGTTAGATAAGAAAGAGTTGTGTTTGTTTATGAATAGCTGTGTTTCATAAGAGACAGTTGTGTTCGATAATAAATTGTTAATTTGACGTTGCACATTTTGTGATGTTTCTCATTTGACCTTTGCCCGGTGATAGGGGCTGCGAGTTGGATGTAATGATGTGGTTGTGCTGCGCAAATGCCATGTGTTATATCATTTATTGGAAGCGCTGTGTAATGAGGCATTCACGCACAACCCTTGCAGAAGCAAGATTGAGCGCCTCCCTCCTCCGTTGCTGCTGCTCCTCCTCCTCTTCATCCCCATCATCCGCCTCCTCCTGCTCCTCTCCCTCTTCCTCCTCCTGAGGTGGACCTCAAATACCTGGTGGCAATGGCTGGGCCCTCAGAATGGCCAGGTTGTGCATCATGCAGCACATAACGATGAAAAGGGAGACTCGAGCAGGGGAGTGCTGCAGGGCTCCTCCAGAGCGGTCAAGGCAGCGGAACCATTGCTTTAGCACCCCGATAGTCTGTTCGATCAGGTTCCTGGTGGCAGTATGGCTGTCATTGTCTGCGTGCTGAGCAGGAGTGTTGGGGTTGAAGAGGGGTATCATCAGCCAGGTGGCGAGTGGATAACCCTTGTCTCCGAGCAGCCAGCCACGAGCTTCATGTGGTGGGTGGAACAGTGCTGGGACACCAGTCTGTCGCAGGATGAATGCATCGTGGCTGCTGCCAGGATAGTGGGCATTGATGGCAAAGATGAGCTGTCTGTGGTCGCACACCAACTGAACGTTCAGAGAGTGGTAGACTTTGTGGTTACGGAACACATCTGCATTGTGATGAGGTGCCCGCAATGCCACGTAGGTGCAGTCAATGGCGCCCTGAACCATGGGGAAGCCCGCTGTCCTTGCAAAGCCACATGCGCGTTCATCCTGCTTCTCTCTGGTGATGGGGAATGAGATGTACTCCCTTCTCCTTCTGTAGAGAGCATCTGTTACCTCCCGGATGCAGCAATGGACGGCGAACTGCAAAATCTTTGCAATATCCCCAGTTGAAGCCTGGAAGGAGCCGCTGGCGTAGAAATTGAGAGCGACTGTGACCTTAACTGCCACTGAGAGAGACGTCCTGGTCCTGAGATGAGGCTGGAGGTCTGGCTGCAGGAGGTGGCAGAGCTCTGTGACCACCTCCTTGCTGAAGCGGAACCTGCTAAGGCACTGCTCCTCTGAGAGATGAATGTGGGAGAAGTGCTCCCGGAAAACCCTGGGAGGGTAAGGCCTCCTGTTGCGAGGTCTGTCAGCCCTCCTCCTACCTCTGGCCACATTTGGCAATCTCTGTCTCTGCATCCACTGCCTCCGACGTAGTTGCCGGGGGGAAGGTGAAGCGCCAGTACAGCCCCCATAAATGAGAGAAAAGAGGACGTAGAAATGTTCAGAGCAATACAAGCGCAGAATCTGTTGGAGCAGCAACAAAGCAAAAATGGACAAAATGTGAACGCAGCCAAAATGCTATCTGACAAGCCAGCAATGAATCTGACCTCCCAATGAACCGGTAAGTGATCCTTTTAAATAGCACCCCAGGAGCGGAAATCCCAGGTAGCAACGCCTGCTATTTCTGTCGTTCTCAGCGCCAGGCGGTAAGTCAGGGGAAGCGACTGAATTTCGCATCCGGGGCGCTAACGGGGCGTTGCACACTCATTGACGTCACGGTCAGAGCGGCGCTCGAGGGCCAGGCGCTAAGTGTTAGCGCCGGCGCTAAATGCCGACTGAATTTCGCGGGCGGCGTTGGTCATGATCCACATATGAGCCTAGACCACAACAACAACTTGCATTTATATAGTGCCATTAACATAGTAAAACGTCCCAAGGCGCTTCACAGTGGCGGTTATCAAACAAAATTTGACACAGCCACATAAGGAGATATAAGGACAGGTGACCAAAAGCTTGGTCAAAGAGGTAGGTTTTAAGGAGCGTCTTAACGGAGGAGAGAGAAGTGGAGAGGTTTCGGGAGGGAATTCCAGAGCTTAGGGCCTAGGCAGCTGAAGGCACGGCCGCCAACGGCAGAACGATTAAAATCGGGGATGCGCAAGAGGCCAGAATTGTAGGAGCGCAGAGATCTCAGAGGGTTGTCGGGCTGAAGGAAGTTACAGAGATAGGGAAGGGTGAGACCATGGAGGGATGTGAACACAAGAAACATTTTAAAATCGAGCATTGCCGGACTGGGCTGCAATTTAGCTCAGCGAGCACAGGGGCGATGGGTGCACCGGACTTGGTGTGAGTTAGGATTCGGACAGTAGAATTTTGGATGAGCTATAGGGTGGAAGATGGAAGGCCGGCCAGGAGAGGTAACAAAGGCATAGATGAGGGGGCATCATGTCCTCACCTGACATCCATACACATCATCCTTTCCAGCAAGGGTCACTGAATAGCAGTCAAATGGAAGAATTAGAAGACTTTCTCCTCTCTGACTCAATGGCACCAAGTCCATTTGTAGCGCTCTAACTACTGTCCCGATTTGTCTACAAAGCAACAGCAACATATCCAAAGCACTTTGAGATGATTGTGTGGTGTGTTATCACAAAATATCCCTTAATGGTTGTGGTCAGCTAAACCAGCAATCGAACCCGGGACCTTATGGTCTGTATGGCTCAGTACCACGTCATGCGATGAATTTACCCAGTACACCATCAAAGGAGCTCAATATTCTTTTTAACCAAGTGCATTAATCGGATTTAATGAACCAGGGGTTGATGTTTATACTCAGAGTATTTTTATTTTATAGAAGATACAGATTGAAGCTCATAATGAAGTAACAGCAGTTCAGTCCTCGTCGTGAAATCTAACAGATCAAAGAAATTTCCCCCCAGTTTTTGACAACATTGGACATATATCGCTCATTCCTTTATCGTTGCTGGGTCAAAATCCTTTGTTGAAACCAGGATGAGGGGGCGGGGGTGGGACGGAGGAACAAATGCCTCACAGGAAGATAGAGGGAGCCTTTTGGTAACCTCGTCAATCCCTGACAGTAGTTTCAGGATCTAGGCTAAGATCTTCATTAAAAGCACTGAACATCTGCATCTTTTGATCCTGCAGTACTGGGTCTGAGAAATGATGTCATGGACCATCCCTTGGTTCTTCTTGGCCAGATTCTTACTACAGTTTCAAGGAGAGTAGATGTGGAGCCAACCCCTGTGGGGGGGGGGGCGGCGGGGTTAATGAAGGAGTTGGGGCTGGCTGCTGTTGCACCAGGAGCACATGAGCAACCATTTTAGCAGCTAATTTATCATGGATGAGTTGAGTATGTCAAATTTATAGGAACAGAAATCTTGCCACTCGGACGGTTGAGTGGGAAAAGGAACTTATGTCTGTAACAGAGGTCACAGCCAATGAGGCTGAAGCTGGAGAGAATTGGTCAATTGAGCAAACCCAAGTTAGTTGGAGGGATGGGAAGGTCACCCACTGAGCCATTGCACGAGGCTATCAAAGAATGATAAGCAGCAAAACTGCAGCTGCTGATTTAAAAGAAGCCTTTACTGTGATTTCATGAATGGAACCAACAACCTGACATCTCATCCCATCGTCCAAGATGGAGAAGGAAAGGTCAGCATGGGACGATGACCCAATGAACATCCCCTGCTGGTTGGAGGAAGGAGCACTATCTGAAAGATTAGCCACCAAGATAGAATCAAAGGGACAAGAGAACATGCTCTAAAACCAACAAGGATAAGCACCCTAGAAAAAAAAACCTCCCCCTCCACCAAACCTGAGATTTAGAACATAGTTTCATTTTGGAAGGGGGAATAATTTTACATGGGAGGATGTGCCTTTAAAATGTTTTGATATTTTGATGTTAGTCATGCGATTTCTTCCCATTCCATTCATGAAGGAGGGTGGAGGGGTGGAGAAGAACTTGGAGTGGGAGGGGGAGGATCCAGTTGTTGTGGTACATGTAGGAATCAATGACATAGGTAGAACTAAGAATAAGGTTCTGCTGAGGGAGTTTGAGGTGCTAGGGTCTAAATTAATAAGCAGAACCTCAAGGGTAATAATCTCTGGATTACTACCTGAGCCACGCGCAAATTGGCATAGGGTCAAGCAGATCAGAGAGTTAAATGCATGGCTCGAAGAGTGGTGTGGGAAGAAGGGGTTTCAATTCATGGGGCACTGGCGCCAGTACACTGGGGAAAGAGGGAGCTGTTCCCTCGGGACAGGCTCCACTTAAACCAGGCTGGGACCAGCGTCCTGGCGAATCGAATAACTGGGGCTGTAGATAGGGCTTTAAACTAAAAAAGGGGAGGGAGGGGTCAGGTGAGGGGGAATTTAGAAATCTAAAGAGAAAGGTCAAGGCAATAGAGCAGTGTAGCGATTTGGGTAAAAATAAGCAGAGTGTGACAGGAAGGGACAGAGAGTTTAACGGTAGCAGTGTATCAGAGAATAAGGTCAAAGCAGGGATTTATGGTAAAAAAATTTAAATAAAAGGCTCTTTATCTGAATGCACAAAGCATTCGTAACAAGATAGATGAACTAGTGGCACAAATAGAGATACATGAGTTTGATCTAATAGCCATTGCAGAGATGTGGTTGCAAGGTGACCGAGGTTGGGAATTAAATGTTCCAGGGTACTTGACGTTTCGAAAAGACAGGCAGAATGAAAAAGGAGTGGGGGGTAGCCCTGATAATAAAGGATGACATAAGGACAGTAGAGAGAAAGGATCTCGGCTCGGAAGATCAGGAAGTAGAATCAGTATGGGTGGAGATAAGGAATAACAAGGGGCAGAAAACACTGGTGGGAGTAGTATATAGGCTCCCAAACAGTAGCTATACCGTTGGATAGAATATTAATCAAGAAATTGTAGGAGCTTGTAACAAAGGTAAAGCAATAATTGTGGGGGACTTTAATCTTCATATAGATTGGACAAATCAAATTGGCAAAGGTAGTCTGGAGGACGAGTTCATGGAATGCATTCGGGACAGTTTCCTAGAACAATACTTCATGGAACCAGCCAGGGAACAGGCTATTTTAGATCTTGTATTGTGTAATGAGACAGGGTTAATTAGCAATCTCATAGTAAAGGATCCTCTGGGGCAGAGTGATCATAATATGATAGAATTTCACATTAAGTTTGAGAGTGACTTGCCTAAGTCCAAAACTACAGTCTTAAACTTAAATAAAGCCAATTACATAGGTATGAGTTGGCTAAGGTAGTTTGGAAAAATAGATTAAAAGGTATAAGCAGTGGCTAGCATTTAAAGAAATATTTCATAATTCTCAACAAAAATATATTCCATTGAGAAACAAAAACTCCAGGTGATCCATCCGTGGCTAACTAAAGAAGTTAAGGATAGCATTAGATTGAAAGAAGAAGCTTATAATGTTGTGAAGAATATTAGTAAGCCTGAGGATTGGGAGAGTTTCAGAAACCAGCAAAGGATGACCAGAAAATTGATAAAAAGGGAAAAAATAGAATATGACAGAAAACTAGCAAGAAATATAAAAACAGATTGCAACAGTTACTACAAGTATGTAAAAAGGAAGAGAGTAGCAAAAGTAAACATTGGTCCCTTAGAGGCTGAGACAGGAGAAATTATTATGGGGAATAAGGAAATGGCAGAAACGATAAACAAATACTTTGTATCTGTCTTCACAGTAGAAGACACAAAAAGCATACCAGAAATAGTGGGGAACCAAGGGTCTAATGAGGGTGAGGAATTTAACGTAATTAATGTAAGTAGAGAAAAAATACTAGAGAAACTAATGGGACTAAAAGCCAACAAATCCCCTGGACCTGACGGCCTACATCCTAGAGTTCTAAAAGAGGTGGCTGCAGAGATAGTGGATGCATTGGTTTTGATCTTCCAAAATTCCCTAGATTCTAGAATGGTCCCAGCGGATTGGAAGGTAGAAAATGTAACACCGCTATTCAAGAAAGGAGGGAGAGAAAACACTGGGAACTACAGGCCAGTTAGCCTGACATCAGTCGTCGGGAAAATACTGGAATCCATTGTTAAGGAAGTGGTATCAGGGCACTTAGAAAATCATAACATGATTAGGCAGTGTCAATATGGTTTTATGAAAGGGAAATCCTGTTAGAGTTTTTCGAGGATGTAACTAGCAGGGTAGATCAAGGGGAACCAGTGGATGTAATATATTTGGATTTCCAAAAGGCATTTGATAAGGTGCCACATAAAAGGTTATTACACAAGATAAGGGCTCATGGGGTTGGGGGTAATATAATAGCATGGATAGAGGATTGGTTAACGGACAGAAAGCAGAGAGTAGGGATAAACGGGTCTTTTTCAGGTTGGCAGGCTCTAACTAGTCGGGTGACCCAAGGATCAGTGCTGGGGCCTCAGCAATTTACAATCTGTATTAATGACCTAGATGAAGGGACCGAGTGTAATGTATCCAAGTTTGCTGACAATACAAAGCTAGGTGGGACAGTAAGCTGTGAGGAGAACACAGTCTGCAAAGGGATATAGATAGACTAAGTCAGTGGGCCGTAAGGTGGCAGATGGAGTATAATGTAGGGAAATGTGAGGTTATTCACTTTGGTAGGAAGAATAGAAAAAAGAATGGGGGTAAAATTTAGTTGGTTGCGCCTCCCGTTAGCGCCTTAAGAGGGCGCTAATGGGGCGCAAAGCAACTAGCGCCCGGGCACGGCGATGTTTGCGCCGCTCGCGCAATTAACTAGACATTTTGCGGCGGCGCTAAACACTACCGCTACGATCTCCTGCGCCGGCAGATCGTGACGTCAGTCGAGTGCGCAACGCCCCGGTAGCACCCCGGAATGGATATTGAGTGGCGCCCGCTGCCTTACCGCCTGCCGCTAGCAATGACAGGTTGAGGGGAGCGTTTTGCAGTCAGGAAGGGACTGGGGGAGCGCTATTTAAAGGCGACCGCTTCCTGCCTTTTTTTGTTGGTGACATTTTTGAACCACGCATTCTGAGAGAGAGAGAGAGAGAGACTTCTGGAGAGATTCAACGCTGTGTGAAGGAGTTTTGGGTACTGAGCAGCACTTTGCAGGTTCATTTTGATTTGCCCTTCCTTGTATCGATTTAGAAGAGACTGTGGGGGCTGCACTCTGAGCTCTTTCCCTGGGCCTCTCCATTGTTCTTTCCAGCAGATTTGATGTACAGGTCTCTCCAGGCCGAGATTCAAGGCTGCAATGAGCAGGATGTGGATGGAAAGCAAGATCAACCCTCCCCTTTAAGAACTGGTCGGCGCCATTGTGTCTGTGTTCCATTGCTGACTGACATCACATGAGCTTCGCCAGCGCTCTGAGTTAGCGCCTCGCTCCTCGGCCTTTGCGCCTTAAGACAGATGTGTAGCGCCTGATTTAGCGCTCCAATCACCTCCAGGGGCGATAAAAGTCAAGTTTGCAGTCGGAAGCGATAATTAACGCCAGGCGCTAATCTTTGCGTCCGGCCGATAATTGCGCCCCAAATGGGGCGATACTGAATTTCTCCCCCAATATCTTTTAAATTGTGAGAAACTTTTAAATGTTGGTGTTCAGAGAGATTTGGGTGTCCTCGTGCAAGAAACACAGAAAGCTAGCATGCAGGTACAGCAAGCAATAAGGAAGGCAAATGACATGTTGGCCTTTATTGCAAGGGTGTTGGAGTATAAGAGTAAGGAAGTCTTGCTACAATCATACAGGGCCTTGGTGAGACCACACCTGGAGTACTGTGCACAGTTTTGGTCTCATTATCTAAGGAAGGATATACTTGCCTTGGAGGCGGTGCAACGAAGGTTCACTAGATTGATTCCTGGGATGAGAGGGCTGTCCTGTGATGAGAGATTGTGTAGAATGGGCCTGTACAAGAAGTTTAGAAGAATGAGAGGTGATCTGAAGGGGGGTTGACAAGGTAGATGCTGAGAGGTTGTTTCCCCTGGCTGGAGTGTCTGGAACTAGGGGGCACAGTCTCAGGATAAGGAGTTGGCCATTTAAGACCGAGATGAGGAGGAATTTCTTCACTCAGAAGGTTGTGAATCTTTGGAATTCTCTGCCCCAGAGGGCTGTGGATGCTGAGTCTTTGAGTATATTCAAGGCTGAGATCGATAGATTTTTGGACTCTAGGGGAATAAAGGGATATGGAGATTGGGCGGGAAAGTGGAGTTGAGGTCGATGATCAGCCATGATCTTATTGAATGGCGGAGCAGGCTCGAGGGGCCGTATGGCCTACTCCTGCTCCTAATTCTTATGTTCACCCCTCCACCCTCCTTTATCCCTCCAGCCCTCCACCCTCTCCACCACTCCACCCTCTGCCACCCTCCATCACCCTTCCTCCACCCTTTTCCACTCTCCTTCACCCCTCCATCCTCCTCCACCCTCCTTCACCCCTTCACCCCTCCATTCCCACATCATATTAAAAGCTAGCTTTAGAATTGTTGTCAAAAGCAGGAACCATTTGGAGTAAGATTTATGATCTAAAATGGCGAGACTGATTGTAGACCCAGTTAAACACATGGGGCTGTGTTTATTTTGAAGTGTGAGTACATGAAAGTTGTACTTTTAAATGAAATGAGCAAAACCTGGTTAGCATACTGCAGTTTGCAGAATTTCTTTTGCAGTGTTTTTACATCAGTTTCAGAAGGTATAAATTATTTTAAATAGCTAAGCTATGTTTAAGTCATCAAATAACTACTGGTGAATTTAAACACTGTCTTAAATTCACAAAGATAAGTACAGATGTCAGGGAACACCACCACCTCCAAGTTCCCTTCCAAGTCACAGACTAACCTGACTTGGACACAGATCATCACGTCATCGCCACTGGGTCAAAATCCCGGGATTCGCTGATTCCCTCCTGAACACTGCAGCAACACTCCAAGGCTTCTTCGGCAGCACCTCCCAAACCCGCAACCTCTTCCACCAAGAAGGACAAGGGCAGCAGGCGCACGGGAACACCACCACCTCCAAGTTCCCCTCCAAGTCACACGCCATCCTGACTTGGAAATATATCGCCGATCCTTCATCGTCGCTGGGTCAAAATCCTGGAATTCCCTCCCTAACAGCGTTGTGGGAGTACCTTCACCACACGGACTGCAGCGGTTCAAGAAGGTGGCTCACCGCCACCTTCTCGAGGGCAATTAGGGATGGGCAATGAATGCTGGCCTTGCCAGCGACGCCCACATCCCATAAACGAATAAAAAAAATCATCACTGTGGGAGCAGTACCGCCATAAAGACTGCAGCAGTTCAAGAAGCAGGCCAATGACCACCTCTTCAGGGCCTCGCGAGCACTGCACGTATTCCCAAGAACAAATATATAAGAAAAGGAGAGAGGCCTTTTGGTCCATCTAACTCATCCTTCCAGAGAAACCTACAATTTTCCTCCACCACAGCATCCAACTGCTTCTTGAATGACTCCATAGATTGTGGGTTCGAGCTCCACTCCAGGACTTCAGCACATCAGGGTAGAGTTTCCGGGGCGCGAATTGCGCTGAAAATCGCGCAAGTTTCTCGAAGTGAGGTTATGGTTCAAGCTTCCGCTCAAACCTATTTGCATAATCACAAACGTAAAATCTTCCATGAACCAGCTCAATCGGGCAGCGTTTTAGAACATAATGTTTATTTTCACTTGCATTAAAAAATATTCCTTGATATATTTAAGAGCGGTAACCTGGTGCAGTTTGATTAATACAGCTGACAGTGGGTTAATCACAAAAAATAAGCACTTTTAATCAGTCCACCACCTGTGAGTTACCCGATTTTAAATTGCTGAAAATGACTTTAAGAACTATACAGAACCATTGACTAGTTTCATTGGTGTACACTAGTCAGTTTCTTAGTAAATGACATGTTTTTAATGTTTAAAAGATTTGAAAGGTGCCTATTAGTGTCCTTGCGCTTAAAAAAAGGCTTAATTTTAAGAGCCTCCTCAAAGGGCCACAAACAGGCACAATTAGCGGAAACTCGCCCTGCTGACTCATTCGATTTGGGGGCGTGGCCAGTTTTGTGGGCGGGGCCAGCTTCCAATGATATGTTTCTTAAACCAGCGCAAAAGATCGCGGAAACGGCACGTAACTTGTGCTTGAAATTCCTCGATCTTTTGCGCTGGTTTGGCCGATTTGAGGCAAAACTCTACCCCATAATCCAAGCTGACACTTCAGTGCCGTACTGAGCGAGTTTGCATTGACGGAGATTTTGTATGTTGGATAAGTCACTAAACCATTTGTTTGTAAAAAGAAATCCCATGAAATTATTCAAAGAAGAGCAGGGGAGTTGTCCCGGTGTAATGGCCAACATTCACTCTTCAACCAACACCACCGAAAACTGATTAACTGGTTAATTAATCTGGTTGTTTGTCAGACCTTGCTGTGCGTAAAGTGACAACACTTCAAAATTAATTCTTTGGCTTGGGACATTCTCAGGACATGAAAGGCACTATATCAATTTTTTTAAATTTATTCATTCATGGGATGCGGACGTCGCTGGCAAGGCCAGCATTTATTGCCCATCCCTAATTGCCCTTGAGAAGGTGGTGGTGAGCCGCCTTCTTGAACCGCTGCAATCTGTGTGGTGAGGGTACTCCCACAGTGCTGTTGGGTAGGGAGTTCCAGGATTTTGACCCAGCGACGATGAAGGATCGGTGATATATTTCCAAGTCGGGATGGTGTGTGACTTGGAGGGGAACTTGGAGGTGGTGGTGTTTCCATGCGCCTGCTGCCCTTGTCCTTCTAGGTGATAGAGATCGCGGGTTTGGGAGGTGCTGCCGAAGAAAAATGCAAGTTCTTTCGCTCTGTAGCAGAGACAGTGGCCACTCTTTAAAGTGCTTGGATGGGTGACGGTGAATCTTTGTTGGCTTTGCTTACGCCTCCATTGCTGACCTTGTTGAGGTCCAGGCCTGTCTCGGAAGTTTTGACTCTGGCAGTGCAATATAGCCAAGGCTTCTTCCACAGACAGACTAATCAAGTGTTTGGAGGAACGGGTCTCTGCTGACACGAGTCTGATGGTAACATACCTGAGGGCTGGTCTGCAGTCAGTTTGGTCACAGAGACCTGTAAGGCAGAGAGCTTGGCTTTCATGTTGCGGATCCCATCAGTAAAACGGTTTTCCTGTCCTTTTAGGAATTGTTGCATTTGTCGGATGGCAGTTAGGACCTTCTGTCTGTTCAGGCAACCCTACACAATGAAAATAGGAGTGAATTGGAGGTTAGTTCTGACATTAACTGATTTCTCTGCAGCCTTTGACACGGTTGACCACATCACCCTCCTCCAATGCCTTTCCTCCTTGGTTTCACTGTTACCGATCGAATCGTAGTCAGAACATCTCCAGAAATAGCTTCTCTTCCCTTCCCTAAAATATTACCTCTAGAGTCCTCCAAGGATCGATCCTTAGCCCCCTCCTCTTCCTCACCTATATGGTGCCCCAGGTGACATCATCCAAAGACACAGTATGCTGATGACACCCAGTTCTTCTTCTCCACCACCTGTCTTGACCAATGTTCCCTTTAGTATTTTTTGGGTGCGCGGGCCCTTTAAGGGGCTGTGCAGTCCATTCATAATACCACACATGCGCGGTTTTTCCCGTTTAAAAGCCGGTGAGCCGGCTGCGCGGGAGCTCCAGAGCGTTGCACGGCCGCGCAGCTTAACGGGAACATTGCTCTTGACCCCTCCACTGCCTCTCTGTTGTCAGACTGCTTGTCCAACACCCAGTCTTAGATAAGCCTTAATTTCCTCCAGTTAAACATTGGGAACAAAGCCATTATCTTAGGCCCCCAACCAGAAATTCCATCCCCCTCCCAGGCCACTGACTATGCAACATCGGACTCCCAAGCTGAGCCTCTGACCCCATATCCTCTCCATTGCAAAGACCGCCGCTGACCTCCATCTCCACCTCCATCATATACCTGCCTCCTGCCCTAACTCAGCCCACCTGTCACTGAAACCCGATTCCATCTCTTTGCCAGCTCCAGCTTTAATTGCTCCAATACTCTGCTGGCCGGCCTCCCTCAAATCCTCCACTCTTTGTAAACTTCAGCTGCCCATGTCCTATCCTGTATCAAGTCCCGCTCACCCATCACTCTTGTCCTTGTCTACCTACATTGGCTCCCAGTCCTCCAATTTAAAAGCAAAATATGCGGATGCTGGAAATCTGAAATAAAAACAGAAGATGCTGGAAACACTCAGCAGGTCAGGCAGCATCTGTGGAGAGAGAAACAGAGTTAACGTTTCAGGTCGATGACCCTTCATCAGAACTGCCTGACCTGCATCTGCATATTTTGTTCCAGCCTTTTCTGTTTTTACCTCCAATTTAATATTCTCATCCTTGTGTTTAAATCCATTTATGACTTTCTTCTCCCTCTCTATGTATCCTCCTCCAGCCCTACAGCCTCTTCCCTACCCGAACTCTCCGTTACTCTGACTCTGGCATTTTATTCATCCCCCTCCCCTTTGCCCCACCACCTGGGCTCCATGCGCTGAAAACCCACCTCTTTGACCAAGCTTTTGGTCACCCCCCATCCTAATGGCCCAAAACTTCGGCAGTTCTCGGGAGAGTACCCGCTGCATACTCACCCGTATTCGTTCCCGAAGTGCCGGTTTCCTGCATGCACTGCACATGCGCGGGAAACCGGCACTTCGGGTATGGCGAAGGGGGCGGTTCCTAGGTGAACCGCGTGAGCACTACAGGCTGCGCGCACGCAGCACACTTAGGTTTTTTTTCAGGTTTCAACGCGAGGGTAAGTATTGAAGATTCTACGCTAGTAAAAAGGAGGCGTAAGACCCCTTTTGAACAAGGTAAGTAGTTAATTAAGTATAATTTAAAAAAATTTTCAACAGGTTTATCTTTTTTAGAGACTTTAAAGAAAGGTAAGTTTATTTTTATAACTTTTAAAAAGAATTTAAATTTTTTCAAAAATTAAAATTTTTGTTTAAAGTGGTTAATTTATTTAACTATAGTTATTTTATTAATGTGATGGGTTTTTTTTTAAATTTATTTGAGGTTTAGCTGTTCTTTTGGGGCCGATTTCAATTCACAGATTTGACAGGTCTCTTGTCAAATCTATGAATGAAAGATGGTCTGCTGCCATTGGCTCTCCATGGCCCACGTGATCCCAGGGGACGCATCGCACTAACTGCACCCCTGGGACACGCACGCACTGCGCGCCGGCACTAGGAGCAGGCCCAGGAGCTGAAGTTCCTGTGGGCCCAAAACACAACGGCAGGCGCGGTAGGTAAGTGAGCGCGCGATCCTTACCCCCGCGGCAAGCCGGCCACCCGAATTTCTAGGCCAATATCTCTGTCTCTGGCGGGACCCATTTTTGTCTGATTATACCTTTGTGCAGCACCTTGGGATGTTTATCTACATTAAAAGCACTATGTAAATGCAAGCACACACATTAAGAAGAGTACTATTTATTTTAACAATTACATCGAAAAAAATTAAATAGTCACCAGAACTTTGCCTGTTGTTTTGGTAAAGATGCTTATTTTATTATCCTCATGAAGACGGTCCTTCCCTGGCAGAGCTGCCATTGACGGGGAGTATCCTGTGCTCCTCTGTAGGAAACATCAGAAGCCACAACTTCAGACTAGCTTGGGAGCCGCCAGATCCCAAAGATGCATCTATAAACTGTAACAGGCCCATATGGCTGTGGGCAGCTCTCAGGCTGGTTTAACGGTACATCTCCTCCCCCAGGGTTTTCTTTGTCAGTGAGGTTACCATCCAGCCTAACAAGGAGCGATCTTCAACCTGAGGTCTCCAGGCACATAATAAAAGCGAGAGAAAATTCTGCTGAAACGTAGAAAGGCCATTTGACCCATCACGCCCATTCCTTCCACAGCCCACTTACAATCTGCCCAATCATGGACTGCCCCACAACAGGTTAACCTTCTGTGGCATTAATTCAGCACAATTACTCCCAGATTCATAAAAGTGATCGAGTGAAACTCCAGAATGTTTATCTATCCTCAAATATCAACTCCTCAATCCTGACCTGCTGCCCTCTCAAGCAACAATACTCCCCAGCTCCCCAATCCCAGCTCCAACAGCAGAAGATCTATACGTATCTCATGGAGAATTTGCTCATCTCAGTTCATCACCAGACGTTTTTCCAATTCTTTTTTGGAGGACTGATTAACACAGCAGCCTCTGTGTTTTCTGGGAGTCTTTCTGTGGGGCAGAAAGAAAACCACCTGAGGGGGAAAAAAATGACCACTGCCTCTGTCTCATATGTATTTGCACAGGCTGCTTTTAATGCCATTCCATATCAACAGCAAGAATAGATGGCAGGAAGGATGCGGTTGACAGGACAGTGGGTTGTCTGTACAGGGCAGGATGTGGCATCAGATGCTGACAAAATCCAGCAGCAAGTTTGCCAGCAGTTTACACTGGCACATGGCTGCTATGGGACTAGGGGCTGGCGCTGATTAGTGCCAACTTAGAATATGTAATTCAGGCAATTTATACTAGTAAACCCAGGGTAGATTTCAGTAAGACGGACTCAACTCCATTTACCATTAACATACTGTAAATTGCTCTGAGAATACAGTTAAACTCCAGTCTCAGTACCGTAGCCACTACAACAACAACTTGTATTTATAATAGCGCCTTTAAAGTAGTAAAACACCCCAAGGTGTTTCACAGGAGCGTTATCAAACAACATCTGACTAAAGCACCAGAGTGTCCCAGATTGTTTATCTATATTGTCTTTTTAGCTTTCAGGATTCCTGAATTAATGTCAATTCATAGAATCATAGAATAGTACAGCACAGAAGGAGGCCATTCGGCCCATCGAGTCTGCGCCAAGCAGATTTGCTGACAAGTCAGTGCTGTGGGCTGATAGGTTGAAATGCTCTGAAACTCATTTTATAAGACACCTGGCAGCTATTAGAGAGAAGAGTTTTGACCCGTTTGCCTGGGCTGGATTGACGTAGCGCACTCCCTATACGTTTCCTTTTAAGTGGTGAAGGAATATGGTGGAGGACTTGCAAATTAAAAATTGGCAATTGAAAATAAGAAAGTAAGCAAATTGTTAATGTTTACATTCAGGAACAGTAAGGCAGTGATTAATTGGGTTCCTTTTGTTTGACGTCAGCTGAAGTGATGATGTTGAGAGCTCGCTGATAGGGGCGTGAATGTTACTTGCCACTTATCAGCCCAAGCCTGAATGTTGTCCAGGTCTTGCTGCATGTGGGCATAGACTATTTCATTATCTGAGTACAGTAGTTGGAACTGAACACTGTGCAATCATCAGCGAACATCCCCACTTCTGACCTTATGATGGAGGGAAGGTCATTGATGAAGCAGCTGAAGATGTTTGGGCCTAGGACACTGCTCTGAGGAACACCTGCAGCGATGTCCTGGGGCTGAGATGATTGGCCTCCAACAACCACAGCCATCTTCCTTTGTGCTAGGTATGACTCCAGCCAGTGGAGACTTTTCCCCCCAGTTCCCATTGACTTCAATTTTACTAGGGCTTCTTGATACCACATTCGGACAAATGCTGCCTTGATGTCAAGGGCAGTCACTCTCAACTCACTTCTGGAATTCAGCTCTTTTGTCCATGTTTGGACCAAGGCTGTACTGAGGTCTGGAGCTGAGTGGTCCTGGCAGAACACAAACTAAGCATCGGTGAGCAGGTTATTGGTGAGTAAGTGCCGTTTGATAGCACTGCCGACGACACCTTCCATCACTTTGCTGATGATTGAGCGTAGACTGATGGGGCGGTAATTGGCCAGATTGGATTTGTCCTGCATTTTGTGGACAGGACATACCTGGGCAATTTTCCACTTTGTCGAATAGTGCTGTAGCTGTACTGGAACAGCTTGGCTGGAGGCATGGTTTGTTCTGGAGCACATGTCTTCAGCATTACAGCCAGGATGTTGTCAGGGCCCATAGCATTTGTTGTATCTAATGCGCTCAGCGGTTTCTTGATATCACATGGAGTGAATTGAATTGGCTGAAGACTGGCTTCTGTGATGGTGGGGACTTCAGGGGGAGGCCGATATGGATCATCCACCTGGCACTTCTGGCTGAAGATGGTTGCAAACACTTCTGCCTTGTCTTTTGAACTCACGTGCTGGGCTCCGCTATCATTGAGGATGGAGATGTTCATGGAGCCTCTTCCTCCCGTTAGTTGTTTAATTGTCCACCACCATTCATGACTGGATGTGGCAGGACTGCAGAGCTTTGATCTGATCCATTGGTTGTGGGATTACTTAGCTCTTTCTATAGCATGCTGCTTTCGCTGTTTAGCATGCGTGTATCCTGTGTTGCAGCTTCCCCAGGTTGGCACCTCATTTTTAGGTACACCTGGTGCTGCTCCTGGCATACTCTTCTACATTTCTCATTGAACCAGGGTTGGTCCCCTGGCTTGACGGTAATGGTCGAGTGAGGGATATGCCAGGGCATGAGGTCACAGATTGTGGTGGAATACAATTCTGCTGCTGCTGATGGCCCACAGCACCTTCATGGATGCCCAGTTTGAGCTGCTAGATCTGTTCTGAATCTATCCCATTTAGCACGGTGGTAGTGCCACACAACACGATGGAGGGTGTCCTCAGTGTGAAGATGGGACTTCGTCTCCACAAGGACTGTGCAGTGGTCACTCCATGGACAGATACATCTGCAACAGGTAGACTGGTAAGGATGAGGTCAAGTAGGTTTTCCCCTCGTGTTGGTTCTCTCACCACCTGCTGCAGGCCCAGTCTGGCAGCTATGTCCTTCAGGAATCGGCCAACTCGGTCAGTAGTGGTGCTACCGAGCCACTCTTGGTGATGGACATTGAAGTCCCCCACCCAGAGTACATTCTGTGCCCTTGCTACCATTAGTGCTTCTTCCAAATGGTGTTCAACGTGGAGGAGTACTGATTCATCAGCTGAGGGAGGGGGGTAGGTGGTAATCAGCAGGAGGTTTCCTAGCCCATGTTTGACCTCATGCCATGAGACTTCATGGGGTCCAGAGCCAATGTTGAGAACTCCCAGGGCCACTCCCCACTGTGTCAGCACCTCTATTGGGTCTGTCCTGCTGGTGGGACAGGACATACCCAGGGATGGAGATGGAAGAGTCTGGAAGGTATGATTCTGTGAGTATGACTATGTCAGGCTGTTGCTTGACTAGTCTGTGGGACACTTCCAATTTTGACACAAGTCCCCAGATGTTATTGAGAAGGACTTTGCAGGGTCGACTGGGCTGGGTGCGCCTTTGTCGTGTCCGGTGCCTAGGTCGATGCCGGGTGCTCCGTCCGGTTTTATTGTTAATATACTTCTTTGTCGAGGTTTAGTACAATTGAATGGCTTGCTCGGCCATTTCAGAGGGCAGTTAAGAGTCAACCACATTGCTGTGGGTCTGGAGTCACATATAGGCCAGACCAGGTAAGGACGGCAGATTTCCTTCTCTAAAGGGCATTAGTGAACCAGATGGGTTTTTACGACAATCCGGTAGTTTCATGATCACCATTATTGATACTAGCTTTTTATTCCAAATTGATTTAATTAACTGAATTTAAATTCCCCAGCTGCCGTGGTGGGATTTGAACTCATGTCTCCGGATCATTAGTCCAGGCCTCTGGATTACTAGCCCAGCAACATAAAAACGAATGACTTGCATTTCTATAGCACCTTTCACGACCTCAGGATGTCCCAAAGTGCTTTACAGCCAATGTGGGAAACGTGGCAGCCAATTGCGCACAGCAAGCTCCCACAAACACCAATGTGAGAATGACCAGATAACCACTATGCTACCGTACCCCTACTGTAGCTGTGTACTATACACACACACACACACACATTAAAAACTAACTCACATTGGCATCTTCAGCATTTGAGGTTTAGTTGCAACAGCCAGCTCTTCTCTGAAGCTCACAAGCATTTCTATAAATCGGATTATTGCAGAGCTAACAGGACCAGCGGTGTTTATATCCGATGCCTTTGAACCGCTCTACATTGGCCATTATACAGTAACAGCTGGAAGAAACACCGCATGTCCTTCAAAGTCATTAAACGACAGATTTTAATGTCTGCAGTGCATTCTGCATGAAATGTTGTACTTTTTAGATTTGTTCAAACGCACTTTAGCGCACACATCACATCAATGAGATTTTCTCGGAGAACAACTTGCAGCGACATCAGAGACCTGGGAGCCCCTCCATCCCTGTCCCCCTGCAGATTATTAATTCTACAATTTACTCACGTTTCTTACCGAGAAACTATTTTTCCTTTTCTCTCACAACAATCTGCAGCACAGCAGTAAAAACAGAGGTTGCTACTTGCCTGCGAAGCCTGTGATGGGTAAAGGCAGGAGAGTACCAGGTACAGAAAAAGGCTGTACTGAATCCCAGGAACCATATCGCCTCTGCTCCTTTACTCTTAGGGAATGCCTTCAAGATCTGCACGTGTGTGGGGGTTTTTCTCTCCCCCCCCACCCCCCCACCCCCCCCTACACCGGGAAAACTCCAAGCTTTCGCTGGCAGGACCATTCACATTGGGCTCATTGTGGAGTCAGTTGGTTTCACTCCCTGGACAGGATGACGGCAGGTGGGAGTTCAGCAAAGTCTTTCAAGGGAGCTTCTTTTCCAGACTCGACTGAATCCACATACTCAGGTTTGTTCCCTTGCTGCGGGACGGGAGTTGATCTCCACTGGACTGTGTGGTCAGGGTGAAGGATTGCTTTGGTCTCAGGTTCCTGTCAGAATGATATTGTCCCGCCCCTTTAAGGAGCTGGAGGGCTGGTGGAATTTAGACAAAAAAAAATTGCTTCAACTTTACAGCTATTATTATCTTAAGGTAGCAAATCGCGCTTTAAACAATGACCTTCCTTGATTATACACGTTAGTGACAAGGGCTACATCATAGCAACAACAAAATAAGTATGTTGTCAAATAAGGACTGATTTACAACTGGTTTATATGTGCACACATACATGTAAATGTGAAAACAGAATATTGTAAGGGTTCTATGTACACTGTGGATTTATACAACGAACGATTTATGTTGCTTTCAGATTTCAAAATTGAGCCCCACAGACTGAGAATGTTAACAATAAAAGTTTACATTAACTGCATTCGTGCTTTTAAAACATTATCAAAATGGTCAGTGATAAGGTATCTTTTTAGTCTCAACAGGGATTAGAAAAATATTTTGACGTGAATCCTGTCAAATGGCAACATTTTCCCTGCTTATCTTTTAAATTCCAATTACTATGCACTTATAAGAAATATTAGATGTAGCAAAATATATGTAATGATACAGCACCTTATCACATGCAAAGCGTTTGATGACCATTGGAACAATTTTCAAGTGCAGTTTCACACACAGCAAATGAGATGAAATGAACCTTTAAGCTGCTTTTGGTGTCTTTGGTCGAGGGGAAAAGGTTAGGACAGTGGGAGAATTCCCGGCTCTTTTCAAGTAAGTTTAAATAAATCTGTTGGACTATAACCTGGTGTTGTGCGACTTCTCATTCTTTTCAAGTAAGGATTAGGGGATAGGTGGGGTGCTGGGCGGGTGGATAGTCTGTTTCCGACTACTGCCCTGTTACAAAGCCTTAAATGTAGCGTGTGTGTTTTTTAAGTACCTATTGGGCATATGGATACATAATGAAATCACATTTCCCCTTCGTTTGAAACCGTTCTGCCAGGACTCCTGAATCAACGTTGCAAAATACGTGTGATTCAATTGTCCCTTCGTGTCCATGAACATATCACCTGTATTGTATTGATTAAAGCAGTGATATTAGATTACTGCCTATCAGATTTCTACTGTGAGTATCTGCTCTCTATATCCAGCTAAGAAAAAACCTTCCTGGGCTGTTTGATATGAAACGAATTCACCAGAAGGAGAGGAATGCTGCTGCTGCTAGTTTAACAGCCCAGAAAGGTTTTCTCTTTGCTGGATAGAGAGAGCAGATACTCACAATAGAAAGCTGATAGGCAGTAATCTAATATCACTGCTTTAATTAATACAAAAATGAGAAGTCGCACAACACCAGGTTATAGTCCAACAGATTTATTTAAAATTACAAGCTTTCGGAGCTATCGATCGCCCCTTCTTCAGGTAAAGTTACAATGAGTGAATCTACAAAAGTTCACAGAATATAAACACAGAAAATGCAGAGATACAATCTTTCCTTACATCAAAGACACACCAAGAGCACAGCCAAGACAATGAGATGTGTCCCAGGGGGTCCAACGTGTCAAATCCTGCTGTCTGCATATCCTCTCCATATCCCTTCCTCTCTCTCCATCCTTTTTGGGTTTGTTTTTTGGGTTTATTTTTTTGTGTTTGTTTTTTAAAAACTGGAAAGGCAGACAACGATGTCAAGTCACGTTCTGTAGCATGACATGAACCCGATATCCCTATTGAGGCCGTCCTCATGAGTGCGGAACTTGGCTATCAGTTTCTGCTCGATGATTTTGCGTTGTCGTGTGTCTCGAAGGCCGCCTTGGAGAACGCTAACCCACAGACCACCTGCCACGGCAACCTCTGCAAGACATGCCAGATCATGAACACAGATACCGTCATCACACGTGAGGACACTACCCACCAGGTACATGGTACATACTCATGTGACTCGGCCAACGTTGTCTACCTGATACGTTGCAGGAAAGGATGCCCCAGAGCATGGTACATCGGCGAGACCATGCAGACACTGAAACAACGTATGAACGGACACCGCGCAACAATCGCCAGGCAGGATGATTGCCTCCCAGTCGGGGAACACTTCAGCAGTCAAGGGCATTCAGCCTCGGATCTGCGGGTTAGCGTTCTCCAAGGCGGCCTTCGAGACACACGACAACGCAAAATCATCGAGCAGAAACTGATAGCCAAGTTCCGCACTCATGCGGACGGCCTCAATAGGGATATTGGGTTCATGTCACGCTACAGAACGTGACTCGACATCGTTGTCTGTCTTTCCAGTTTTTAAAAAACAAACACAAAAAAACAAACACAAAAAACAAACCCAAAAAGGACGGAGAGAGAGGAAGGGATATGGAGAGGATATGCAGACAGCAGGATTTGACACGTTGGACCCCCTGGGACACATCTCATTGTCTTGGCTGTGCTCTTGGTATGTCTTTGATGTAAGGAAAGATTGTATCTCTGCATTTTCTGTGTTTATATTCTGTGAACTTTTGTAGATTCACTCATTGTAACTTTACCTGAAGAAGGGGCGATCGATAGCTCCGAAAGCTTGTAATTTTAAATAAATCTGTTGGACTATAACCTGGTGTTGTGCGACTTCTCATTTTTGTCCACCCCAGTCCAACGCCGGCATCTCCGCATCATGACCACTTAATTAATACAATACAGGTGATATTTTCATTTTCCAGGAATGCGCACTTGAATTGACACCCATCTATGATATATATATTAAAAAGTGTACATTTATATGTGATTTCTGTTTGTAAAACCTTACTTCCTATTGTGACATTTTTGTCATACTTTTATGTCAACTTGTTCCCATTATAATTACTATGCCCACATTTGCTTATGTAAACATGTCACACTGTAATGACACCCTCCTGACAATGGTGGCGCTGTAGAGCCTCAGTTTTCCAGCTCCCTGCTCCTCAGCCAACTCCTATGTCCCAGGCAACTGTACTTCACTCCTTCCCAAACTACCACTGCTTTTGCTGTTTAAAAATCAAAATATTAGATACAATTAAGAACAGAATGTATGACTTTAAAACGAGGATGATGTCTGCCCACTGTGGTCCAGTTATCACCTGCTCTCTAACCCCACTTCACTTGAAGACTACGCCTAATCTTGACTCCCCATGTGCAATGCCACCGGTGGTCGACTAGTATAATAGCTGAAAAAATGCCAAGGGTTTTTTCATATCCTCCATTTATATAGCACCTTATCACGTCTCTCAGAAATACCTCAACACTTCACAAACAATGGATTACTTTGGCAGGCAGCGAACCTATGCACACAGGAAGATCCCAAAAACAGCAGTGAGATGAATGACCAGTTAATCAGGCTGTGGTGGTGTTGGTTGAGGGAGGAATACTGGCCAGGTCACTGGAATAGCTCCCTTCTTGGCTTACAATACGGGAGCTTTTAACATTCACGCAGAAGGCAGGATGGACATCAGTTTTAATGCCTATTCGGAGGGCAGGGAGATCACTTCAGGAGTGGATCACCATTCATAACAGCGGCGAAGCTGGATGGAGGAATTCCAGCCCCACAATCTTTTTTTGCTCAAAGGTACCCTAAAATGCTTTGTAAAACTGATTATCCTAGTGCTGTACGTGTGTGGATTGAGACGGTGGTGGTGGGGTGGTGGGGGCTGCCTCATTGTCCACATGAAGCAGGACCCACCTAAGGTCCAGATTGATTGAAGTTAGGCTACCCATTAATGGCTCATCGTGAGTGGGTGGAGTGACTGTCCAGACACTGAGAGAAGGTGGGTGACCCAGGGCTAATTGGACACAAAGAGGAGGTTAGCTTGAAGGCTGGGTTGCAGTCTAGCCAAATGTGATGGCTAGCAGTGCCCTCTGCTGGTTGTTATCTGGAAGGACTCCACAATAAATAATCGACTTCAGAAACACAGCTGGTGAGCGTCCTCTGTCGGACAAGAGGAAGTGGCGACAAGGTTCTGGCTTAAAGGGGCAGGCATGGACATAAGATTGACAGATTCAAAACTGTTCTGTGGTGAGATCCTACACTGTTTCTTTTGTGAACATCCAAGCTAATGGGAATCAGCAACATATTTCAAAAATCAACAGGGGTGTTTAGAGAGAGGGTGGCTTGGTTCCCCAGTGACTGTAGCTCCAGATTGTACTGATGTGTTTGTCGAACTGAAATTCTTCAGGTTGGAGGTTTCTCCAGCCCGAGAAATGGACGGACTAATGGATGATACACAGAAGAATGGAGAGAGAGTGGAGGAACTGAGGAAAAGGTTAGTGCTGGAATCAGGATTGCAGAGATTGAGAACTCAGTTACTCATCAACCTGAAACATTGGCCCCCGATCTTTACTGGGGTGAGATTTCAAAACAGGAGGGAGGAGTTCTGGTTGGGCGTGGGTTTTTTTTCAACATCATTCGCACCCGGAAGCCAGCCTGATTGACAGTGGGGGTGGGGCGGGGGGGGGAAGGCTGCAGAAAAAGCAGCAGCCCAGGAACAGGGATAGAGATCGCAGGGGGTGGTGGTGGGGTGGGTACAGCGTGGCTTCGAGGGTCGGGGTGTTGGCGAGAGATTGGGGCAGAGATGAGGGCATCGGGAAGGCCGGTGATCACCGGGGGATCAGTGATCGTGGTGGGGGGGTGGGAGGGGGGATCTGATTGTGGGGGGGTCCGATTGCATGGGGGCAGGTTAGCTTGGGGGCTGGGGGGAAGCACACTTGCTCCTCCTGGCACTTGCAGCCTGTTCCTGTTCCATGCAGCAGTCCTCCCTTTAGCACCCGGGGAAACCCGGCCAGCCAGCGTTAAAGCTGGACGAGAGATCAAATCTGAGACACACACCCTCATTAAAATATTTAAATCAGCAACCTGCCTCCTGGGAGCGGGTTGGTTGCCCGTCCCCCGTCCCACCACCGTTAACACTGGAAGTGGGCGGGCTCGAGGCGGGTTTGACAATTTTTAAATTTTCACATCCCACCCGTTTTGCGGGGTTAGAATTACCCCCAAAGATGCTGCCTGACCTGCTGAGTGCATCCAGCATTTTCTGTTTTTATTTCTGATTTCCAGCAACCGCAGTATTTGGCTTTTGACTCACTTGCTTACTTGATGTAGCACGGGAATACACAGCTAATAAACTGCCAACACCTGACAACTTACGTGCAAGATCCTTGATCAGAACCAAGTAAAATTGGTTCCACATCCCCAATGGCCTAGTGAGTCTATGCCGACTGGGACAGGCCCAGGCCCAGGCCCAATCCCCGTCTGTGCGGAGTTAGCTGGCGTCCAACTGGACAGCGGTAACAGGGCTACAGTACCTCTGGGATCGGAAATGGGAAATCAGCCAGGGTTCCCCACTGCTGATTGCTATCCGGCAAACTCTGCTGGAAGCGGACCTGTGTAGATGTTAGGAAAGGAGATGATTGGGCTCCGCCGTGATGCCCCTTGTGGTCAAATAGCCTACCAACACTAACTGTCAAAGCTCACACACGATTAATGGGTAAGGTACCAGGGAGGGACCAGCACTCAAAGAACTAAAGTCAATGCCTTTAAGAGGAGTGGGAAGAAAAAGAAAATTGTTCTAATTTTCATCCAGTAAAAATGAACGCACCAGAGGACTGACAGTTCCACATGGCTAATGCAACTTATATCTTTAAGAAACAAATTGTCTACTATTTAGCAGTTTTGATTTAATGAAATCTTTACCTTTTTTTAATAAATTGATGGTGTCCTGTATTTATTCTTAATTCTTCACACGGTCTAATTCAAATCATTAACAATGCTTTTTTTCCCGGCTTTTTGAATTTGACAGGTCGCCCACCAGTTTCCCGCAGTGCCTAGACCTTGTCTTTGAAGCTGAGGCAGGAGGTCATTGGCCATTGAATCAGATGTTGAGTTGACAGCTTCAGATGTCAAGTCAAAGCTCCCCACTGATTGAGAAATGTTCCCTTAACCACTAGTTTCTCTAAACTGCATTTCCACTACAGATTCACAAGTCTCCATCCAGTCTGACCTCATTACCTCTCCCACCATTGACAGATCGCTTCTGTCATCTCTATTTCACCTGCCATCTATTCCATCAGCATGGGTGTACTTTATATTGTCTCACCTTGGTCCTCAGAATCTGACCACGATCAGCCCCAACACCAGCATCACCAGGCACACCAGCAATCACACCAACCTTCTCCGCAATCACCTGATGCTGCACAGGACAGAGGGCATCAGCACCCGACCACATTTCTGCCTGGGACGCCAGGGATGGCCTCAACAGTGCCACATTTCACGCTGCACACCCTGGCTGCCACATGATGTGCCAGGTTGGCACCATCCCACACCAACAACATAATGCAATCCCTACAATGTCCAAGCCAAAGAAAAGCAGAGTATTTTTTGAATGGTGAGAGATTGGGAAATATTGGTATTCAGAGGGACCTGGGTGTCCTTGTACATGAATCACTGAAAGTTAACATGCAGGTACAACAGCAAGCAATTAGGAAAGCAAATGGTATGTTGGCCTTTATTACAAGAGGATTTGAGAATAAGAGTAAAGACGTCTTACTGCAATTATATAGGGCCCTGGTGAGACCAAACCTGGAATATTGTGTACAGTTTTGGCCTCCTTACCTAAGGAAGGATATACTTGCCATAGAGGGAGTGCAATGAAGGTTCACCAGACTGGTTCCTGGGATGGGGGATTGTCCTATGAGGACAGATTGAGTAGACTAGGCCTATATTCTCTAGAGTTTAGAAGACTGAGAGGTGATCTCATTGAAACATACAAAATTCTTACAGGGCTTGACAGGGTAGATGCAGGGAGGATGTTTCCTCTGGCTGGGGAGTTTAGAACCAGGGGTCACAGTCTCAGAGTATGGTGTCGGCCATTTAGGACAGAGATGAGGAGAAATTTCTTCACTCAGAGGGTGGTGAATCTTTGGAATTCTCTACCCCAGAGGGCTGTGGAGGCTCAGACGTTGAGTATATTCAAGACAGAGATCGATAGATTTTTGAATATTAAGGAAATCAAGGGATATGGGGATAGTGCAGGAAAGTGGTGATGAGGTAGAAGATCAGCCATGATCTTATTGAATGGCGGAGCAAGCTGAAAGGGCCGAATTGCTTACTCCTGCTCCTATTTCTGATGTTCTTATGTTCTTATTCCTGTCACACTCATCACCATTGCGGGGGGTACCGTTATGTCTCACCATTCACTGCAACTCACTAAGCCACTTCCAAAGGTGCGCACAAATCTGTCCAAGAACGAAAAGTGTTGAAAATAAAGATTTCAATGTTTGACGGCACATTAACAGAAACTTCACATGAACATTGGCTCAAACACACAAGTGCCTACCCTTGTGTGTTGTTAGTTAGTATGATTGGACTAGGATGAGGGTGAGTGTGAGGGGTGGCTAGTGAGATGGGGATGTGATAATATAGATAGAGAGGGATGGGTGGAGTTGCAAGGTAAGTTGGTGTGCGTAAGGATGTGCAGGAGTTGGGTAGGGAAGGCAGAGTGATGGGGATGTAATGAGTGGCACAGCAGGATGAGGTTGAGTGTGGCTTTGCAGTAACGATTCGTGATCTACTGAGATCATTGAAAGGTTTGTGCCACTGCAGCCTGGTCCTCCTGATGATGCTCCTGCTTGTGTCCTCCTGTGCAATGTGCAACCAGGCTGCGTTGGTCTCCTGGGGAGGTCTCTTCCGCCCATTGGAAGGGAAGAGAACCTCCCTGCGTGCTGTGACTCCCTCCATAAGCATATGGAGGGAGTCATGGAAGAGCCTGGGTGCAGCCGTGCACCTCTGTGCAGTGCTTGTCAGTGTTTGCAGCACTTCAATGCTGTAGAACACTGAAAGCACAAATGTCAAAGTAAATGTTGTTATAAAACACATTTTGTTGTGCACTTGAGTAGTAACAAATTCAGTCTTCTGGTTATAATCATTTTATTCTTTAACTTCAGTATTAAAAGCAATTTACAACCTGAGTATTGTCACAGATAAGTGTGCGAACCTAGGCATGGGTCCTGTCTCGTACTGCTTAAACAAATGAAAAAGCTTATATTTATACACTGTTTTCTTATCAAACTGGAACTGGCATTGCCTAATATGGTAGTCTCTGGCTACAGCATAGTCCAGAGATACAAGGCTACATTTTCTTCAACATGCTGTGGTAAGCCTAACCCTTCTAGTTTCTAGACATTCTTACCATAAATAAACATATCCAAGGCTGGTTGGTTGCGAACACCAGCAGTTGCTAAGTGAAATCTGTATCTCTCTCTCACTCTATCTCTCTCTCTAATGATGCCATCCACCTTTTTTTCCTATATTCAATGAACTAAACATGAACACCTTTCAGAAGCTGAATTAACCGAGTTCCATATGCCAACACTTTGTATCTCACTCATGCTGTACCTGCCTTGGGAGTGTTTGATGGGATAGTGTAGAGGGCGCTTTCCTCTGTATCTAACCGTGTTGCAGCTGGCCTGGGAGTGTTTGATAGGACAGTGTAGTGGGAGCTTTACTCTGTATCTACTCATGCTGTACCTGCCCTAGGAATGTTTGATGGGATAGTGTAAAGAAAGACTTGCATTTACATAGCGCCTTTCACGACCACCGGACATCTCAAAGCTCTTTACAGCCAATGAAGTACTTTTGAAGTGGAGTCACTGTTGTAATGTGGGAAACGCGGCACAGCAAGCTCCCACAAACAGCAATGTAAAAATGACCAGATAATCTGTTTTTGTTACGTTGGTTGAGGGAGAAATATTGGCCACGACACCGGGGATAACTCCCCTACTCTTATTCAAAACAGTGCCATGGGATCTTTTACGTCCACCGGAGAGCAGACAGGGCCTCGGTTTAACGTCTCACCTGAAAGACTGCACCTCCGACAGTGCAGCACTCCCTCAGTACTGCACTGGAGTGTCAACCTAGCTTTATGTGCGCAAGTTCCTGGGGTGGGACTTGAACCCACAACCTTCTAACTCAGAGGCGAGTGTGCTACCAACTGAGCCACAGCTGACACTGTAGGGGAGCTTTACTCTGTATCTAACCCGTGCTGTAGCTGGCCTTGGAGTGTTTGAAGGGACAGTGTAGAGGGAGCTTTACTCTGTATCTAACCCATGCTGTACCAGGCCTGGGAGTGTTTGATGGGCTAGTACAGAGGGTGCTTTACCCCATTATTACCCATGATGCACCCTCCAATTAATGCTCCGATGGTCCCTCTCTTTGATACCCTGAAGATCCCTCCACTTATTGCTTCTGACACTATTCCTGTTACAGGGAATAGACTTGTTTCGGAGCACAAAGGAGGTTGTGATATCCTTGCCTCATCCCAAACACCATTTCCACAAACTGCCTCTCTGTTTGTTTCCTGGCTCCTTTGTGATGTCACCTGGAGACAGGTTTACGCCCCTGGTTACACAGCATCAGTGGGAGTCACTGTGGGAGGAGCTGGACTTAGCAGCTGACACTGAGTGAGTTTAGTCCCTATAAATTTAATATTAAGGTAAGTAATTCAACCAAATGTCATACAATCATAGTATGGTTACAGTACAGAAGGAGGCCATTCAGCCCATCGAGCCTGTCCCACTCCCTCGCCCTTTCCCCTAGCCTGCAAATTTTTTCTTTCAGATACTTATCCAATTCCCTTTTGAAAAACATTAATTACAAATATATTCACATTAAATATAATCATAGTAACAAAAATAGTCCAATTGTATTCCACTTAAATTCTAGAATTAATGGCCCAAAAATTAGTGTACTCTCGCGTATTCTGTCTCCAATTGCCGGTTTTCGATAGATTTTTGAATATTAAGGAAATCAAGGGATATGGGGATAGTGCAGGAAAGTGGTGATGAGGTAGAAGATCAGCCATGATCTTATTGAATGGCGGAGCAAGCTGAAAGGGCCGAATTGCTTACTCCTGCTCCTATTTCTGATGTTCTTATGTTCTTATTCCTGTCACACTCATCACCATTGCGGGGGGTACCGTTATGTCTCACCATTCACTGCAACTCACTAAGCCACTTCCAAAGGTGCGCACAAATCTGTCCAAGAACGAAAAGTGTTGAAAATAAAGATTTCAATGTTTGACGGCACATTAACAGAAACTTCACATGAACATTGGCTCAAACACACAAGTGCCTACCCTTGTGTGTTGTTAGTTAGTATGATTGGACTAGGATGAGGGTGAGTGTGAGGGGTGGCTAGTGAGATGGGGATGTGATAATATAGATAGAGAGGGATGGGTGGAGTTGCAAGGTAAGTTGGTGTGCGTAAGGATGTGCAGGAGTTGGGTAGGGAAGGCAGAGTGATGGGGATGTAATGAGTGGCACAGCAGGATGAGGTTGAGTGTGGCTTTGCAGTAACGATTCGTGATCTACTGAGATCATTGAAAGGTTTGTGCCACTGCAGCCTGGTCCTCCTGATGATGCTCCTGCTTGTGTCCTCCTGTGCAATGTGCAACCAGGCTGCGTTGGTCTCCTGGGGAGGTCTCTTCCGCCCATTGGAAGGGAAGAGAACCTCCCTGCGTGCTGTGACTCCCTCCATAAGCATATGGAGGGAGTCATGGAAGAGCCTGGGTGCAGCCGTGCACCTCTGTGCAGTGCTTGTCAGTGTTTGCAGCACTTCAATGCTGTAGAACACTGAAAGCACAAATGTCAAAGTAAATGTTGTTATAAAACACATTTTGTTGTGCACTTGAGTAGTAACAAATTCAGTCTTCTGGTTATAATCATTTTATTCTTTAACTTCAGTATTAAAAGCAATTTACAACCTGAGTATTGTCACAGATAAGTGTGCGAACCTAGGCATGGGTCCTGTCTCGTACTGCTTAAACAAATGAAAAAGCTTATATTTATACACTGTTTTCTTATCAAACTGGAACTGGCATTGCCTAATATGGTAGTCTCTGGCTACAGCATAGTCCAGAGATACAAGGCTACATTTTCTTCAACATGCTGTGGTAAGCCTAACCCTTCTAGTTTCTAGACATTCTTACCATAAATAAACATATCCAAGGCTGGTTGGTTGCGAACACCAGCAGTTGCTAAGTGAAATCTGTATCTCTCTCTCACTCTATCTCTCTCTCTAATGATGCCATCCACCTTTTTTTCCTATATTCAATGAACTAAACATGAACACCTTTCAGAAGCTGAATTAACCGAGTTCCATATGCCAACACTTTGTATCTCACTCATGCTGTACCTGCCTTGGGAGTGTTTGATGGGATAGTGTAGAGGGCGCTTTCCTCTGTATCTAACCGTGTTGCAGCTGGCCTGGGAGTGTTTGATAGGACAGTGTAGTGGGAGCTTTACTCTGTATCTACTCATGCTGTACCTGCCCTAGGAATGTTTGATGGGATAGTGTAAAGAAAGACTTGCATTTACATAGCGCCTTTCATGACCACCGGACATCTCAAAGCTCTTTACAGCCAATGAAGTACTTTTGAAGTGGAGTCACTGTTGTAATGTGGGAAACGCGGCACAGCAAGCTCCCACAAACAGCAATGTAAAAATGACCAGATAATCTGTTTTTGTTACGTTGGTTGAGGGAGAAATATTGGCCACGACACCGGGGATAACTCCCCTACTCTTATTCAAAACAGTGCCATGGGATCTTTTACGTCCACCGGAGAGCAGACAGGGCCTCGGTTTAACGTCTCACCTGAAAGACTGCACCTCCGACAGTGCAGCACTCCCTCAGTACTGCACTGGAGTGTCAACCTAGCTTTATGTGCGCAAGTTCCTGGAGTGGGACTGTGAACCCACAACCTTCTAACTCAGAGGCGAGTGTGCTACCAACTGAGCCACAGCTGACACTGTAGGGGAGCTTTACTCTGTATCTAACCCGTGCTGTAGCTGGCCTTGGAGTGTTTGAAGGGACAGTGTAGAGGGAGCTTTACTCTGTATCTAACCCATGCTGTACCAGGCCTGGGAGTGTTTGATGGGCTAGTACAGAGGGTGCTTTACCCCATTATTACCCATGATGCACCCTCCAATTAATGCTCCGATGGTCCCTCTCTTTGATACCCTGAAGATCCCTCCACTTATTGCTTCTGACACTATTCCTGTTACAGGGAATAGACTTGTTTCGGAGCACAAAGGAGGTTGTGATATCCTTGCCTCATCCCAAACACCATTTCCACAAACTGCCTCTCTGTTTGTTTCCTGGCTCCTTTGTGATGTCACCTGGAGACAGGTTTACGCCCCTGGTTACACAGCATCAGTGGGAGTCACTGTGGGAGGAGCTGGACTTAGCAGCTGACACTGAGTGAGTTTAGTCCCTATAAATTTAATATTAAGGTAAGTAATTCAACCAAATGTCATACAATCATAGTATGGTTACAGTACAGAAGGAGGCCATTCAGCCCATCGAGCCTGTCCCACTCCCTCGCCCTTTCCCCTAGCCTGCAAATTTTTTCTTTCAGATACTTATCCAATTCCCTTTTGAAAAACATTAATTACAAATATATTCACATTAAATATAATCATAGTAACAAAAATAGTCCAATTGTATTCCACTTAAATTCTAGAATTAATGGCCCAAAAATTAGTGTCTCTACGCGAGAGTACGCACTGTGTACTCTCGCGTATTCTGTCTCCAATTGCCGGTTTTCTGCATGCACTGCGCATGCGCTGAAAACCTGCACTTGGTGATTTCAAAAGGGGGCGGTTCCTAAGTGAACCGCGTGCACGCTACAGGCTGCGCGCACACAGTGCACTTAGTGCTTTGAACGCGCAGGTAAGCATGGAAGATTTTGCACATAAAGAAAGGAGGCGTAAGACCCTCTTTTAACAAGGTAAGTAGTTAATTAAGTATTATTTTGAATTTTTTTCAACAGGTATATCTTTTTTAGAGACTTTAAAGAAAGGTAAGTTTATTTTTATAAATTTTTAAAAGATTTTAAATTTTTTCAAAAATTTTATTTTTTGTTTAAAGTGGTTAATTTATTTAACTATACTTATTTTATTAATGTGATGGTTTTTTTTTAATTTAATTGAGGTTTAGCTGTTCTTTTGAGGGGGTATAGATTCATAGCTTTCACAGCACTTGCTGTGAAAACTATGAATGAAAGATGGTGTGCTGCCATTGGCTCTAACTGAATCACGTGATCCCACAGCTCGCACGAATTAACTGCGCCTGTGGGATACGGAAGCACTGCACAGCTGCTGTCTAGAAAATCAAGTTCGTGCGAGCTCGGAATGAAAAGGCAGGCGCGCAGTGAGATATCGCGAGGAAGCCTTACCCCCGCACGAAGGCTCCGTCTTTAATTTCTGGGCCATCATTCATTTTTAGATTCGAAGATTCTTGGCATGAACAGTATCTCTGGAAGGTGGAGAGAGAGGAGTCGAATCATCGTCACACTTACTGGGACTGGAAAAGGTCGCTGGATTCACAGAGAAGATCTGGTGGGAACAAGAACCCCAGAGGTGAGAGTCTAACCAGCTGCTGGGAGCTGTCTGACAGCTGCCATAAGGCTCAGCCTTTGATGCAACAAGTTGACCTGAATTTAACTCGAATGTAAAGCTAGCCAATACCTCACCTGGGAGTGCTTGACACTTACATGTAGAGGAAGTTTTATTCTGTGTTCTTACAGTGCAGTACCTGAGCTGGTGTGCTTCATTGGATAGTTTCAGAGGAGCTGCACGTAGCAGTTAACACATGCTGGATCTGAGTTGGCTGTGTTTGGTGAACCAATTTAGAGAGAGCTTCACTCTGTATCTAACCCGTGCTCAGCCTGCCCTGGGAGTGTTTCATGGGAAAGTGTAGATGGAGCATTACTCACTATATAACCACATGCTGTACCTGCTCTGGGAGTGTTTGATGTGATAGTGTAGATGGAGCTTTCCTCTGTATCTAACTCATGCTGCACCTGCCCCTGGGAGTGTTTGATGGGATAGTGTAGATCAAGCTTTACTCTGTATCTAACCCATGCTCTGCCTGCCCAGGGAGTGTTTGATCAGACAGTGTAGAGGGAGCTATACTCTGTACCTAAACTGTGCTGTACCTGGCCTGGGAGTGTCTTATGGGATAGTACAGAGGGAGCTTTACCCCATTATTGTCCATGATGCACCCTCCAAGTAATCCTTTGATGATCCCACCACTTGATACCCCTGAAGATCCCTCCACTTATTGCCTATGATGCCCTTCCTGTTACAGGGAATAGACTTGTTTCAGAGCACAAAGGAGGTTGTAATATCATTGCCCCATCCCAAACACCATTCCCACAAACTGCCTCACTCTGCCAAAGCAGGAGGGAGACAGACTGGCTGATATAAAGAGAAGGGAAACTTTCTGGTGTATAAAGCAAGAGGTAGACATGGGGGCCATTGAATAGTGGGACCTCACATTTGGAAGATGGGAGGGATAATTTATCAGTGGTAATTTTGGGAGTCTGTGCTCCCTGCTTGGAGTCTTTGTACATGGGATTGGGTTGGAGACGGGACTGATTGTAAAAATTGCGTTCATGCCCAGTGAGACTGCACACCAGGAGCACAGCCTCGTCATGTGACCCTGTAATACCTTGAATGGGAGGGGCTTGGGCTGCTTTTTGACATGTTTCCTGGCTCCTTTGTAATGTCACCTGGAGACGGGTTTATGCCCCTGGTTACACAGCATCAGTGGGAGTCACTGTGGGAGGAGCTGGACTTGGCAGCTGACACTGCCAGTGAGTTTAGTCCTTATAAATAGGGGAAATAATAGAACAATTTAATATTAAGGTAAGTAATTCAACCAAATGTCATTAATTACAAACATATTCAAAGTAAATATAATCATAGTCACAAAAATAGACCGAATGTATTCCAATTACAGATTCTAGAATTAATATTAATTTTTATATTAAATGTTTCATGTAGTGAAGAGTATCTCAGGAGGGTGGGAGAGAGTGGAGCCGAACCATCATCACACTAACTGGGACTGGAGAAATGTCGCTGGATTCACAGAGCAGATCTGGTGGGACCAAGACCCTCAATGTCAAAGACGGGATGAAACAAGAAGCCCCAACAATGATTGTAAAGGTGAAGAACTTTACTGAGGATCCCATCAGTCCAGGATTTTGCCAAGGTGAGAGTCTAACCATCTACTGGGTGCTTCTTCGACAAATGCCATAAGGGACTGCCTTTGATGCGACTAGTACAACAGAGCTCAACTTGTATGTAAAGCTAGCCCATACCTGGGACTGCTTGACACTTACATGTAGTGGGATTTTTATTCTAAGTTCATCCCATGCTGTACCTGAGCTGTTGTGCTTCATTGGGTAGTGTCAGAGGAGCTGTACGCTGAATTTAAAACATGCTGGATCTGAGTTGGCTGTGTGTGATCAACCAATTTAGAGAGAGCTTTACACTTCATCTAAGTTGTACTGTACCTGGCCTGGGAGTGTTAGATGGTAATGTAAAGTGGGAGGCTTTACTCTGTATCTAAGCAGCGCTATACCAGGCCTGGGAGTGTTTAATGGGACACTGTAGAAGGAACTTTACTCTATATCTAACTGAGACTGACTGATTGACTTTCTTTCATATACCCAGCATGGGCTTGAACTCAGATACTTTCCGCATACTCACAGAGATCAGCGCGAGAGCACAAAACATCCCAAACACAGGAGCTGACCCTGAGATGGTGCGACACGAACTCTGCAGCTACATTAGCAACCTTTAGAGATGAACCCCTGTCCGTGCCCATCCTACTTTATCATTTTCTTGTGGTTACAGTTGGAATATTGCAGGTGTGTGACGTCAAGCCTAAGGAATTTCCCACCTTTGACCTCTTTAATTATTTTATTTCAGCTCAGCTTTGAAGACCAGGACTGTCCTTCAGATGTCACGCATTTCCTGACAGCGCAGTTCCAGCACTGGACATGTGACAAGAGAGTGACACCAAAGAGGTAGGACATGTGCAGCCACACTCATCAACATCCATCTTGCCCACACCAGTTGCTGTGCTGTGACAGATCGAGAAATGCTGGAGTTCCCCTGTGGAGGGAGGCAACGGCAGCTCTGCTGCAAAAGACAGTCAGTCACTCGACACAAGAGATGGTGAAGGAAAGAATCAGAAAATGTAAAGCTTTGAGGAACTGGATTCTGAACAAAATGAGGTTCCTCAGATCATGGCGTATTCACCCCAGATACATGTGTCAGAAATGTTTGTTGTCCACAATTAATCCTGAGTGCCTGCCGCTCAAGAGGAGTAACAGTCAATTCCAGATTAACACATATTGAGGCCTGTTACAAAGGTATTGGAAACCAAACAGGACAAAGACAAATAGCACTGAAGTATTGATCAATGGGAAGATCTGAATTATAGACAGATTAAATTTGATCCTGCAGGAAGGAAGGAAAAAAAAGAAGGAAGGAAGGTTCTAATCTGTAATAACCGGGACATTGAAGCACTAATGTGCTGTGCCATGGACTAAATAGGATCAACATTTCCCACTTTCAGACACTTTCCCACTGCTGATTATGGAGTGGGTTGGCCCCATTAGCTGGGCTTACAGTGAATCTCACCATTTGTTTCTAACGTCCAATGTGTTTAAATTCAGTTGATTGTTATGTTTCCTCTCCAGAGGCTGATGGTACAGAGCTGACCAACGTACAGACACTGGCCAACGCTGAATCAGAGGGGAAATTTATAGAGATTATTTTCTCCTCTTTTACCTCACCCATAACTCTTTGGAGACACAAGTGGTAACTTCTGGCTCCCTTAGTCACCATTCCTGTTAATGTTGGGCCAGATTGGGGACACAAGGCCCTGTCCCTCTGAAGTACTTAGATGACATCTCCATAGCCATGGAAAGCTTCATCTGACTGATGTAGAATCCAGTCTCTGGCACTTCATGAGTGGGAGGAGGATCCGCTCTAATGGCACCAACACTGTCCTTGGGTAATTTTCTCCCATCAGCAGCAGAACATCCCTTTACCATCTCCTGCATCAAAAACTCGGGTTGACCTTACTGGTCTTCCTTTGATTCCTTTCCTTAGTTGGCAGACTTTCCTGCAGTCTATTTTTTGTAATTGTGAACCCAGGTGTAGGGCCCAGACCCAGTAGCAGCAGAGCATGATTGAGGCCAAAGGCAAATTTGTTGGAACAAATCTCTGGGACTTAGGAATAGAATGACTGTGGAGGCTAAAAAAGTAAATAGAAAAAGAGAACACGAGAACAGGAAAAGGTTAAAGCAAAATTAAGTTACAATTAAGAAAAACAAGAAACACAATATATAAAACACAAGTTTTTAATTTTAATTTATTCATTCTCGGGATGTGGGCATCACTCGCAAGGCCAGCATTTATTGCCCATCCCTAGTTGCCCTTGAGAAGGTGGTGGTGAGCCGCCTTCTTGAACCGCTGCAGTCCATGTTGTGAAGGGACTCCCATAGTGCTGTTAGGTAGGGAGTTCCAGAATTCTGTGAGACTTGGAGGGGAACTTGGTGGTAGTGGTGTTCCCATGGGCCTGCTGCCTTTGTCTTTTGAGGTGGTAGAGGTCGCAGATTTGGGAGGTGCTGTCGTGGAAGCCTTGGCAAGTTGCTGCAGTGCATCTTGTAGATTGAACACACTGCAACCATGGTGTGCCATGGTGGAGGCAGTAAATGTTTAAGGTGGTGGATGGGATGCCAATCAAGCAGGCTGCTTTGTCCTGGATGGTGTTGAGGTTTTTGAGTGTTGTTGGAGCTGCACTCATCCAGGGACATGGAGAATATTCCATCACACTCCTGACTTGTGCTTTGTAGATAGTGGGAAGGTTTGGGGAGTCAGGAGGTGAGTCAATCGCCGCTAAGTACCCAGCGTCCGTCTAGTTCTTGCAGCCGCAGCATTTATGTGGCCAGTCTAGTTAAGTTTCTGGTCAATGGTGAACCCCAGGATTTTGATGGTGGGGGATTCAACGATGGTTATGCCATTGAACGTCATGGGGAGGTGGTTAGTCTCACTCTTGTTGGAGATGGTCATTGTCTGGCACTTTTGTGGCACAAATGTTACTTGCCACTTATCATCCCCAACCTGAATGTTGTCTGGGTTTGCTGCATGTGGACACAGACTGCCTCATTATCTGACGCATTGCGAATGTAACTTGACACTGTGCAATCAGCAGCGAACATCCCCACTTCTGAAGGTCATTAATAAAGCAGTTGAAGATGTTGGGCCTAGGACACTGTCCTGAGTAACTGCTGCAGCGATGACCTGGGGCTGAGATGATTGGCCTCCAATAACCACAACCATCTTCCTTGTGCTAGATATGACACCATCCAGTGGAGAGTTTTCCCCCGATCCCCATTGACTTCAGTTTTGCTAGGGCTCCTTGGTGCCACACTCGGTCAAATGCTGCCTTGATGTCGAGGACAGTCACTCTCACCTCACCTCTGGAATTCAGCTCTTTTGTCCATGTTTGGACCAAGGCTGTAATGAGGTCAGGAGCCAAGTGTTGGCCTTCATTGCAAGAGGATTTGAGCACAGGAGCAAGGATGTCTTACTACAGTTGTACAGGGCCTTGGTGAGACCACACCTGGAGTACAGTGTGCAGTTTTGGTCTCCTTACCTAAGAAAGGATATACTTGCCATAGAGGGAGTGCAGCGAAGGTTCACCAGACTGATTCCTGGGATGACAGGATTGTCATATGAGGAGAGATTGGGTCGACTAGGCCTGTATTCAATGGAGTTTAGAAGAATGAAAGGGGATCTCATTGAAACGTATAAAATTCTGACAGGGCTAGACAGACTGAATGCAGGGAGAATGTTTCCCCTGGCTGTGGGGTCTAGAACGAGGGGTCATAGTCTCAGGATACGGGGTAGTACATTTAGGACTGAGATGAAGAGAAATTTCTTCACTCAGAGGGTGGTGAACCTGTGGAATTCTCTACCACAGAAGGATATGGAGGCCAAGTCACTGAATATATTTAAGAAGGTGATAGATAGATTTCTAGACACAAAAGGCATCGGGTATGGGGAGAGGCAGGAATATGGTATTGAGATAGAGGATCAGCCATGATCATATTGAATGGCGGAGCAGGCTCGAAGGGCCGAATGGCCTACTCCTGCTGCTATTTTTCTTTGTTTCTTTCTATGTTTCAAGTGGTCCTGGCGGAAACCAAACTGGGCATCGGTGACCAGGTTATTTGAGCGTAAGTGCCGCTTGATAGCATTGTCAATGACAGCTTCCATCACTTTGCTAATGATGGAGAGATGGCTGATGGGGTGGTAACTGGCTGTTGGATTAGTCCAGCTTTTTCCGGACTGGCCATACCTGGCCAATTTACCACTTTGTCGGGTAGATTCCAGTATTGGAGCAGCTTGGCTAGAGGTGCAGATAGTTCTGGAGCACAGGTCTTCAGCTCTGCAGCCGGGATGTTGCCAGGGCCCATAGCCTTTGCTGTATCCAGTGCGCTCTACCGTTCTTGATATCACGTGGCGTGAAGCAAATTGGCTGAAGACTGGCTTCTGTGATGGTGGTGACCTCAGGAGCAGGCCGAGATGTATCGTCCACTTGGCACTTGTGGCTGAAGATGGTTGTGAAGGAATCAGACTAGGGTCCTGAATTTAAATAAAGGAAACTACGATGGTATGAGGCGCGAATTGGCTAGGATGGATTGGGGAACGTTACTTAAAGGGTTGACGGTGGATAGGCAATGGCAAACATTTAAAGATCGCATGGATAAACTACAGAATTTGTTCATCCCTGTTTGGCATAAAAATAAAACAAAAAAGGTGACTCAACCGTGGCTAATAAGGGAAATTAGAGATAGCATAAGATCCAAGGAGAGGACATATAAATTGGCCAGAAAAAGCAGCAAACCTGACGATTGGGAGCAGTTTAGGATTCAGCAAAGGAGGACAAAGGGATTAATTAAGAGGGGGAAAATAGAGTATGAGAGTAAGCTGGCAGGGAACATAAAAACTGACTGTAAAAGCTTCTATAGATATGTGAAGAGAAAAAGATTGGTGAAGTCAAGCGTAGGTCCCTTGCAGTCAGAATCAGGGGAATTTATAATGGGGAACATAGAAATGGCAGACCAATTAAATACATACTTTGGTTCTGTCTTCACAAAGGATGACACAAATAACCTCCCAGAGATGTCGGGGAACATAGGGTCTAATGAGAGGGAGGAACTGAATGAAATCAGTATTTGTAGGGAAATGGTGTTAGGGAAATTGATGGGATTGAAGGCCGATAAATCCCCAGGGCCTGATAATCTACACCATATGGTACTTAAAGAAGTGGCCCTCGAAATAGTAGATGCATTGCTGGTCATCTTCCAAAATTCTATAGACTCTGGAACAGTTCCCATGGATTGGAGGGTAGCTAATGTAACCCCACTATTTAAAAAAGGTGGGAGAGAGAAAACGGGGAATTATAGACCAGTAAGCCTGACATCAGTAGTGGGGAATATGCTAGAGTCCATTCTAAAAGATGTAATAGCAGAGCACTTGGAAAACAGTGACAGGATCGGACAAAGTCAACATGGATTTACCAAAGGTAAATCATGCTTGACTAATCTACTGGAATTTTTTGAGGATGTAACTGGTAGAATAGATAAGGGGGAACCAGTGGATGTGGTGTATTTGGACTTTCAGAAGGCTTTCGCTAAGGTCCCGCATAAGAGATTGGCGTGCAAAGTTAAAGCACATGGGATTGTGGGGGTAAGGTACTGACTTGGATAGAGAACTGGTTGGCAGACAGGAAGCAAAGAGTTGGAATAAACGGGTCTTTTTCCGAGTGGCAGGCAGTAACTAGTGGGGTACCACAGGGATCGGTGCTAGGACCCCAGTTATTCACAATATATATTAATGATCTAGACGAGGGTGTAGGGGGTGGTGTGGTAGGGGTCAGCCTCACCTCTGACTCAGCGAGCGGTTCGAATCGCTCCCACGCCCCTGGTTCTGGACCTTGGACTTATTTGGGGGTTGTGAACAAAGATGCAGTAGACAATAGGTTCCGATGAAAGAATTTTGACTTTTATTAAAAGAAAAGGTAACAAACTTAAAACACACAAAACACTTAAACAGGTTGGGGAGCACACGGGACAGGCGAGGGAGAACGACAATATACAAAAACCCTTATCCCTCCCAAAAATCCCACTATCTAGCTAGGTCTTGGTTTCAGGAGATCAGGGATAATGCTCACCAAACAGGGGTTCTGACAGTGCGAAATCCAGCCAGGTAAGTTGATTGCGATTTTGAGGTATTCTGTTTTTGTCCTTTGGGGCCTTCCGTCCCCACGTGGTACCAGTCTGTGAAATCTGCGATGGTGGTCTGGTCGTCGAGTTTTGTTGCATTGGAGGCTTGTCGGGGCGGTACCTTCTGGGGCTGGACCATGGATTGAGCGATGCCGACTCGCTCCCAGCCTCCAGTGACCTTGGCTAGTGGCTGCTAGTGCTAGACCGTGTGTTGAGCGATGCCGACTCGCTCCCAGTGGCCTCAGCTCTAGCCCTTGCCTGGCCTAGTCTGTCTTTGCCTCCGATCTCGCCCCGGGTCTGCCCCGGGGCCTTGCTGCTTCTCTCCACCTCCTGCTCGTGTCGTGTGGCTGGTAGTGTCTTGCTGGAACTTGCTGCAACTGGAACAGATCTGAGAGAGACTTTCTTGGGGGATTAGGCCCTCAATTATACTGTTCAGACCCTTTGTCTTTTTCGCGCCAAAACCCCTTTCCTAAATCGGTTTCGTGTTGAAGTGATTTAGGTTTCAGTTGAGGCCTGTTCATTCCATTGTCTTAGTTTTGCGGGCTTGTTAAGTTTTGATGGTTTTAAGTTGGTGTTAAATTGTCCTGATGGCTTCCGATGTCTCCCATTTAGGCAGGGCCTTTATCTTGTGCCAAATCTTGTCCCTATAGATACCTGGCTGATTGGTTTTTGATGAAGTAATGGCTGTACTAGATGTTTTATTGTTTACAGTCTTCTGGCATCCTGTTTGGGCCTGGGGATATTCAAAAGGTGTCTTGAATTATTCAATTTTGGATGTGTTGTGAGGTTTTGGGTGAGGTTCTTCCTCCTGCCTGGATTGCAGTGCAAACAAATTCCAGACAGCTTGACACCAAAAGTTGTCCACTGCCTCGCCACACCCCTTCGCAAAGGTGTTTTATTTTCCATAGTCATTTTCAAAAGTCATTTTTCCTCAGGTTTTTTTCTTCCCTGATCTTTAAAATGTCCAAAACTGAGGTTTTTACCTCAAATCATCCCAAATTCGTAGGAAAAATCCAAAAATCACCCCTTTTAGGGTTCTATACGAGTTTCTGGGGAATTTTGCAAAGCTTACAGGGAACTAGATGTAATATCTCCAAGTTTGCAGACGACACAAAGTTGGGTGGGCGTGTGTGTTGTGAGGAGGATGCAGAGAAACTCCAGTATGATTTGGACAAGTTGGGTGATTGGGCAGGTGCATGGCAGATGCAGTATAATGTGGATAAATGCGAGGTTATCCACTTTGGTGGCGAAAACAGGAAGGCAGATTATTATCTGAACGGCAATAGATTGGGAAATGGGGAAGTGCAACGAGACCTGGGGGTCCTTGTGCACCAGTCGTTGAAGGTAAGCATGCAGGTGCAGCATGCGGTTAAGAAGGCAAATGGTATATTGGCCTTCATAGCGAGAGGATTCGAGTACAGGGGCAAGGATGTCTTGCTGCAGTTGTACAGGGCCTTGGTGAGACCACACCTTGAGTATTGTGTGCAGTTTTGGTCGCCTTATCTGAGGAAGGATGCTCTTGCCATGGAGGGAGTGCAGCGAAGATTCACCAGACTGATGCCTGGGATGGCAGGAATGACGTATGAAGAGAGATTGGGACGATTGGGCTTGTATTCGCTAGAGTTTAGAAGAATGAGAGGGGATCTCATTGAAACTTATAAAATTCTAACAGGACTAGACAGACTAGATGCAGGAAGGATGTTCCCGATGGCGGGTGAGTCCAGAAACAGGGGTCACAGTCTAAGGATAAGGGGTAAGCCATTTAGGACTGAGATGAGGAGGAATTTATTCACCCAGAGAGTGTTGAACCTGTGGAATTCTCTACCACAGAAGGCAGTTGAGGCCAATTCATTAAATATCTTCAAGAAGGAGTTAGATATATTTCTTAAGGCTAAGGGGATCAAGGGATATGGGGAGAAAGCAGGGACAGGGTACTGAATTTGGATGATCAGCCATGATCTCATTGAATGGCGGAGCAGGCTCGAGGGGCCGAATGGCCTACTCCTGCTCCTATCTTCTATGTTTCTATGTTTCTATGACAGTCACTCTCACCTCACCTCTGGAATTCAGCTCTTTTGTCCATGTTTGGACCAAGGCTGTAATGCGGTCAGGAGCCAAGTGGTCCTGACGGAAACCAAACTGGTCATCGGTGAGCTGGTTATTTGTGCCTTTGTTAGTGCCGCTTGATAGCATTGTCGATGACAGCTTCCATCACTTTGCTGATGATGGAGAGATGGCTGATGGGATGGTAACGGGCTGTCGGATTAGTCCAGCTTTTTGTGGACTGTACATACCTGGCCAATTTACCACTTTGTCGGGGAGATGCCAGTACGGGAACAGCTTGGATAGTGTTGCAGCTAGTTCTGGACACAGGTCTTCAGCACTGCAGCCGCGATGTTGTCAGAACCCATAGCCTTTGCTGTATCCAGTGCGCTGTACCGTTCTTGATATCACGTGGAGTGAAGTGAATTAGCTGAAGACTGGCTTCTGTGAGGGTGGGACCTCAGGAGCAGGCCGAGATGCATCATCCACTTGGCACTTGTGACTGAAGATGGTTGCGAAGGCTTCAGCCTTGTCTTTTTCACTCAGGTGCTGTGCTCCGCCATCATTGAGGATGTGGATGTTCAAGGAGCCTCCTCCTCCCGTTAGTTGTTTAATTGTCCATCACCATTCCCGACTGGATGTGACAGGACTGCAGAGCTTTGATCTGATCCATTGGGTGTGGGATCGCTTAGCTCTGTCTATAGCACGCTGCCTCCGCTGTTTAACATGCATATAGTCCTGTGTTGTAGCTTCACCAAGTTGGTTTCTGATTTTCTGATACACCTGGTGCAGCTCCTGGAATGCTCTTCAACACTCCTTATTGAACCAGGGCTGGTTTGATGGTAATGGTAGAATGAGGGATATGCCGGGCCATGAGTTTACAGATTATGGTGGAATACAATTCTGTTGCTGCTGATGGCCCACAGCGCCTCATGGATGCCCAGTTTTGAGCTGCTAGATGTGTTCTTAATCTATCCCATTTAGCACAGTGGTAGGGCACAGAACACGATGAAGGGGTGTCCTCAGTGACTCGGTAGTACCATGATTGACCAAGCTGGCTGAGTCCTGAAGGACATAGCAGCCAGACTGACTCACGGCAGGTGGTGAGAGAACAAACACGAGCCTCTACCGAGCAACACTTGGTGATGGACATTGAAGTCCCCCACCCAGAGTACATTCTGTGCACCAGCAGCCACAGTGCGCCGGAGGAGGAGGGAGTAAATGTTTAAGATGGTGGATGGGGAGCTGATTAAGCGGCCTGCTTTCCCCTGGATTGTGTCGAGCTTTGTGAGTGTTGTTGGAGCTGCAACCGTCCAGGCAAGTGGAGAATATTCCATCGCACTCCTGACTTGTGCCTTGTAGGGGGTGGAAAGGCTTTGGGGAGTCAGGAGGTGGTGAGTCACTTGCGCAGAATACCCAGCATCTGACTAGCTCTTGTAGGCACAGTATTTATTTGGCTGATCTAGTTAAGTTTTTGGTCAATGGTGACCCCCAGGATGTTGATGGTGGGGAATTCAATGATGGTAATGCCATTGACTGTCATGGGGAGGTGGTTAGACTCTCTCTTGTTGGAGATGGTCATTGTCTGGCACTTGTGTGTCACAAATGTTACTTGCCACTTATCATCCCCAACCTGCATGTTGTCCAGGTCTTGCTGCACGTGGACACAGACTGCCTCATTGGGCCAAAAATTCGGCACTTGCCGGGTGAGTACGCGCTGTGTACTCACCCGTAAGGCCTCCTGAAGTGCCGGTTTCCTGCATGCACTGCGCATGCGCGGGAAACTGGAACTTCCGGTCTCGTGAAGGGAGGGGTTCAGAGGTGAACCGCGTGCACGGGAGAGGCTGCGCGCACGCAGGGAACTTAGTTTTTTTTTCAGATTTCTCCGGGAAGGTAAGTATGGAAGAAGCTGCGCTTTTAAAAAGGAGGCGCAGGACCCGTTTTTAACAAGGTAAGTGGTTAATTAATTACAATTAAAAAAAATTTTCAACAGGTTTATCTTTTTTAGATACTTTAAAGAAAGGTAAGTTTATTTTTAGCACTCTTAAAAAGTACTTTAATTTTTTCAAAAATTTAAATTTTTGTTTTAAGTAGTTAATTTATTTAACTTATAGTTATTTTAAAAATGTGATGGTTTTTTAAAAAATGTATTTGAAGTTTAGGTGTTGTTTTGGGGCCGATTTCAATTCATAGATTTGACAGGTCTTGGTTGGCGGACAGAAAGCAGAGAGTAGGAATTAATGGGTCTTTTTCCGAATGGCAAGTAGTGACTAGTGGGGTACCGCAGGGATCGGTCCTTGGACCCCAGCTATTCACAATATACATTAATGATCTAGATAAGGGAACTAAATGTAATATCTCCAAGTTTGCAGATGACACAAAGCTGGGTGGGAGTGTGTGCTGCGAGGAGGATACCGAGAAACTCCAGGATGATTTGGACAGGTTGGGTGATTGGGCAGAAGTGTGGCAGATGCAATATAACGTGGATAAATGCGAGGTTATCCACTTTGGTGTCAAAAACAGAAAGGCAGACTATTATCTGAATGGCAATAGATTGGGAGAAGGGGAAGTGCAACGAGACCTGGGTGTCCTTGTGCACCAGTCGCTGAAAGTAAGCATGCAGGTGCAGCAGGCGGTGAAGAAGGCAAATGGTATGTTGGCCTTCATAGCGAAAGGGTTTGAGTATAGGAACAGGGATGTCCTGCTGCAGTTGTACAGGGCCTTGGTGAGACCACACCTTGAGTACTGTGTGCAGTTTTGGTCGCCTTATCTGAGGAAGGATGTTCTTGCCATGGAAGGAGTTCAGCGAAGATTCACAAGGCTGATACCTGGGATGGCAGGAATGACATATGAGGAGAGATTGGGTCGATTGGGCTTATACTCGCTGGAGTATAGAAGAATGAGAGGGGATCTCATCGAAACATATAAAATTCTGACAGGTCTGGACAAACTAGATGCAGGAAGAATGTTCCCGATGGTCGGAGAGTCCAGAACCAGGGGTCATAATCTAAGGATAAGGGGTAAGCCATTTAGGACAGAAATGAGGAAGAATTTCTTCACCCAGAGAGTGGTGAACCTGTGGAATTCTCTACCACAGAAGGTAGTTGAGGCCAAGTCATTAAATATATTCAAGAATGAGTTAGATATATTTCTTAAAGCTAAAGGTATCAAGGGATATGGGGAGAAGGCAGGTACAGGGTACTGAGTTTGGATGATCAGCCATGATCTCATCGAATGGCGGAGCAGGCTCGAGGGGCCGAATGGCCTACTCCTGCTCCTATCTTCTATGTTTCTATGTTTCTATGTCTTCACAAAGGAGGACACAAATAACCTCCCAGAGATGTCGGGGAACATAGGGTCTAATGAGAGGGAGGAACTGAATGAAATCAGTATTTGTAGGGAAATGGTATAAGGGAAATTGACGGGATTGAAGGCCGATAAATCCCCAGGGCCTGATAATCTACATCCTAGGGTACTTAAGGAAGTGGCCCTAGAAATAGTAGATGCATTGCTGGTCATCTTCCAAACTTCTATAGACTCTGGAACAGTTCCCATGGATTGGAGGGTAGCTAATGTAACCCCACTATTTAAAAGAGGTGGTAGAGAGAAAATGGGGAATTATAGACCGGTAAGCCTGACATCGGTAGTGGGGAAAATGCTCGAGTCCATTATAAAAGATGTAATAGCAGAGCACTTGGAAAACAGTGACAGGATCGGACAAAGTCAACATGGATTTACAAAAGGTAAATCATGCTTGACTAATCTACAGGGTGTAACTGGTAGAATAGATAAGGGAGAACCAGTACACGTGGTGTATTTGGACTTTCAGAAGGCTTTCGATAAGGTCCCGCATAAGAGATTAGCGTGCAAAGTTAAAGCACATGGGATTGGTGGGGGTAAGGTACTGACTTGGATAGAAAACTGGTTGGCAGACAGGAAGCAAAGAGTTGGAATAAACGGGTCTTTTTCCGAGTGGCAGGCAGTGACTAGTGGGGTACCGCAGGGATCGGTGCTAGGACCCCAGCTATTCACAATATATATTAATGATCTAGACGAGGGAACTAGATGTAATATCTCCAAGTTTGCAGACAACACAAAGCTGGGTGGGCGTATGTGCTGTGAGGAGGTTGCAGAGAAACTGCAGTATGATTTGGACAGGTTGGGTGATTGGGCAGATGCATGGCAGATGCATGGATAAATGCGAGGATATCCACTTTGGTGGCAAAAACAGGAAGGCACATTATCTGAACGGCAATAGATTGGGAAAAGGGGAAGTGTAACGAGACCTGCGTGTCCTTGTGCACCAGTCGCTGAAGGTAAGCATGCAGGTGCAGCAGGCGGTTAAGAAGGCAAATGGTATGTTGGCCTTCATAGCGAAAGGGTTTGAGTATAGGAACAGGGATGTCCTGCTGCAGTTGTACAGGGCCTTGGTGAGACCACACCTTGAGTACTGTGTGCAGTTTTGGTCGCCTTATCTGAGGAAGGATGTTCTTGCCATGGAAGGAGTTCAGCGAAGATTCACAAGGCTGATACCTGGGATGGCAGGAATGACATATGAGGAGAGATTGGGTCGATTGGGCTTATACTCGCTGGAGTATAGAAGAATGAGAGGGGATCTCATCGAAACATATAAAATTCTGACAGGTCTGGACAAACTAGATGCAGGAAGAATGTTCCCGATGGTCGGAGAGTCCAGAACCAGGGGTCATAATCTAAGGATAAGGGGTAAGCCATTTAGGACAGAAATGAGGAAGAATTTCTTCACCCAGAGAGTGGTGAACCTGTGGAATTCTCTACCACAGAAGGTAGTTGAGGCCAAGTCATTAAATATATTCAAGAATGAGTTAGATATATTTCTTAAAGCTAAAGGTATCAAGGGATATGGGGAGAAGGCAGGTACAGGGTACTGAGTTTGGATGATCAGCCATGATCTCATCGAATGGCGGAGCAGGCTCGAGGGGCCGAATGGCCTACTCCTGCTCCTATCTTCTATGTTTCTATGTTTCTATGTCTTCACAAAGGAGGACACAAATAACCTCCCAGAGATGTCGGGGAACATAGGGTCTAATGAGAGGGAGGAACTGAATGAAATCAGTATTTGTAGGGAAATGGTATAAGGGAAATTGACGGGATTGAAGGCCGATAAATCCCCAGGGCCTGATAATCTACATCCTAGGGTACTTAAGGAAGTGGCCCTAGAAATAGTAGATGCATTGCTGGTCATCTTCCAAACTTCTCTAGACTCTGGAACAGTTCCCATGGATTGGAGGGTAGCTAATGTAACCCCACTATTTAAAAGAGGTGGTAGAGAGAAAATGGGGAATTATAGACCAGTAAGCCTGACATCGGTAGTGGGGAAAATGCTAGAGTCCATTATAAAAGATGTAATAGCAGAGCACTTGGAAAACAGTGACAGGATCGGACAAAGTCAACATGGATTTACAAAAGGTAAATCATGCTTGACTAATCTACAGGGTGTAACTGGTAGAATAGATAAGGGAGAACCAGTACACGTGGTGTATTTGGACTTTCAGAAGGCTTTCGATAAGGTCCCGCATAAGAGATTAGCGTGCAAAGTTAAAGCACATGGGATTGGTGGGGGTAAGGTACTGACTTGGATAGAAAACTGGTTGGCAGACAGGAAGCAAAGAGTTGGAATAAACGGGTCTTTTTCCGAGTGGCAGGCAGTGACTAGTGGGGTACCGCAGGGATCGGTGCTAGGACCCCAGCTATTCACAATATATATTAATGATCTAGACGAGGGAACTAGATGTAATATCTCCAAGTTTGCAGACAACACAAAGCTGGGTGGGCGTATGTGCTGTGAGGAGGTTGCAGAGAAACTGCAGTATGATTTGGACAGGTTGGGTGATTGGGCAGATGCATGGCAGATGCATGGATAAATGCGAGGATATCCACTTTGGTGGCAAAAACAGGAAGGCACATTATCTGAACGGCAATAGATTGGGAAAAGGGGAAGTGTAACGAGACCTGCGTGTCCTTGTGCACCAGTCGCTGAAGGTAAGCATGCAGGTGCAGCAGGCGGTTAAGAAGGCAAATGGTATGTTGGCCTTCATAGCGAGAGGATTCGAGTACAGGAGCAAGGATGTCTTGCTGCAGTTGTACAGGGCCTTGGTGAGACCACACCTTGAGTATTGTGTGCAGTTTTGGTCGCCTTATCTGAGGAAGGATGCTCTTGCCATGGAGGGAGTGCAGCGAAGATTCACCAGACTGATACCTGGGATGGCAGGAATGACGTATGAAGAGAGATTGGGTCGATTAGGCTTATATTCGCTAGAGTTTAGAAGAATGAGAGGGGATCTCATTGAAACTTATAAAATTCTAACAGGACTAGACAGACTAGATGCAGGAAGGCTGTTCCCGATGGCGGGGGAGTCCAGAACCAAGGGTCACAGTCTAAGGATAAGGGGTAAGCCATTTAGGACTGAGAGGAGGAGGAATTTCTTCACCCAGAGAGTGGTGAACCTGTGGAATTCTCTACCACAGAAGGCAGTTGAGGCCAATTCATTAAATATCTTCAAGAAGGAGTTAGATATATTTCTTAAGGCTAAGGGGATCAAGGGATATGGGGAGAAAGCAGGGACAGGGTACTGAATTTGGATGATCAGCCATGATCACATTGAATGGCGGAGCAGGCTCGAGGGGCCGAATGGCCTACTCCTGCTCCTATCTTCTATGTTTCTATGTTTCTATGACAGTCACTCTCACCTCACCTCTGGAATTCAGCTCTTTTGTCCATGTTTGGACCAAGGCTGTAATGCGGTCAGGAGCCAAGTGGTCCTGACGGAAACCAAACTGGTCATCGGTGAGCTGGTTATTTGTGCCTTTGTTAGTGCCGCTTGATAGCATTGTCGATGACAGCTTCCATCACTTTGCTGATGATGGAGAGATGGCTGATGGGATGGTAACGGGCTGTCGGATTAGTCCAGCTTTTTGTGGACTGTACATACCTGGCCAATTTACCACTTTGTCGGGGAGATGCCAGTACGGGAACAGCTTGGATAGTGTTGCAGCTAGTTCTGGACACAGGTCTTCAGCACTGCAGCCGCGATGTTGTCAGAACCCATAGCCTTTGCTGTATCCAGTGCGCTGTACCGTTCTTGATATCACGTGGAGTGAAGTGAATTAGCTGAAGACTGGCTTCTGTGAGGGTGGGACCTCAGGAGCAGGCCGAGATGCATCATCCACTTGGCACTTGTGACTGAAGATGGTTGCGAAGGCTTCAGCCTTGTCTTTTTCACTCAGGTGCTGTGCTCCGCCATCATTGAGGATGTGGATGTTCAAGGAGCCTCCTCCTCCCGTTAGTTGTTTAATTGTCCATCACCATTCCCGACTGGATGTGACAGGACTGCAGAGCTTTGCTCTGATCCATTGGGTGTGGGATCGCTTAGCTCTGTCTATAGCACGCTGCCTCCGCTGTTTAACATGCATATAGTCCTGTGTTGTAGCTTCACCAAGTTGGTTTCTGATTTTCTGATACACCTGGTGCAGCTCCTGGAATGCTCTTCAACACTCCTTATTGAACCAGGGCTGGTTTGATGGTAATGGTAGAATGAGGGATATGCCGGGCCATGAGTTTACAGATTATGGTGGAATACAATTCTGTTGCTGCTGATGGCCCACAGCGCCTCATGGATGCCCAGCTTTGAGCTGCTAGATGTGTTCTTAATCTATCCCATTTAGCACAGTGGTAGGGCACAGAACACGATGAAGGGGTGTCCTCAGTGACTCGGTAGTACCATGATTGACCAAGCTGGCTGAGTCCTGAAGGACATAGCAGCCAGACTGACTCACGGCAGGTGGTGAGAGAACAAACACGAGCCTCTACCGAGCAACACTTGGTGATGGACATTGAAGTCCCCCACCCAGAGTACATTCTGTGCACCAGCAGCCACAGTGCGCCGGAGGAGGAGGGAGTAAATGTTTAAGATGGTGGATGGGGGAGCTGATTAAGCGGCCTGCTTTCCCCTGGATTGTGTCGAGCTTTGTGTGTGTTGTTGGAGCTGCAACCGTCCAGGCAAGTGGAGAATATTCCATCGCACTCCTGACTTGTGCCTTGTAGGGGGTGGAAAGGCTTTGGGGAGTCAGGAGGTGGTGAGTCACTTGCGCAGAATACCCAGCATCTGACTAGCTCTTGTAGGCACAGTATTTATTTGGCTGATCTAGTTAAGTTTTTGGTCAATGGTGACCCCCAGGATGTTGATGGTGGGGAATTCAATGATGGTAATGCCATTGACTGTCATGGGGAGGTGGTTAGACTCTCTCTTGTTGGAGATGGTCATTGTCTGGCACTTGTGTGTCACAAATGTTACTTGCCACTTATCATCCCCAACCTGCATGTTGTCCAGGTCTTGCTGCACGTGGACACAGACTGCCTCATTGGGCCAAAAATTCGGCACTTGCCGGGTGAGTACGCGCTGTGTACTCACCCGTAAGGCCTCCTGAAGTGCCGGTTTCCTGCATGCACTGCGCATGCGCGGGAAACTGGAACTTCCGGTCTCGTGAAGGGAGGGGTTCAGAGGTGAACCGCGTGCACGGGAGAGGCTGCGCGCACGCAGGGAACTTAGTTTTTTTTTCAGATTTCTCCGGGAAGGTAAGTATGGAAGAAGCTGCGCTTTTAAAAAGGAGGCGCAGGGACCCGTTTTTAACAAGGTAAGTGGTTAATTAATTACAATAAAAAAAAATTTCAACAGGTTTATCTTTTTTAGATACTTTAAAGAAAGGTAAGTTTATTTTTAGCACTCTTAAAAAGTACTTTAATTTTTTCAAAAATTAAATTTTTGTTTTAAGTAGTTAATTTATTTAACTTATAGTTATTTTAAAAACGTGATGGTTTTTAAAAAAAATGTATTTGAAGTTTAGGTGTTGTTTTGGGGCCGATTTCAATTCATAGATTTGACAGGTCTTGGTTGGCGGACAGAAAGCAGAGAGTAGGAATTAATGGGTCTTTTTCCAAATGGCAAGTAGTGACTAGTGGGGTACCGCAGGGATCGGTCCTTGGACCCCAGCTATTCACAATATACATTAATGATCTAGATAAGGGAACTAAATGTAATATCTCCAAGTTTGCAGATGACACAAAGCTGGGTGGGAGTGTGTGCTGCGAGGAGGATACCGAGAAACTCCAGGATGATTTGGACAGGTTGGGTGATTGGGCAGAAGTGTGGCAGATGCAATATAACGTGGATAAATGCGAGGTTATCCACTTTGGTGTCAAAAACAGAAAGGCAGACTATTATCTGAATGGCAATAGATTGGGAGAAGGGGAAGTGCAACGAGACCTGGGTGTCCTTGTGCACCAGTCGCTGAAAGTAAGCATGCAGGTGCAGCAGGCGGTGAAGAAGGCAAATGGTATGTTGGCCTTCATAGCGAAAGGGTTTGAGTATAGGAACAGGGATGTCCTGCTGCAGTTGTACAGGGCCTTGGTGAGACCACACCTTGAGTACTGTGTGCAGTTTTGGTCGCCTTATCTGAGGAAGGATGTTCTTGCCATGGAAGGAGTTCAGCGAAGATTCACAAGGCTGATACCTGGGATGGCAGGAATGACATATGAGGAGAGATTGGGTCGATTGGGCTTATACTCGCTGGAGTATAGAAGAATGAGAGGGGATCTCATCGAAACATATAAAATTCTGACAGGTCTGGACAAACTAGATGCAGGAAGAATGTTCCCGATGGTCGGAGAGTCCAGAACCAGGGGTCATAATCTAAGGATAAGGGGTAAGCCATTTAGGACAGAAATGAGGAAGAATTTCTTCACCCAGAGAGTGGTGAACCTGTGGAATTCTCTACCACAGAAGGTAGTTGAGGCCAAGTCATTAAATATATTCAAGAATGAGTTAGATATATTTCTTAAAGCTAAAGGTATCAAGGGATATGGGGAGAAGGCAGGTACAGGGTACTGAGTTTGGATGATCAGCCATGATCTCATCGAATGGCGGAGCAGGCTCGAGGGGCCGAATGGCCTACTCCTGCTCCTATCTTCTATGTTTCTATGTTTCTATGTCTTCACAAAGGAGGACACAAATAACCTCCCAGAGATGTCGGGGAACATAGGGTCTAATGAGAGGGAGGAACTGAATGAAATCAGTATTTGTAGGGAAATGGTATAAGGGAAATTGACGGGATTGAAGGCCGATAAATCCCCAGGGCCTGATAATCTACATCCTAGGGTACTTAAGGAAGTGGCCCTAGAAATAGTAGATGCATTGCTGGTCATCTTCCAAACATCTATAGACTCTGGAACAGTTCCCATGGATTGGAGGGTAGCTAATGTAACCCCACTATTTAAAAGAGGTGGTAGAGAGAAAATGGGGAATTATAGACCGGTAAGCCTGATATCGGTAGTGGGGAAAATGCTCGAGTCCATTATAAAAGATGTAACAGCAGAGCACTTGGAAAACAGTGACAGGATCGGACAAAGTCAACATGGATTTACAAAAGGTAAATCATGCTTGACTAATCTACAGGGTGTAACTGGTAGAATAGATAAGGGAGAACCAGTACACGTGGTGTATTTGGACTTTCAGAAGGCTTTCGATAAGGTCCCGCATAAGAGATTAGCATGCAAAGTTAAAGCACATGGGATTGGTGGGGGTAAGGTACTGACTTGGATAGAAAACTGGTTGGCAGACAGGAAGCAAAGAGTTGGAATAAACGGGTCTTTTTCCGAGTGGCAGGCAGTGACTAGTGGGGTACCGCAGGGATCGGTGCTAGGACCCCAGCTATTCACAATATATATTAATGATCTAGACGAGGGAACTAGATGTAATATCTCCAAGTTTGCAGACAACACAAAGCTGGGTGGGCGTATGTGCTGTGAGGAGGTTGCAGAGAAACTGCAGTATGATTTGGACAGGTTGGGTGATTGGGCAGATGCATGGCAGATGCATGGATAAATGCGAGGATATCCACTTTGGTGGCAAAAACAGGAAGGCACATTATCTGAACGGCAATAGATTGGGAAAAGGGGAAGTGTAACGAGACCTGCGTGTCCTTGTGCACCAGTCGCTGAAGGTAAGCATGCAGGTGCAGCAGGCGGTTAAGAAGGCAAATGGTATGTTGGCCTTCATAGCGAAAGGGTTTGAGTATAGGAACAGGGATGTCCTGCTGCAGTTGTACAGGGCCTTGGTGAGACCACACCTTGAGTACTGTGTGCAGTTTTGGTCGCCTTATCTGAGGAAGGATGTTCTTGCCATGGAAGGAGTTCAGCGAAGATTCACAAGGCTGATACCTGGGATGGCAGGAATGACATATGAGGAGAGATTGGGTCGATTGGGCTTATACTCGCTGGAGTATAGAAGAATGAGAGGGGATCTCATCGAAACATATAAAATTCTGACAGGTCTGGACAAACTAGATGCAGGAAGAATGTTCCCGATGGTCGGAGAGTCCAGAACCAGGGGTCATAATCTAAGGATAAGGGGTAAGCCATTTAGGACAGAAATGAGGAAGAATTTCTTCACCCAGAGAGTGGTGAACCTGTGGAATTCTCTACCACAGAAGGTAGTTGAGGCCAAGTCATTAAATATATTCAAGAATGAGTTAGATATATTTCTTAAAGCTAAAGGTATCAAGGGATATGGGGAGAAGGCAGGTACAGGGTACTGAGTTTGGATGATCAGCCATGATCTCATCGAATGGCGGAGCAGGCTCGAGGGGCCGAATGGCCTACTCCTGCTCCTATCTTCTATGTTTCTATGTTTCTATGTCTTCACAAAGGAGGACACAAATAACCTCCCAGAGATGTCGGGGAACATAGGGTCTAATGAGAGGGAGGAACTGAATGAAATCAGTATTTGTAGGGAAATGGTATAAGGGAAATTGACGGGATTGAAGGCCGATAAATCCCCAGGGCCTGATAATCTACATCCTAGGGTACTTAAGGAAGTGGCCCTAGAAATAGTAGATGCATTGCTGGTCATCTTCCAAACATCTATAGACTCTGGAACAGTTCCCATGGATTGGAGGGTAGCTAATGTAACCCCACTATTTAAAAGAGGTGGTAGAGAGAAAATGGGGAATTATAGACCAGTAAGCCTGACATCGGTAGTGGGGAAAATGCTCGAGTCCATTATAAAAGATGTAATAGCAGAGCACTTGGAAAACAGTGACAGGATCGGACAAAGTCAACATGGATTTACAAAAGGTAAATCATGCTTGACTAATCTACAGGGTGTAACTGGTAGAATAGATAAGGGAGAACCAGTACACGTGGTGTATTTGGACTTTCAGAAGGCTTTCGATAAGGTCCCGCATAAGAGATTAGCATGCAAAGTTAAAGCACATGGGATTGGTGGGGGTAAGGTACTGACTTGGATAGAGAACTGGTTGGCAGACAGGAAGCAAAGAGTTGGAATAAACGGGTCTTTTTCCGAGTGGCAGGCAGTGACTAGTGGGGTACCGCAGGGATCGGTGCTAGGACCCCAGCTATTCACAATATATATTAATGATCTAGACGAGGGAACTAGATGTAATATCTCCAAGTTTGCAGACAACACAAAGCTGGGTGGGCGTATGTGCTGTGAGGAGGTTGCAGAGAAACTGCAGTATGATTTGGACAGGTTGGGTGATTGGGCAGATGCATGGCAGATGCATGGATAAATGCGAGGATATCCACTTTGGTGGCAAAAACAGGAAGGCACATTATCTGAACGGCAATAGATTGGGAAAAGGGGAAGTGTAACGAGACCTGCGTGTCCTTGTGCACCAGTCGCTGAAGGTAAGCATGCAGGTGCAGCAGGCGGTTAAGAAGGCAAATGGTATGTTGGCCTTCATAGCGAGAGGATTCGAGTACAGGAGCAAGGATGTCTTGCTGCAGTTGTACAGGGCCTTGGTGAGACCACACCTTGAGTATTGTGTGCAGTTTTGGTCGCCTTATCTGAGGAAGGATGCTCTTGCCATGGAGGGAGTGCAGCGAAGATTCACCAGACTGATACCTGGGATGGCAGGAATGACGTATGAAGAGAGATTGGGTCGATTAGGCTTATATTCGCTAGAGTTTAGAAGAATGAGAGGGGATCTCATTGAAACTTATAAAATTCTAACAGGACTAGACAGACTAGATGCAGGAAGGCTGTTCCCGATGGCGGGGGAGTCCAGAACCAAGGGTCACAGTCTAAGGATAAGGGGTAAGCCATTTAGGACTGAGAGGAGGAGGAATTTCTTCACCCAGAGAGTGGTGAACCTGTGGAATTCTCTACCACAGAAGGCAGTTGAGGCCAATTCATTAAATATCTTCAAGAAGGAGTTAGATATATTTCTTAAGGCTAAGGGGATCAAGGGATATGGGGAGAAAGCAGGGACAGGGTACTGAATTTGGATGATCAGCCATGATCACGTTGAATGGCGGAGCAGGCTCGAGGGGCCGAATGGCCTACTCCTGCTCCTATCTTCTATGTTTCTATGTTTCTATGACAGTCACTCTCACCTCACCTCTGGAATTCAGCTCTTTTGTCCATGTTTGGACCAAGGCTGTAATGCGGTCAGGAGCCAAGTGGTCCTGACGGAAACCAAACTGGTCATCGGTGAGCTGGTTATTTGTGCCTTTGTTAGTGCCGCTTGATAGCATTGTCGATGACAGCTTCCATCACTTTGCTGATGATGGAGAGATGGCTGATGGGATGGTAACGGGCTGTCGGATTAGTCCAGCTTTTTGTGGACTGTACATACCTGGCCAATTTACCACTTTGTCGGGGAGATGCCAGTACGGGAGCAGCTTGGATAGTGTTGCAGCTAGTTCTGGACACAGGTCTTCAGCACTGCAGCCGCGATGTTGTCAGAACCCATAGCCTTTGCTGTATCCAGTGCGCTGTACCGTTCTTGATATCACGTGGAGTGAAGTGAATTAGCTGAAGACTGGCTTCTGTGAGGGTGGGACCTCAGGAGCAGGCTGAGATCATCATCCCCTTGGCACTTGTGACTGAAGATGGTTGCGAAGGCTTCAGCCTTGTCTTTTTCACTCAGGTGCTGTGCTCCGCCATCATTGAGGATGTGGATGTTCAAGGAGCCTCCTCCTCCCGTTAGTTGTTTAATTGTCCATCACCATTCCCGACTGGATGTGACAGGACTGCAGAGCTTTGCTCTGATCCATTGGGTGTGGGATCGCTTAGCTCTGTCTATAGCACGCTGCCTCCGCTGTTTAACATGCATATAGTCCTGTGTTGTAGCTTCACCAAGTTGGTTTCTGATTTTCTGATACACCTGGTGCAGCTCCTGGAATGCTCTTCAACACTCCTTATTGAACCAGGGCTGGTTTGATGGTAATGGTAGAATGAGGGATATGCCGGGCCATGAGTTTACAGATTATGGTGGAATACAATTCTGTTGCTGCTGATGGCCCACAGCGCCTCATGGATGCCCAGCTTTGAGCTGCTAGATGTGTTCTTAATCTATCCCATTTAGCACAGTGGTAGGGCACACAACACGATGAAGGGGTGTCCTCAGTGACTCGGTAGTACCATGATTGACCAAGCTGGCTGAGTCCTGAAGGACATAGCAGCCAGACTGACTCACGGCAGGTGGTGAGAGAACAAACACGAGCCTCTACCGAGCAACACTTGGTGATGGACATTGAAGTCCCCCACCCAGAGTACATTCTGTGCACCAGCAGCCACAGTGCGCCGGAGGAGGAGGGAGTAAATGTTTAAGATGGTGGATGGGGGAGCTGATTAAGCGGCCTGCTTTCCCCTGGATTGTGTCGAGCTTTGTGTGTGTTGTTGGAGCTGCAACCGTCCAGGGAAGTGGAGAATATTCCATCGCACTCCTGACTTGTGCCTTGTAGGGGGTGGAAAGGCTTTGGGGAGTCAGGAGCTGGTGAGTCACTTGCGCCAAAATACCCAGCATCTGACTAGCTCTTGTAGGCACAGTATTTATTTGGCTGATCTAGTTAAGTTTTTGGTCAATGGTGACCCCCAGGATGTTGATGGTGGGGAATTCAATGATGGTAATGCCATTGACTGTCATGGGGAGGTGGTTAGACTCTCTCTTGTTGGAGATGGTCATTGTCTGGCACTTGTGTGTCACAAATGTTACTTGCCACTTATCATCCCCAACCTGCATGTTGTCCAGGTCTTGCTGCACGTGGACACAGACTGCCTCATTGGGCCAAAAATTCGGCACTTGCCGGGTGAGTACGCGCTGTGTACTCACCCGTAAGGCCTCCTGAAGTGCCGGTTTCCTGCATGCACTGCGCATGCGCGGGAAACTGGAACTTCCGGTCTCGTGAAGGGAGGGGTTCAGAGGTGAACCGCGTGCACGGGAGAGGCTGCGCGCACGCAGGGAACTTAGTTTTTTTTTCAGATTTCTCCGGGAAGGTAAGTATGGAAGAAGCTGCGCTTTTAAAAAGGAGGCGCGGGACCCGTTTTTAACAAGGTAAGTGGTTAATTAATTACAATTAAAAAAAAATTTCAACAGGTTTATCTTTTTTAGATACTTTAAAGAAAGGTAAGTTTATTTTTAGCACTCTTAAAAAGTACTTTAATTTTTTCAAAAATTAAAATTTTTGTTTTAAGTAGTTAATTTATTTAACTTATAGTTATTTTAAAAATGTGATGGTTTTTTAAAAAATGTATTTGAAGTTTAGGTGTTGTTTTGGGGCCGATTTCAATTCATAGATTTGACAGGTCTTGGTTGGCGGACAGAAAGCAGAGAGTAGGAATTAATGGGTCTTTTTCCAAATGGCAAGTAGTGACTAGTGGGGTACCGCAGGGATCGGTCCTTGGACCCCAGCTATTCACAATATACATTAATGATCTAGATAAGGGAACTAAATGTAATATCTCCAAGTTTGCAGATGACACAAAGCTGGGTGGGAGTGTGTGCTGCGAGGAGGATACCGAGAAACTCCAGGATGATTTGGACAGGTTGGGTGATTGGGCAGAAGTGTGGCAGATGCAATATAACGTGGATAAATGCGAGGTTATCCACTTTGGTGTCAAAAACAGAAAGGCAGACTATTATCTGAATGGCAATAGATTGGGAGAAGGGGAAGTGCAACGAGACCTGGGTGTCCTTGTGCACCAGTCGCTGAAAGTAAGCATGCAGGTGCAGCAGGCGGTGAAGAAGGCAAATGGTATGTTGGCCTTCATAGCGAAAGGGTTTGAGTATAGGAACAGGGATGTCCTGCTGCAGTTGTACAGGGCCTTGGTGAGACCACACCTTGAGTACTGTGTGCAGTTTTGGTCGCCTTATCTGAGGAAGGATGTTCTTGCCATGGAAGGAGTTCAGCGAAGATTCACAAGGCTGATACCTGGGATGGCAGGAATGACATATGAGGAGAGATTGGGTCGATTGGGCTTATACTCGCTGGAGTATAGAAGAATGAGAGGGGATCTCATCGAAACATATAAAATTCTGACAGGTCTGGACAAACTAGATGCAGGAAGAATGTTCCCGATGGTCGGAGAGTCCAGAACCAGGGGTCATAATCTAAGGATAAGGGGTAAGCCATTTAGGACAGAAATGAGGAAGAATTTCTTCACCCAGAGAGTGGTGAACCTGTGGAATTCTCTACCACAGAAGGTAGTTGAGGCCAAGTCATTAAATATATTCAAGAATGAGTTAGATATATTTCTTAAAGCTAAAGGTATCAAGGGATATGGGGAGAAGGCAGGTACAGGGTACTGAGTTTGGATGATCAGCCATGATCTCATCGAATGGCGGAGCAGGCTCGAGGGGCCGAATGGCCTACTCCTGCTCCTATCTTCTATGTTTCTATGTTTCTATGTCTTCACAAAGGAGGACACAAATAACCTCCCAGAGATGTCGGGGAACATAGGGTCTAATGAGAGGGAGGAACTGAATGAAATCAGTATTTGTAGGGAAATGGTATAAGGGAAATTGACGGGATTGAAGGCCGATAAATCCCCAGGGCCTGATAATCTACATCCTAGGGTACTTAAGGAAGTGGCCCTAGAAATAGTAGATGCATTGCTGGTCATCTTCCAAACATCTATAGACTCTGGAACAGTTCCCATGGATTGGAGGGTAGCTAATGTAACCCCACTATTTAAAAGAGGTGGTAGAGAGAAAATGGGGAATTATAGACCAGTAAGCCTGACATCGGTAGTGGGGAAAATGCTCGAGTCCATTATAAAAGATGTAATAGCAGAGCACTTGGAAAACAGTGACAGGATCGGACAAAGTCAACATGGATTTACAAAAGGTAAATCATGCTTGACTAATCTACAGGGTGTAACTGGTAGAATAGATAAGGGAGAACCAGTACACGTGGTGTATTTGGACTTTCAGAAGGCTTTCGATAAGGTCCCGCATAAGAGATTAGCATGCAAAGTTAAAGCACATGGGATTGGTGGGGGTAAGGTACTGACTTGGATAGAGAACTGGTTGGCAGACAGGAAGCAAAGAGTTGGAATAAACGGGTCTTTTTCCGAGTGGCAGGCAGTGACTAGTGGGGTACCGCAGGGATCGGTGCTAGGACCCCAGCTATTCACAATATATATTAATGATCTAGACGAGGGAACTAGATGTAATATCTCCAAGTTTGCAGACAACACAAAGCTGGGTGGGCGTATGTGCTGTGAGGAGGTTGCAGAGAAACTGCAGTATGATTTGGACAGGTTGGGTGATTGGGCAGATGCATGGCAGATGCATGGATAAATGCGAGGATATCCACTTTGGTGGCAAAAACAGGAAGGCACATTATCTGAACGGCAATAGATTGGGAAAAGGGGAAGTGTAACGAGACCTGCGTGTCCTTGTGCACCAGTCGCTGAAGGTAAGCATGCAGGTGCAGCAGGCGGTTAAGAAGGCAAATGGTATGTTGGCCTTCATAGCGAGAGGATTCGAGTACAGGAGCAAGGATGTCTTGCTGCAGTTGTATAGGGCCTTGGTGAGACCACACCTTGAGTATTGTGTGCAGTTTTGGCCGCCTTATCTGAGGAAGGATGCTCTTGCCATGGAGTGAGTGCAGCGAAGATTCACCAGACTGATACCTGGGATGGCAGGAATGACGTATGAAGAGAGATTGGGTCGATTAGGCTTATATTTGCTAGAGTTTAGAAGAATGAGAGGGGATCTCATTGAAACTTATAAAATTCTAACAGGACTAGACAGACTAGATGCAGGAAGGCTGTTCCCGATGGCGGGGGAGTCCAGAACCAAGGGTCACAGTCTAAGGATAAGGGGTAAGCCATTTAGGACTGAGAGGAGGAGGAATTTCTTCACCCAGAGAGTGGTGAACCTGTGGAATTCTCCACCACAGAAGGCAGTTGAGGCCAATTCATTAAATATCTTCAAGAAGGAGTTAGATATATTTCTTAAGGCTAAGGGGATCAAGGGATATGGGGAGAAAGCAGGGACAGGGTACTGAATTTGGATGATCAGCCATGATCACATTGAATGGCGGAGCAGGCTCGAGGGGCCGAATGGCCTACTCCTGCTCCTATCTTCTATGTTTCTATGTTTCTATGACAGTCACTCTCACCTCACCTCTGGAATTCAGCTCTTTTGTCCATGTTTGGACCAAGGCTGTAATGCGGTCAGGAGCCAAGTGGTCCTGACGGAAACCAAACTGGTCATCGGTGAGCTGGTTATTTGTGCCTTTGTTAGTGCCGCTTGATAGCATTGTCGATGACAGCTTCCATCACTTTGCTGATGATGGAGAGATGGCTGATGGGATGGTAACGGGCTGTCGGATTAGTCCAGCTTTTTGTGGACTGTACATACCTGGCCAATTTACCACTTTGTCGGGGAGATGCCAGTACGGGAGCAGCTTGGATAGTGTTGCAGCTAGTTCTGGACACAGGTCTTCAGCACTGCAGCCGCGATGTTGTCAGAACCCATAGCCTTTGCTGTATCCAGTGCGCTGTACCGTTCTTGATATCACGTGGAGTGAAGTGAATTAGCTGAAGACTGGCTTCTGTGAGGGTGGGACCTCAGGAGCAGGCTGAGATCATCATCCCCTTGGCACTTGTGACTGAAGATGGTTGCGAAGGCTTCAGCCTTGTCTTTTTCACTCAGGTGCTGTGCTCCGCCATCATTGAGGATGTGGATGTTCAAGGAGCCTCCTCCTCCCGTTAGTTGTTTAATTGTCCATCACCATTCCCGACTGGATGTGACAGGACTGCAGAGCTTTGCTCTGATCCATTGGGTGTGGGATCGCTTAGCTCTGTCTATCGCACGCTGCCTCCGCTGTTTAACATGCATATAGTCCTGTGTTGTAGCTTCACCAAGTTGGTTTCTGATTTTCTGATACACCTGGTGCAGCTCCTGGAATGCTCTTCAACACTCCTTATTGAACCAGGGCTGGTTTGATGGTAATGGTAGAATGAGGGATATGCCGGGCCATGAGTTTACAGATTATGGTGGAATACAATTCTGTTGCTGCTGATGGCCCACAGCGCCTCATGGATGCCCAGCTTTGAGCTGCTAGATGTGTTCTTAATCTATCCCATTTAGCACAGTGGTAGGGCACACAACACGATGAAGGGGTGTCCTCAGTGACTCGGTAGTACCATGATTGACCAAGCTGGCTGAGTCCTGAAGGACATAGCAGCCAGACTGACTCACGGCAGGTGGTGAGAGAACAAACACGAGCCTCTACCGAGCAACACTTGGTGATGGACATTGAAGTCCCCCACCCAGAGTACATTCTGTGCACCAGCAGCCACAGTGCGCCGGAGGAGGAGGGAGTAAATGTTTAAGATGGTGGATGGGGGAGCTGATTAAGCGGCCTGCTTTCCCCTGGATTGTGTCGAGCTGTGTGTGTGTTGTTGGAGCTGCAACCGTCCAGGGAAGTGGAGAATATTCCATCGCACTCCTGACTTGTGCCTTGTAGGGGGTGGAAAGGCTTTGGGGAGTCAGGAGCTGGTGAGTCACTTGCGCCAAAATACCCAGCATCTGACTAGCTCTTGTAGGCACAGTATTTATTTGGCTGATCTAGTTAAGTTTTTGGTCAATGGTGACCCCCAGGATGTTGATGGTGGGGAATTCAATGATGGTAATGCCATTGACTGTCATGGGGAGGTGGTTAGACTCTCTCTTGTTGGAGATGGTCATTGTCTGGCACTTGTGTGTCACAAATGTTACTTGCCACTTATCATCCCCAACCTGCATGTTGTCCAGGTCTTGCTGCACGTGGACACAGACTGCCTCATTGGGCCAAAAATTCGGCACTTGCCGGGTGAGTACGCGCTGTGTACTCACCCGTAAGGCCTCCTGAAGTGCCGGTTTCCTGCATGCACTGCGCATGCGCGGGAAACTGGAACTTCCGGTCTCGTGAAGGGAGGGGTTCAGAGGTGAACCGCGTGCACGGGAGAGGCTGCGCGCACGCAGGGAACTTAGTTTTTTTTTCAGATTTCTCCGGGAAGGTAAGTATGGAAGAAGCTGCGCTTTTAAAAAGGAGGCGCGGGACCCGTTTTTAACAAGGTAAGTGGTTAATTAATTACAATTAAAAAAAATTTTCAACAGGTTTATCTTTTTTAGATACTTTAAAGAAAGGTAAGTTTATTTTTAGCACTCTTAAAAAGTACTTTAATTTTTTCAAAAATTAATTTTTGTTTTAAGTAGTTAATTTATTTAACTTATAGTTATTTTAAAAATGTGATGGTTTTTTAAAAAATGTATTTGAAGTTTAGGTGTTGTTTTGGGGCCGATTTCAATTCATAGATTTGACAGGTCTTGGTTGGCGGACAGAAAGCAGAGAGTAGGAATTAATGGGTCTTTTTCCAAATGGCAAGTAGTGACTAGTGGGGTACCGCAGGGATCGGTCCTTGGACCCCAGCTATTCACAATATACATTAATGATCTAGATAAGGGAACTAAATGTAATATCTCCAAGTTTGCAGATGACACAAAGCTGGGTGGGAGTGTGTGCTGCGAGGAGGATACCGAGAAACTCCAGGATGATTTGGACAGGTTGGGTGATTGGGCAGAAGTGTGGCAGATGCAATATAACGTGGATAAATGCGAGGTTATCCACTTTGGTGTCAAAAACAGAAAGGCAGACTATTATCTGAATGGCAATAGATTGGGAGAAGGGGAAGTGCAACGAGACCTGGGTGTCCTTGTGCACCAGTCGCTGAAAGTAAGCATGCAGGTGCAGCAGGCGGTGAAGAAGGCAAATGGTATGTTGGCCTTCATAGCGAAAGGGTTTGAGTATAGGAACAGGGATGTCCTGCTGCAGTTGTACAGGGCCTTGGTGAGACCACACCTTGAGTACTGTGTGCAGTTTTGGTCGCCTTATCTGAGGAAGGATGTTCTTGCCATGGAAGGAGTTCAGCGAAGATTCACAAGGCTGATACCTGGGATGGCAGGAATGACATATGAGGAGAGATTGGGTCGATTGGGCTTATACTCGCTGGAGTATAGAAGAATGAGAGGGGATCTCATCGAAACATATAAAATTCTGACAGGTCTGGACAAACTAGATGCAGGAAGAATGTTCCCGATGGTCGGAGAGTCCAGAACCAGGGGTCATAATCTAAGGATAAGGGGTAAGCCATTTAGGACAGAAATGAGGAAGAATTTCTTCACCCAGAGAGTGGTGAACCTGTGGAATTCTCTACCACAGAAGGTAGTTGAGGCCAAGTCATTAAATATATTCAAGAATGAGTTAGATATATTTCTTAAAGCTAAAGGTATCAAGGGATATGGGGAGAAGGCAGGTACAGGGTACTGAGTTTGGATGATCAGCCATGATCTCATCGAATGGCGGAGCAGGCTCGAGGGGCCGAATGGCCTACTCCTGCTCCTATCTTCTATGTTTCTATGTTTCTATGTCTTCACAAAGGAGGACACAAATAACCTCCCAGTGATGTCGGGGAACATAGGGTCTAATGAGAGGGAGGAACTGAATGAAATCAGTATTTGTAGGGAAATGGTATAAGGGAAATTGACGGGATTGAAGGCCGATAAATCCCCAGGGCCTGATAATCTACATCTTAGGGTACTTAAGGAAGTGGCCCTAGAAATAGTAGATGCATTGCTGGTCATCTTCCAAACATCTATAGACTCTGGAACAGTTCCCATGGATTGGAGGGTAGCTAATGTAACCCCACTATTTAAAAGAGGTGGTAGAGAGAAAATGGGGAATTATAGACTGGTAAGCCTGATATCGGTAGTGGGGAAAATGCTCGAGTCCATTATAAAAGATGTAATAGCAGAGCACTTGGAAAACAGTGACAGGATCGGACAAAGTCAACATGGATTTACAAAAGGTAAATCATGCTTGACTAATCTACAGGGTGTAACTGGTAGAATAGATAAGGGAGAACCAGTACACGTGGTGTATTTGGACTTTCAATAGGCTTTCGATAAGGTCCCGCATAAGAGATTTGCGTGCAAAGTTAAAGCACATGGGATTGGTGGGGGTAAGGTACTGACTTGGATAGAGAACTGGTTGGCAGACAGGAAGCAAAGAGTTGGAATAAACGGGTCTTTTTCCGAGTGGCAGGCAGTGACTAGTGGGGTACCGCAGGGATCGGTGCTAGGACCCCAGCTATTCACAATATATATTAATGATCTAGACGAGGGAACTAGATGTAATATCTCCAAGTTTGCAGACAACACAAAGCTGGGTGGGCGTATGTGCTGTGAGGAGGTTGCAGAGAAACTGCAGTATGATTTGGACAGGTTGGGTGATTGGGCAGATGCATGGCAGATGCATGGATAAATGCGAGGATATCCACTTTGGTGGCAAAAACAGGAAGGCACATTATCTGAACGGCAATAGATTGGGAAAAGGGGAAGTGTAACGAGACCTGCGTGTCCTTGTGCACCAGTCGCTGAAGGTAAGCATGCAGGTGCAGCAGGCGGTTAAGAAGGCAAATGGTATGTTGGCCTTCATAGCGAGAGGATTCGAGTACAGGAGCAAGGATGTCTTGCTGCAGTTGTACAGGGCCTTGGTGAGACCACACCTTGAGTATTGTGTGCAGTTTTGGTCGCCTTATCTGAGGAAGGATGCTCTTGCCATGGAGGGAGTGCAGCGAAGATTCACCAGACTGATGCCTGGGATGGCAGGAATGACGTATTAAGAGAGATTGGGACGATTGGGCTTGTATTCGCTAGAGTTTAGAAGAATGAGAGGGGATCTCATTGAAACTTATAAAATTCTAACAGGACTAGACAGACTAGATGCAGGAAGGCTGTTCCCGATGGCGGGGGAGTCCAGAAACAGGGGTAACAGTCTAAGGATAAGGGGTAAGCCATTTAGGACTGAGATGAGGAGGAATTTATTCACCCAGAGAGTGTTGAACCTGTGGAATTCTCTACCACAGAAGGCAGTTGAGGCCAATTCATTAAATATATTCAAGAAGGAGATAGATATATTTCTTAAGGCTAAGGGATCAAGGGATATGGGCAAAAAGCAGGGACAGGGCACTGAATTTGGATGATCATCCATGATCTCATTAAATGGCGGAGCAGGCACGAGGGGCCGAATGGCCTACTCCTGCTCCTATCTTCTATGTTTCTATGACAGTCACTCTCACCTCACCTCTGGAATTCAGCTCTTTTTTCCATGTTTGGACCAAGGCTGTAATGCAGTCAGGAGCCAAGTGGTCCTGACGGAAACCAAACTGGTCATCGGTGAGCTGGTTATTTGTGCCTTTGTTAGTGCCGCTTGATAGCATTGTCGATGACAGCTTCCATCACTTTGCTGATGATGGAGAGATGGCTGATGGGATGGTAACGGGCTGTCGGATTAGTCCAGCTTTTTGTGGACTGTACATACCTGGCCAATTTACCACTTTGTCGGGGAGTTGCCAGTACGGGAACAGCTTGGATAGTGTTGCAGCTAGTTCTGGACACAGGTCTTCAGCACTGCAGCCGCGATGTTGTCAGAACCCATAGCCTTTGCTGTATCCAGTGCGCTGTACTGTTCTTGATATCACGTGGAGTGAAGTGAATTAGCTGAAGACTGGCTTCTGTGAGGGTGGGACCTCAGGAGCAGACCGAGATGCATCATCCACTTGGCACTTGTGACTGAAGATGGTTGCGAAGGCTTCAACCTTGTCTTTTTCACTCAGGTGCTGTGCTCCGCCATCATTGAGGATGTGGATGTTCAAGGAGCCTCCTCCTCCCGTTAGTTGTTTAATTGTCCATCACCATTCCCGACTGGATGTGACAGGACTGCAGCGCATTGATCTGATCCATTGGGTGTGGGATCGCTTAGCTCTGTCTATCGCACGCTGCCTCCGCTGTTTAACATGCATATAGTCCTGTGTTGTAGCTTCACCAAGTTGGTTTCTGATTTTCTGATACACCTGGTGCAGCTCCTGGAATGCTCTTCAACACTCCTTATTGAACCAGGGCTGGTTTGATGGTAATGGTAGAATGAGGGATATGCCGGGCCATGAGTTTACAGATTATGGTGGAATACAATTCTGTTGCTGCTGATGGCCCACAGCGCCTCATGGATGCCCAGCTTTGAGCTGCTAGATGTGTTCTTAATCTATCCCATTTAGCACAGTGGTAGGGCACACAACACGATGAAGGGGTGTCCTCAGTGACTCGGTAGTACCATGATTGACCAAGCTGGCTGAGTCCTGAAGGACATAGCAGCCAGACTGACTCACGGCAGGTGGTGAGAGAACAAACACGAGCCTCTACCGAGCAACACTTGGTGATGGACATTGAAGTCCCCCACCCAGAGTACATTCTGTGCACCAGCAGCCACAGTGCGCCGGAGGAGGAGGGAGTAAATGTTTAAGATGGTGGATGGGGGAGCTGATTAAGCGGCCTGCTTTCCCCTGGATTGTGTCGAGCTTTGTGTGTGTTGTTGGAGCTGCAACCGTCCAGGGAAGTGGAGAATATTCCATCGCACTCCTGACTTGTGCCTTGTAGGGGGTGGAAAGGCTTTGGGGAGTCAGGAGCTGGTGAGTCACTTGCGCCAAAATACCCAGCATCTGACTAGCTCTTGTAGGCACAGTATTTATTTGGCTGATCTAGTTAAGTTTTTGGTCAATGGTGACCCCCAAGATGTTGATGGTGGGGAATTCAATGATGGTAATGCCATTGACTGTCATGGGGAGGTGGTTAGACTCTCTCTTGTTGGAGATGGTCATTGTCTGGCACTTGTGTGTCACAAATGTTACTTGCCACTTATCATCCCCAACCTGCATGTTGTCCAGGTCTTGCTGCACGTGGACACAGACTGCCTCATTGGGCCAAAAATTCGGCACTTGCCGGGTGAGTACGCGCTGTGTACTCACCCGTAAGGCCTCCTGAAGTGCCGGTTTCCTGCATGCACTGCGCATGCGCGGGAAACTGGAACTTCCGGTCTCGTGAAGGGAGGGGTTCAGAGGTGAACCGCGTGCACGGGAGAGGCTGCGCGCACGCAGGGAACTTAGTTTTTTTTTCAGATTTCTCCGGGAAGGTAAGTATGGAAGAAGCTGCGCTTTTAAAAAGGAGGCGCGGGACCCGTTTTTAACAAGGTAAGTGGTTAATTAATTACAATTAAAAAAATTTTCAACAGGTTTATCTTTTTTAGATACTTTAAAGAAAGGTAAGTTTATTTTTAGCACTCTTAAAAAGTACTTTAATTTTTTCAAAAATTAATTTTTGTTTTAAGTAGTTAATTTATTTAACTTATAGTTATTTTAAAAATGTGATGGTTTTTTAAAAAATGTATTTGAAGTTTAGGTGTTGTTTTGGGGCCGATTTCAATTCATAGATTTGACAGGTCTTGGTTGGCGGACAGAAAGCAGAGAGTAGGAATTAATGGGTCTTTTTCCAAATGGCAAGTAGTGACTAGTGGGGTACCGCAGGGATCGGTCCTTGGACCCCAGCTATTCACAATATACATTAATGATCTAGATAAGGGAACTAAATGTAATATCTCCAAGTTTGCAGATGACACAAAGCTGGGTGGGAGTGTGTGCTGCGAGGAGGATACCGAGAAACTCCAGGATGATTTGGACAGGTTGGGTGATTGGGCAGAAGTGTGGCAGATGCAATATAACGTGGATAAATGCGAGGTTATCCACTTTGGTGTCAAAAACAGAAAGGCAGACTATTATCTGAATGGCAATAGATTGGGAGAAGGGGAAGTGCAACGAGACCTGGGTGTCCTTGTGCACCAGTCGCTGAAAGTAAGCATGCAGGTGCAGCAGGCGGTGAAGAAGGCAAATGGTATGTTGGCCTTCATAGCAAAAGGGTTTGAGTATAGGAACAGGGATGTCCTGCTGCAGTTGTACAGGGCCTTGGTGAGACCACACCTTGAGTACTGTGTGCAGTTTTGGTCGCCTTATCTGAGGAAGGATGTTCTTGCCATGGAAGGAGTTCAGCGAAGATTCACAAGGCTGATACCTGGGATGGCAGGAATGACATATGAGGAGAGATTGGGTCGATTGGGCTTATACTCGCTGGAGTATAGAAGAATGAGAGGGGATCTCATCGAAACATATAAAATTCTGACAGGTCTGGACAAACTAGATGCAGGAAGAATGTTCCCGATGGTCGGAGAGTCCAGAACCAGGGGTCATAATCTAAGGATAAGGGGTAAGCCATTTAGGACAGAAATGAGGAAGAATTTCTTCACCCAGAGAGTGGTGAACCTGTGGAATTCTCTACCACAGAAGGTAGTTGAGGCCAAGTCATTAAATATATTCAAGAATGAGTTAGATATATTTCTTAAAGCTAAAGGTATCAAGGGATATGGGGAGAAGGCAGGTACAGGGTACTGAGTTTGGATGATCAGCCATGATCTCATCGAATGGCGGAGCAGGCTCGAGGGGCCGAATGGCCTACTCCTGCTCCTATCTTCTATGTTTCTATGTTTCTATGTCTTCACAAAGGAGGACACAAATAACCTCCCAGTGATGTCGGGGAACATAGGGTCTAATGAGAGGGAGGAACTGAATGAAATCAGTATTTGTAGGGAAATGGTATAAGGGAAATTGACGGGATTGAAGGCCGATAAATCCCCAGGGCCTGATAATCTACATCCTAGGGTACTTAAGGAAGTGGCCCTAGAAATAGTAGATGCATTGCTGGTCATCTTCCAAACATCTATAGACTCTGGAACAGTTCCCATGGATTGGAGGGTAGCTAATGTAACCCCACTATTTAAAAGAGGTGGTAGAGAGAAAATGGGGAATTATAGACTGGTAAGCCTGATATCGGTAGTGGGGAAAATGCTCGAGTCCATTATAAAAGATGTAATAGCAGAGCACTTGGAAAACAGTGACAGGATCGGACAAAGTCAACATGGATTTACAAAAGGTAAATCATGCTTGACTAATCTACAGGGTGTAACTGGTAGAATAGATAAGGGAGAACCAGTACACGTGGTGTATTTGGACTTTCAATAGGCTTTCGATAAGGTCCCGCATAAGAGATTTGCGTGCAAAGTTAAAGCACATGGGATTGGTGGGGGTAAGGTACTGACTTGGATAGAGAACTGGTTGGCAGACAGGAAGCAAAGAGTTGGAATAAACGGGTCTTTTTCCGAGTGGCAGGCAGTGACTAGTGGGGTACCGCAGGGATCGGTGCTAGGACCCCAGCTATTCACAATATATATTAATGATCTAGACGAGGGAACTAGATGTAATATCTCCAAGTTTGCAGACAACACAAAGCTGGGTGGGCGTATGTGCTGTGAGGAGGTTGCAGAGAAACTGCAGTATGATTTGGACAGGTTGGGTGATTGGGCAGATGCATGGCAGATGCATGGATAAATGCGAGGATATCCACTTTGGTGGCAAAAACAGGAAGGCACATTATCTGAACGGCAATAGATTGGGAAAAGGGGAAGTGTAACGAGACCTGCGTGTCCTTGTGCACCAGTCGCTGAAGGTAAGCATGCAGGTGCAGCAGGCGGTTAAGAAGGCAAATGGTATGTTGGCCTTCATAGCGAGAGGATTCGAGTACAGGAGCAAGGATGTCTTGCTGCAGTTGTACAGGGCCTTGGTGAGACCACACCTTGAGTATTGTGTGCAGTTTTGGTCGCCTTATCTGAGGAAGGATGCTCTTGCCATGGAGGGAGTGCAGCGAAGATTCACCAGACTGATGCCTGGGATGGCAGGAATGACGTATTAAGAGAGATTGGGACGATTGGGCTTGTATTCGCTAGAGTTTAGAAGAATGAGAGGGGATCTCATTGAAACTTATAAAATTCTAACAGGACTAGACAGACTAGATGCAGGAAGGCTGTTCCCGATGGCGGGGGAGTCCAGAAACAGGGGTAACAGTCTAAGGATAAGGGGTAAGCCATTTAGGACTGAGATGAGGAGGAATTTATTCACCCAGAGAGTGTTGAACCTGTGGAATTCTCTACCACAGAAGGCAGTTGAGGCCAATTCATTAAATATATTCAAGAAGGAGATAGATATATTTCTTAAGGCTAAAGGGATCAAGGGATATGGGCAAAAAGCAGGGACAGGGCACTGAATTTGGATGATCATCCATGATCTCATTAAATGGCGGAGCAGGCACGAGGGGCCGAATGGCCTACTCCTGCTCCTATCTTCTATGTTTCTATGACAGTCACTCTCACCTCACCTCTGGAATTCAGCTCTTTTTTCCATGTTTGGACCAAGGCTGTAATGCAGTCAGGAGCCAAGTGGTCCTGACGGAAACCAAACTGGTCATCGGTGAGCTGGTTATTTGTGCTTTGTTAGTGTCGCTTGATAGCATTGTCGATGACAGCTTCCATCACTTTGCTGATGATGGAGAGATGGCTGATGGGATGGTAACGGGCTGTCGGATTAGTCCAGCTTTTTGTGGACTGTACATACCTGGCCAATTTACCACTTTGTCGGGGAGTTGCCAGTACGGGAACAGCTTGGATAGTGTTGCAGCTAGTTCTGGACACAGGTCTTCAGCACTGCAGCCGCGATGTTGTCAGAACCCATAGCCTTTGCTGTATCCAGTGCGCTGTACTGTTCTTGATATCACGTGGAGTGAAGTGAATTAGCTGAAGACTGGCTTCTGTGAGGGTGGGACCTCAGGAGCAGACCGAGATGCATCATCCACTTGGCACTTGTGACTGAAGATGGTTGCGAAGGCTTCAACCTTGTCTTTTTCACTCAGGTGCTGTGCTCCGCCATCATTGAGGATGTGGATGTTCAAGGAGCCTCCTCCTCCCGTTAGTTGTTTAATTGTCCATCACCATTCCCGACTGGATGTGACAGGACTGCAGCGCATTGATCTGATCCATCGGGTGTGGGATCGCTTAGCTCTGTGTATAGCACGCTGCCTCCGCTGTTTAACATGCATATAGTCCTGTGTTGTAGCTTCACCAAGTTGGTTTCTGATTTTCTGATACACCTGGTGCAGCTCCTGGAATGCTCTTCAACACTCCTTATTGAACCAGGGCTGGTTTGATGGTAATGGTAGAATGAGGGATATGCCGGGCCATGAGTTTACAGATTATGGTGGAATACAATTCTGTTGCTGCTGATGGCCCACAGCACCTCATGGATGCCCAGCTTTGAGCTGCTAGATGTGTTCTTAATCTATCCCATTTAGCACAGTGGTAGGGCACACAACACGATGAAGGGGTGTCCTCAGTGACTCGGTAGTACCATGATTGACCAAGCTGGCTGAGTCCTGAAGGACATAGCAGCCAGACTGACTCACGGCAGGTGGTGAGAGAACAAACACGAGCCTCTACCGAGCAACACTTGGTGATGGACATTGAAGTCCCCCACCCAGAGTACATTCTGTGCACCAGCAGCCACAGTGCGCCGGAGGAGGAGGGAGTAAATGTTTAAGATGGTGGATGGGGGAGCTGATTAAGCGGCCTGCTTTCCCCTGGATTGTGTCGAGCTTTGTGTGTGTTGTTGGAGCTGCAACCGTCCAGGGAAGTGGAGAATATTCCATCGCACTCCTGACTTGTGCCTTGTAGGGGGTGGAAAGGCTTTGGGGAGTCAGGAGCTGGTGAGTCACTTGCGCCAAAATACCCAGCATCTGACTAGCTCTTGTAGGCACAGTATTTATTTGGCTGATCTAGTTAAGTTTTTGGTCAATGGTGACCCCCAAGATGTTGATGGTGGGGAATTCAATGATGGTAATGCCATTGACTGTCATGGGGAGGTGGTTAGACTCTCTCTTGTTGGAGATGGTCATTGTCTGGCACTTGTGTGTCACAAATGTTACTTGCCACTTATCATCCCCAACCTGCATGTTGTCCAGGTCTTGCTGCACGTGGACACAGACTGCCTCATTGGGCCAAAAATTCGGCACTTGCCGGGTGAGTACGCGCTGTGTACTCACCCGTAAGGCCTCCTGAAGTGCCGGTTTCCTGCATGCACTGCGCATGCGCGGGAAACGGAACTTCCGGTCTCGTGAAGGGAGGGGTTCAGAGGTGAACCGCGTGCACGGGAGAGGCTGCGCGCACGCAGGGAACTTAGTTTTTTTTTCAGATTTCTCCGGGAAGGTAAGTATGGAAGAAGCTGCGCTTTTAAAAAGGAGGCGCGGGACCCGTTTTTAACAAGGTAAGTGGTTAATTAATTACAATTTAAAAAAATTTTCAACAGGTTTATCTTTTTTAGATACTTTAAAGAAAGGTAAGTTTATTTTTAGCACTCTTAAAAAGTACTTTAATTTTTTCAAAAATTAATTTTTGTTTTAAGTAGTTAATTTATTTAACTTATAGTTATTTTAAAAATGTGATGGTTTTTTAAAAAATGTATTTGAAGTTTAGGTGTTGTTTTGGGGCCGATTTCAATTCATAGATTTGACAGGTCTTGGTTGGCGGACAGAAAGCAGAGAGTAGGAATTAATGGGTCTTTTTCCAAATGGCAAGTAGTGACTAGTGGGGTACCGCAGGGATCGGTCCTTGGACCCCAGCTATTCACAATATACATTAATGATCTAGATAAGGGAACTAAATGTAATATCTCCAAGTTTGCAGATGACACAAAGCTGGGTGGGAGTGTGTGCTGCGAGGAGGATACCGAGAAACTCCAGGATGATTTGGACAGGTTGGGTGATTGGGCAGAAGTGTGGCAGATGCAATATAACGTGGATAAATGCGAGGTTATCCACTTTGGTGTCAAAAACAGAAAGGCAGACTATTATCTGAATGGCAATAGATTGGGAGAAGGGGAAGTGCAACGAGACCTGGGTGTCCTTGTGCACCAGTCGCTGAAAGTAAGCATGCAGGTGCAGCAGGCGGTGAAGAAGGCAAATGGTATGTTGGCCTTCATAGCAAAAGGGTTTGAGTATAGGAACAGGGATGTCCTGCTGCAGTTGTACAGGGCCTTGGTGAGACCACACCTTGAGTACTGTGTGCAGTTTTGGTCGCCTTATCTGAGGAAGGATGTTCTTGCCATGGAAGGAGTTCAGCGAAGATTCACAAGGCTGATACCTGGGATGGCAGGAATGACATATGAGGAGAGATTGGGTCGATTGGGCTTATACTCGCTGGAGTATAGAAGAATGAGAGGGGATCTCATCGAAACATATAAAATTCTGACAGGTCTGGACAAACTAGATGCAGGAAGAATGTTCCCGATGGTCGGAGAGTCCAGAACCAGGGGTCATAATCTAAGGATAAGGGGTAAGCCATTTAGGACAGAAATGAGGAAGAATTTCTTCACCCAGAGAGTGGTGAACCTGTGGCATTCTCTACCACAGAAGGTAGTTGAGGCCAAGTCATTAAATATATTCAAGAATGAGTTAGATATATTTCTTAAAGCTAAAGGTATCAAGGGATATGGGGAGAAGGCAGGTACAGGGTACTGAGTTTGGATGATCAGCCATGATCTCATCGAATGGCGGAGCAGGCTCGAGGGGCCGAATGGCCTACTCCTGCTCCTATCTTCTATGTTTCTATGTTTCTATGTCTTCACAAAGGAGGACACAAATAACCTCCCAGTGATGTCGGGGAACATAGGGTCTAATGAGAGGGAGGAACTGAATGAAATCAGTATTTGTAGGGAAATGGTATAAGGGAAATTGACGGGATTGAAGGCCGATAAATCCCCAGGGCCTGATAATCTACATCCTAGGGTACTTAAGGAAGTGGCCCTAGAAATAGTAGATGCATTGCTGGTCATCTTCCAAACATCTATAGACTCTGGAACAGTTCCCATGGATTGGAGGGTAGCTAATGTAACCCCACTATTTAAAAGAGGTGGTAGAGAGAAAATGGGGAATTATAGACTGGTAAGCCTGATATCGGTAGTGGGGAAAATGCTCGAGTCCATTATAAAAGATGTAATAGCAGAGCACTTGGAAAACAGTGACAGGATCGGACAAAGTCAACATGGATTTACAAAAGGTAAATCATGCTTGACTAATCTACAGGGTGTAACTGGTAGAATAGATAAGGGAGAACCAGTACACGTGGTGCATTTGGACTTTCATTGAGCCTTTCGTTAAGGTCCCGCATAAGAGATTTGCGTGCAAAGTTAAAGCACATGGGATTGGTGGGGGTAAGGTACTGACTTGGATAGAAAACTGGTTGGCAGACAGGAAGCAAAGAGTTGGAATAAACGGGTCTTTTTCCGAGTGGCAGGCAGTGACTAGTGGGGTACCGCAGGGATCGGTGCTAGGACCCCAGCTATTCACAATATATATTAATGATCTAGACGAGGGAACTAGATGTAATATCTCCAAGTTTGCAGACAACACAAAGCTGGGTGGGCGTATGTGCTGTGAGGAGGTTGCAGAGAAACTGCAGTATGATTTGGACAGGTTGGGTGATTGGGCAGATGCATGGCAGATGCATGGATAAATGCGAGGATATCCACTTTGGTGGCAAAAACAGGAAGGCACATTATCTGAACGGCAATAGATTGGGAAAAGGGGAAGTGTAACGAGACCTGCGTGTCCTTGTGCACCAGTCGCTGAAGGTAAGCATGCAGGTGCAGCAGGCGGTTAAGAAGGCAAATGGTATGTTGGCCTTCATAGCGAGAGGATTCGAGTACAGGAGCAAGGATGTCTTGCTGCAGTTGTACAGGGCCTTGGTGAGACCACACCTTGAGTATTGTGTGCAGTTTTGGTCGCCTTATCTGAGGAAGGATGCTCTTGCCATGGAGGGAGTGCAGCGAAGATTCACCAGACTGATGCCTGGGATGGCAGGAATGACGTATTAAGAGAGATTGGGACGATTGGGCTTGTATTCGCTAGAGTTTAGAAGAATGAGAGGGGATCTCATTGAAACTTATAAAATTCTAACAGGACTAGACAGACTAGATGCAGGAAGGATGTTCCCGATGGCGGGTGAGTCCAGAAACAGGGGTAACAGTCTAAGGATAAGGGGTAAGCCATTTAGGACTGAGATGAGGAGGAATTTATTCACCCAGAGAGTGTTGAACCTGTGGAATTCTCTACCACAGAAGGCAGTTGAGGCCAATTCATTAAATATATTCAAGAAGGAGATAGATATATTTCTTAAGGCTAAAGGGATCAAGGGATATGGGCAAAAAGCAGGGACAGGGCACTGAATTTGGATGATCATCCATGATCTCATTAAATGGCGGAGCAGGCACGAGGGGCCGAATGGCCTACTCCTGCTCCTATCTTCTATGTTTCTATGACAGTCACTCTCACCTCACCTCTGGAATTCAGCTCTTTTTTCCATGTTTGGACCAAGGCTGTAATGCAGTCAGGAGCCAAGTGGTCCTGACGGAAACCAAACTGGTCATCGGTGAGCTGGTTATTTGTGCTTTGTTAGTGTCGCTTGATAGCATTGTCGATGACAGCTTCCATCACTTTGCTGATGATGGAGAGATGGCTGATGGGATGGTAACGGGCTGTCGGATTAGTCCAGCTTTTTGTGGACTGTACATACCTGGCCAATTTACCACTTTGTCGGGGAGTTGCCAGTACGGGAACAGCTTGGATAGTGTTGCAGCTAGTTCTGGACACAGGTCTTCAGCACTGCAGCCGCGATGTTGTCAGAACCCATAGCCTTTGCTGTATCCAGTGCGCTGTACTGTTCTTGATATCACGTGGAGTGAAGTGAATTAGCTGAAGACTGGCTTCTGTGAGGGTGGGACCTCAGGAGCAGGCCGAGATGCATCATCCACTTGGCACTTGTGAGTGAAGATGGTTGCGAAGGCTTCAGCCTTGTCTTTTTCACTCAGGTGCTGTGCTCCGCCATCATTGAGGATGTGGATGTTCAAGGAGCCTCCTCCTCCCGTTAGTTGTTTAATTGTCCATCACCATTCCCGACTGGATGTGACAGGACTGCAGCGCTTTGATCTGATCCATTGGGTGTGGGATCGCTTAGCTCTGTCTATCGCACGCTGCCTCCGCTGTTTAACATGCATATAGTCCTGTGTTGTAGCTTCACCAAGTTGGTTTCTGATTTTCTGATACACCTGGTGCAGCTCCTGGAATGCTCTTCAACACTCCTTATTGAACCAGGGCTGGTTTGATGGTAATGGTAGAATGAGGGATATGCCGGGCCATGAGTTTACAGATTATGGCGGAATACAATTCTGTTGCTGCTGATGGCCCACAGCGCCTCATGGATGCCCAGTTTTGAGCTGCTAGATGTGTTCTTAATCTATCCCATTTAGCACAGTGGTAGGGCACACAACACGATGAAGGGGTGTCCTCAGTGACTCGGTAGTACCATGATTGACCAAGCTGGTTGAGTCCTGAAGGACATAGCAGCCAGACTGACTCACGGCAGGTGGTGAGTGAACAAACACGAGCCTCTACCGAGCAACACTTGGTGATGGACATTGAAGTCCCCCACCCAGAGTACATTCTGTGCACCAGCAGCCACAGTGCGCCGGAGGAGGAGGGAGTAAATGTTTAAGATGGTGGATGGGGGAGCTGATTAAGCGGCCTGCTTTCCCCTGGATTGTGTCGAGCTTTGTGTGTGTTGTTGGAGCTGCAACCGTCCAGGGAAGTGGAGAATATTCCATCGCACTCCTGACTTGTGCCTTGTAGGGGGTGGAAAGGCTTTGGGGAGTCAGGAGCTGGTGAGTCACTTGCGCCAAAATACCCAGCATCTGACTAGCTCTTGTAGGCACAGTATTTATTTGGCTGATCTAGTTAAGTTTTTGGTCAATGGTGACCCCCAGGATGTTGATGGTGGGGAATTCAATGATGGTAATGCCATTGACTGTCATGGGGAGGTGGTTAGACTCTCTCTTGTTGGAGATGGTCATTGTCTGGCACTTGTGTGTCACAAATGTTACTTGCCACTTATCATCCCCAACCTGCATGTTGTCCAGATCTTGCTGCACGTGGACACAGACTGCCTCATTGGGCCAAAAATTCGGCACTTGCCGGGTGAGTACGCGCTGTGTACTCACCCGTAAGGCCTCCTGAAGTGCCGGTTTCCTGCATGCACTGCGCATGCACAGGAAACTGGATCTCCCGGTCTCAAGAAAGGGAGGGGTTCAGAGGTAAACCGCGTGCACGGGAGAGGCTGCGCGCACGCAGGGAACTTAGGTTTTTTTTCAGGTTTCTCCGGGAAGGTAAGTATGGAAGAAGCTGCGCTTTTAAAAAGGAGGCGCAGGACCCGTTTTTAACAAGGTAAGTGGTTAATTAATTACAATTTAAAAACATTTTCAACAGGTTTATCTTTTTTAGATACTTTAAAGAAAGGTAAGTTTATTTTTAGCACTCTTAAAAAGTATTTTAATTTTTTCAAAAATTTAAATTTTTGTTTTAAGTAGTTAATTTATTTAACTTATAGTTATTTTAAAAATGTGATGGTTTTTTAAAAAATGTATTTGAAGTTTAGGTGTTGTTTTGGGGCCGATTTCAATTCATAGATTTGACAGGTCTTGGTTGGCGGACAGAAAGCAGAGAGTAGGAATTAATGGGTCTTTTTCCAAATGGCAAGTAGTGACTAGTGGGGTACCGCAGGGATCGGTCCTTGGACCCCAGCTATGCACAATATACATTAATGATCTAGATAAGGGAACTAAATGTAATATCTCCAAGTTTGCAGATGACACAAAGCTGGGTGGGAGTGTGTGCTGCGAGGAGGATACCGAGAAACTCCAGGATGATTTGGACAGGTTGGGTGATTGGGCAGAAGTGTGGCAGATGCAATATAACATGGATAAATGCGAGGTTATCCACTTTGGTGTCAAAAACAGAAAGGCAGACTATTATCTGAATGGCAATAGATTGGGAGAAGGGGAAGTGCAACGAGACCTGGGTGTCCTTGTGCACCAGTCGCTGAAAGTAAGCATGCAGGTGCAGCAGGCGGTGAAGAAGGCAAATGGTATGTTGGCCTTCATAGCGAAAGGGTTTGAGTATAGGAACAGGGATGTCCTGCTGCAGTTGTACAGGGCCTTGGTGAGACCACACCTTGAGTACTGTGTGCAGTTTTGGTCGCCTTATCTGAGGAAGGATGTTCTTGCCATGGAAGCAGTTCAGCGAAGATTCACAAGGCTGATACCTGGGATGGCAGGAATGACATATGAGGAGAGATTGGGTCGATTGAGCTTATACTCGCTGGAGTATAGAAGAATGAGAGGGGATCTCATCGAAACATATAAAATTCTGACAGGTCTGGACAAACTAGATGCAGGAAGAATGTTCCCGATGGTCGGAGAGTCCAGAACCAGGGGTCATAATCTAAGGATAAGGGGTAAGCCATTTAGGACAGAAATGAGGAAGAATTTCTTCACCCAGAGAGTGGTGAACCTGTGGAATTCTCTACCACAGAAGGTAGTTGAGGCCAAGTCATTAAATATATTCAAGAATGAGTTAGATATATTTCTTAAAGCTAAAGGTATCAAGGGATATGGGGAGAAGGCAGGTACAGGGTACTGAGTTTGGATGATCAGCCATGATCTCATCGAATGGCGGAGCAGGCTCGAGGGGCCGAATGGCCTACTCCTGCTCCTATCTTCTATGTTTCTATGTTTCTATGTATTCACAAAGGAGGACACAAATAACCTCCCAGTGATGTCGGGGAACATAGGGTCTAATGAGAGGGAGGAACTGAATGAAATCAGTATTTGTAGGGAAATGGTATAAGGGAAATTGACGGGATTGAAGGCCGATAAATCCCCAGGGCCTGATAATCTACATCCTAGGGTACTTAAGGAAGTGGCCCTAGAAATAGTAGATGCATTGCTGGTCATCTTCCAAACATCTATAGACTCTGGAACAGTTCCCATGGATTGGAGGGTAGCTAATGTAACCCCACTATTTAAAAGAGGTGGTAGAGAGAAAATGGGGAATTATAGACTGGTAAGCCTGATATCGGTAGTGGGGAAAATGCTCGAGTCCATTATAAAAGATGTAATAGCAGAGCACTTGGAAAACAGTGACAGGATCGGACAAAGTCAACATGGATTTACAAAAGGCAAATCATGCTTGACTAATCTACAGGGTGTAACTGGTAGAATAGATAAGGGAGAACCAGTACACGTGGTGTATTTGGACTTTCAGAAGGCTTTCGATAAGGTCCCGCATAAGAGATTACCGTGCAAAGTTAAAGCACATGGGATTGGTGGGGGTAAGGTACTGACTTGGATAGAGAACTGGTTGGCAGACAGGAAGCAAAGAGTTGGAATAAACGGGTCTTTTTCCGAGTGGCAGGCAGTGACTAGTGGGGTACCGCAGGGATCGGTGCTAGGACCCCAGCTATTCACAATATATATTAATGATCTAGACGAGGGAACTAGATGTAATATCTCCAAGTTTGCAGACAACACAAAGCTGGGTGGGCGTATGTGCTGTGAGGAGGTTGCAGAGAAACTGCAGTATAATTTGGACAGGTTGGGTGATTGGGCAGATGCATGGCAGATGCATGGATAAATGCGAGGATATCCACTTTGGTGGCAAAAACAGGAAGGCACATTATCTGAACGGCAATAGATTGGGAAAAGGGGAAGTGTAACGAGACCTGCGTGTCCTTGTGCACCAGTCGCTGAAGGTAAGCATGCAGGTGCAGCAGGCAGTTAAGAAGGCAAATGGTATGTTGGCCTTCATAGCGAGAGGATTCGAGTACAGGAGCAAGGATGTCTTGCTGCAGTTGTACAGGGACTTGGTGAGACCACACCTTGAGTATTGTGTGCAGTTTTGGTCGCCTTATCTGAGGAAGGATGCTCTTGCCATGGAGGGAGTGCAGCGAAGATTCACCAGACTGATGCCTGGGATGGCAGGAATGACGTATTAAGAGAGATTGGGACGATTGGGCTTGTATTCGCTAGAGTTTAGAAGAATGAGAGGGGATCTCATTGAAACTTATAAAATTCTAACAGGACTAGACAGACTAGATGCAGGAAGGATGTTCCCGATGGCGGGTGAGTCCAGAAACAGGGGTAACAGTCTAAGGATAAGGGGTAAGCCATTTAGGACTGAGATGAGGAGGAATTTATTCACCCAGAGAGTGTTGAACCTGTGGAATTCTCTACCACAGAAGGCAGTTGAGGCCAATTCATTAAATATATTCAAGAAGGAGATAGATATATTTCTTAAGGCTAAAGGAATCAAGGGATATGGGCAAAAAGCAGGGACAGGGCACTGAATTTGGATGATCATCCATGATCTCATTAAATGGCGGAGCAGGCACGAGGGGCCGAATGGCCTACTCCTGCTCCTATCTTCTATGTTTCTATGACAGTCACTCTCACCTCACCTCTGGAATTCAGCTCTTTTTTCCATGTTTGGACCAAGGCTGTAATGCGGTCAGGAGTCAAGTGGTCCTGACGGAAACCAAACTGGTCATCGGTGAGCTGGTTATTTGTGCTTTGTTAGTGTCGCTTGATAGCATTGTCGATGACAGCTTCCATCACTTTGCTGATGATGGAGAGATGGCTGATGGGATGGTAACGGGCTGTCGGATTAGTCCAGCTTTTTGTGGACTGTACATACCTGGCCAATTTACCACTTTGTCGGGGAGTTGCCAGTACGGGAACAGCTTGGATAGTGTTGCAGCTAGTTCTGGACACAGGTCTTCAGCACTGCAGCCGCGATGTTGTCAGAACCCATAGCCTTTGCTGTATCCAGTGCGCTGTACCGTTCTTGATATCACGTGGAGTGAAGTGAATTAGCTGAAGACTGGCTTCTGTGAGGGTGGGACCTCAGGAGCAGACCGAGATGCATCATCCACTTGGCACTTGTGACTGAAGACGGTTGCGAAGGCTTCAACCTTGTCTTTTTCACTCAGGTGCTGTGCTCCGCCATCATTGAGGATGTGGATGTTCAAGGAGCCTCCTCCTCCCGTTAGTTGTTTAATTGTCCATCACCATTCCCGACTGGATGTGACAGGACTGCAGCGCTTTGATCTGATCCATTGGGTGTGGGATCGCTTAGCTCTGTCTATCGCACGCTGCCTCCGCTGTTTAACATGCATATAGTCCTGTGTTGTAGCTTCACCAAGTTGGTTTCTGATTTTCTGATACACCTGGTGCAGCTCCTGGAATGCTCTTCAACACTCCTTATTGAACCAGGGCTGGTTTGATGGTAATGGTAGAATGAGGGATATGCCGGGCCATGAGTTTACAGATTATGGCGGAATACAATTCTGTTGCTGCTGATGGCCCACAGCGCCTCATGGATGCCCAGTTTTGAGCTGCTAGATGTGTTCTTAATCTATCCTATTTAGCACAGTGGTAGGGCACACAACACGATGAAGGGGTGTCCTCAGTGACTCGGTAGTACCATGATTGACCAAGCTGGTTGAGTCCTGAAGGACATAGCAGCCAGACTGACTCACGGCAGGTGGTGAGAGAACAAACACGAGCCTCTACCGAGCAACACTTGGTGATGGACATTGAAGTCCCCCACCCAGAGTACATTCTGTGCACCAGCAGCCACAGTGCGCCGGAGGAGGAGGGAGTAAATGTTTAAGATGGTGGATGGGGGAGCTGATTAAGCGGCCTGCTTTCCCCTGGATTGTGTCGAGCTTTGTGTGTGTTGTTGGAGCTGCAACCGTCCAGGGAAGTGGAGAATATTCCATCGCACTCCTGACTTGTGCCTTGTAGGGGTGGAAAGGCTTTGGGGAGTCAGGAGCTGGTGAGTCACTTGCGCCAAAATACCCAGCATCTGACTAGCTCTTGTAGGCACAGTATTTATTTGGCTGATCTAGTTAAGTTTTTGGTCAATGGTGACCCCCAGGATGTTGATGGTGGGGAATTCAATGATGGTAATGCCATTGACTGTCATGGGGAGGTGGTTAGACTCTCTCTTGTTGGAGATGGTCATTGTCTGGCACTTGTGTGTCACAAATGTTACTTGCCACTTATCATCCCCAACCTGCATGTTGTCCAGGTCTTGCTGCACGTGGACACAGACTGCCTCATTGGGCCAAAAATTCGGCACTTGCCGGGTGAGTACGCGCTGTGTACTCACCCGTAAGGCCTCCTGAAGTGCCGTTTCCTGCATGCACTGCGCATGCGCGGGAAACTGGAACTTCCGGTCTCGTGAAGGGAGGGGTTCAGAGGTGAACCGCGTGCACGGGAGAGGCTGCGCGCACGCAGGGAACTTAGTTTTTTTTTCAGATTTCTCCGGGAAGGTAAGTATGGAAGAAGCTGCGCTTTTAAAAAGGAGGCGCGGGACCCGTTTTTAACAAGGTAAGTGGTTAATTAATTACAATAAAAAAAAATTTTCAACAGGTTTATCTTTTTTAGATACTTTAAAGAAAGGTAAGTTTATTTTTAGCACTCTTAAAAAGTACTTTAATTTTTTCAAAAATTAAAATTTTTGTTTTAAGTAGTTAATTTATTTAACTTATAGTTATTTTATAAAAATGTGATGGTTTTTTAAAAAATGTATTTGAAGTTTAGGTGTTGTTTTGGGGCCGATTTCAATTCATAGATTTGACAGGTCTTGGTTGGCGGACAGAAAGCAGAGAATAGGAATTAATGGGTCTTTTTCCAAATGGCAAGTAGTGACTAGTGGGGTACCGCAGGGATCGGTCCTTGGACCCCAGCTATTCACAATATACATTAATGATCTAGATAAGGGAACTAAATGTAATATCTCCAAGTTTGCAGATGACACAAAGCTGGGTGGGAGTGTGTGCTGCGAGGAGGATACCGAGAAACTCCAGGATGATTTGGACAGGTTGGGTGATTGGGCAGAAGTGTGGCAGATGCAATATAACGTGGATAAATGCGAGGTTATCCACTTTGGTGTCAAAAACAGAAAGGCAGACTATTATCTGAATGGCAATAGATTGGGAGAAGGGGAAGTGCAACGAGACCTGGGTGTCCTTGTGCACCAGTCGCTGAAAGTAAGCATGCAGGTGCAGCAGGCGGTGAAGAAGGCAAATGGTATGTTGGCCTTCATAGCGAAAGGGTTTGAGTATAGGAACAGGGATGTCCTGCTGCAGTTGTACAGGGCCTTGGTGAGACCACACCTTGAGTACTGTGTGCAGTTTTGGTCGCCTTATCTGAGGAAGGATGTTCTTGCCATGGAAGGAGTTCAGCGAAGATTCACAAGGCTGATACCTGGGATGGCAGGAATGACATATGAGGAGAGATTGGGTCGATTGGGCTTATACTCGCTGGAGTATAGAAGAATGAGAGGGGATCTCATCGAAACATATAAAATTCTGACAGGTCTGGACAAACTAGATGCAGGAAGAATGTTCCCGATGGTCGGAGAGTCCAGAACCAGGGGTCATAATCTAAGGATAAGGGGTAAGCCATTTAGGACAGAAATGAGGAAGAATTTCTTCACCCAGAGAGTGGTGAACCTGTGGAATTCTCTACCACAGAAGGTAGTTGAGGCCAAGTCATTAAATATATTCAAGAATGAGTTAGATATATTTCTTAAAGCTAAAGGTATCAAGGGATATGGGAGAAGGCAGGTACAGGGTACTGAGTTTGGATGATCAGCCATGATCTCATCGAATGGCGGAGCAGGCTCGAGGGGCCGAATGGCCTACTCCTGCTCCTATCTTCTATGTTTCTATGTTTCTATGTCTTCACAAAGGAGGACACAAATAACCTCCCAGAGATGTCGGGGAACATAGGGTCTAATGAGAGGGAGGAACTGAATGAAATCAGTATTTGTAGGAAATGGTATAAGGGAAATTGACGGGATTGAAGGCCGATAAATCCCCAGGGCCTGATAATCTACATCCTAGGGTACTTAAGGAAGTGGCCCTAGAAATAGTAGATGCATTGCTGGTCATCTTCCAAACATCTATAGACTCTGGAACAGTTCCCATGGATTGGAGGGTAGCTAATGTAACCCCACTATTTAAAAGAGGTGGTAGAGAGAAAATGGGGAATTATAGACCAGTAAGCCTGACATCGGTAGTGGGGAAAATGCTCGAGTCCATTATAAAAGATGTAATAGCAGAGCACTTGGAAAACAGTGACAGGATCGGACAAAGTCAACATGGATTTACAAAAGGTAAATCATGCTTGACTAATCTACAGGGTGTAACTGGTAGAATAGATAAGGGAGAACCAGTACACGTGGTGTATTTGGACTTTCAGAAGGCTTTCGATAAGGTCCCGCATAAGAGATTAGCATGCAAAGTTAAAGCACATGGGATTGGTGGGGGTAAGGTACTGACTTGGATAGAGAACTGGTTGGCAGACAGGAAGCAAAGAGTTGGAATAAACGGGTCTTTTTCCGAGTGGCAGGCAGTGACTAGTGGGGTACCGCAGGGATCGGTGCTAGGACCCCAGCTATTCACAATATATATTAATGATCTAGACGAGGGAACTAGATGTAATATCTCCAAGTTTGCAGACAACACAAAGCTGGGTGGGCGTATGTGCTGTGAGGAGGTTGCAGAGAAACTGCAGTATGATTTGGACAGGTTGGGTGATTGGGCAGATGCATGGCAGATGCATGGATAAATGCGAGGATATCCACTTTGTGGCAAAAACAGGAAGGCACATTATCTGAACGGCAATAGATTGGGAAAAGGGGAAGTGTAACGAGACCTGCGTGTCCTTGTGCACCAGTCGCTGAAGGTAAGCATGCAGGTGCAGCAGGCGGTTAAGAAGGCAAATGGTATGTTGGCCTTCATAGCGAGAGGATTCGAGTACAGGAGCAAGGATGTCTTGCTGCAGTTGTATAGGGCCTTGGTGAGACCACACCTTGAGTATTGTGTGCAGTTTTGGCCGCCTTATCTGAGGAAGGATGCTCTTGCCATGGAGTGAGTGCAGCGAAGATTCACCAGACTGATACCTGGGATGGCAGGAATGACGTATGAAGGAGAGATTGGGTCGATTAGGCTTATATTCGCTAGAGTTTAGAAGATGAGAGGGGATCTCATTGAAACTTATAAAATTCTAACAGGACTAGACAGACTAGATGCAGGAAGGCTGTTCCCGATGGCGGGGGAGTCCAGAACCAAGGGTCACAGTCTAAGGATAAGGGGTAAGCCATTTAGGACTGAGAGGAGGAGGAATTTCTTCACCCAGAGAGTGGTAAACCTGTGGAATTCTCCACCACAGAAGGCAGTTGAGGCCAATTCATTAAATATCTTCAAGAAGGAGTTAGATATATTTCTTAAGGCTAAGGGGATCAAGGGATATGGGAGAAAGCAGGACAGGGTACTGAATTTGGATGATCAGCCATGATCACATTGAATGGCGGAGCAGGCTCGAGGGGCCGAATGGCCTACTCCTGCTCCTATCTTCTATGTTTCTATGTTTCTATGACAGTCACTCTCACCTCACCTCTGGAATTCAGCTCTTTTGTCCATGTTTGGACCAAGGCTGTAATGCGGTCAGGAGCCAAGTGGTCCTGACGGAAACCAAACTGGTCATCGGTGAGCTGGTTATTGTGCCTTTGTTAGTGCCGCTTGATAGCATTGTCGATGACAGCTTCCATCACTTTGCTGATGATGGAGAGATGGCTGATGGGATGGTAACGGGCTGTCGGATTAGTCCAGCTTTTTGTGGACTGTACATACCTGGCCAATTTACCACTTTGTCGGGGAGATGCCAGTACGGGAGCAGCTTGGATAGTGTTGCAGCTAGTTCTGGACACAGGTCTTCAGCACTGCAGCCGCGATGTTGTCAGAACCCATAGCCTTTGCTGTATCCAGTGCGCTGTACCGTTCTTGATATCACGTGGAGTGAAGTGAATTAGCTGAAGACTGGCTTCTGTGAGGGTGGGACCTCAGGAGCAGGCTGAGATCATCATCCCCTTGGCACTTGTGACTGAAGATGGTTGCGAAGGCTTCAGCCTTGTCTTTTTCACTCAGGTGCTGTGCTCCGCCATCATTGAGGATGTGGATGTTCAAGGAGCCTCCTCCTCCCGTTAGTTGTTTAATTGTCCATCACCATTCCCGACTGGATGTGACAGGACTGCAGAGCTTTGCTCTGATCCATTGGGTGTGGGATCGCTTAGCTCTGTCTATCGCACGCTGCCTCCGCTGTTTAACATGCATATAGTCCTGTGTTGTAGCTTCACCAAGTTGGTTTCTGATTTTCTGATACACCTGGTGCAGCTCCTGGAATGCTCTTCAACACTCCTTATTGAACCAGGGCTGGTTTGATGGTAATGGTAGAATGAGGGATATGCCGGGCCATGAGTTTACAGATTATGGTGGAATACAATTCTGTTGCTGCTGATGGCCCACAGCGCCTCATGATGCCCAGCTTTGAGCTGCTAGATGTGTTCTTAATCTATCCCATTTAGCACAGTGGTTAGGGCACACAACACGATGAAGAGGTGTCCTCAGTGACTCGGTAGTACCATGATTGACCAAGCTGGCTGAGTCCTGAAGGACATAGCAGCCAGACTGACTCACGGCAGGTGGTGAGAGAACAAACACGAGCCTCTACCGAGCAACACTTGGTGATGGACATTGAAGTCCCCCACCCAGAGTACATTCTGTGCACCAGCAGCCACAGTGCGCCGGAGGAGGAGGGAGTAAATGTTTAAGATGGTGGATGGGGGAGCTGATTAAGCGGCCTGCTTTCCCCTGGATTGTGTCGAGCTTTGTGTGTGTTGTTGGAGCTGCAACCGTCCAGGGAAGTGGAGAATATTCCATCGCACTCCTGACTTGTGCCTTGTAGGGGGTGGAAAGGCTTTGGGGAGTCAGGAGCTGGTGAGTCACTTGCGCAAAATACCCAGCATCTGACTAGCTCTTGTAGGCACAGTATTTATTTGGCTGATCTAGTTAAGTTTTTGGTCAATGGTGACCCCCAGGATGTTGATGGTGGGGAATTCAATGATGGTAATGCCATTGACTGTCATGGGGAGGTGGTTAGACTCTCTCTTGTTGGAGATGGTCATTGTCTGGCACTTGTGTGTCACAAATGTTACTTGCCACTTATCATCCCCAACCTGCATGTTGTCCAGGTCTTGCTGCACGTGGACACAGACTGCCTCATTGGGCCAAAAATTCGGCACTTGCCGGGTGAGTACGCGCTGTGTACTCACCCGTAAGGCCTCCTGAAGTGCCGGGTTTCCTGCATGCACTGCGCATGCGCGGGAAACTGGAACTTCCGGTCTCGTGAAGGGAGGGGTTCAGAGGTGAACCGCATGCACGGGAGAGGCTGCGCGCACGCAGGGAACTTAGGTTTTTTTTCAGGTTTCTCCGGGAAGGTAAGTATGGAAGAAGCTGCGCTTTTAAAAAGGAGGCGCAGGACCCGTTTTTAACAAGGTAAGTGGTTAATTAAATACAATTTAAAAAAATTTTCAACAGGTTTATCTTTTTTAGATACTTTAAAGAAAGGTAAGTTTATTTTTAGCACTCTTAAAAAGTATTTTAATTTTTTCAAAAATTTAAATTTTTGTTTTAAGTAGTTAATTTATTTAACTTATAGTTATTTTAAAAATGTGATGGTTTTTAAAAAAAATTATTTGAAGTTTAGGTGTTGTTTTGGGGCCGATTTCAACTCATAGATTTGACAGGTCTTGGTTGGCGGACAGAAAGCAGAGAGTAGGAATTAATGGGTCTTATTCCGAATGGCAAGTAGTGACTAGTGGGGTACCGCAGGGATCGGTCCTTGGACCCCAGCTATTCACAATATACATTAATGATCTAGATAAGGGAACTAAATGTAATATCTCCAAGTTTGCAGATGACACAAAGCTGGGTGGGAGTGTGTGCTGCGAGGAGGATACCGAGAAACTCCAGGATGATTTGGCAGGTTGGGTGGTTGGGCAGAAGTGTGGCAGATGCAATATAACATGGATAAATGCGAGGTTATCAACTTTGGTGTCAAAAACAGAAAGGCAGACTATTATCTGAATGGCAATAGATTGGGAGAAGGGGAAGTGCAACGAGACCTGGGTGTCCTTGTGCACCAGTCGCTGAAAGTAAGCATGCAGGTGCAGCAGGCGGTGAAGAAGGCAAATGGTATGTTGGCCTTCATAGCAAAAGGGTTTGAGTATAGGAACAGGGATGTCCTGCTGCAGTTGTACAGGGCCTTGGTGAGACCACACCTTGAGTACTGTGTGCAGTTTTGGTTGCCTTATCTGAGGAAGGATGTTCTTGCCATGGAAGGAGTTCAGCGAAGATTCACAAGGCTGATACCTGGGATGGCAGGAATGACATATGAGGAGAGATTGGGTCGATTAGGCTTATACTCGCTGGAGTATAGAAGAATGAGAGGGGATCTCATCGAAACATATAAAATTCTGACAGGTCTGGACAAACTAGATGCAGGAAGAATGTTCCCGATGGTCGGAGAGTCCAGAACCAGGGGTCATAATCTAAGGATAAGGGGTAAGCCATTTAGGACAGAAATGAGGAAGAATTTCTTCACCCAGAGAGTGGTGAACCTGTGAATTCTCTACCACAGAAGGTAGTTGAGGCCAAGTCATTAAATATATTCAAGAATGAGTTAGATATATTTCTTAAAGCTAAAGGTATCAAGGGATATGGGGAGAAGGCAGGTACAGGGTACTGAGTTTGGATGATCAGCCATGATCTCATCGAATGGCGGAGCAGGCTCGAGGGGCCGAATGGCCTACTCCTGCTCCTATCTTCTATGTTTCTATGTCTTCACAAAGGAGGACACCAAATAACCTCCCAGAGATGTCGGGGAACATAGGTCTAATGAGAGGGAGGAACTGAATGAAATCAGTATTTGTAGGGAAATGGTATAAGGGAAATTGACGGGATTGAAGGCCGATAAATCCCCAGGGCCTGATAATCTACATCCTAGGGTACTTAAGGAAGTGGCCCTAGAAATAGTAGATGCATTGCTGGTCATCTTCCAAACATCTATAGACTCTGGAACAGTTCCCATGGATTGGAGGGTAGCTAATGTAACCCCACTATTTAAAAGAGGTGGTAGAGAGAAAATGGGGAATTATAGACCTGGTAAGCCTGATATCGGTAGTGGGGACAATGCTCGAGTCCATTATAAAAGATGTAATAGCAGAGCACTTGGAAAACAGTGACAGGATCGGACAAAGTCAACATGGATTTACAAAAGGTAAATCATGCTTGACTAATCTACAGGGTGTAACTAGTAGAATAGATAAGGGAGAACCAGTACACGTGGTGTATTTGGACTTTCAGAAGGCTTTCGATAAGGTCCCGCATAAGAGATTAGCGTGCAAAGTTAAAGCACATAGGATTGGTGGGGGTAAGGTTACTGACTGGATAGAGAACTGGTTGGCAGACAGGAAGCAAAGAGTTGGAATAAACGGGTCTTTTTCCGAGTGGCAGGCAGTGACTAGTGGGGTACCGCAGGGATCGGTGCTAGGACCCCAGCTATTCACAATATATATTAATGATCTAGACGAGGGAACTAGATGTAATATCTCCAAGTTTGCAGACAACACAAAGCTGGGTGGGCGTATGTGCTGTGAGGAGGTTGCAGAGAAACTGCAGTATGATTTGGACAGGTTGGGTGATTGGGCAGATGCATGGCAGATGCATGGATAAATGCGAGGATATCCACTTTGGTGGCAAAAACAGGAAGGCACATTATCTGAACGGCAATAGATTGGGAAAAGGGGAAGTGTAACGAGACCTGCGTGTCCTTGTGCACCAGTCGCTGAAGTAAGCATGCAGGTGCAGCAGGCGGTTAAGAAGGCAAATGGTATGTTGGCCTTCATAGCGAGAGGATTCGAGTACAGGAGCAAGGATGTCTTGCTGCAGTTGTACAGGGCCTTGGTGAGACCACACCTTGAGTATTGTGTGCAGTTTTGGTCACCTTATCTGAGGAAGGATGCTCTTGCCATGGAGTGAGTGCAGCGAAGATTCACCAGACTGATACCTGGGATGGCAGGAATGACGTATGAAGAGAGATTGGGTCGATTAGGCTTATATTCGCTAGAGTTTAGAAGAATGAGAGGGGATCTCATTGAACTTATAAAATTCTAACAGGACTAGACAGACTAGATGCAGGAAGGCTGTTCCCGATGGCGGGGGAGTCCAGAACCAAGGGTCACAGTCTAAGGATAAGGGGTAAGCCATTTAGGACTGAGAGGAGGAGGAATTTCTTCACCCAGAGAGTGGTGAACCTGTGGAATTCTCTACCACAGAGGCAGTTGAGGCAATTCATTAAATATCTTCAAGAAGGAGTTAGATATATTTCTTAAGGCTAAGGGATCAAGGGATATGGGGGAAAGCAGGGACAGGGTACTGAATTTGGATGATCAGCCATGATCACATTGAATGGCGGAGCAGGCTCGAGGGGCCGAATGGCCTACTCCTGCTCCTATCTTCTATGTTTCTATGTTTCTATGACAGTCACTCTCACCTCACCTCTGGAATTCAGCCTCTTTTGTCCATGTTTGGACCAAGGCTGTAATGCGGGTCAGGAGCCAAGTGGTCCTGACGGAAACCAAACTGGTCATCGGTGAGCTGGTTATTTGTGCCTTTGTTAGTGCCGCTTGATAGCATTGTCGATGACAGCTTCCATCACTTTGCTGATGATGGAGAGATGGCTGATGGGATGGTAACGGGCTGTCGGATTAGTCCAGCTTTTTGTGGACTGTACATACCTGGCCAATTTACCACTTTGTCGGGGAGATGCCAGTACGGGAGCAGCTTGGTAGTGTTGCAGCTAGTTCTGGACACAGGTCTTCAGCACTGCAGCCACGATGTTGTCAGAACCCATAGCCTTTGCTGTATCCAGTGCGCTGTACCGTTCTTGATATCACGTGGAGTGAAGTGAATTAGCTGAAGACTGGCTTCTGTGAGGGTGGGACCTCAGGAGCAGGCTGAGATCATCATCCCCTTGGCACTTGTGACTGAAGATGGTTGCGAAGGCTTCAGCCTTGTCTTTTTCACTCAGGTGCTGTGCTCCGCCATCATTGAGGATGTGGATGTTCAAGGAGCCTCCTCCTCCCGTTAGTTGTTTAATTGTCCATCACCATTCCCGACTGGATGTGACAGGACTGCAGAGCTTTGATCTGATCCATTGGGTGTGGGATCGCTTAGCTCTGTCTATAGCACGCTGCCTCCGCTGTTTAACATGCATATAGTCCTGTGTTGTAGCTTCACCAAGTTGGTTTCTGATTTTCTGATACACCTGGTGCAGCTCCTGGAATGCTCTTCAACACTCCTTATTGAACCAGGGCTGGTTTGATGGTAATGGTAGAAATGAGGGATATACCAGGCCATGAGTTTACAGATTATGGTGGAATACAATTCTGTTGCTGCTGATGGCCCACAGCGCCTCATGGATGCCCAGTTTTGAGCTGCTAGATGTGTTCTTAATCTATCCCATTCAGCACAGTGGTAGGGCACACAACACGATGAAGGGGTGTCCTCAGTGACTCGGTAGTACCATGATTGTCCAAGCTGGCTGAGTCCTGAAGGACATAGCAGCCAGACTGACTCACGCAGGTGGTGAGAGAACAAACACGAGCCTCTACCGAGCAAACACTTGGTGAGGGACATTGAAGTCCCCACCCAGAGTACATTCTGTGCATCAGCAGCCACAGTGCGCCGGAGGAGGAGGGAGTAAATGTTTAGAAGATGCGCTGTGTACTCACCCGTCAGGCCGCCTGAAGTGCTGGTTTCCTGCATGCAGTGCGCATGCGCGGGCAACTGGAACTTCCGGTCCTCGTGAAGGGGAGGGTTCCAGATGTGAACCGCGTGCACAGGAGAGGCTGCGCGCATGCAGGGAACTTAGGTTTTTTTCAGGTTTCTCCGGGAAAGGTAAGTATGGAAGAAGCTGCGCTTTTTTAAAAAGGAGGCGTAGGACCCGTTTTTAACAAGGTAAGTGGTTAATTAATTACAATTTAAAAACATTTTCAACAGATTTATCTTTTTTAGATACTTTAAAGAAAGGTAAGTTTATTTTTAGCACTCTTAAAAAGTACTTTAATTTTTTCAAAAATTAAAATTTTTGTTTTAAGTAGTTAATTTATTTAACTTATAGTTATTTTAAAAATGTGAATGGTTTTTAAAAAATGTATTGAAGTTTAGGTGTTGTTTTGGGGCCGATTTCCAATTCATAGATTTGACAGGTCTTGGTTGGCGGACAGAAAGCAGAGAGTAGGAATTAATGGGTCTTTTTCCAAATGGCAAGTAGTGACTAGTGGGGTACCGCAGGGATCGGTCCTTGACCCCAGCTATTCAACAATATACATTAATGATCTAGATAAGGAACTAAATGTAATATCTTCCAAGTTTGAGATGACACAAAGCTGGGTGGGTGTGTGTGCTGCGAGGAGGATACCGAGAAACTCCAGGATGATTTGGACAGGTTGGGTGATTGGGCAGAAGTGTGGCAGATGCAATATAACGTGGATAAATGCGAGGTTATCCACTTTGGTGTCAAAAACAGAAAGGCAGACTATTATCTGAATGGCAATAGATTGGGAGAAGGGGAAGTGCAACGAGACCTGGGTTGTCCTTGTGCACCAGTCGCTGAAAGTAAGCATGCAGGTGCAGCAGGCGGTGAAGAAGGCAAATGGTATGTTGGCCTTCATAGCGAAAGGGTTTGAGTATAGGAACAGGATGTCCTGCTGAAGTTGTACAGGGCCTTGGTGAGACCACACCTTGAGTACTGTGTGCAGTTTTGGTCGCCTTATCTGAGGAAGGATGTTCTTGCCATGGAAGGAGTTCAGCGAAGATTCACAAGGCTGATACCTGGGATGGCAGAGAATGAAATAATGAGGGAGAGATTGGGTCGATTGGGCTTATACTCGCTGGAGTATAGAAGAATGAGAGGGGATCTCATCGAAACATATAAAATTCTGACAGGTCTGGACAAACTAGATGCAGGAAGAATGTTCCCGATGGTCGGAGAGTCCAGAACCAGGGGTCATAATCTAAGGATAAGGGGTAAGCCATTTAGGACAGAAATGAGGAAGAATTTCTTCACCCAGAGAGTGGTGAACCTGTGGAATTCTCTACCACAGAAGGTAGTTGAGGCCAAGTCATTAAATATATTCAAGAATGAGTTAGATATATTTCTTAAAGCTAAAGGTATCAAGGGATATGGGGAGAAGGCAGGTACAGGGTACTGAGTTTGGATGATCAGCCATGATCTCATCGAATGGCGGAGCAGGCTCGAGGGGCCGAATGGCCTACTCCTGCTCCTATCTTCTATGTTTCTATGTTTCTATGTCTTCACAAAGGAGGACACAAATAAACCTCCAGAGATGTTCGGGGGGAACATAGGGTCTAATGAAGGGAGGAACTGAATGAAATCAGTATTTGTAGGGAAATGGTATAAGGGAAATGACGGATTGAAGGCCTGATAAATCCCCAGGGCCTGATAATCTACATCCTAGGGTACTTAAGGAAGTGGCCCTAGAAATAGTAGATGCATTGCTGGTCATCTTCCAAACATCCTCTAGACTCTGGAACAGTTCCCATGGATTGGAGGGGTAGCTAATGTAACCCCACTATTTAAAAGAGGTGGTAGAGAGAAAATGGGAATTATAGACCGGTAAGCCTGATATCGGTAGTGGGGAAAATGCTCGAGTCCATTATAAAAGATGTAATAGCAGAGCACTTGGAAAACAGTGACAGGATCGGACAAAGTCAACATGGATTTACAAAAGTAAATCATGCTTGACTAATCTACAGGGTGTAACTGGTAGAATAGATAAGGGAGAACCAGTACACGTGGTGTATTTGAGACTTTCAGAAGGCTTTCCGATAAGGTCCCGCATAAGAGATTAGCGTGCAAAGTTAAAGCACATGGGATGGTGGGGTAAGGTACTGACTTGGATAGAGAACTGGTTGCAGACAGGAAGCAAAGAGTTGGAATAAACGGGTCTTTTTCCGAGTGGCAGGCAGTGACTAGTGGGGGTACCGCAGGGATCGGTGCTAGGACCCCAGCTATTCACAATATATATTAATGAGTCTAGACGAGGGAACTAGATGTAATATCTCCAAGTTTGCAGACAACACAAAGCTGGGTGGGCGTATGTGCTGTGAGGAGGTTGCAGAGAAACTGCAGTATGATTTGGACAGGTTGGGTGATGGGCAGATGCATGGCAGATGCATGGATAAATGCGAGGATATCCACTTTGGTGGCAAAAACAGGAAGGCACATTATCTGAACGGCAATAGATTGGGAAAAGGGAAGTGTAACGAGACCTGCGTGTCCTTGTGCACCAGTCGCTGAAGGTAAGCATGCAGGTGCAGCAGGCGGTTAAGAAGGCAAATGGTATGGTTGGCCCTTCATAGCGAGAGGATTCGAGTACAGAGCAAGGATGTCTTGCTGCAGTTGTACAGGGCCTTGGTGAGGACCCACACCTTGAGTGTTGTGTGCAGTTTTGGTCGCCTTATCTGAGGAAGGATGCTCTTGCCATGGAGGGAGTGCAGCGAAGATTCACCAGACTGATACCTGGGATGGCAGGAATGACGTATGAAGAGAGATTGGGTCGATTAGGCTTATATTCGCTAGAGTTTAGAAGAATGAGAGGGGATCTCATTGAAACTTATAAAATACTACAGGACTAGACGACTAGATGCAGGAAGGCTGTTCCCGATGGTGGGGGAGTCCAGAACCAAGGGTCACAGTCTAAGGATAAGGGGTAAGCCATTTAGGACTGAGAGGAGGAGGAATTTCTTCACCCAGAGAGTGGTGAACTGTGGAATTCTCTACCACAGAAGGCAGTTGAGGCCAATTCATTAAATATCTTCAAGAAGGAGTTAGATTATTTCTTAAGGGCTAAGGGGATCAAGGGATATGGGGAGAAAGCAGGGACAGGGTACTGAATTTGATGATCAGCCATGATCACATTGAATGGCGGAGCAGGCTCGAGGGGCCGAATGGCCTACTCCTGCTCCTATCTTCTATGATTTCTATGTTTCTATGACAGTCACTCTCACCTCACCTCTGGAATTCAGCTCTTTTGTCCATGTTTGGACCAAGGCTGTAATGCGGTCAGGAGCCAAGTGGTCCTGACGGAAACCAAACTGGTCATCGGTGAGCTGGTTATTGTGCCTTTGTTAGTGCCGCTTGATAGCATTGTCGATGACAGCTTCCATCACTTTGCTGATGATGGAGAGATGGCTGATGGGATGGTAACGGGCTGTCGGATTAGTCCAGCTTTTTGTGGACTGTACATACCTGGCCAATTTACCACTTTGTCGGGGAGATGCCAGTACGGGAACAGCTTGGATAGTGTTGCAGCTAGTTCTGGACACAGGTCTTCAGCACTGCAGCCGCGATGTTGTCAGAACCCATAGCCTTTGCTGTATCCAGTGCGCTGTACCGTTCTTGATATCACGTGGAGTGAAGTGAATTAGCTGAAGACTGGCTTCTGTGAGGGTGGGACCTCAGGAGCAGGCTGAGATGCATCATCCCCTTGGCACTTGTGACTGAAGATGGTTGCGAAGGCTTCAGCCTTGTCTTTTTCACTCAGGTGCTGTGCTCCGCCATCATTGAGGATGTGGATGTTCAAGGAGCCTCCTCCTCCGTTAGTTGTTTAATTGTCCATCACCATTCCCGACTGGATGTGACAGGACTGCAGAGCTTTGATCTGATCCATTGGGTGTGGGGATCGCTTAGCTCTGTCTATAGCACGCTGCCTCGCTGTTTAACATGCATATAGTCCTGTGTTGTAGCTTCAGCAAGTTGGTTTCTGATTTTCTGATACACCTGGTGCAGCTCCTGGAATGCTCTTCAACACTCCTTATTGAACCAGGGCTGCTTTTGATGTAATGGTAGAATGAGGGATATACTGGCCATGAGTTTACAGATATGGTGGAATACAATTCTGTTGCTGCTGATGGCCCACAGCACCTCATGGATGCCCAGTTTTGAGCTGCTAGATGTGTTCTTAATCTATCCCATTTAGCACAGTGGTAGGGCACACAACACGATGAAGGGGTGTCCTCAGTGACTCGGTAGTACCATGATTGTCCAAGCTGGCTGAGTCCTGAAGGACATAGCAGCCAGACTGACTCACGGCAGGTGGTGAGAGAACAAACACGAGCCTCTACCGAGCAACACTTGGTGAGGGACATTGAAGTCCCCCACCCAGAGTACATTCTGTGCACCAGCAGCCACAGTGCGCCGGAGGAGGGAGTAAATGTTTAAGAAGATGCGCTTGTACTGCACCCTCAGGCCGCCTGAAGTGCTGGTTTCCTGCATGCAGTGCGCATGCGCGGGCAACTGGAACTTCCGGTCTCGTGAAGGGAGGGGTTCAGATGTGAACCGCGTGCACAGGAGAGGCTGCGCGCATGGCAGGGACTTAGGTTTTTTTTTCAGGTTCTCTCGGAAGGTATGTATTGGAAGAAGCTGCGCTTTTAACAAAGGAGGCGCAGGACCCGTTTTTAACAAGGTAAGTGGTTAATAATTACAATTTAAAAACATTTTCAACAGATCTATCTTTTTAGATACCTTTAAAGAAAGGTAAGTTTATTTTTAGCACTCTTAAAAAGTACTTTAATTTTTTTCAAAAATTAAAATTTTTGTTTTAGTAGTTATTTTATTTAACTTATAGTTATTTTAAAATGTGATGGTTTTTTTAAAAAATGTATTTGAAGTTTAGTGTGTTTTGGGCCGATTTCAATTCATAGATTTGACAGGTCTTGGTGGCGGACAGAAAGCAGAGAGTAGAATTAATGGGTCTTTCCGAATGGCAAGTAGTGACTAGTGGGGTACCGCAGGGATCGGTCCTTGGACCCCAGCTATTCACAATATACATTAATGATCTAGATAAGGGAACTAAATGTAATATCTCCAAGTTTGCAGATGACACAAAGCTGGGTGGAGTGTGTGCTGCGAGGAGGATACCGAGAAACTCCAGGATGATTTGGACAGGTTGGGTGATTGGGCAGAGTGTGGCAGATGCAATATAACGTGGATAAATGCGAGGTTATCCACTTTGGTGTCAAAAACAGAAAGGCAGACTATTATCTGAATGGCAATAGATTGGGAGAAGGGGAAGTGCAACGAGACCTGGGTGTCCTTGTGCACCAGTCGCTGAAAGTAAGCATGCAGGTGCAGCAGGCGGTGAGAAGGCAAATGGTATGTTGGCCTTCATAGCGAAAGGGTTTGAGTATAGGAACAGGGATGTCCTGCTGCAGTTGTACAGGGCCTTGGTGAGACCACACCTTGAGTACTGTGTGCAGTTTTGGTCGCCTTATCTGAGGAAGGATGTTCTTGCCATGGAAGGAGTTCAGCGAAGATTCACAGGCTGATACCTGGATGGCAGGAATGACATATGAGGAGAGATTGGGTCGATTGGGCTTATACTCGCTTGGAGTATAGAAGAATGAGAGGGGATCTCATCGAAACATCTAAAATTCTGACAGGTCTGGACAAACTAGATGCAGGAAGAATGTTCCCGATGGTCTGGAGAGTCCAGAACCAGGGGTCATAATCTAAGGATAAGGGGTAAGCCATTTAGGACAGAAATGAGGAAGAATTTCTTCACCCAGAGAGTGGTGACACCTGTGGCATTCTCTACCACAGAAGGTAGTTGAGGCCAAGTCATTAAATAATTCAAGAATGAGTTAGATATATTTCTTAAAGCTAAAGGTATCAAGGGATATGGGGAGAAGCAGGTACAGGGTACTGAGTTTGGATGATCAGCCATGATCTCATCGAATGGCGGAGCAGGCTCGAGGGCGAATGGCCCTCCTCCTGCTCCTATCTTCTATGTTTCTATGTTTCTATGTCTTCACAAAGGAGGACACAAATAACCTCCCAGAGATGTCGGGGAACATAGGTCTAATGAGAGGGAGGAACTGAATGAAAATCAGTATTTGTAGGGAAATGGTATAAGGGAAATTGACGGGATTGAAGGCCGATAAATCCCCAGGGCCTGATAATCTACATCCTAGGGTACTTAGGAAGTGGCCCCTAGAAATAGTAGATGCATTGCTGGTCATCTTCCAAACTATCTATAAGCTCTGGAACAGTTCCCATGGATTGGAGGGTAGCTAATGTAACCCCACTATTTAAAAGAGGTGGTAGAGAGAAAATGGGGAATATAGACCGGTAAGCCTGACATCGGTAGTGGGGAAAATGCTCGAGTCCATTATAAAAGATGTAATAGCAGAGCACTTGGAAACAGTGACAGGATCGGACAAAGTCAACATGATTTACAAAGGTAAATCATGCTTGACTAATCTACAGGGGTAACTGGTAGAATAGATAAGGGAGAACCAGTAGACGTGGTGTATTTGGACTTTCAGAAGGCTTTCGATAAGGTCCCCGCATAAGAGATTAGCGTGCAAAGTTAAAGCACATGGGATTGGTGGGGGTAAGGTACTGACTTGGATAGAAACTGGTGGCAGACAGGAAGCAAAGAGTTGGAATAAACGGGTCTTTTTCCGAGTGGCAGGCAGTGACTAGTGGGGTACCGCAGAGATCGGTGCTAGGACCCAGCTATTCACAATATATATTAATGATCTAGACGAGGGAACTAGATGTAATATCTCCAAGTTTGCAGACAACACAAAGCTGGGTTGGGCGTATGTGCTGTGAGGAGGTTGCAGAGAAACTGCAGTATGATTTGGACAGGTTGGGTGATTGGGCAGATGCATGGCAGATGCATGGATAAATGCGAGGATATCCACTTTGGTGGCAAAAACAGGAAGGCACATTATCTGAACGGCAATAGATTGGGAAAAGGGGAAGTGTAACGAGACCCTGCGTGTCCTTGTGCACCAGTCGCTGAAGGTAAGCATGCAGGTGCAGCAGGCGGTTAAGAAGGCAAATGGTATGTTGGCCTTCATAGCGAGAGGATTCGAGTACAGGAGCAAGGATGTCATGCGGCAGTTGTACAGGGCCTTGGTGAGACCACACCTTGAGTGTTGTGTGCAGTTTTGGTCGCCTTATCTGAGGAAGGATGCTCTTGCCATGGAGGGAGTGCAGCGAAGATTCCCAGACCTGATACCTGGGATGGCAGGAATGACGTATGAGAGAGATTGGGTCGATTAGGCTTATATTCGCTAGAGTTTAGAAGAATGAGAGGGGATCTCATTGAAACTTATAAAATTCTAACAGGACTAGACAGACTAGATGCAGGAAGGCTGTTCCGATGGTGGGGGAGTCCAGAACCAAGGGTCACAGTCTAAGGATAAGGGGTAAGCCACTTAGGGACAGAGAGGAGGAGGAATTCTTCACCCAGAGAGTGGTGACCCTGTGGAATTCTCTACCACAGAAGGCAGTTGAGGCCAATTCATTAAATCTTCAAGAAGGAGTTAGATAATATTTCTTAAGGCTAAGGGATCAAGGGATATGGGGAGAAAGCAGGGACAGGGTACTGAATTTGGATGATCAGCATGATCACATTGAATGGCGGAGCAGGCTCGAGGGGCGAATGGGGTCCTACTCCTGCTCCTATCCTTCTATGTTTCTATGTTTCTATGACAGTCACTCTCACCTCACCTCTGGAATTCAGCTCTTTTGTCCATGTTTGGACCAAGGCTGTAATCGCGGTCAGGAGCCAAGTGGTCCTGACGGAAACAAACTGGTCATCGGTGCGTGGTTATTTGTGCCTTTGTTAGTGCCGCTTGATAGCATTGTCGATGACAGCTTCCATCACTTTGCTGATGATGGAGAGATGGCTGATGGGATGGTAACGGGCTGTCGGATTAGTCCAGCTTTTTGTGGACTGTACATACCTGGCCAATTTACCACTTTGTCGGGGAGATGCCAGTACGGGAGCAGCTTGGATAGTGTTGCAGCTAGTTCTGGACACAGGTCTTCAGCACTGCAGCCGCGATGTTGTCAGAACCAATAGCCTTTGCTGTATCCAGTGCGCTGTACCGTTCTTGATATCACATGGAGTGAAGTGAATTAGCTGAAGACTGGCTTCTGTGAGGGTGGGACCTCAGGAGCAGGCCGAGATGCATCATCCCTTGGCACTTGTGACTGAAGATGGTTGCGAAGGCTTCAGCTTGTCTTTTTCACTCATGCTGTGCTCCGCCATCATTGAGGATGTGGATGTTCAAGGAGCCTCCTCCTCCGTTAGTTGTTTAATTGTCCATCACCATTCCCGACTGGATGTGACAGGACTGCAGAGCTTTGATCTGATCCATTGGGTGTGGGATCGCTTAGCTCTGTCTATAGCACGCTGCCTCCGCTGTTTAAACATGCATATAGTCCTGTGTTGTATGCTTCAACAAGTTGGTTTTCTGATTTTTCTGATACACCTGGTGCAGCTCCTGGAGTGCTCTCTCAACACTCCTTATTGAACCAGGGCTGGTTGATGGTAATGGTAGAATGAGGGAAATGCCGGGCCATGAGTTTACAGATTAAGGTGGAATACAATTCTGTTGCTGGCTGATGGCCCACAGCACCTCATGTATGCCCAGTTTTTGAGCTGCTAAGATGAGTTCTTAATCTATCCCATTCAGCACAGTGGTAGGGCACACAACACGATGAAGGGGTGTCCTCAGTGATCGGTAGTACCATGATTGACCAAGCTGGCTGAGTCCTGAAGGACATAGCACGCCAGACTGACTCACGGCAGGGTGGTGAGAGAACAAACACGAGCCTCTACCGAGCAACACTTGGTGAGGGACATTGAAGTCCCCCACCCAGAGTACATTCTGTGCATCAGCAGCCACAGTGCGCCGGAGGAGGAGGGAGTAAATGTTTAAGAAGATGCGCTTGTGTACTCACCCGTCAGGCCGCCTGAAGTGCTGGTTTCCTGCATTGCAGTGCGCATGGCGGGCAACTGGAACTTCCGGTCTCGTGAAGGGAGGGGTTCAGAGGTGAACCGCGTGCACGGGAGAGGCTGCGCGCATGCAGGGAACTTAGGTTTTTTTCAGGTTTCTCCGGGAAGGTAAGTATGGAAGAAGCTGCGCTTTTTAAAGGAGGCGCAGGACCCGTTTTTAACAAGGTAAGTGTTTATTAATTACAATTTAAAAACATTTTCAACAGATTTATCTTTTTTAGATACTTTAAAAGAAAGGTAAGTTTAATTTTTAGCACTCTTAAAAAGTACTTTAATTTTTCAAAAATTAAATTTTTGTTTTAAGTAGTTAATTTATTTAACTTATAGTTATTTTAAAAATGTGATGGTTTTTTTAAAAATGTATTTGAAGTTTAGGTGTTGTTTTGGGGCCGATTTCAATTCATAGATTTGACAGGTCTTGGTGGCGGACAGAAGCAGAGAGTAGGAATTAATGGGTCTTTTTCCAAATGGCAAGTAGTGACTAGTGGGGTACGCAGGGATCGGTCCTTGGACCCAGCTATTCACAATATACATTAATGATCTAGATAAGTGAACTAAATGTAATATCTCCAAGTTTGCAGATGACACAAAGCTGGGTGGGAGTGTGTGCTGCGAGGAGGATACCGAGAAACTCCAGGATGATTTGGACAGGTTGGGTGATTGGGCAGAAGTGTGGCAGATGCAATATAACGTGGATAAATGCGAGGTTATCCACTTTGGTGTCAAAAACAGAAAGGCAGACTATTATCTGAATGGCAATAGATTGGGAGAAGGGGAAGTGCAACGAGACCTGGGTGTCCTTGTGCACCAGTCGCTGAAAGTAAGCATGCAGGTTGCAGCAGCGGTGAAGAAGGCAAATGGTATGTTGGCCTTCATAGCGAAAGGGTTTTGAGTATAGGAACAGGGATGTCCTGCTGCAGTTGTACAGGGCCCTTGGTGAGACCACACTTGAGTACTGTGTGCAGTTTTTGGTCGCCTTATCTGAGGAAGGATGTTCTTGCCATGGAAAGGAGTTCAGCGAAGATTCACAAGGCTGATACCTGGGATGGCAGGAATGACATATGAGGAGAGATTGGGTCGATTGGGCTTATACTCGCTGGAGTATAGAAGAATGAGAGGGGATCTCATCGAAACATATAAAATTCTGACAGGTCTGGACAAACTAGATGCAGGAAGAATGTTCCCGATGGTCGGAGGAGTCCAGAACCAGGGGTCATAATCTAAGGATAAGGGGTAAGCCATTTAGGACAGAAATGAGGAAGAATTTCTTCACCCAGAGAGTGGTTGAACCTGTGGAATTCTCTACCACAGAAGGTAGTTGAGGCCAAGTCATTAAATATATTCAAGAATGAGTTAGATATATTTCTTAAAGCTAAAGGTATCAAGGGATATGGGGAGAAGGCAGGTACAGGGTACTGAGTTTGGATGATCAGCCATGATCTCATCGAATGGCGGAGCAGGTCGAGGGGCCGAATGGCCCTACTCCTGCTCCTATCTTCTATGTTTCTATGTTTCTATGTCTTCACAAAGGAGGACACAAATAACCTCCCAGAGATGTCGGGGAACATAGGGTCTAATGAGAGGGAAGAACTGAATGAAATCAGTATTTGTAGGGAAATGGTTATAAGGGAAATTGACTGGGATTGAAGGCCTAATAAATCCCCAGGCCTGATAATCTACATCCTAGGGTACTTAAGGAAGTGGCCCTAGAAATAGTAGATGCATTGCTGGTCATCTTCCAAACATCTTTAGACTCTGGAACAGTTCCCATGGATTGGAGGGTAGCTAATGTAACCCCACTATTTAAAAGAGGTGGTAGAGAGAAAATGGGGAATTATAGACCGGTAAGCCTGAATCGGGTAGTGGGGAAAATGCTAGAGTCATTATAAAGATGTAATAGCAGAGCACTTGGAAAACAGTGACAGGATCGGACAAAGTCAACATGGATTTACAAAAGGTAAATCACTGCTTGACTAATCTACAGGGTGTCAACTGGTAGAATAGATAAGGGAGAACCAGTTTACACGTGGTGTATTTGGACTTTCAGAAGGCTCTTCGATTAGGTCCCGCAAAGAGATTAGCGTGCAAAGTTAAAGCACATGGGATTGGTGGGGGTAAGGTACTGACTTGGATAGAAAACTGGTTGGCAGACAGGAAGCAAAGAGTTGGAATAAACGGGTCTTTTTCGAGTGGCAGGCTGTGACTAGTGGGGTACCGCAGGGATCGGTGCTAGGACCCAGCTATTCACCAATATATATTAATGATCTAGACGAGGGAACTAGATGTAATATCTCAAGTTTGCAGACAACACAAAGCTGGGTGGGCGTATGTGCTGTGAGGAGGTTGCAGAGAAACTGCAGTATGATTTGGACAGGTTGGGTGATGGGCAGATGCATGGCAGATGCTTGGATAAATGCGAGGATATCCACTTTGGTGGCAAAAACAGGAAGGCACATTATCTGAACGGCAATAGATTGGAAAAGGGAAGTGTAACGAGACCTGGTGTCTTGTGCACCAGTCGCTTGAAGGTAAGCATGCAGGTGCAGCAGGCGGTAAGAAGGCAAATGGTATGTTGGCCTTCATAGCGAGAGGATTCGAGTACAGGAGCAAGGATGTCTTGCTGCAGTTGTACAGGGCCTTGGTGAGACCACACCTTGAGTGTTGTGTGCAGTTTTGGTCGCCTTATCTGAGGAAGGATGCTCTTGCCATGGAGGGAGTGCAGCGAAGATTCACCAGACTGATACCTGGGATGGCAGGAATGACGTATGAAGAGA